>CM076982.1:21995432-22332932 GCA_039105355.1 Benthosema pterotum
CACAAGATGATTTTGTCCTTCCTGGGTATTGCGGTGTGAAGCATAGAAAATGCAAATAAATCGGCGATCTGCAAGCTCAGGACGAGTCTCGACTAAATAACTATACTCTGGTTCACCGCGGAACGATTTGGACATACGAGGTTTATGCACAAGTGCGGCGACGACACGCCTGATCTATTCACAACGAGGTGTAGTGAATTTAAACATCACCTCTCCCACTCAGAGAGAGAGAGAGAGCAAACAGCTGGGTGGCTTCCAGAGATGAATGAGTGTGTACTGTACCGCTCCGTACCAAAATAAAAGAGGCGAAACAACATGGGTGTGTGTGTGTTTGTGTGAATGAATCGGCCTGGCAGCGGCCCAGTGGATTTCTGCTGGCAGGGCCAGTTAAAACACTGGTAGAGGCGTGTCTCTTTGTTATGTCGGGAGCCACCCCAGAGCCCAGGGATTTGGTGTGTGTGTGTGTGTGTGTGTGTGTGTGTGTGTGTGTGTGTGTGTGTGTGTGTGTGTGTGTGTGTGTGTGTGTGTGTGTGTGTGTGTGTGTGTGTGTGTGTGTGTGTGTGTGTGTGTGTGTGTGTGTGTGTGTGTGTGCATGCACACATGTGCATGGATGTGTGCTTGTGTGTGCAGCAAGGGAAATGAAAAGCGTAACAGAAACTGTACCGAGGGAAGAAGGTGTGTGTGTGTGTGTGTGTGTGTGTGTGTGTGTGTGTGTGTGTGTGTGTGTGTGTGTGTGTGTGTGTGTGTGTGTGTGTGTGCCTGTGTGTGTGTGTGTGTGTGTGCCTGTGTGCGTGGTGACTGAAGGGTGGAGGCGTTTTCATTCTTCTTCTATTCCAGAAGGGAGGGGGAGTCTGGGGTCACGTGGTATGGAGGAGGTTATGCCAGGGTGAGGAGGATTATAGTCCCAGGGGAGGGAGATAAGGTGAGACCTGGTGGGGAGGTGGGACCCTCTCCGTCTCTGCAACAAGCCCAGACACGCAACATGGAGTAATACGGCACAATATACGAGTGTTCTGACGCAAACCGTACAGGTCTCACCATGCATCCTGCCAACATCGCCATGAAGCAAAAAATAACCCGGGTTTGCACATCTTGGATTGACTTGGATTGATTTTCCCGTAGGAGGTGTGTCAAAACATCCATGTCAGGCAGCGGCCTGCACGGATTTCACTGGTCCCGTTGCCAGACGAGCATGTCTTCATCCATTTGACCTGAGAACTGATTACACAAATGACTTTTAAATCTATAATTATTTCTGTCAGAATTCCTTAATGGTTCACATCAAGGACCCCGGAAATCATCTTATATGGCCACCGACCCCCTGGGACCTTGCCCAGAAGCAACGCATTTGAGTTAAAAACATTCACAAAATATGTGTGTGATGTGTGCCACTTTTTCACGATTTTTCAAAAAACGTCAGCTCTACAATCTCATGGTGTGCCATGAGCTTGTAGAGCTGCTATTTTTTGAGATACATCAAAATCATTGAAAGCTATAAAACCATTGACCAACGGTCATATCCGCTGCCACAGCCGCTACAAATCAGTTGGCCAAATGATAACCGAATGCCACAACCCATTCAGCCATTCAGCCAACGGTCGTGAAAATCAAAAGGAAACCGAAATGAAAGGTGGTTGTAAAGACAGCCTCCTCGATCCACTATGACATGTTACACAGTTTTGATTGCGTGTGTCTGCATGTAAATTGTCGTTTTTTCCGGTAGATTGTCAGTGCATTGTCATCACAACATCATCAGTGAAAACAGCAGAGATTGTGCATTACAATCATCCATTCATACACCATGCAAATCAGTATACATCAGGAGCAATTAGGGGTTCATTTCATTTCCTTGCTCAAGAACACTTCGACGCTATAACTGAGCTGACAACCTTGCGGTTAGCATCCTGCCAACTCTACTCCCGAAGCCCCAGAACATGCATGCTTTTGGTCCAGACAATGTCCTTTCCTTTCCCCCTGCCATGCCTGCAGGCCTCCCTCTTCCACCAAGCACCAAGTTCCACACATGCAGCCAGAGCTCCTCTGGAGATAAGGCTGTCCTTCACACTCCGTCTTCAGCTCCGTCTGAGGCCCAGCAGCCAGTCCAGATTAGAGTGGGGCAGAAGAGTGGTCCTGGTCCCTCCCATCGACTGCCTGCCTGCCTGCCTGGCCGCTCTGCCGCTGTCACATCCCTCTTAATGGACATAAACAAGCCGGGGCGTGAAGGAAAGCAGGGGGAATGGGCCTCCGCGGCGCCGTACGTCTTTGTAAATCGCGAACACGCCGGGGCCGTGTATCTCCTCTCCTCTGTTGTAATCCCACACCGCCGTGACATGCAGACAGTCATCAAGGATAGCATGAATGCCCACCAATGGATTGTGCAACATGTAGTATATTCTCCGAGGGGCTGCCTGCCTGCCTGCCTGCCTGCTTCGTGCACACATGCATCGCGTGCCAAGGCTTTACACACACACACACAAACGCACACTGTATCTTATCAACATGCAGCAACAAAAAAAAGCAATATGCTGTGCAATCCGCTCTGCCTCCCAGGACGCTGCAAAGGCACACAAGTGGAACATACACATTCTGTACTGTTTAATGTACACACATCAGATTTATAGGATGCATGTTGTGGCTGAACGCCAGTGATATCTGTTGTGAAACAGTTGTCTTCTCTCTCTCTCCCTTTCTCTCTCCCCATACAGCAGTGGTTTTCAACCTTTTTTGATACCACTACAGGGCCCACTATTTATTCAGCAATTGAGCCAGGGACCACCCATTTGATGGTATTTTAGCTCCACCCAAGACCCCAAAGCTAAAGATTTAAATTTGCTTTTGTTTGCCACTATTCTAGGCTAGAAACAAAACATACAGAACTACAGACCACACATGCACGTAACGTAATTCACAACTAGAGAATCCATTGGGATAATTCCAGATGATGCATATTTTAACTCTTGAGAGTGTAAACATGAAACCAAATGGACCCGCAAGGGTCCATTTGGTTTCATGTGTACACTCTCAAAGCGTTAGATCTCACAACGTTCCATCATTTAGCTGGGGGACCACCTGGAACGCTCTCAAGGACCACAGGTGGTCCCTGGACCACTGGTTGAAAACCACCGCCATACAGCATTGCATTTTTCGACTATGTGTCCTGAGATATAACTGCTGGCAGCACAAGCTGTCCTCCTGGCACACCCAACATGCACAACTAACGCCCCCAATGTGGGTGTGTATTCGAGACTGTCCATAGTGACTGTACAGTGGGTGTGATTGTGTACACGAGTTTGTGTGCGCATGCATGTATGTGCTCTGCGAGTTTCATGCGCACAGCTATATACAGTAATGTGTCCACAGGCGTGCGCAAGAATGGATCTATAGCGTTAATCAAACGCCCCCAAAGACATGACAGCCATAAACCAACAAACCTACATCTGAGTAGTACCAATATTGTGATCATATTAGAGACCATACTAACTGTATCTCCTAACTACTAACACTAACTCTAACCGCCCGCAGAGTCTGACTAACGGAATGTTTTGCAGAATGTACACGTGTGTGAGGGTGTGTGTTTGGCAGTACATTTGCGAGTGAGATTATTATTGTGTGCAGCCTGTGAGCCGATGCTGTCTGTGTATCTGTGTCTGTGTATGTGTGGGTGTGTGTCTATCTGTCTCTTGTCTTATTTCCATCTCCCTGTGGTCTCGGCTTGTTCTGGCTGGCTTGATGAAGTAACAGACACGCACGCACATACTGTAGTGTATAAGAACGCACGCACAGTGCACACACGCACGCACACACAAGCTGCCTGATCCCAGGGTGATAGAGAGACAGAGAGAGTCAGACAGACAGACAGATAGACGGATATATAGACAGACTTGGTGGAGTAGAGAGAGAGACAGAGAGAGAACAGCCCGGGGTTGTCTGCAGACTGTGGGGAATACGCCCCCAAGTCCCCCCCCCAAAAAAATACTGCCGTATAAAACCTCCACTACCAAACCCCGCTGCCAACCCAACGCTGGCATTCGCTGCTTGCGCGCAGGGCAGGCGTGTGGGACATGTGTGCACCGCGGACGCAGGTCTGTCTTGTGTTTTGTCTCCCAGCTGTTCATTGGTTCAGGCAGTCGGCTGTTAATCCTCCGCCTCTGAAACGTTTGTATTTCCTCCTCCGTTTTTTACTTCTATCATTGACGATTTTAGGGTGGTGCCAAGGGGGCACTTGCCCCCCCCTTTGATGGCCAAAAAATGTTGGAATAAAGTTATATAGAGAGTGGAAAAAAAATTTTTTGTCAGTTGTAACTTCATTGACATGTCGTGTCAGTGTAAATAAATCAGTGTTGGTTCAACCATTTTCATACCATTTTCGTCCCAACATTTATTCTGTAGAAGTAGAGATGCATGGCACACCGTTCCTTATGAGGTGCCAGCCAACGGCAAAGTAAGTACTAAAGGAAAAAATGTATAACTGCACACTGGTAGCTGTCAATGCAAGTATTTAATGAGGACGCACAGGGAAAACCAACCCTGAAGAAGGCATTTTACCTGTCCGAAACGTTGTTTTTTGCCTGTGTGTCCTGATTAAATACTTGTATTGGCCACGAAGGACCACCATTTGATGGTGAGTCTTGTCTCTCGGACCCAAAACTAAGGATTTTCACGTTTTTGTCCACAATTTAGGAGTGATAAACTGGCAAAACGTTGGTCAATATAACATTTCTTCAACAGTTTTTAATTGAGTAGATTCTTGAATAATAAATTACATAATCCAGATGATAAACATAATAATTAAACATAATTTAACTTTTGAGAGTGTACAATGAAACTCTTGAGAGCTATATAACGCTCTCAAGAGTTTCATTGTACACTCTCAAAAGTTAAATATACTGTAAATGGACTGTACTGTAACTCTCCAGAGTCACAGGCCTTATGTAGTTACAGCTCTATAAGTGCACCTCCCCTGCAGGGAGAGCCTAAAATCCTATAGACCTCTATATTCCTGAGCTTTGTGCATCGGGGGTGGTGGTCAGTGGAGATTTCAGGCAGGTTAAACAGCCAGTCCTCGACCTTTCAGTGCTTCAGGGCATATGGGTGGGTTGTTGTCGGGGAGAGAATGAGAGTGTTTTAGTGCTTCTGAAGCTTTGGTTTCATTAGCTCGTTCGGGTGTCTCTCTGTGTTCTGCAGGGGCAGAAGTTATCTTGTAGTTCTCTGCCGGTTTGCCTCCAGGCTACAGAGCCTTTTTTCCATTTGGCATCACAAAACAGTTTTTTTTTTTTTTTTAGGTGAACTACTGACTGTATGTGCCTTCGTGATTCTATACCATAGGTGTCAAACTCTGGCCCGCGGGCCAAATTTGGCCCGCCGTGT
This sequence comes from Benthosema pterotum, assembly GCA_039105355.1. Taxonomy (NCBI): domain Eukaryota; kingdom Metazoa; phylum Chordata; class Actinopteri; order Myctophiformes; family Myctophidae; genus Benthosema; species Benthosema pterotum. Next base: position 22,000,800 of record CM076982.1, read on the forward strand.
AATTTCATTTGGCCCTTGAGACATTATCAAATTAAAGAGGAAGACCACCCATTTTCAACATTTTAATATGTCATTAATATACCTTATACATGTTGTGTGGACATGATAAAAAAAAGTTTCCCCCAATTCTGTATTTCCTTAAAATGGAGGTCTGAAAAAATCATTAACATGGTGAAATACATCTGATGACATCACCAAGATGTATTTCACCATGTTAATGATTTTTCTTTCAGACTCATTTTCCCTGAGAGGGTACAAATGGAACCAAATGGACCCGCTAGGGTCCATTTAGTTCACATTTGTACCCTCTCAGGAAAATTTTGAAATGGGTGGAATTCCCCTTTAAAAGGTTAGTTCGTTCAAACTTGTCCCGCAGCTTTGTTCAGTTCTAAATTTTGGCCCACTCTGTATCTGAGTTTGACAGCCCTGTTCTATACAATCTCTGCTGAGTCTGACGCAGTGTGTTCATCGTAGCTTGGTTGGAGGAAAGGCCCAGGTATAGGGTGACCGGATGTCCCTCTTTGCGCTGAGCACTCATTTTCAAGATTTTTTTAGGTGTCCTACAATTGAGACTCTGTCCCACATTGTAACTGACAGGCATCAGTGTTCAAGTGCCCTAATCAGTGGCTTTCTGTTGTCTCTTTTCCTTCTATAGATGTGTTTTTATGTCTGGTAAAATAACCCGAGAGAGAAGTATTTCCACACTCACTCCAGAGGAGACACACTACAGTACATGCAGTGTCTGCACTGTACTGCACTGTATTTACAATAGTAAATCAGCTTGTAGATCAACTGTTTTTGCTATATTTGAATTGAAATCAAACATCAAATAGTTTGGATTTGGTCACCCTATGCTCAGGTCCAACTTAAATCATGTTCATCCGGTATTATTGTTATATTAAGAGAAAGAATATTCCCAAAAAGGTGTACAGTATTTGTTAAAATGGTGATAATTTTTTTTGTGGACTCCCCCACCAGCTCATTAAGTATTCCTGGTTTGCCTGGTGGGTGGGGAATGATGGGTGGAGATCCACAACTGAAGCCACACCCACAGCTGTAGATGTATGCTAAAGGAGGAGGAGTTAGGGGAGGAGCTGATGTGTGATGTCACTACATTACAGCCTTTGTCATTGGCACATTTGACTGGAAAGGTTTTAGCCTCCAGGAAGAAACCCTAAATACAAAGGGAAGACATCATTGCACATAAAAAACAGACCAAGGGTTCTAATGAAGTACCATCACCTCTTAAACATGTGCAAAATTGGAAAAAATACAAAAATTAAGGCATCCCCTCTTTAACTGATGCTTCCGGGGTCCATATGGGGTCCTCAGAGTTACTACAGCGAGGCTACAACATCTCTGTGTGATAGGACCTTTATTACTTGAACTCCCCCCTAGGCCTGTTCTGGCGGGGACAATCACAGCGAAGATCTACAAGCTCACACAGAGTCGCGCCGTGACACGTTGTGGGCCAAGTAACAAACTCCTGGTAATATAAATCAGGGGTTTTCAACCAGTGGTCCGGGGACCACCAGTGGTCCCTGAGAGGTTTCCAGGTGGTCCCCAGCTAAGTTGGTTAACCAGATGTAACTCTTGAGAATGTAAAAATGAAACCAAATGGACCCTTGCGGGTCCATTTGGTTTCATTTTTACACTCTCAAGAGTTAAAATATTCATCATCTGAATTGGCCATTTTGGAATATATGTTTTGCTTGTTTTGTTTCCCAAATCCAGCCTGGAATTATGGACAAAAGCAAAATAAATCTTTAGATTTGGGGTCTGTGGGGCTAAAATATCCTCAAATGGTGGTCCGTGGCTCAAATCCTGAATAAATGGTGGTCCCTGGGATGAAAAAGGTTGAAAACCCCTGATATAAATGATAAAGTGTAGACCTGATGCTCTCGGCATGCAGTGTTAAAGAGAGTTTCGCCGCCACCGTGCCGAACCTCTTCAGTCACCTGTGTTGAAAGTTTAATAGACCACAATGGAATACAGGCCTCTGGGGCTTCCTGTGTGTCACCCGTTTGGCCCTGTGTGTCTTTAATATTCACCAATAAAGCGTTCAATCAGCGAAACCGAACCCGAGAAAGGAGGGACTTGTATGTATTGTACAAGGTGTACAATACATTCCAGGTGAGTTTCTCTCAGTGATATACACTCCCAGGAATTTGAACTCGCCGACCCGCTTTCCACTGCAGTACCATTATGCGGATGGTGTGTGTGTGCTCTCTCTCTCTCCATCTCTCTCTCTCTCTCTCTCTCTCTCTCTCTCTCTCTCTCTCTCTCTCTCTCTCTCTCTCTGCCTTTCTGTAGTCCACGATCAGCTCTTTTTTTTACCTCTCCTGCGTGGAGAGCCAGCTACAGTAGGTTGTCCTCGTGGCACCATTATGTCAGGTGTTATCGCTGTACGCACCGATCAGGCAAGCGCTGGCTGTCGTCACTGCTGTCGTGCCGTCGGCTGGCTTGACCACCGGGTCGGATCTGCATGTCGTATATGAGAGTGTACAGGGAGTATAGATGAAGATGGGACTTGGAAAACACATCCCTGTGGCGCTCCCATCCCGTGCTGAAGTGTGTGTGTGTGTGTGTGTGTGTGTGTGTGTGTGTGTGTGTGTGTGTGTGTGTGTGTGTGTGTGTGTGTGTGTGTGTGTGTGTGTGTGTGTGTGTGTGTGTGTGTGTGTGTGTGTGTGTGTGCTCGGAGCGGAGGATGCCGTAACATCCGTTACCAAAGAGAGTCCCGGATCTGTATTGAAAAGAAAATGCGCAATTTGTGCTCTTAAAGGAGAATGTCACCCATTTTCAACATTTTACCATGTCATTAATATAACTTAAAGATGTTGTGTGGACATAAAAAAAAGTTTCCCTCGGGACAGCATCCCGCAGCAGTTGTTTATGCCTGCATACTCCCGGAAATGACAATGACAGCCAGGATATAGTAGGGGGAAAAACATGCAGTCGGAAGCTTCACTTCTTTATCCATATAAACCAGGGGGTTTCAACCTTTTTGATACCACTATTTATTCAGAATTTGAGCCCATGGACCACCATTTGCTGACATTCTTGTCCCACAGATTCCAGAACTAAAGATTTCTTTTGCTTTTGTCTACAATTTCAGGATGAATTCCGCAGAAAACAGGCAAACATACAGATCAAAATGACCATTCACCTTATACATTCTCTAGTTGTGTAGACTTGGGCTAATTCACATGATGAATATTTTAACTCTTGAGAGTGTGAAAATGAAACCAGAGCATAAAAATGAAACCAGAGCATAAAAATGAAACCAAATGGACCCTTGCAGGCCCATTTGGTTTCATTTTTACGCTCTCAAAGAGTTACATCTGGTTAACCAACTTTTCATGTGGTTAACCAACTTAGCTGGGGACCACCAGGAACCCAATCAAGGACCACTGTTGGTCCCCGGAACAAACGCTAAAGTCTTTTTCAATTAAATAAGTGTTTTTTTATATCTTGCCATGTGCTTACAAGTCGCACAAGTCCAGCGACATATATCCTATACTGTACATGCTGGGATTATGAGTCTAGAGTTTGTAAGTTTGGTTTTGATTTCTCAGCTGTATAATCTATGATTGAACACCATTCTAACATAGTTATGACTTGTCTTTGTCCAGGTAAGAGAGAATCCATGTATACTATTCTTAGTGTTTGTTGGTAATCTGTTAATAGATTATGCGCACAATGTGTAAACTGCATTCATCCATATGTTCACTTCATATGGATTAATACTGTATATCATTTATATATGTACAGTATTTATTGATAGACTGTAGACTTTGCCCTATCTTATCTTATCTTATCTTATCTTATCTTATCTTATCTTATCTTATCTTATCTTATCTTATCTTATCTTATCTTATCTTATCTTATCTTATCTTTAGTTTTTTGTGTGTGTGTGTTTGTTGTCCGTAGGCTGTACTTAAGTTGTTCTGCGCCGTTCATCAGCGGCCATCAATCTTGTACAGAGAAAACCAATGCATCAGCAGTGTAATTTTGTAATCAGCACGGCGTGGAATACAAATCAGATCGGCAGCGGGGCCGTAATGCATGTAATCCATCAGAATGAAAGTGTTACAGACAACTGATAAACATGCATTTTTGCAGATGATTAATTGACTGAACAATAGATTGATCTGTCTCTCTGTGTGCCCACCGATTCTGCGTTTATTTCATTCTTGTCATTGGGTGTATATGTATATGAATGGACTGCCTGGTCCCCTCTCCCGACTGGGTTGATGTCTTTCTTTACCCTGCGGATTAAAAAGTTATAGTAAACCTCAGTGTCATTGTGTGAAGAGGCACACACTGTACAGACAAATATGCATTTTGGGTCTATGTGTATAACGGTGATCATAAATGTGTAAAGGAGATCACTAATGTTGACTTTTCTGAAAAAATAAGAGTTTTGGACATATGAGGTTTCTGCCCGACAGATGATATTGTATATTCAGAAATTTTCAACCTTTTTGACACCAGGGCCCACCATTTATTCAGCATTTGAGTCACGGACCACCATTTGAGGACATTTTAGCAGCCCCCAAAACTAAAGATTTCTTTTGCTTTTGACCACAATACCAGGCTGGATTTGGGAAACCAAACAGGCAAATTAACATACAGATCCACTAATCTTCTAGTTGTGTAGACTTGGCCTAATTAAGATGATGAATATTTTAACTCTTGAGAGTGTAAAAATGAAACCAAATGGACCCGCAAGGGTCCATTTGGTTTCATTTTTACGTTCTCAAGAGTTACATCTGGTTAACCAACTTATAGTTGGGGACCACCTGGAACCCTCTCAGGGACCACTGGTGGTCCCCGGACCACCTGTTGAAAACCCCTGTTGTATATTGATAAATTCAATCAAACGGCAAATTAAATTAAACTCATCAGCCTGCCTTAAATCTAAATTAATGCATAATTAATGTTTGCCATGCGATAGGGGACATCAACACCTTGCTGTGTCTTATTAGAACCCTGCCACATGCGATTTAAAAAGGTGTGTTCTCTGGCGTTCCGGATCGATACGTTGACTTGATACTGTGCCAGCCATGTCAGTATCTTTTAGTGGTCTGGTCACTTCGCTTATTCAAAACCTCCTGCAAACCGCAAAGAGTTCGGATTGCAACTTTTATGCAGTCCACTGCATAAGTCAAATCGAGAGACTTGCCATCGCCATAACCCCAGTTGTCAAAATATCCGTGTCTCTGCGTGTGTGTCTGTGCTCCACTCGGCCCAGGCCCTCGGCTGTGTTGCACCTCGATGAAAGATTTATGAGGCTCTTCAGGTGGATACAAAGCTAAACGTCCTGTTTATTAATGTGCCGTGATTGGATCCATTAGCTTGCCTTGTTGTAAACTAATCGCTGTGTAATGCCTGTTGTCATTCCAGCCCTAACTGCTGATAATGTATTCCTCCCTCCATCTTTGCAAATGCCATTATTTTCTAATAGACTCATAGAAATAATGTTGTGTCAGGAGTAAGGACCCCCTCCCTCCCTCCCTCCCCATGTGGTCCTGTGAACAGTAAGCACGTTTCACATTCCCATTGATTGCTGAATTTGCTGTTATGGTCCACTCTGCTTCTCTCTCTATCATACCAGCGGTCATATAGCAGCGCCTGTAGTACATTCACTCAGTGATGGGCAAGTTACTGGGAAAATGTAGTAAGCTCAGGGGTGTAGTGGAGGGGGGACACGGGGGGACGGCGTCCCCCCACTTCTCACATCTAAAATATTTTTGGGTCTGAAAAAAAATCATTAGCATGGTGAAATACATCTTGATGACATAATCAAGATGTATTTCACCATGTTAATGAGTTTCCTTTTTTCTGAGAGTGTACAAATGGAACCAAATGGACCCGCTAGGGTCCATTTGGTTCACATTTGTACACTCTCAGAAAAAAAATAATAAAATGGGGGGAATGCCACTTTCAGAGGCGCTCCCCCACTTCTAAAAGTACCACTACAACACTGCCAGCGGCCATATAGCAGGGCCTGTAGTACATTCACTCAGTGATGGGCAAGTTACTGGGAAAATGTAGTAAGCTGCACTACAAGCTATCCCCAGAAAGCTACATGACAAAAATAGCTTGATGTGGCATGCTACATCAACACTACATATATAAATATATATCTAATTTAATATACAATTTTCTAAATAATAATCATAATAATAAATAATATAAATACAAATCATAATAAATAATAATCAAGAATAATCTAGGGGTGGGTGAACATTGGATGGTGGCATGTCTAAGTTTTGGGATGTATATTAGAGGTTTTCTACCCATTAAAAATGGACGGAATTCGAAAATGTGTGTGGGGAAAATGTAGTAAGCTACACTCCTTGTTACTCGAAACAAGTAGTGTAGCTTCACTACAAGCTATTCCCAGAACAAATAGGTACACTACAAGTTACAGGAAAATGTAGTTAAGCTATGTAGCTTAGCTACTAGTAACATGTTACTGCCCATCACTGCATTCACTGCAGGGTACACAGTGGAAAGAATTGGACAAGTCGCATCCATTTGTCTTACATCTTTAGGTCCTGCTTTGTATGGTTGGTTGACTCACTCAGACATGTATACTCATCATCTTTAAAAACACGCCGGTGGTCTCGCAGTATAGGTTTCTCACTGACTATATGACTCACCATGTCATGTTATTGCCAACCATTTCAACGAGGTCTGGTCTAACCTACAGTTTATTTGTGCATATTCAAAACCATGCTCAAAACGCATCTACAGATGGCCGCAATTCGAAACTAGTCTCCGTAGAAGAACAGAACAACAACATAAGTTTTCTTCCCACCCGCTTTCCCCTCTTTGTATATTTCTCTTTCCCCCTTTTACCTTCACTACTAAGTTTTTACCTCCACTATGATTTGCTGCTTCTGGCATTACAAAAGCCATTATTTTCTATGCCTCTAAATGTCTGGATGAAATGAACAATGTAGCCACTTTTGTAAACAGGTGTATTCTTATCTAGTGTCCAACAACAACACAGTTTTTCAGATTTGTTGTAATTGTACTTGTCTGTACTGTAAGCTCTTATTGGTTTTGTTGCAGTGTGTATTTGACTTGTACTGTAATTCTCCATTTCTGGAGATTCTCATTCATTCATTCATTCATTCATTCATTCATTCATTCATTCATTCATTCATTCATTCATTCATTCATTCATTCATATTCTACTTGTTTTGCCTTGGATGTGCACTAGGACTGCCTGTCGTTGAGATGCCTCTAGCAGATTTGTTTTGAATGAATGCAAATGGTGTCAGATCACAGTTGCCTCATAGACTGTTTTGCAGATAAACAAAATGTTCCATGTGACGTGGCACTCCGAAAACACACCATGACTCGGGCGACACTGCGTGCGTGGGGGTACTGGAGAGCAGAGCAAATCTCATGGTATCATTTTTCCACAAAGGACGGAAAACAGGCCTCCCCGAGCCCCATAACAGTATCTCAAACACCACGCTGGCTGACTTCCAGCCCTGCCTTGCATCTTCTGGGATCAATTTCTTCAAAGCATAATGTACCTCTGTTATTCTTCAAAAAAACGAGATGCAGAGTTGGTGATCTCAAGGTGTGCAGACGAGACTTTGAAGTGCAAAAACGCATGAGAGAGTTGGAGTAGACGTACGGGGAGTGTTGTTCAGCGAGCAGGTGTCTCCCCGCTGAGCCGCTCTGACCTCCGGTGTGAATGCAGGAGGAGAAAGTGGGTGCATGGAGAAATAAGTTTAGTATATATACGGCATCAACATACATATTAGAAAAATACGCCTCCTGAAAATGTCCTCCCTGTCAGAATTAATTCGCAAAATGTTTCAAAGAGCACACAGCCTCCCCGCATTCGGATCTAATATATTCACAAGTCAAGTGCAATAATAGAAAAACTGATTTAATAACCAGCTAATGTGCATGTAATTTTCAGGATCACAACCAATACTCATCCTCTGAGACTTGGGCTCCAGCAAAGGTAGAGATATAATGCTGCTGTACGATCAGAATTTGTTTTGTTTTTCTTTTGGTGCACACACCGTATATATATATATAAAACGTACTAGCTGTGTGTACCTCGCTGATATACATTCATTAGGCAGAGCTGTATCCTCGTCTATAAATACGAATGCGGCCACGTCTCGGCGTGCGGCGGGTTCACACCGTCATGACTTGCTTTTAAGTGCCAGTCGCGCGGGGACTCCTCTTCATAAGCCGCAGCATAACAAATATACTGTGCGTGGAGCGAACGGCGGAGAGGAGAGGGGGGTTATACGGGGGTGCTGCTGCGTTCTGAAATAACACAATACTCTGTGTTCTTCACACACACACACACACACGCACACACACACACATGCACTCGTACACCCACTGTTGTACCACACTGTGCTGCGACAATAGCTGTTGTTTGGCTGGTGATTTTTTTTCTCTTTCACTAATGGATGGGTTTTCAGATTCAGCCACGCTCCTTTCTAAGATTATGGAAGTGTGTGTGTGTGTGTGTGTGTGTGTGTGTGTGTGTGTGTGTGTGTGTGTGTGTGCGTGTGTGCGTGTGTGCGTGTGCGTGTGTGTGTGTGTGTGTGTGTGTGTGTGTGTACGTGTGTCTCTGTGTGTTGGAGGGGGGTCTGCTTGAGCTGTGTAAACAGCCTGCTTGAGGGGCCTCCGCCACACAAATGTTTAATTGTCCATTAATGAGGTCAAGTGGATGTGTGACCCCCACATGGCTTGGCTTTCATCTACAACTGTATCCTAATGTTGTCGGGCAGCTTTTATTCATCGCTACTACCAGATTGGACAACCACAGCCAAAGGGTCTGTACACTTGGCCCAATATTAATACCTTTACTTTACTCAAGGCACCGTAGGAAAAGTAATATTACTTGCATCAAAGAGTAATATGTTACGTATTACTTTCCCAAGTCCCCCCCCCCCCACCCACAAATAAATATAGATGTATGACACAATCTTTTTATCAACAACTGCGACAACTTGTAGCGTACGTCATCTGTGCTGAATTCAGCGCTGGATTAAGATCTACAAACCACTGCACATCTCTATTGTTCTGTTGATAGCTTGTGTAAATCTGTTCTATTTTCGAATGTGACAACACGCTCATTTGTAATAGGCGTGAGTAATTTTGGCGGAGTAACATATTTCATATAACCCATTTTGGCAGAGTAATATCGTTACACTACTTTTGCCAGAAAGGGTAATAACATTACATTTATTTATTTATTTTTTTTGTAATTTTTTTACTAGCTCAACACTGATACTGAACCAACCTTTTTGTCGACTGTGATTTGAACAGTCTGAACTGAACGTTGTACACAAGATTAAGGTGCAATGTGCACATCTAATAATAATCATGTGTACAATGTTCAGTATGCACTGTGCAGTACCTGCTGCTGATTCTAATGAAGAGGTGCTACAGTTGATCACATTTACCACTTTAACCCCACATTGGCTATTTGATAATAGCACTTCTGTAGTGTGGCCTAGTGCATATTAATTTGGGGGATTCTTGACATTTAAGACGATTCGAAAAATCCACTGTATTGGGATAATGCCCGTGATGACATCATAGAATACACGCATGCTTAATCAAACACACGTGCATGCTGCACACACATCCACATGCACAACACACTCGCACATAGACACACACATGTGCACGGGCAGTGCACGGGCATACATAACACAGTCATACACACGCTGCAGGCAGGCTTCGTCCACTCCATTGTTCTGCGCGCCAGTAATTATAAACACACCTGCACAATCCTTCCTTCCTGCAGCCGAGGTTCCCACCAAACCAATCAGACGGGGCTGAAAGGAGCGAGTCACAATGATGTAATTACTTTTCCAGGTTCCCAGGATACACTGAAAAGAAAACAAGCAGGGTTGGGGATGGGGGGGGGGGGCTGTTACAGGACCGTGGCTAAAGTGCAAAGCCGTTTTTTTTTTGGGTGCTCTTGAAAGCCGACGCGGGGCTGAAAGGGTCTCCGGGATTATCCCGATACATGATTCAATGGTAAATTCTCCATTGGTTCAGCCCACGGTCTGGATGGACGCCTTCCAAGTGTGGCGACGAATCTGAGAGCACGGCAATCAACAAGATAATACGGTGTTGATTTTCCAACCACCCGTTGATCCTGTGTGAGCGTGGTTTCCGGTGATGCAGTGAATAGGATCGGGTTTTTCTTCGGGGAAGCTTTTAACCACTTTATATCTGGGGTCCCTGTTTTGAACATGTCATTATAGGGAAAAAAATATGGGGCAATTCTCTGTAATCCACGAAACTAGAGAACGGTTTGTTCGTGGCCACAAATCCGGCGAACCGCCCCGCATCCGAGAGGGTTTAGAAATGACATAGTTACCGTGTTGAGGGGGGTCCCCAGGGGGTCCTTCTACTCAGCGTGATTTAATTGAATTGAATTCAATGCATGGCATTCAATGGCCTGTATCACACCAAACGGTTAAAAGTGTTTAACGTTAACTCTTGCAACCGTTTGGACACATGGAATTGCATGGTGAACCTTTGGTGTGAAATGTGTCTTCAGACTATGCAACAGTGACGCTTGGTTGTGAAAAGAAACCAAACACTATTTTCATGCTCGGACACAGCCAGCCAGGGACCAAGCCATGGACAGACACACGTAGCTATTTATTGAAGTGGTTGCACCTCTTACAGTAATAACGTTGGGCAAAAAAAAATCTATTCACCATAGTTCAGGTCTAGAGTGACTGCTAGTGAACTGGAATAATAAAGGCCCTGCATAAATGCTCCACTTAAAGAATGCTCCATTTTACTATGCCATTAATACATCCTAGAGATGTTGTGTGGAAATAATTTTTCCCCATTTCCAAGGGACTTGTGTGTTTTAAATATTCAATTCTAGTTATAGTGGGCAAGTATAATGTATTATCCATATTTGTCTCATTAGCCAGGCATGTGGTTTACACCTGCGTCATCCGTGGCTTTGGACACAAACTTTCTGTTGTTGTTTTTTTCTTTTCTCTTTTGAAATTTGTGTAAAGCATTAACAAAAGTTCACCTTCGGAGTGTTTTACATAATATATTTCACGGTTATGGGGACTGAGGCAAATTGACATTGCATTAGAACGCGTCTACTTCTGAATATTCTATGTCCAAATGATGACTGTAGACGTCCTTGCTGCGTGTGCAGCACTCCAGGAGAAGAAACAGTCTCTCTCGAGGCGATGCAGATGAGGGGAACGCCTCTGTTGCACTTGAACTTGTTATAGACACTTGCTTTTCATAAATGACCTTCAGTGCCTTTGCTTTCAACTACGCTGAAGTACCTCGGGATTCGATTGCAAGCAATTAACTTCACCCTTACGTTTGTCTAGTTGGTGTAAACACAAAGTGAAAATCAAGCAATGAGATGCGAGAGATTATCTCGAGGATGCGGGGGGAAGTTTTCCTGGCAAATGAAAGTGTGAAGTGTACCGACTCTTTAGGTTCTTTGGGGCGTATACCCAGCATGCTTTATGCTCTGATGACTTCACTGCATGGAGAACCCTTGTTAAAGTCAAGAGAGACGGACCGTAGAAAGGCTGGTATTTGGCATTCATTGTTATTCCGGTTTTGTTTTTTTTGTTTGTTTTGTTGTTTGTTAACAGACACAGATACGTGCACACACTCACACACACACACACACACACACACACACACACACACACACACACACACACACACACACACACACACACACACACACACACACACACACACACACACACACAAAACTTCCATCAGACGTTGATCCTTTTTACCTTTTGACTCAGATGAAGTCGTCTTCTTCACAGTATTGTGTGTATACTGTAGGTGCAAATCTCCGCTATTCACGTTGTTGTTTTGGTTTGGGGGTTTGGTTGGGGGGTTGTTGCCTTCTCCCTTTCAAAGTGTGGGTTTTTGACTCGCTGCCATATTCTATGTAGTGGAAAAAAACAGCGGTAACTCATTGTATATGGATGTGGCGCTCTGATGTGCAGGCAAGTGCTTTAGTCTGTACCCGGTATGGTGCTTTTGCTATAGGCACTTTGTATTCAACCCCAGCCTCACACTTGCTTGACATTGCTCTGAATGGTGACTGGAGATGTTTTTTGGGAGGATCGGCAGAAACAAGCTGGTATGTGGAATGATAGTTATGTCTAGCCCAGGGATTTTCAACCAGTGGTCCCTGAGAGGATTCCAGGTGGTCCCCAGCTAAATGATGGACAGTTGGTAAACTAATGGACTCTTATAGATCTGTAAACATAATTTAACCCTCAAGGGGCCATTTGGCTTCATTTTACCGCTCTCAAGAGTTAAATTATGTTTAATCTACACAATTAGAACATGTAGAAAAGTTATCTCTCCTAAATTCTAGACAGTAACTTCAAAATCCCTGCTATTGGGTCCGGGAGATTAAGCTCAACATCAAATGGCGGTACGTGGCTAAAATTAAGAATAAATTGTGGGCCCTGCAATGAAAAAGGTTGAAAACCACTGGTCTAGCATTATATATGCTGTTGTGTTATTGACAGGAACCAGGATTTTGTCAAATGTCAACCGTTTGACTTTTTGACCCTCAGCTAGCTGGCCCTGTGGCAGTAAGGTGGCAGTCAAAACAGAGCCGTCGTCCTACTATATTAGGCTGCTCGGATCGAGGGTCCGCTATGCATACCTCCTTCAAGCAGACAATTGCCTTTTGGGAGATCCTGCGGCCACGGGGTCAAGCCTGATCCTAATCCCATCAGAAACCCTTGACGTAAAGCCTGGAGGAGCAAGATACTGAAATGCTTGTTATACATCCTGAATGGCTGAAATATTCCAACAAAGTAACATCCCAGCACCCCCCCCCTCCCCCCCTCCTCCCCGCCCAGGCTATCAAAGACCACCACAGTGTGCATTTCGGTGGGCATTTCCCCCTCTCTTCAGAGTCGCGGACGAGAGGAGCCCAAAAATAATTTGGATTATAAAGGCTGGCTGAATGGCTCCCCTCTGCCTTGTCGGAGAGCTGTTGTTGTGTGGTCTCCTATTAGAGCTTAATTGAGAGTGTCCTGGGATAAGCAGGGAGGAAGAATGCGCGCACTGTCCAAGCCATCAGGGCCCGGGCCATGGCCCCCGTCCCAGCAAGAAGGCAGTAGGAGTCTGAGGGGACAGGAGGGAGGGAGAGGGTCCGTGAGGGTACAGAGTACACAATATACCCTCCACCCCCTTTCCTACCGCCTTGCTTTTTTTCCTCGTTTCTCTCCACACAAGACAGGGACAGCCGGTTCTCAGCGATTTTCATGTTATAGGTCAGTGGTTTTCAACCTTTTTGACACCAGGGACCACCATTTATTCACAATTTGAGCCACGGACCACCACTTGAGGACATTTTAGCCCCACAGACCCCAAAACTAAAGATTTCTATTGCTTTTGTCCATCTTCTAGTTGTGTAGACTTGGGCTAATTCAGATGATGAATATTCTAACTCTTGAGAGTGTAAAAATGAAACCAAATGGACCCGCAAGGGTCCATTTGGTTTCATTTTTACGTTCTCAAGAGTTACATCTGGTTAACCAACTTAGCTGGGGTCCACCTGGAACCCTCTCAGGGACGACTGGTGGTCCCCGGACCACCTGTTGAAAACCCCTGTTATAGGTAATAGAGGCAACTTTTTAGCCAAAAATCAAAATAGATACTGTATATAGCTATAGCTATATATTTTTGGCCCTTTTCCCCTCTATGTTGCTTCTACTTTGATGCTGCAGCTGTTTCCCTGCAGACAGACACTTGCTTCATCCTGCAGACGGCCCAGAACTTTGTTGTTGCCAACAAATCATGAAAACAGGTAGCGTTTTAGCCAATCACAGCAAGGCAGCCTCCAGCAGTTTCAGCCAACAGAGTGGAAGTGACATGGAGTTAGATTCTGTTTTTAAACAAATCCGTTTACAAACACAGTGTTTGTGCACACTAAAGTAGCCCTTATTACCTTTAACTCAAGCTGTGCCAGTTATGAGGTATCTCTTGTTTTGGTTCTAAACCCACCAGTGCCAATGATCGTGATTCTTGTCTTTCTTTGATTTCCGTTAATCCAGAACCAGTCTCTTTTACCTGCATCGGCTTCCTCTTCTTCAGCCAACGCTTGCTTCCGCTGTGGTCGGCCAATGAAATGTTTCCCCCCTATCCGCTTCCATTATAAGTGCGGCCCTTTGTTTTTTTTTCTAAGAATTGAAGCTCCGATAGAGGTGATTATACAGGACATCGATGGTAGGAGCTCAATAAAAGTGCTAACTCGCAGTTACTATCACAGCGATGCTGCAAAAGACCGGGCCGTATAACTTGCTCTTCCAAGGGGGCTATAGCTCTCTTGGCCTGGGCTCCGGGGTTCGATTCCAGCTCAGAGTGCTAAACATTACATTGTATTAACGCTTCTGATGAAAGCCAAAGTATCCAGCAGCACAAAACGATGAGCCCCTCCAACATATTGTGTACCAGACACCCTATATAGTTTTTTTTTGGCAGCTGCAAAGCAGCGGCCCAATAAACAGACACAGTGACTTTGGAGACATTGCATGCTGTCCCAGTGTCTAAGAGGTTGCCCAAAAGGGGGCGACATTGAGGGGGCAGCCCTCTAAGGCTCTAAGGCTCTAACCGACCTCGAACCGAGTGACACCGAGATCGAAAAGTGGTATATGGTATGCCGCTAGTGCCTCAGCGGCATATGCCGGTGGCCCAGCGGCATATGCCGGTGGCTCAGCGGCATATGCCGGTGGCATATGCCGCTGGGCCACCGGCATATGCCGGCGGCATATGCCGGTGGCCCAGCGGCATATGCCGGTGGCATATGCCGGTGGCATATGCCGGTGGCCCAGCGGCATATGCCGGTGGCCTAGCGGCATATGCCGGTGGCATATGCCGGTGGCCCAGCGGCATATGCCGGTGGCCCAGCGGCATATGCCGGTGGCATATGCCGGTGGCTCAGCGGCATATGCCGGTGGCCTAGCGGCATATGCCTAACCCTAACCTAACCCTAACCTAAACCTAACCCTAACCCTAACCCTAACCCTAACCCTAACCCTAACCTAACCCTAACCCTAACCCTAAAACGAGCGGCATTTGCCGTTGGGAAATGGTATGTACCGGTGGAACACGAGCGGCATACCACTCTAGAACCGGCATATGCCGCTGAGCCACCGGCATATGCCGCTGAGCCACCGGCATATGCCACCGGCATATGCCGCTGGGCCACCGGCATATGCCACCGGCATATGCCGCTGGGCCACCGGCATATGCCACCGGCATATGCCGCTGAGCCACCGGCATATGCCGCTGGGCCACCGGCATATGCCGCTGAGCCACCGGCATATGCCGCTGAGGCACTAGCGGCATACCATATACCACTTTTCGATCTCGGTGCTACCGAACCTTGGGATGGTTTACCGGCTATCTGATTGGCTATCTGGTCTCTGATTGGGTATCTGGTCTCTCGGCAATGGCGGCAACTTCTGATTGATTGGCTATCTCGACTCTAGGGTTAGTCTTCTGCAAAAATAATACAGCAGCTGCCAATTAAATGATGCATCATTTCTTGTTTTTTTTTTATTTGTCCCTCACTCCAGTGTTCTTCCATATTCTTCAAATTTAGCCAAGAACCACTGCACATAATGCATATTTAATTAGTTTGATGAGAAGTATTTGCTGTTCTTTTCCTCCCCCACCCCTCTCTCTCTCTCTCTCTCCCTCTCTCTCCCCCTCTGTTCCGCTCCCTCTGCGGCTTGTTCACTTTACTTTTCCGTTTGACAATCATTTGTAACAACTTCAAAAACATGCTGGCACAGAATATACAGACAGATGTTGGCCATGAAATATTTACCCCGTAAACCGTAACCCCCACCGGATTCTTCTATGGCTGTCGCGCGGGCTGAGCCAACACGTCCATTATTCATGATGAATGGACGTTTTTTTGTCTACTTTTTGATTTGTAAAATAGCTGTATGAGTGGTTTTCAGATTGCGATTATATATATATTCGCTTATTTATTTATTTATCCCCCCCACCCCACCACCTCTCTCTTCCTGTAAGCATGTATCGGGGGTGGTATATATCCGCGTGATGAATGATGAGGCGCTGGAAACAGCAAGCTCAGGTCTGTTTTCGTTCGATGAATCTTCATCCGAAATCCATCTTTATCTTAGCTCTCAGATGGTGATGACTGGCCATTTAAAGATATTCAGGCTGTCTGCAGCTACAGAGAGAGAGAGAGAGAGGAGAGAGAGAGAGAGAGAGAGAGAGAGAGAGAGAGAGAGAGAGAGAGAGAGAGAGAGCGGAGCCAGCCAGGAGCCCTCTCTCTCGCTTTGAGCCCTGCAGCCCAGATCCAGGTTTCCTCCCACTGCTTTGACACATAAATAAAAGAGAATAATAATGTTCGGTGGCTGCCTGAGCAGCATGCTAATACGCCTGAATGTGCCCTTTAACCATTTCACCACATCAAGGAGGAGGAGGTGGAAAAATCTGATCCTAAGAGGCAAAAAAAAGATTTATAGGTGTAAGGTACTTTAGACTGTAGAATTGTACTGTACTTTTACTACTCAGTGGCAAAATCTTGTACTTTTACTTCACCACGTTCATTTGAAAGCTTTAGTTACTATAGTTACCTTTGATTATTATAACAATAACGACTCCCACCACACAGAGGTCCTATACACAAGTGTGTGTCGCTTTTTCGCCTCATTTTATCTGCAGCGGAATTACAAAAAAAAAACACAAATCCCCCATAAATGTCATGGCGTGCATGCCATGCATGCAGCAAAAAAAACTGATTATCTTGCACGGAAAAACGCTGTGGAAATCTCCCATGCCGGATTAGCCAGGGTCTCGTATGTGCATTATACCGGCTGGTTACAAACTCTGCACATGAGGTGAACAGCCAGGGATAGCTGGAGCTAATAACAATTCCTTTTTCTATACCTAAACCAGACCCCCCTCGCTCCCTCCCTCTTTCATGTGAAATAAAATGGGCAGGCAGGCTGGGAGAGATTTCTGAGGTTTTGGATTAATTGGCATGCAGGCGGTGTGGTGGGTATCTGTCGTCACTCGGTCTGCCGATCACAGGGCTAGCCAGGCATGACAAGCACACACAGCCTATCTCCTACTTCTGTGCGTTCCATTAGGCCACGGTCTGGGCCAGCCAACCACAAGCCTTTTATGCTAAAACAGTAGCGCTTCTCATCCCCCCCCCCTTCATTGACGGGGCCATGGGGGCTTCCCGACAATCCCACATTGGCAAAATGTAGCATTGAACCCAGATTAAAGGTTGGCTATATTTAGTGAATTCACTTAATTCAAATACCGGTACATTCAAAACTTTTTTTTCTTCTGATAATCCTCCCTACTATAGAGAGTGCTGACTATATAATAGAGTTTCTCCCAATTCCCTGTGAACCACATGGGTAAAATAAATAAATAAGTAAATAGTTTCGGTTTTGGTGGTGGGTGACAAAGCCTTCTATCCAATCAGGATAGAGAGGGCCTTCATCCAATCAGGATTGAGTAGGGCGAGCCTTTTTCCCCAAATTACCCGAATAACTGAATGCTCCTTTACTGTAGCACGTTTAAAACTACTTCAACTAACGTTGTGAGCTTGTATAGATCTGCTATTTGTTTAGGTGTTAAAAGGATCCCTGTCTAATAAGACAAACATCACTTAAAACATTATACTTTCCCTATATAACTAAAATAAACAAATAAAAACACCATTGGCATCTTATTTCTTCCATAAATAGAGAATATTTCACTCAACAGGAACTACTCCTGTCGCAGGATGATGATGTCATGTGTCCTTGTGTGGTCTAGCTCTATGGAATATACAGAATGCATATGATCATTTGACATCATCGACACATCATGCGACAGGAGCACTTCCTATTGAGTGACAGATTCTCTAATATATTTCTGAAAGAAATAAAGTATTGAAGGTGTTTTTATCTGCATGTTTTAGTTATACAAGGCAAGTAAAGTGTTTTAAGGCATATATTTGTCTTATTAGCCAGGGATCCTTTTAAGATATCCATCTTGAAAGTATTTACTGTCACAAATATTCTGTAGTCCCTCCATAGCACTGAATCTTGTTTTTATTTTTTGTTTTTTTGTTTTTTTAGAATGTCTGAGAACCAGACATCGATGCATATCCTAACACATGTGAAACAAAGTGTCCCGAAGTGGGCCGACAAAGAGAAAAAGACAGAGAAGGGTGGCTGAAGAAAAGACAAATCACACAAATGAATAGAATGAATGAACATGGACCCGCGGGGGGAAACGTGAAAAGGAACGCGCTACCAGAACAGAAGTCGACTTGCAGCGGGGAATCGATGAGTAACCGTCTACAGATGATTAACTAGGCTTTTATTCTGGAAGCGTGCCTGCTCAATTTTCCAAATGTACATTTCATTTGTCGAGATCCATTAACCCACACGGGATATGGGCGGAATTATGATTGCAGTATATGCGACACAAGTAAACTAATTAAGATATAAACTATAGTTGAGATGCGCTTTTTTTTCGTGGTACTTCTTATGTCATTCCTTATTCCCCCTTTGCTTTAGCCAGATTCCACCAGAGATAAAATAGAAACAGGCAGCAACATTATTGGTGGCTCAGCAAGTATCTCCCACCGTGTGTGTGTGTGTGTGTGCGTGTGTGTGTGTGTGTGTGTGTGTGTGTGTGTGTGTGTGTGTGTGTGTGTGTGTGTGTGCGTGTGCGTGTGCACGTGCACGTGCACGTGCGTGCGTGCGTGCGTGCGTGCGTGCGTGCGTGTGTGCGTGTGTTTGCGCACAAGCATTTGAGTGAGTGTGAGCAACGTGTGCTCCAAAATGGGTATCCCCTTCTCTTTCCTAAATTAACTTCACAGGAAGTGGGTATGGGGTCTGACATTGTAGCAGGTCATCACAATATGCACTGCCAGCAACAATAATATCTGGCAGATCACCTGAAAGTGACTCTCAAACTTTAAGTTCAAGGACCCCCACTTTGGTATGCATCCGGATATAGCCTCATAACTCACCTGCAAGGAGCCATTTGGTTCCTGTAGCTGTCAATCATATCACCCCTTGGAACCCTATAGCTCTCAGTCCTCAATGACCCCTGTGAACCTGAAGGAGACTAAGAGCCAACACATGTTGATGTACATGCAGCATATTAATGCATCTAGAACAGTGGTTTTCAACCAGTGGTCTGGGGACCACCAGTGGTCCTTGAGAGAGTTGCAGGTGGTCCTCAGCTAAATGATGGAAAGTTTGTTAACCAGGTGTAACTCTTTGAGAAATATTTATCATCTGAATTATTATAAGTCTACGCAGCTAGACTTGGAATAATTTCCCAAATCCAGCCTTGAATTGTGGACAAAAGCAAAAGAAATCTTTAATGTTGGGGTCTGTGGGGCTGAAATATCATCAAATGGTGGTCCGCGGCTCAAATTCTGAATAAATAGTGGGCCCTGGTATCAAAAAGGTTGATGTAGAATCCTGTAAAGGCCTTGTCTAACCAAACTCCAGGTAGCCTGGGATCCAGTCTGATTTGCTGCGTTCCCTGCCTCTGATGTCACTTTGTAAATCAGTCTGACCAGAGCCTGCTTGACTTGCATTTACCTGACGTCACCTGTTACTTTTACACATTGTTACTGATTGGATGGCGTACAAACGAGCGTGAACTAGTTTTTTTCCTCAAATAAGCCACAGACCAATCATAATCCTCAGCTGCATTTCAACTTTCATATGCCCCGCCTACCTGTGGGGATAGGCTCCTGGCCAGACTGATTCACGAAGTGACGTTTCAGATGTGTGGAACGCAGCAAATCAGAGTGGATCCCAGGCTAAACTTCAGGTAGGTCGACTCAACTTGCCTGCATGGCTTGCCCTTTTGGCCATATAACCTTTCCTTCCGCCTTAGTACTCAAGTCAGTCGGTATACAATTGGTCTTGGGGTTTGCCAGCACAATGACCGGCGTTGGCCATTGTCCAAAATGTCACCACGGTCTCGGGGTAACCCCCCTGTGGCATGAGCAGGTCAGACTTTTGCTCATTGTTTGCACAAGCCTTGCCTGGCCATGAGGTACATAGGAGCCTATCTCCTGTTACACCCCCTGGATATGATGTATAAGTATGTGTATAAGTTCACCCTCTGAACACAACGCTAGTATGTCACATCAATCCAGACCCTGAAGCACTCTCTGGTTCTCTGGTCCCATTTTTCCCAGATAGTTAGGGGTTAGGTATTTGACCAATCTGGGAACTAAATCGTTGCCAAGAAATTTCTTCACAAATGTGTTTCTAATGGTGTATAATAACATTGTGGGAAACCTCATTAAAATAGGTCAAGGTTGGGGTATAGTCACAACCAAAAAAACATGCAAAATGTCATTATGTAGCATGCAATCCATTCCAAGCATTAGTTTTACTACAAAAAACATAGCACCTGCCTAAAATGCCATACCTCTTGCCCAAATGTGCTGACTAAGCACATTTATGATGACGGATATGGCTGTTTTTAGCCCGAGGAATGAAATTTTGCCTTCTATAGGTTGTGACTAGTACCCTGTCTTTGGCCTGCTTTATATGAGGTTTCCCACAGGAGTTGAATTTCAGTCTTTTAGTACATGTTATTAGACACAGTTAGAAGTAAGAGCCTTTGGTATGACACGTCACAGGGATCGAACCCCTGACATTCCATTCTCAGGGCGAAAACTCTAACCACAAGGCCACTGAACTTGTTTACACAGGCTTAACTGTAACTCATACATGCGGCTATAAACAAGCTCCTATAGGCAGAGTATAGTGGGATCCTGTTATTTTCATCGCAGACCCCTCCCCCATAATATTGCTCCGTTATGCGAACATGGGAGTCTGTGTCCGCGGCCACGGCAGTGTTAATAATGTGCTGATCGGAACAATTATGTCACAGTGTTTGTTTGGCCTACCATGTGTGTGGAGTCGGACCCATGTAATACAGTATGCAAATGTGGGGAGAGGGGAGGAAGTCTGAGAACTGGAACTTATACAGAGGAAAAAAAGACCAGTCTACTGTTTTACACCAAAGTGAATGGCATCTGTAAGGCATTCATGTGTCTGTCTGTGTATGTGGGAGAGTGGGGAGGGGTGTGTGTGTGTGTGTGTGTGTGTGTGTGTGTGTGTGTGTGTGTGTGTGTGTGTGTGTGTGTGTGTGTGTGTGTGTGTGTGTGTGTGTGTGTGTGTGTGTGTGTGTGTGTGTGTGTGTGAATTAGAGCAGTATGTCATGGGAAATAAATGACGGGGGGGTGGGGTTACACTGCATGGGGGTGGGGGTGGGCTGGCACCCATGGAGAATTGATCTTTCAACACCGCCACAGCTATGCAACCCATGTCAATTATATATTATGTTTCTTTCTGTTTCACCTTCTGAACTTCAGTGTGCAGCCGCATACTGTATCTGTGGGATTTTTCCTTCTTTTTTAAGTGAACCACTTCACAAGGCACTGGGTGGCAAAAGCGACAGGCATCCTGCATGAGAACTTGAAATTCACAACCGCAGTTTTACTACGGTGGGAAATGTTAAGCTTCGGTCATTGTGGTTTTTCTGTTTCCTTTCCACAAGGGCAGCACTTGTTAAAATGACTACAGGCCCAGTTTGGACGGATGCTTGGACAATAGGGCAGGCCAGCTGGGAGATATGGCTTCAAATCAATATTATGATCAGTGCAAACGTTTCCCCCAATTACGGTTGATTGAACATTTTTGTTTGGTTTGGTGTTTGTTGTTGTTTTGTTTAAGGTATTTTTTTTTTAATTTTAGACGATTTTCTCGCCATCTCAAGAATAACACAGGGTTAGTTGTTGTGAATAGGCCAATTGATTTATTTGACTAACAATAGTCTTTTCCGGACCAGAGCCTATTTGAAAATATGTGAAGTTGTAATGTACATGATCAAATAACACATTTTTTTCCTATTGAATCTGTGTCTCACAGCTGTGGGCCGTTCAGAAACACGTCTTCCAATGACATCATAATTGGGCAGATTTCTTTTAAACAATAGGGGCCTATATATAAAAAAATACATTATCGGGAGAATGATGCCTTCGCATTGCAACTAATAGAAAGCTTGCAGTTTCTATTAGTTTGGATTCCCCATCGATGATGTCACTGGAAGACAGGTTTCTGAACTGCCCACGGCCCACTGTAAACTCTCCACCCACAGTCCATGCTCCACAGGTTGAGAATCGCGGCAACAAGATTAAGTCAGTTATTGGATCTAAATATGGGGGTTTGATGAATTCCGGTTGATTATAGCCAGCCCTACTGGACAGAATATGATTTTGATGAAATGCAGAGCTAATGGAATTACCTATCATTGATTTGCCCACCCGTCCTCCTCCGTCCCCTTTTCCCCTGCGATCTCACTGATGGCCTTTATCCGCCGTTGCATAGATTATACCGCCGCTGTGTTATTTACGTCGCAGCGCGGCGGCGGCCGAGGCTGCATGGAGCTGCAGATTGTAAAAATCGTGATGGGGTCAAAGTGTCCTCCGCGCTCTATAAATTATGCGTCAGGGTGCATGTTTAATCACACGAAGCAGAACACTGGTGAACAAACCTCGTACGTGGCCTGACCTTCTCATAATTAAAATGCAAAATAACCTGTTGCCTCGGTAGCACATGCGGCGGGGCGGTCTGCCGCCGTGATTGGAAGCGACGCCGCTGGTGGCGCGGTGCGGCCGGATGACCTGCTCCTCCTCCTCCTCTTCTCTCAGGCTGGATGGTGATGAACGCTGTGACCTTCAGGCCAGACAGAAAGCCTCACGGAGGATCCGTTTTACACCTGGATGCAGGAACCATCCATCTAGCTGTGTTACTTTGGACGTTAGAGACACTGGTTCTCAAAGTTATTTGAAAATGCTTTGTGCCCAGGATCTCCATACAACGGGGGGTTTCACCAAATGCACCCTTGCGACAAGTTGCGGGTCCATTTGGTTTCATGTTTACACTCTCAAGAGTTAAAATATTCACCATCTGAATTAGCCCAAGTCTATACAACTAGAGAATGTTAGAAGATTAATGGTCGTTTGTATGGTCTGCATGTTTGACTGTTTTGTTTCCCAAATCCATCCTGGTATTGTGGACAAAATGTCATCAAATGGTGGTCTGTGGCTCAAATTCTGAATAAATAGTGTTCCCTGGTATAAAAAAAAAGATTGTAAAAATCCCTGCTTTAGAGACATGACGGTTCTTCTGCCACCTCCTCTGCTCCACAGGTTGATGAAGCGATGGAAAGCTGTGCCCTGTGTGGGAGCCTGGGTAGTCCTTGTTAGTGTGGTTGCCCGAAGGGCAACCAGACTCTTGTATTCCAAGTAGTTTAATTATTATTGAGGGGGCGCCTCATAGGCGCCACCTCCTAGTTATTCCCGCTCTTTATTTATTCTTATTATTATTATTTATTCTGCCACTTTTTTCGATTGTTAACTACTTCCACATACTTTATGCTAGAATTTTAGTTCAAACTTTATACTGTTCGACTTTTTGCAGTGATTTATGCTTAAATTTATATTTTTATAGTTTTTTTTAGTTTTTTAGTTTTTTAGTTTTTTAGTTTTTTTTTAGTTATTTTATAGTGAGGGTTAATGGAAAAAATGACACACTTTTTACAGTTGACTTTTTTGTGCTCTTATAACTCCGTCATACTTTTACTTTGAAATTCCGTTCAAAGTTTAAAATGTTCGGCTAGGTTTGAATTTTCATCGGTAAAAACAATATTTTGAAAAAATGTATACTTTTTAAAATATTAAACTTTATTTAAAAATATAATTCCCCATTGACAATGTATTGGTATTTGGCCCACTTTTGGCTCACTTTTGCAGCCTCATTACTCTGGCATACTTTGTCGTAGAAACATGATTTAAACTTTAAAACGGTGACACAATGGTCAACTTTGTGGTCGTTCAAACCGTATTCGAATATGTTGCTCGGTTTGTCCGCTATCGCAGTTCAAAGTGTGCATGGTTCGAGAAATTTAACGGAGCTTAGAGGGTCTCTCGACCAGTGAGCGAGTGAAACAGAGTGGGAGATGCAGTGTCTCGAGGTTCGGGTCATGACCGAACAAATCGTCCTCACGGCCACAATATTCGCTTTACACGCGTGGTTTTCGGACATTTTGTAGACAAACTTCTCGCCTTTCACCCAATGTCATCAAAAAAGCACAGACACGTTCAGAACCAGAGCTAAGGGCCTCAGAGCGACCCGACGTATGCTCCCGTGTCCCTATCAATTACATTAGAACCAACAGCATTTCACTTTTGACATTTTTTATCCAACATCGATTTTTAAATCGCTCCCATGACCATGTCTTTTATCGTACCAATACCACGATCGCACACAAGATACTTGATCGAGTCGGGACGCCCACGTCGAAAAAAGTAATCGCTTACGAGTTTTCGTTTTCGCGTGAGAGGCATTTGTTTGCGGCAAGTCCCGGCCATTGACGCCCTGTTTAACTAAGGAGCCAAAGTGCCTGCACTGATGCAGGTACAACAGGTGAAACAGATTAAGCCCTAATTAGCTGGCTGCCACTAGAGTTATAAGACCTCAATGAGTTGGACTGTAAGACCTTGTGAGCTTGTAGATCTGCAAAATCTGCAAATAGGCTTTATACACAGGAGGGTATGCAACAACACACGCACACACACATCCTATGGAACCAAATGGACCCGTAAGGGTCCATTTGGTTCCAATAGCATAAACCACACCCCCTCTGTCTTCCTATTGGCTGGTCTTTACACAGCTATAACTTGGGTTTGGAACATGCTACCGCCTCAATATTTGGTAGATAGCCTTCTTAGACCAATAGGAAGGAGTAGTACTGCTTAAGCCCGCCCCCTCTGTCTTCCTATTGGCTGGCCTTTACACAGCTATAACTTGGGTTTGCAACATGCTACCGCCTCAATATTTGGTAGATAGCCTTCTTAGACCAATAGGAAGGAGTTGTACTGCTTAAACCACACCCCCTCTGTCTTCCTATTGGCTGGTCTTTACACAGCTATAACTTGGGTTTGGAACATGCTACCGCCTCAATATTTGGTAGATAGCCTTCTTAGACCAATAGGAAGGAGTTGTACTGCTTAAGCCCGCCCCCTCTGTATTCCTATTGGCTGGCCTTTACACAGCTATAACTTCGGTTTGCAACATGCTACCGCCTCAATATTTGGTAGATAGCCTTCTTAGACCAATAGGAAGGAGTAGTACTGCTTAAGCCCGCCCCCTCTGTATTCCTATTGGCTGGCCTTTACACAGCTATAACTTGGGTTTGGAACATGCTACCGCCTCAATATTTGGTAGATAGCCTTCTTAGACCAATAGGAAGGAGTTGTACTGCTTAAGCCCGCCCCCTCTGTATTCCTATTGGCTGGCCTTTACACAGCTATAACTTCGGTTTGCAACATGCTACCGCCTCAATATTTGGCAGATAGCCTTCTTAGACCAATAGGAAGGAGTTGTACTGCTTAAGCCCGCCCCCTCTGTATTCCTATTGGCTGGCCTTTACACAGCTATAACTTCGGTTTGCAACATGCTACCGCCTCAATATTTGGTAGATAGCCTTCTTAGACCAATAGGAAGTAGTTGTACTGCTTAAGCCCGCCTCCTCTGTATTCCTATTGGCTGGCCTTTACACAGCTATAA
The DNA here is from genome assembly GCA_039105355.1 of Benthosema pterotum. Lineage (NCBI taxonomy): Eukaryota > Metazoa > Chordata > Actinopteri > Myctophiformes > Myctophidae > Benthosema > Benthosema pterotum. The sequence continues at coordinate 22,026,503 of CM076982.1, forward strand.
CTTGGGTTTGGAACATGCTACCGCCTCAATATTTGGTAGATAGCCTTCTTAGACCAATAGGAAGGAGTTGTACTGCTTAAGCCCGCCTCTTCTGTATTCCTATTGGCTGGCCTTTACACAGCTATAACTTGGGTTTGGAACATGCTACCGCCTCAATATTTGGTAGATAGCCTTCTTAGACCAATAGGAAGGAGTTGTACTGCTTAAGCCCGCCCCCTCTGTATTCCTATTGGCTGGCCTTTACACAGCTATAACTTCGGTTTGCAACATGCTACCGCCTCAATATTTGGTAGATAGCCTTCTTAGACCAATAGGAAGGAGTTGTTCTGCTTTAGCCCGCCTCCTCTGTATTCCTATTGGCTGGTCTTTACACAGCTATAACTTGGGTTTGGAACATGCTATCGCCTCAATATTTGGTAGATGGACTTCTTGGACCAATAGCAACAAGTTAGCGCTACTTAGCATTATTGGCATTACTTAGCATTTTTAGCATTTTCACAATAATTGGCTGTACTTAGCATTATTAACAATACATAGCATTAGCATTACGTAGCATTATTAGCATTTTCACAATAGTTAGTGTTACTTAGCATTATCAACAATACTTAGCATTAGCATTACTTAGCATTATTAACTATACTTAGCATTAGCATTAGTTAGCATTATTAGCATTAATTAACATTACTAACATTTTCACAATACTTAGCGTTACTTAGCGCATTATTAACTATACTTAGCATTAGCATTATTAGCATCATATATTTTATTTTCTTCAACTTTTCACTTTTTCACGTTTTTTCACTTCCTTTTTCACTTTCCTTATCACTTTTTCACTTTTTCCACTTACCTTTTCACCTTCCTTTTGCCTTTTTTCTCTTCCTTTTTCACTTTCCTTTTTACGTTTTCACTTTTTTCACTTCCTTTTTCACTTTCCTTTTCACTTTTTCACTTTTTTTTCACTTCCTTTTTTCAACTTTTTAATAAGCCGTCTACTGTTCATACGCAAGACTGAAACGTTTGGCGCCCCCTCGCAGTTTCTGCAGAAACTGCCTTTCTAGTTATTATTATTATTCCGGGTCCGCTCACTTTTTTCGGCGCGCTACTCGTCCCACAGTTTTAGTAGCACGCAGTTGTGCCATATGTCATATCGAGCGGAAAAAATCAGAATGGTGTGCTTGTATTTTGAAAAGAAGAAATATTACATAGTTTAATTAATATGAATTAATTAGTGCATTATTTTGGCCCATTGAAATGAATGGAAAAGTGCAAAAAGTGAAGTTCAAGTATTTTTCCCTCGGAGACCGTAAGGGCTATGCTTACACAAATCAGGGAGGCCGTTCGCAATAATTTTAAAAATTAATTGCATTATGACATATATAATTACGTTATCGTTTGGCCAGATGGTGGCGCTATAACTGGCCACTGTACATTTTGGCCTATAACTCTTGAACCGTAGGTCGTAGAATCAAAATTCTTTTTTCCATGGATTCCTTGCATCATGACGCATCTCCCCATATAGGCCACGCCCATTTGCGTCAGGATAGATTTTCCGCCATTTTGATTTTTCTCCAAAACACACTTTTTGCCCCCATTCCTGCATATTTTGTCCAAATCTCACGAAAATCGGTACACATGATCTCTGGAGCTATCCGATCAAAACAGCGTTGGCAGAATTTTGATATCACGTATCGTTAGGCCGCAATAGCCTTCCGAAGTTAGTGGGAGGGGCCTATTTTACAGAAAAGGCCACAATTCATGCACCGAATGTCCAATCCACTCCAAAATTGAATCACAGGTCTAATGTGACGGCTTCAACAGAGGACCAAAAGCAATTCCATTTTCAACCATAGGGGGCGCCACAAATGCACAAAATGTAAATATTTGTTGCAAAAATGTCCAATCCACCCCAAATTTGAATCACAGGTCTTGGTTGAGCCCTTCAACAGAGGGCCAAAAGCAATTCCATTTTCAACCATAGGGGGCGCCACAAACACACAAAATGTAAGTTTGTTGCAAAAAAACGCCATTCAGGGGGAATAAATGCCCTCCAAACTACTTCCACGTGACCCTGGGGATGACGTAAAAGTTCACATCGTAATTGGCTACCGGAAGCTGCGGGGAGGTCGACGCAAGCGACAACGGCAACCACACTTTGCAATTGTTAAATTGCGAATATTCTTGTTCCTTTTGTAGTAGGAGAGCTGAGAAGGAAGGCGTAGGAGGAGGAGGAGACCTTTGCAACCCTGTTCCTTTGAAAAAAACATATTTCATTAATAGTGAATATTGGTTAGTTATTATCCTCAAGGCCTTTCTTCTTCCCTCCCTATCTTTCCTTGTGAAAATCCGAGGCAGACACAGATTGCATGATTCAAGATGTCCTCACAAAAACATGCCTCTATACTTTTGCCTATATATTTACTCCTCATATTTCTTTACTTTCTAAATTGGCATTGTTTATTGGCACAGACTGGAAATTCACTGTCTACATCTGCCAGTGCCATATGCTATATGAATTACAGTATACAGTATATGGGTGCAGGTGGCACCCTATAGGCAATCTCTTACAGTATATACTGCCTAAGTCTACAAATGGCCCTGATTTACAGGTATAAGAATAAAAACATCCACTATTAACACAGCATTTCTGCTGCATTTGCACGCCACAGTAAAGGTGATTAACCAGTCTAATCCGATTATTAAAACAAAAAAAGATTAAAACCCTTTTCATGTAGATTCATTGATAGGGAGAAGGAAAAATCTCAATGTCAGGCTTATATATTTTTTTCAGTTAATTGCACACGGCCCTATCAGCCTGCAGGTCCGTGCAGCACACAACATTTAAATATTTCACCCCACAACGCCCTGTTGACCTGAGGGCCGGCTGAGCAGGTGCACTGTAAACGATCACTGTAAATTTACGGTGGATTTTCAACAGTATCTTACTGTTTTTCACAAAATCTGTAAAATACTGTTAAATTGTCATCTCTTTCCGGTAAATTCACATTTTATGCTGTAATTTAACTAATATCAGTAGAAAGCGTTATTTACCAGTACAATACTGTTAAATTAATCATTCCTTTCCTGTAAATTAACAGTTTATACCTTTATTTTACTAGAGACTGTAATTTAACAGTATAATGCAATATTTTCTGCCAAGCCATGTGGATAGGCCACACCCACATTTCCACTTCAAATTTAGTCAGTTGGTGGACAGCAAAGGAGCCTTCTGTAGTTTAGTTAACCAACATTAGAATATAGCAAACTAACGGACATCACAAAAGGACAAAAGAGGAACCAAAAAGAAGTCTGACAAGTTAAGAAGAAAAGAAGAATGATTTAAGGTAAGGAAGTTCCTACAGCCTATATTTTCTATGTTTAGACATGCTAGCTGCTAGCAACATTGCTCAAGCTACACAACTTGTCCCCTTTCCTGAAATATCAATAGGTGAGCAAGATGATATCATGTGCTATGTGTACATATTCTTGCTCTGACAATGTTAACATAATTTATGTGAGGCACACAAGGAGCCACATTTGCATACCCAATGCTTCTTTTAAATGTGTTCATTCTGTATGTCAGACATTTACAAACAAACAGTTTGTAACATATAATGTGTATATTGTTTCCCAGGGCTTGGAGTGGGGTTTTGACTGCATGTAGTTCACCCTCTTACAGCCCATCTTGGAGAAAGCAGAGATGCACTGCTGATTGTGCTAATCTGAGTTGATTGATTAATTATTGTTTAATATTGTACATACGCTACAACATTATAACTTGTGTTCTACTTTATTTGAACTTTTCAGTGGTCTGACACAAGTGCTAACCTTGACCCATTCATCCTACTGGCCCAGTCATTGACTTGTTCTGCTCAATAGGTATGTATTTTGGTGTACATGTTATGTATTTAAATGTATACATATGTGTACATTTTTTTTATATTACGTTCATTTTAACATTAGAACCTTTGATCATGCTGGTGAAGATGACATACCTTAAAGGACCACTTCACCACTTTTCAACTTACTTTAATGTAATTGGCCCTCAGTAATGTTCATGATAAAATACCGCAATCTTTTCTACTCAGTCTGTGCCTCAAAGGAGGGCTGTGGGCAATTCACTAACCAGCCTAAATCCTGTATTTTCTATTAGCTTCAATTTCCCATCGATGATGCACATGGTGGATGGGTTTCTGAATGGCCCACAGCTCTCCTGTGAGACACAGACTGAGTAGAAAAGAATTGTGCTTTTTAATCATCAACATTAGTGAAGACCAATATGAAGGCAGGTTAAAAAGTGGTGAAGTGGTCCTTTATTGTATTTTAAGTCAACAACATACATTCTGCTCAACTGAAAATGAAAAGAAAAGTCTTCTGTCCTATAAGTATTTTCATCTCCTCTCATTTTTATGTCAGGGACAGGGAATGATGACAAAAGCCAGTGGATGATGGACATCCGGGTCAGGATTTGCTGGGCTCTTGGTTTTCAACCTTGAGTACCAAGACAAAGCCTTCAGAACCGTGGAGTTCATTCAAAGGTATGTATTACCTATAAACAGCATAGGTAATGCAAGCTCAGATTGAGTATATTGTAGACTACTGTATATGTATACAGTATATTATGATTAGGGCTCTTCAATGACTTTAGCTGAGAGAGATCCAAGGACCCACACTAAATAAATAAATAATTAAATAAATAAACTTTGTTTCACATTAAACCTTTTTTTTCCACAGCACTGTCATCAGTGCAATGTAAAAAAAAATGTGAAAAAAATCGCACCCGTGCTCTTGTCATACGTGTAAGCACGTCTCCAAAATGTTTTTTTTTATATGAAATCTCTAGCAATGTCACATTATTTTGGACAAATTGTTTTTCTTATTTTTCCATAGGGGTCTCGTCGGTACCACTCCAACGACCATCTCCAACATGAAGGGGAAGCTGGTGCAGAAGAAGCCAGTGAGCGTCAACCCACAAGTAGCCACACTGCTGAACTTGATTTTGAGTGGGAATTCATTGGTATGTCACAGTCCCAGCTACTACTCTAACAGCATGTAACGATTAATATTCTCTTTTTTCTCCCTTTTTCTTTTTTTGACCTTTTGGATCTAAAGGCTGTCACCTACTGTAGCTGCAACATTTCTGTAACTCTACACTACTGGTTTGCGAGCTCTACGTCCTTCTCTTTAATCCTACTTTAATCCTTTGCAGATATTCTTCATTGTTTTGCTCAAAATGTGTATTGTTTGTTTTACAGGAACTGGTGATTGAGGAGCCAAGTGATGAAGCCAAGTCAATGCCTCTTCCTTTATGCATAGCTACCCAATTTCTCACATTCACGTTAAGTATTTGCACTTGAACTGTGTATTACTGTTTTAAATATTTTGTTGATGCTACATGCTAATATTTCTATGCTGTGCCCTGATGCTGTGCTGTTTTAATGTTGGACTATAATGCAGAAGCCTTTCTGCATTTTCCTGTGATTCAGGATTTTACATGACAGTTTGTCCATAGAAATTTATTATTTTACTTTTACATGTATTTCTTGTATTTTCATATTAGTTATGTTTCATATTAGTTTGTAGTTGTAATGGAGACTTGAAAGCAACTTTAAAAAATAAACTGTTGAATGCCTATACCTGTGTGTTTTGTCAGAATATGAATTTGTATATTTGTAGACTTTTATTGTGAAAAAGGAATAATTGAATACGTTGTAAAATTACAGTAAAAATGATAATGCAATATGCTGTTAAATTACCATAACCACACATTTAATTTACAGTTATGTACTGTAATGAGGAAAAACTGCTTACTGTTAAATTACCATAAACCCCCATAAAAATGCAGACATATACTGTAATTGAAATAACGGTATATCTACTGTAAAATGAATTACAGTAGATGTACTGTAAAACAACAGCTAATTGCAGGCAACTTTGTTGCCTGTAATTTACTGTAATATTACAGTTAAATAATTTACAGAGCAGGTGAAAGGAAAACAATAGGGCTATAGCTTTAATAATTGGAGGACAGATGTCTTATTCTGACAGTACACTAGGCCCTTCAATTAATCTTTGAAACAGATAACGTGTCTGCTGAAAATAGAAAGTACTGTACGTGATGCTGTGTCTCCTCTGGCTGTGTGAGGCACCATTTGCATACTCTGCTGCTGCCAGCAGTGGCTTTTACAGTGCATACTGTAGCCGTGTAGCAGAGCTGAACAGAATGACAGCCATGCGAAGAAGGCCTGTTGTGTTGTAATGTAATGTTGTGATGTTTTGTCTCAAAACAATGGAAATACAGTAAGTCATTGACTCGACCTACTTCATCATACTGCAGTGTCACACAAGATTAGCGGAAACGGCCGATCTACAAGCTCACCCCGTGTCGCAAGACAAGGTCGTAAGATTATGTATCTTATATGTTCTGCAATTCTTTGTTTACTTGTACATGAAAAAGTAGATGACCAAAGTTGACAGCCAAAACCACAGCTGCAACCAACTACTCACAGCTACTTTGCAACTAAACAAACCACACCAAGGCTACTCCTTGCAACTGCCATTGGGAGTAACGGGTGTACGCAGTTGCAAGGAGTTGAATGTTGCAAGGAGTTGCATGGGGCATCCGTCTGGTGTGGTTGGGGCTTAAGAGTGCCCGTGGCTTTTTTAAAGGTGTGATGAAACATAAACGGTATTTAAATGAAAGGCTGGCTTGTGAAGTTTCTGAACCAATCAGAGCATTCATCCCTTCTATCAATGGGGCCGACGCAGGACCATCACAGGATGCAAGGAGTGTTTGTTTACAATAGACAGACAGTCAGCCAGCTCTGCCAGTTAATGTACCATATCATGTTTCAGATGTACTGTATATTCTAGAGCAGGGGTTTTCAAACTTTTTCATCCCAGGGCCCACCATTTATTCAGAATTTGAGCCACGGACCACCACATTTTAGCCCCACAAACCTCAAAACTAAAGATTTCTTTTGCTTTTGTCCATCTTCTAGTTGTGTAGTTGTGTTGGGCTGAATCAGATGATGAATATTTTAACTCTTGAGAGTGTAAAAATGAAACCAAATGGACCCGCAAGGGTCCATTTGGTTTCATTTTTACGTTCTCAAGAGTTACATATGGTTAACCAACTTAGCTGGGGACCACCTGGAACCTTCTCAAGGACCACTGGTGGTCCCCGGACCACCTGTTGAAAACCCCTGTTCTAGAGTGATGATTAAGTTTAAACCAAGTAATACATTGTCTGGATGCCAGAATGGGATTTAAAATGTAGTGTTTCTGACTGTAATCAAAGCCATCTGTGTTTGGAGGATGATTCAGAAATGCCATAAGCTCAGCTTATTTTATATTGCTGTAGGCCTCACGTCATCACGCAGCACATTTTTGTTTTCAGGATGTAATTAATGGACTTTTGATAAAAATACTAGTGATTTTTTTCATTTGACTGCAACTTTAAATAAAACATCTTGTGACAATGCATTGGATCAATTGGAACACAGGATCTTTTTCTTATTTGTTTTTTGAATGAAGAATAACAGCTGTGAACATTCAAGCTTTCCACCTGACATCAACAATAATAATAATGAATCAGTTTTACCTCCAGAAGAGCCGCTTCGACCTCTATCCATCGATTGAATAGACACTTATCAACAGAAATGTTACGATCCAATCGTGCCGGTATAGCAGATATTCAGATACCCGCCGGGCAAGTAGATATTTTGTAGTTACCGCATAAAGCACCGTCTAACCCTAACCCTAGCCTAATCCTAAACCCTAAACATAACCTCAGTAAAACTAGGCTATGCCTACACCTAACCCCAACCCTAAACTTAACCTCAGTAAACTTATGCCTAAACCTAACCTAACCCTAACCATAACTTCAGTAAAACTTCCTTCGCCCCGCCCTACTAGTAGTATCCGTGATCCACCGATGCAATGAATACAAAATATCTACTTGCCCGGCGGGTATCCGAATATCTGCTATACCGGCACGATTGGATCGTAACATTTCTGTTGATAAGTGTCTATTCAATCGATGGATAGAGGTCGAAGCGGGTGTCCAGAATGTGGATAACAAGAAACCATGGGAACCTAGTTATTATAAATAGTAGAGTAAGGGTCCTTTTTCATAGTTAATTGATTTACACACATTTCATTACCACTATAGTATACGGAATGCTGCTAGGTTACAATGGCATTTTGAATTTAATAGCTGCTCCATGTCATATTTTCAAAACATTAATTTCAAAGTGCCAAAATGTATACTTCGTCTTCATCGCTAGCAAAGTCACATGCTATTTTCTACACACTCTTTCACACACTTTTCACCAGATATTTAATTAGTATGACTTCAAATTAATTAGGGTCTAGACCAAAGAATGGCAGTGTATATTGCCTAAAAATTAATTCCTGAGATAGAGTTATGGGGACATAGAGAGATTAATATTCCGCATGAGCGCTCCCGTCCCGAAACGTTTCGGGCCTTTAGTTAGGGAGATGATTAAGGCAAATGTAAATATAACGAAAAAAATATAGGCATCAACGGTCATCTTATAGCGCTGGAAGAAGTTAATTGCCTCGCAGTCGAAATAAAACGCTGAATAGTCTAATAACACCTGTCATTGCTATAATATTAGCTTTACAAAATCTAATTTCCCGATATGTGCCCCGTAACGATTTAAGACTGGTCTTTGGGCTGGCGTTGTCACGCCGCGAACCTCAAACATGTGCAGCAAAAAGCGAGCTTAAATCAGCGAGATCTTTTTTTTTACGGTGTTTCAAGCGGCGCGGCCTCATATTTCACCCCCTTTCACGTGATATTACACATAATTTCCTTGATATCGGTGGCAGAGAGATGAAGAACGCATCAGCAGACAATAGAATGAGAAACTAATTCACCCCCGGTTGCATTGTGACTTGGGTCTCCTCTGCCTGACGTTATTGACGCCCGGGCAAATCGGAACGAATAACATTCTAAAGTGCAAAACCAAGAGTATTCACCAAGTGTGAAATTAAAATACACCTTGTTAAGAGATTGTCACTGACTCTCTCTCTCTCTCTCTCTCTCTCTCTCTCTCTCTCTCTCTCTCTCTCTCTCTCTCTCTCTCTCTCTCTCTCTATGTCTCCCACCCCCTCTCCCCTCTCCTCTGCTGGGCACATAGCACACACAGCGAGTGGAGGCAGTTGTCATGGTGATTAATGCAAATGCACACAGTTAACCTGGAGAAGAAGGGGGGAAGATGAGGACTTTTCAAAGCATGTCAGACCTTGACTCGATCTAATGTGTCTGTACAGCAGGGGCGGATGTAACATGTCCCATTTGGGGGGGGGGGCAAGAGAACATGTTAGAGGGGCAGGAGAAAATGGTATGGGGGCGGCTTCATCGGGCGATGAAGTCGCACCCATACCATTTTCGGTTACAGGACTTTTATTAGTCAATTAAAGCATCAATAATAACATCAGTTGTTGTTGAAGTTGCAACAGACATGCAGCATGCATGCATAAAGCTAAAGGTCTGACTCAGAGAGTTTTCTGTTTTCAACAATGAAATGCTGTTGGTTTAGTGGTGACACGGCTGTAGATAGTAGCAGTAGTAGGGTTTCAAATCATTTTAAATATAAGCACTTTAATTTGAAATATCTTGGGTTGTTTTGCATGGCATCGTGTTTGGGGGGGCAGACTGGGTATTTAGGCCGCCCCCCCTGCCCATGCCTAGATCCGTCCCTGCTGTACAGTCTTGAATTGACAATTGCACACCCCCGCTTTCTTGAGAACACCTGACACTTGGCCCTGGATGTGTTGGCTTGTGTATTAAATCCTCTCCGCTTCTCCTTCTGATTAGGCGGCGTCGAGGAGACGCGAGCCGGTAGAGTACACAGAATGCGCAATTTGGAGGCGAAAGGGTTTCGCCCTTTCCGTGTCGTCGAACGTCACCGTCACTCTCCAAAGCGGCAACACGAGGCGACCTACAACAGCAAGGGCGGATCTAGCCATGGGCATGGGGGGGCAACGCCCCCCTAAATGCCCAGTCTGCCCCACCAAACACGATTGCCTGCAAAGCAACCCAAGATATTTCAAATTAAAGCGCCTATATTTAAAATGATTTGAACTACTACTGCTACTAACTAACTACAGCTGTGTCACCACTAAACCAACAGCATTTTATCATTGAAAACCGAAAACTCTCCGAGTCAGACCTTTAGCTTTATGCATGCTGCGTGTCTGTTGCAACTTCAACAACAACTGATGTTATTATTGATGCCTAATTGCTTAATAAAAGTCCTGTAACTGAAAATTATATGGGTGCGACTTCATCACCTGTGGCGCGAAGCGACACGGGTGATGAAGTCGCACCCATATAATTTTCTCTTGCCCCTCCAACATGTTCTCTTGCCCCCCTCAAAGGGGACATGTTACATCCGCCCCTGTACAACAGGTTGTTTACAATGGCACTCGCAGACTGTAACAACAGGGATCAGCATTGTATGCAAACAAAGCGGCGATAGGCTACGCCGTGTGGAAAAAGGACTCAAGGAGTGACCGACCAAGAAGAAGAAGACATTAACGGGAGCAGGCACTGAGGTCAGGGACACAAACCATCGTCACACCAGGGACCATTATGTGGGAATGTGTACATATATACCGCCTTCTTCTTGACCGTTTGACCCGCCGGCCTCCCAGAAGGCTAGCAGTGTATTTTCAGTCCCCAGCGGTCCCCCTGGGTCCAGTATAGTGCCGCTGTGTTTCTAGAGATGACACAAGCCAGAGACCGGGGTAGAGGGAATCTAATTATGGGGGACAATTATGATCCTGACCCGCGCTGACCTGGATTTGTATTCAAAATGGACTCATTTACCTTGAGCTGAGTGTACTGTGTGCACCAAGCCAGAACCTCCTCCTCCTCCTCTGTCTCTGCCTGTCTATCTGTCTCAGACAGGCACACGTCGCGCACGCGCTTGCACGCACGCATATGCGCGCGCACACTGACAGACAGACAGGCATTCGGAAGACAGGCAGAATCGAGAAGTACAATTCATAAGCTCAATTCATACAGTATGTGGCACCAGGGTTGGGAAGTAACGGGACTGCGTAATCAGATTATTAAAAAAAAGCAGTAACTGTAACGACTGTGAGGAATCTGGATTTCAGTAACAGGGGTATTGTAACGAGGGTTACACGGCAGATTATATTCTGCCAATCACTTCAGCAAAAAAACACAAATCAATAAAATAATCAATCGAACTAAAGCATGCTCTGCCTTTTTCATATGCTCAACATTCTTGTTTGGTTATTGATGATAAAATGTATTAGTTTTGCTTAAAGGTAATCCAAAAGTGACTGTTACTTTGTATTTTAAATTGGGTAACCTGGATTATGTTATTGACTATTGATAGCAATTGACTCGTAACTGCAGGAGTTACGTTTTAAAAGTAACCTTCCTATCCCGGTTCAACGTATAAGCTGCACAAACTGTGGAAAATATGACATCTTCAAGTTAAAAATGCATGACGTTGCCGAGCCAAACAGACTGATTGATTATGAAATGACTGTTTTATTGAGTGATTGATTATATATTTTTCATCTTGTTCACTGGATGTCAGGTTTTACATACTGCTAACCACGTGCATTTTCCATGTGTCATTTGCATGCACCATGTTTCACATGCAACTTGTGTTTCTTTATGTATTTTTTTGTGGCTTTCGCCTTAATTGTATTTTTTATAGGGGGACAGACAGTAGGCCGAGAATGGGGAGAGAGATGGGGGTGACATGCAGTTAAGGACGTCGCCATCGGGAATCGAACTCGTGGACACTGTTGGTGTCTGAACTGCCTAGCCATGGCTTAGGCCAATAGAGCATCAAGATGTATTTTCACCATGTTAAAGGTAGGGGAAGTGATTTCACTTTTGTCAGATATCACCCAAAAAAAAAAAATTCTGTTAAAATGCTCTATTATAAGGTGTGGAAACCACATATGGAGTTTCCCCCTCCCCCACGTTAGCAGAGGAGCTAATAAAAGTTCCCCAGGTCACCACCAATTCTCCTCCAATCAGGAGCGAGCAGCAGGTTCACATAGTGTAGCTACTGTTGGGGGCCCCTAGTGCACCAGGCTGGTACTACACCATGAATTTCAAATCACTTCCCCTACCTTTAATGGATTTCTTTAGATGCTTCTTTTTTCTGAGAGCGTACAAATCAAACGCATTTGTACGCTCTCAGAAAAAAAGTTGAAAATGGGTGGAATTCCCCTTTAAGCATATTTTGTTTTTTTGTGTTTTTTTTGCCACAATCATCATAGCTTGTCATTTTCATATCATACCATATCCTAATGAACAGCAAGCCGTGTACCATGGCGGCATAAGTATAAATAGGATTCCAGCAAGTGATTAGAAAACGAGCCTCGATCTCTCTGAACTGGTGCTCATCTTTCCCCTATAGTGACGACGGGCTGCGGTGAAGTCACGTCACCCTCCTCCCCGCTGCGCTTCTCCACAAGGCCACAGACGCGCTCGCTGTTTCACCCCCGAGTTTAGCGACGAGGTCACGGCGGGTGACATCACCCCCGAACGGCGGCGAGGACTTGTCTGGTACGACCCCCCCACACAGACACACACACACACACACACACACACACACACACACACACACACACACACACACACACACACACAGACACACACACACACACACACACACACAGCTTGCACTGCCACTCCTACAAATCCTCTCTCTCTTGCACGTGCTCTCTGAAGGCCGGCGTCTCAATTTTCAAACAAATCGTGACGCCTTTATAGTTTCTGTCGTGACTGAAATTAATCTGCGTTAAAAGGGGAGAGAGGAGGCAGAGGAGCCGCCGTGTCTTTCTCGACACGCGTGCGCGGGGAGGACAGTTAAGAAGAAGAAGAAGAAAAGAAAATGACAAAACTAAAAGCAAACCCTCGCAACGCAACCATCTTATCCGCCGGCGTCCTTCGTCGTGTGTTGGAGAGTTCTTAGATCCTCTGCTCTCGCTTTGCTTTGTGGTTGCTAATTGCTACACAGTAATTAGGTGAGGAATCCAATTTACCGTGGGGATTCATTTAAGCAAATATGCACGTTATTTAACAGGGAGGAGGGGGGATTTTAAGTAGGGGTAAACGTCGGGATTGGACAGCGGAGCGAAGCCTGATGGCGCGTGCGGCTGGGCGCAGATCGCGAGACGAAACTGGCGATGGCGATAACGAGGCCCGGTGATGAGCACACTAATGAGGAAGAAGAAGATGATGGTGTTGGTGGTGTTAGTGAACTAGCGGCGAACGTGACGGCTGAGGCAGTGACAATCTAAGACGTAATAGAGGGTCCCTGACCTCTGGTTTCAGCTCTATTTCCCCTACAGCCCAGTCCTAATAGATGCTATTAACAGTAAGAGAGAAAGCACAATAGAGAGAGAGAGAGAGAGAGAGAGAGAGAGAGAGAGAGAGAGAGAGAGAGAGAGGAGAGAGAAAGCCCTGACGCCTGGTCTTTCAGAGTAGTCTGCATATGTGATGACTTGCAGTCTGACCGGCTGAATGAAGCATGAGGCATGAAGCCTGATAACCTTCTCTTTTTCTTTAAAAATGACCCCTCATTTAAACACTTTCAACCCCGGCGTCCCTATTTTCAGGACGTTCAGGACGTAGGTGGCAAAAAAAAAATATTCCATTTTATAGTGATGTTGTATCGGATCTACAAGCTCAAAGAACATCACAATGCAAGTCTACAACACAGCATCGCAATGCACGGCTGTAATGTAGTGCTTATGACAGGAGAGATTTTCAACCAGTGCTCTGGGGACCACCAGTGGTCCCTGAGAGGATTTCAGGTGGTCCCCAGCTAAATGATAGACAGTTGGCAACCAATAGGACCCTTATAGTGACTCTAGAAAATGATACCAAATGGATTTGGTTTTATTTTACACTCTCAAGAGTTTAATTATATTTAAACATCTGAATTACTTCTTTTTCAAGAATCTACACAAATGTAGAAGAATTGTTATTTTGACCAACGTTTTGCCAATTATCTCTACTAAATTGTGGACACAAGCTTGAAAATCCTTACTTTTGGGTCCAAGAGGTGGTCTGTGGCTAAAATGCAGTATAAATAGTGGGCCCTGGTATGAAAAAGGTTGAAAACCACTGCCGTATGAGCTTAGCAATCTTCTATACGTATTATAGGCCTTGGATTTCTTCACAACGGTCCATTTTTTTTGCACCACACATATGATATTCTGGTAAGGTAGCAGGCAATTTTGAATAGAGCCTCCCTACCGGACACAAATTCTGTGCGAAAGAGAAAGTAGCTATTCCCATAGTAATTACCAGCTGATAGACAGTGACATTCATTGAGATTCATTGATGACACTAAACGCGGTGCGAGACAGCTGCTAGACGCAGCCCCGGGAATGGTTGAATAACTTCCATCTATTGTCCTCCGGCGCTAAATACCAGCCTGATATTCCACCACCTGCAGATAAAGGTAAATTGAACATTTACGCAAATGAATGTCCCCCCCTCTGTCTCGTTCACGAGTTGTGCTGTGATGCGCCGTGTCGTGTATGAGATATCAAGTAGCTTATGGTGTCAAAATCGTATTGCTAGCACAGATATAATGATGTGATTGGACACAAAATCCAGATCTTCAGTGTATATATATGCTCAGCACATTAAGATAAGAGCAGTGTGACAGGTTGAAGGTGATGTATGGGCCGCTGGTAATCCTCAGGGCTTTGGACCAGGTTAGGAGAGCAACGTGGGAAATGATGCGCGTGACGCACGCTCTCCGTACATCAAACAGAAACTGGCGTTCCTAGCAGTGGCTTTTAAGAGGGAGGAAACATGAGACGTCCATTATGGTTCACTCAACCAGAGGATATGTCCCAACGCTATCTAGAGGATGTGAGTCACAGAGAATTCACTTTTTTTGCGTGCTGCATTTCCTCATAAGACAAAAAGACAAATGTTTGACCCCCTGCATGAAGAATGTGATCTGGGATTATTCTCTCCATGGGGCCCTGATGATCACGGGGAAGTTTAGATATTCATTACTTTTATCCGTAGAGTTCATCTGTCGGTGCAGCTAGGGAGGTGCCAGGCGAAATACTACGCAGAACTTCACTTTACAAGAGTTACAGATGAACTGTCTGGAATTTACTGTGTACTTTGCGTGGAAGTAGAAGTAGTACCGCTGTCTTCCCTTCCCTGCAGGTCGCGTTGCACCTATAACCACAAATTATGCAACGCAATCATTTGTTTGTGTGGGGATGATATATATCAAGTGAGTTTGGTAGCTTGAGAGATGAAGGGCCTGCGTTATGGGGAAGGCAATAACATTCTTTGTCATTCCAGGGCTGGGAGGTTCTCCAAACTGAGCTTAATTAACTACCGAGGGCAAAGCTTCATTTAAACTGAAAACCAACTACAAATCAAAAGAACTTAGACGTTCCCCGGCTCCTTCTAGCTCATAACCGTACAGTAAGCAGAAGTACGAGAGCAGTGGGGAGAGACAGATCAACGCTTTGTACTTTTATTTTATTACGTCTTCCCCCCCTTTCCTTCCCCCATCATTATTTTCTTGTTGGTTGTAACATAAATTGCGCTCTTTTGGTTTATCCATTGCTGTTTTGCACCATTATTTGTGTCAAGTAGAGTTAATTATCTAACAAATGTATAAAAGCGCTGCCTAATTAAATGCCACGGGCTGTAAGAGACGGAGATAAATTATTTATACTGCTTTGATGAGAGCTAGCGCGCTAGCTTTAAGCCATTAGCAGCCAGCCGCTGCTATAAATGAAACCACTGCAATGTCTTAGCTTCAACTTCGAGGGGAGACGAGCTAAACTCCGGCACGGAAACCTAGTCAAGACTCGAGAGCTATTTCTACTGTTGGTATTTCTCTGCAGCAAGCAGGCCCCCCAAAGATATAATTTGCTGTCTTCGGAGTTATATTTTCACACTGGCATTTACAAGTGAAGAAGAGGAGGGTTGTAAATACAGGCTGACAGTAACAAAGCTGCCATAGGAGCAGGTACAGCGCAAAGCTACTCCTTACAAATGTGTAAGGAAGTAGCTAGGAATTAGTTAATATCATTTCTTAAAGTCACTGCTCAGGAATTTTGATCTACAATGTACAATGAAGCCCCCCGGCTGTGCTCATTGAACCGTTGATACTCGCTCACGATGTGATGTTAAGTACCGGAAATGTACCCTTCCAGTTTCACTGTGTGTGTGTGTGTGTGTGTGTGTGTGTGTGTGTGTGTGTGTGTGTGTGTGTGTGTGTGTGTGTGTGTGTGTGTGTGTGTGTGTGTCAGTGTGTCAATCTATAAAATATAGCTATATTCTGCCAAGACTACTAGAGCATACACCCTTTGATGTAACAGAGTGTAACATGACTGCACTAACATAAAAGGGATGCAACTATTGATTACTTTCTTGGAGATTTCTTGGAGATTCTTCTGATAACCTTTCTTGATTTATTGAATAACCAAGAATGTTGTATATACAGTAGATCAATAAATCCATTACTTATAGTCCTACGTACGCGCCCAACAAAGTATTCTATTCACGGACCCCTAAAGGATGACCCTTGAACATAATGGAGTCAACAGAACAATGAAGACGAGGGAAAGCGGCAAAAGTCTGATAAGAATTTCTTATTATTCCAATAAAAAATACATTCATACAGAAATATAACAATTTTGCAAAACAATTTCAAATAAAAATTTCATAAAGCATAAACATAACAATTTTACAAAAGTTTTTTTTTCTTCTTTTTGTTTCTTATACAAACATTTCTGTTGAGAACAAAGAGCTTTGTCTTGTGTGTTGTCCTGTGTGGGTGTATGTCCGTGCGTGCGTCTGCATGTGGATGTGTGTGTGTGTGTGTGTGTGTGTGTGTGTGTGTGTGTGTGTGTGTGTGTGTGTGTGTGTGTGTGTGTGTGTGTGTGTGTGTGTGTGTGTGTGAAAAAGATACACGTAACATTTCAGGGGAAGGAATAAGGAAGAGAAATGGAAGAAAGAGCGAGATAGAGATGTGATGGAATCGGTTTAAGATGCAAGCAAACATGGAGTGGAATCAAGGCTCAATTACCACCTGAACAGTATTGGCTGCCAATTGGGAGCTCTCTATCTTAACCCACAGAAAAGAAACCTAAAACAAATAAACCTTAGCCCATGGCAGGTTGTACTCATCCATCCAAATCCATGTGTCAGAGCATGCTACACTCTTTAACTTGCTGCAACATCACACTCCCTCCGCTGCAGCAAGACATTCAGCATGCCAGATTTCTAGTTTAATAAAGATAATCCCTCATCATTTTGATTTGATCTACACCTTTCCAATCACCTTCGCCTAGACTTGCAACAAATACCCATAAAAGCAAATGCAGTTTTTTAGGGCAAAAAAACAAACAAACAGAAAGCCCAAAGGGGTCTATAGCCAGTGGTGTATATGCACTGATGGCAGGTCAGCTGAAATGGATGATCTTTATCTGGTTCCAGAGAGGCCATCAACCATACCCCCCTCCCACCCCCTCCTCACCCCACCGGTTTTCATAATACTGTTTCAGCTGGGGCTAGAACAACGCTTCCCCAGACAGGTCAATAACCAACCTACACAGTCAGCAGTCTGTGACAGATTCCATGCCAACAAAGCCTTTAGCAATTCATTACCGAGAGGCAGTACAAGGCAAGGCCTGTCCAACTGCAGCCTGTTAATTACAATAAATCTTTAGCTTTTTCTTCAGTCTTGCTTGCAGGAATGGTGGGAGATGTTGAGGGTAGGGGTGGGTGGAAAGAGAGGGGTGGTGATGGTGATGGTTAAGGGGGCAACAGTGGGCCCTAAATTCTCATGCTAAAGCAGCTGCTCCGTGTTCAAGTCTGCATTCTCCTCAAATAGGCGCACATGCATCCAAATCGGCTTTTTTTTGTTGTTGTTGTTTTAATGGATTACAGTACATACTACACAGTAGTAAATGTTCTTTTTTTGTTTAATCAAGGATTTTAAGTGCTTCTTCACATACAGTATTTGTCTTACAGGGTCTCTCTGACTCAAATGTGATTCATTATTATACATCCATTAATTTGGTGCATCCGCTCAAGGAAGTATCCAAACTAAACAAAAATAAATAAAAAAAGACACTAATTTCCAAAAAACATTAACATTTCATACACTAAGCGGTTTTGGGCAGCTGTTGATAAAACAGAAAGAGTTGCAGATTGATAGGTAATTGAGCCTTGAACAAGCTATTCAAAATCACCCATATAACAAAATGTGACCTCCCAAAACGGGGCGCAAACCACCACCATCACAGGGCAGAGTCACTTGCATAAGGCACCATTAAGGTCAACAGTGCATTATCAGATAGAAAATGGAAAGAATGTACGAAAACAAGATCTAAATTAGTCCATAAAGGCAATGGATGAGTAAAAGAAAACAAGAACATCTTGTGTTCTGTAAGCAGTGGTGAATATTTCCAGGCCAAAACGTGATATCAGCATGAGAATGAATGGGTGGGGGGGATGGATGATGTGGTAAAACAGAAAGATAAGATCGTCAAGGCTTTTTTATGTACAATATTGTAACATTTAACCGGTTTGTGTGTTTTTAGCTGCACTTTTTATTGAAACTATTTGCAGTCCTTCCCGATTTCGTGTGAGAAAAACAGGGAAAAAAAGTTGTGTGTGTACAAACCCTAGAACCATGCAACACCTGTCTAATGATACTGAAGTTAATAGTATAGTTGTGTTATAGTGTAAGCACACAGCTTATACAATTTTTACTACAAATCAATTTTGTAGCTTGTAAAAAAGAAAATAAAAATAAATCATAAACCAGGCTACATAACACATTGCACATTTAGTAGCTGCACCAAAAACACCAAAAAAGCTCCTCTCATACAGTGACTGGGGGGGGTGGGAGGCAGCCAGGGGGGTGTTGTGCCCTGGATCGCTTCCCAGGGGGAGGTGGAAGGGTCAAGTCTTCCCCACCCACTCCCCCCTTTTTTTTCCTTTACTCATCTAACCCAAGGCCCCCCAGTCTTGGGGTTGCCTGAGACACAGGCACTTCCTCTCGAGCCCATTCTCACATGACCGGGAGGCAAAAAAACAAAACAAAAACTGAATTCGTCCCCCCCTTCTCCGAGAAACCCATTCAGTCCTCAGCAATATTGGTACCGGCCCTCCCTTCCTCTCTCCTCCTCCCCTCCCTCCGTCCGTCAATCCATCCATCCGCTACCGTCTCTCTGCCTCGGTCCTCTCTGGGTGAGGAGGGGGTTGGTTGTTGGGTCGGGGTGGGAACTGGGTAGGGTAGGGTAGGGTAGGGGGGGTAGTCAGCCAGTCACAGACATTCACAGTGCACACATGCTTACCTCAGACAGTTTTTGCGTTTTTGTAAAAAGTACCAGTGTATCTGCTTGTCCCAGGGGAGGGGGAGATTGACCCTCTCCCCCCCAAAACATCATGCACCATACATACAATTCATTCATTCCTTGTTGTGTCCATCTCTCTTTTTTGTATTTGTTGTTTTTTTTTTGTATTTTTTGTATTTTTTTTTTTAAATGTCTCTTTAAGTCCTTCTCAAATCGATTTCTTCCATCCGTTGATTTCGTCGTCTTCTTCATCGCCTGCTCAAAAAAATAAGCAGATGACCTTCAGAGCGCCTTTTTTGTTGTCTTTTTTTTTCGTAAAGAGAGGTCCGTAAGAGGCACTGGGATTGAGAATGGTGCAAAATGGCATGCTTTGGCTGGAACACGCTCCCGCCTCTCTCTGCTCTGTGGGGCAGTTCAACCAAGAGACCGGTTCGGTCGGGAGACACAGCGTTCGTTTACTTCTTCCCCGTATCGCTGCGGTTGGTTGGTTGTTGGTTGGGTTGTTTTGATGCTCGCCCCAGCTCTAGATGTGTCTCTTCATGTGAAGAGCCAGATGGTCAGACCTGGAGAAGCATCTGTATAAGAGGAAGAGCAAGGAAAGAGAGATATTTAGTCTTCAAAATCTTCTAAAATAGCATACATTCACAAACAAAAAAGATGGATCATCTTCTGCACCTGTTAGACTGGCATTAAAGGGGTATTAACATGAAATTCAACCGTTTATTTTTTTGTGTGTTTTTGGTGCTCCCATGTGTGCTTTCTATCCCCACAAATTATCTAGTTTGAACAATGAGTCCTTCATATCATAGAGGAGCTTTAATGTAAACAGCTCGTTTGATTTGGCCTCATAATGATGTCATTAATGCACCTTATTTTGTATAATTCCTACTCTCCTTCAGTCTACAGTTCCAAATTTGTATTTCCACTTTGTTTACAATGTCCACCATAGATTTCCCCAAACCTACATGGAATTTAAACAAGTCTGGTTTTATCTGGCATCAGTATTATGACTCTACTATGAAATATCCTGAATATCAGCACCCCCACCACATCAGGACATTGTGGTACTGCAGCTAAACTGTCCAGAAAGAAATGACAAGGACTGGTTATATGATTGAGGCTCAAACCATTAGACATTAGCTTGAGGGACATATACAATATGATATTGATTGATATGATATAAGTATTAAAAACAATCTTAGGAATGTATGTTATTTTAAGATCAAGCACAGAAAACTTCAGAAATTTCCTGAATTGTGTGTATCAACTTGTCTTGTAACTTAGCAACGCAAAACACTCAAAACGTGTCTAAATTAACTCCCACTGATCGTTGTCAATCGACGTTTGAATGCGTTATCATTGCCTTCAATCTCTCAAAGCATGCTCTTTGTTGCTGTGGCACAACAAAAGCTAGAGAGCACATCAATGAGAGACCCATGCCTTTAATCCTATCTGTCTAACTGGTACATTGCGTTATCAGATCTAGGCCGTGTTCTTGTTTTTTTGCGTTTTACCTGTCACAGTGACTGCATTTAAATGGCTTTGCTCCAGTGTGCTTTCTGAAGTGTCTGGTCAACTCGTCGCTCCGTGCAAATCGCCATTCGCAGCCCTCCCATGAACACCTGTATGGTTTCTCACCTGGAAAATAGAACAAGCATAGAACAAATTGTTTTTAGTTTAGTTTGGTTTCAGTTTCTCCTGAAAAAAAGCCATGCCGGGGAACTGTGTGCATGTCTTTGTTTGTCCTCTGATGTTACTGAAACGCATTCAAATGAGTAATGCCTCTGGTCAGACATAATCATAGACAGACATAGTTGGGTCACCAAGTCACTCAAAACCCAGTTTCAACTGAACCTGTTGGATTACCTCTCGACTTACGTTATGTAATGCGAAACATGTCAGGAATGCAAAGACTGCTCTTACGTAGCTGAACGTAAAACAAAACAAAAAAACGACTTTGTAGGTCAAGAGAGGCAGAGAGACAGGTCCTGTGGAGAAAGCCACACGTGCAATTGCACGCCGCTAATCAAAAATAAGACGCGGTCAAATGACCATTCAAGCCCTTCCAGTTCAGCCCCCACCCCGGCCCCCACCATCGCCCTTTCCCATGGTGAAACTCAATCTGTTTTGAGGGGACCGAGTCTCTTTTATCCCCCATGTGCCAACCCCTCCCCCTTCTCTCTCTCACTCTGCCTCTCACCCAGTCAGTCACATTCCAGATAGATTAGGTCACAGTTTAGGTATCCAGCCATGCAGAGCTAATACTAGCAGGCACTCTGGCTGAGGACATGCAATGTGGCCCTTTAATTACATTACACATTGGCCGGACAATGCCATTAGGGTGGAAAAGACTAAAATAATTGCAGTGCTTTTACGTACAATTATAAGGCTCTTTGGTGAATAGTGTGTGTGTGTGTGTGTGTGTGTGTGTGTGTGTGTGTGTGTGTGTGTGTGTGTGTGTGTGGTTTCATGTTCTTTAACGCTGAATCAAGATTAACTAGTTCTGCAAGGGGACACAAAGAATAGCCTTTTTCCCGTTTTTTCCCCCAAGATGTGTCAACAAATCCCTGCTCTCACAGATGACCCTGGTTCGGCTGTGTGTTTTTGCTCACCTGTGTGGGTGCGCTGATGTGCTTTGAGGTGGGAGCTCTTCGTGTAAACCTTGCGACAGCCGTTGAAGTGACACCGGTGTACTCTCCTCCTGCCGTCCGGCGACACGTCCCCCCCGGCCCCGCAGACAAGTCCCGTCTTTTCCGAACTTTTCCCCATCCCGCCACCGCCACCGGTCCTGATTTTGACCGGCAAGTGCAACTCGGCGTGCACGCCGTGCGCGCTACTCCAGCCCTGCATCACGCCGCCGGCCTCGGAGCCGCAGGCCTCCGGAGAGGAGGGGGGAGTGCTAATGATGGAGGGGCTGAAGGGTCCGGAGCCCACCAGCACGTGGCCCAGAGGGTTGTGGGTAAAGCTGTGCGTGGGCGAGAGCTCCTCGGAACTGTCCGACGCCTCGCTGCTGGCGTCCGAGTTGACGCTGTGGGTGTCCAAGATTTGGCTGTCCTGATTGTCCTCCTCGTGGGCTATGATGGGGATCTTTGGGTCGGACTCGGCCTTGGCCTTGTCCCCGCAGGCCAGGATGAGCTTGCTCCAGAGGTCGTCCTGGCCGTCGAACTTTACCAGCTCCGACGTGGAGACGTAAGGCTCGCTCTGTAGATATCGCTCCAGCTCCAAGCATGTCTGGATGAGTGGCAGAGAAATGAGAAAAACTGCTATCAGCATATGCACATGGTTACAATCAAGCTTATTTTTTATCTGGAGAATGAGAGAGAGAGAGAGAGAGAGAGAGAGAGAGAGAGAGAGAGAGAGAGAGAGAGAGAGAGAGAGAGAGAGAGAGAGAGAGAGAGAGAGAGAGAGAGAGAGAGAGAGAGAGAGAGAGAGAGAGAGAGAGAGAGAGAGAGAGAGAGAGAGAGAGAAATACCATACTTGGATGAATGAGAATAACCATTGACATAACAGGCTATAGTATTGTGCTGTATGGTCGATCGTGGACACAATGTTTATCGCAGATACAAACAGGAACTTTGCTGAGCACTTCTGCACAATTAATGGCAGCAGGACTGGTTGGACACCACATACAGTACTTGTTAGCTAAGCTTGATGTAGATATTCTGTCTGCCTAAACAGACACAGAGCAAACCACAAATGTTGTGCAAGAACGTATGAATTGTCGAAAACAGATAAATGGTGGGTCTATGATATGTTTACACTCTCCTCCTGAGTTACATTGAACACAAGTTGTATATATATCTTGCACTGTACCACACAGTAGGAGGTACAGTACAAAAAAAATGCATCTCGGAAGTGTGTAATCGGTACACTGCTAAGAGAGGATCGAGTCAACATCCCACTGGCACAAGAGGCGTGTAAGCTTGAGCGCAGCAAGTGTTCGTCTCGCCACCGACAACATGTCATGTTATCAGCAGCTCCACATGGGTTCTTCATTGTGGAATGAAGCGGTTGGTGAGTCCATTCGAGCCGAGCTGTCACCGCCAGCCCACTAAACCCTGACCACTTTCTGCACCCAAGTGCAAAAGGGAGCGTTTAAGTAATGTGCATTCTCGGTTCGGCGGTCGAGCCTGTGACTCACCGTGGACGAATTTAGAGACCTTTTAAGGAAGCTGCCCCAACTTCCCCTCTTAGCATGAGCTGTTCAGCGCCTTGTCCTCGTGCAAAGAGGGGGGTGTGCGCGGGGGACTGGCTTGCTGACATGCAATCACATCCTTCCTCAGTGTCAGGCCCAATGCTCTCGGTGGAGACACACTGGGTTTTTAAAGTGTGACTCAAAAAGCTGTGGGACTCGGGCGAGCGAGGCCATTCATTATGAGGTGCATATGGCTCTACGGTGGGAGCAGGAGCTGAGCATGGCTCTGGGCATTACTGCAACGCTCTCTTACACAATGTTTTCCAGCTGCACTGGTACCTACTCATGCGAGCTGCAATTGGCCACCTCTGACATTTGATTCCATCATATTGTCTATCTCCTGTTCAAATCCCAGGACGGGATGACTCACGCGGCGCAAACGAACGGTGCTTCCCTTCCAAGCGGAATAACATTCGGATATGGGGGTTAACGATCGAAATGAACCGGCAATGAGATTACGAGAAATGGCGTACTAGTAAAAAGCATTTCGGTGTAATATGTACAACATGAAACACCGCGACAGAAGGGCCTCCTAACCACAACACCTCCCTGAAACAACATCACGGCAACAGCTCAAGTTATAAGTGCATTGTGCCAAAAAAATCACCAAGAAATGCCCTGAAGGTAAAAATGGGCATCGATTACAATCACGTAATCTATCTGATGTTGTGTTACACGTGATATTTCTGGAGTAAAAAGGCAGACAAATGCAGTACATTGGCTTAAAGGAAACACACACACACACACACACACACACACGTGTCTGTCTGTAGTGTATTCTCATTTGAATGAGTAGTAGCCTAGTCTGCACATCCGCTGATTGACGCGAGTTCCTGTCGCTCTTCTTATCTCCTCACACAACATATACGATGTGAGGGATCATCTGGCTCTCTCTCTCTCTCTCTCCCTGACTGTGTGTAGGTCTCTCTATCGCAGAGCAAGAGCTTTAAATGCTATAACCCTGCCAAGCCAGGCATCGAAAAACACCTGGTTAAATAACTCATGCTCAAAATACAGCAGCCAGACTGCTGCTGTAGCTGAGCCCCCTGCCAAGTTCCTCCAGATAGTCCAGTGGTTTTCCAACCAGTGGTCCAGGGGACCACCGGTGGTCCTTGAGATGACTCCAGGTGGTCTCAAGGATAGACAGTGGACTACTACTACCTTATAAATCTTGAGTGAAAACAAAAAGAATCCAAATGATTCAATGTTTTTGCTCTCAAGAGTCACATCATCGTAAAACATCTGATTGACTTAATTTACAAGGCAGAACTATTAGAAAATGTAGAGGAATTGTTAAGTTTGGTCAACATTTTGTCTGTTTTCTCTGCTGAATACAGCATGGAATTGTGGGCAAAATGTAGACTTTTTTTTTTGTTTTGGGGGTCTGAATGAAAGGCTAAAAGGTCCACGGTGGCTCAAATATAGCCCTGGTCCAGTACTTAGCTCAAATGCTTCATAAACAGTGGGCCCTGGTATCAAAATGGTTGAAAAGAAACCCCTCTGATCCAAGTCCATTCATCTCGCTCCATGCAGACTAGAGAGCAGAGCGGAGACAGAGCCAGTGCTGGAGCTGTCAAACCACCACTGTCAATGCGCCCACAGCATGCTTGTCAACTTCACACACACACACACACAACCAACTCCGCGTCATAAACCAAGTCAGAATGATTATATGGGGGTCTAGCACAGTGGTTCCCAAACCTTTTCATGTCAAGGACCCCCAAAATTTAAAACATAGTGCAGTGAGACCACGATAAGGGTCGATTAAAAAAAAAAAAAAAAAAAAAAAAAAAAAAAAAAAAACATCTTTAGCAGGTATTCCGAGACACATTCATTTCACGTGCTTTACTCTACGGACCCCGATTTAATGGCATTTCTATCTCTGGAAATGAATTGAACTGCAAATGTGAACCAAATGGATCATAACGGGGTCAATCGGGTTACGTTTGTACTCCCTCTGAGTCACGGACCCATAATAAGGGTACGTATTTGGTTCCTAACTTATCATTTAGCCGGTGGGGACCCCCTGGAACTCGCTGAAGTACCCTTAGGGGTCCCCGCGGCCCTACTTTGGAAACCATCGATGGTCTCGCACATTGTTTTTTGCACGTAGCACACACAAGCCTCATCGTGCGTAATTCTGCTTTTTTACTATTCGGGATGACATAATGTGCAATAAACGCCATCATCCAATTAAACCCTCCGGAGAGGCAGTCAGACATGACAGGACCTGCGAGTTGTCACGGCTGTACTTGGCCCAGTTCCCTCTCCCTCCTTACTCGTTCTACAAACCAAATCTCTTCGCCAAAAAAAAACAGTCGATCTGCAAGATCACAGCAGCGCATCTGATCTGCCCTGCTTTTTTCTGCTGTCGATGCTGGAATTCAAAGTGGCAAATTACGCATTTCCTCATACGCGCGTAAACATCCGTGTCGCCAAGCAGAAGCCATTCATAACTTTAAAAAACGGACTGATGATGATCGTAATATTCACCTGCTGCCAGTACTCCTCCAGAGACGGTAAGGCTGAGAAATAGCCCGTGTCGTGAACTATTTGAAGTTCTTGAAAGATGCTGCACATGGGTAGCACATCCATTTTTCCTCCCCCAAAAGTGGTAGAAGAAAAAAAAAAAGAAAGCGTTCAACGATCAGCTGCTGCACCTTTTAAAGAGAAATAATCTCTTCGGTTCAGAGCGACGCGTCGTCGTAGCGTTGGAAAAAGTGGTGTTGATGTCAATAAGTATCCTCGTTGCCGTGCGTAATACTTGCATGCGGCTTCGAATGCAACAGAAAAACAAAACAAAAAAAACAAAATACAAGTTGTTGATCGGATGGATGATCCGTGCCTTGCGATGATCCGTGCCTTGCGTTCAAGTGTGTGTGCGTGTGTGTGTGTATGTCTGTCTGTCTGTGTGTGTGACTGTGTGTGTTTGCAAACACAGACAGTGTGGACTGGATGGTTGAGGAGAGGAGAGTCGTGCGCTCTGCAAACTTCCCTATTCAAACCTCGCAGGCATCCCTCCCCCGGCGCTGCTACGCTGACAGGCCTTCCGCCAATCGGATTCCACCAGCGATCCACCACGCATATGATATCACGCCCGGCCAATCGCAACGCGATTCCCCCCGTGTCCCTTTTTCGATTGGCGCGTTTGACTCGCCGCTCGCCTCGCGTCCATTGGACGGCTATTTTTAGAAACGTATATATATATACGCGCCGGGTTGACTGCGATCCGTGGGTCTTTCAGAGCTGGAGCTCGATCTTAGCTGAGGGTAGTGTGTGTGTGTAAAAGGTTCCATGTTTCGCCACAGAGCGCGCATGTGAGCCGGTGGCCGCAACACCAGTTTCCTCTTTTCTTTTTTTTTTTGCTTTTTTGGGAAACATTTAATTCTAATGCAACTTTACCAGTAGCGCTGGCTTGTGCCACTATTGCCTACAACCCTTGATTACAGCTTCCCTTTACCCTCATTTTCCTGTACCTTGAAATTAAGTTTTCCACAGAAATCGGGGGAAAATGGCATATAAATAACTGTGGTCCACATAAGTTATGTTCATTTTTTTCCTTGAGGCATGTCTGTCAGATCATCATCAGTTATAATGATGAATCACAATGTGAAATTGCACATCGTGCACAGAATTTCCGCAATAACCTTTTACCAACCCCAGTATTTTCTGGGGTGAACATCAAAAATAGTAGAGCTCACAATAGGGATCTAAGAGTATTAAGTTTATTTTTCACAGAAATCTTTTTTCCTTCTATATTTCAGTCTTCAGTATGCAATTAAACTTTTTTTTTTACATAACATTATTATTTATTAATACATAATGATGACTGGTGATTGATGCTCAATCATTGTGAGTTTCAGTGTAATGTAACACAATATTTGTGTTTTTTCCTGAAGTTTATTGTTTGTATTTAAAAAAAAAAAGATTTGTCTTGCTTGTGCAACGGGATTCCACATTCGTGCCTCATGACAAGTTTCAACATCCATAATGCCACTTGCATGCGGTGACATGCAGGCATCTTCCATTGAGAGCTGCACTCTTCATTCCAGTCGCATTCCAACACACATGTTTATTTGGCAACAGCATTACATCATACACAACTCATTCTTATCGCGGGTTCCTCTTCTTTGGAGGACGTTACTCTAAAGAGGAAACCCATAATAACAGCTAAGGGACTGTACGTTATTTACCGGGGGGGGGGGCTGGTGCGTAGGGGGGGGGGGGGCCATGATGAAAAAAAATGAGGTGGAGGGGAGGGCCATGGCAAAAACTATCGGAGTTCGGGGGAGGGCCATGGGGAAAAAAAGTTTTTATTTTTTATTTTTTTAAATAAAAAAAAAATGCAATACTTCTCTGAAACACATCGCTTTGCGTCCCGGGTGCATACTTTAGCACTGAAGCGTGCATCTGTAGTCATCCCTAAAAATGGTATGATCTGCCTTTACAGAACTGCACGTGCTGTATGTAATTAACGGTAGAGCCATAGACCAAGGACGGATCTAGGCATAGACATGGGGGGGGGATGCCCTCTAGACGCCCTGACTGCCCCACCAAACATGACGGAATGCAAACAATGAAAACTTCAAAGATATTTCGAATCAAATGCTTATAGCGGTAGTTAAACATTGACTAACTACAATTTTGGCACCACTAAACCAACTGCCATTTTCGGCTGCACCCCCGATTGAGAAATATTACATCCAGGCCTGGCCAGTGGCCATAGAGTGTAGCCGGAGATATGCAAACTCCGATCACTTCATGAAACCAAATGAGCGCTTGCGGGTCCATTTGGTTCATGAAAAAGGGTAGCCTAGCGTACATCTGGTTAACCAACTGTCCACCATTTAGCTGGGGACCACCAGGAATCCTCTCAATGTTTAAGACGCTCGACGAGGCGTCTTTATTGCCGCCTCCACGGACCTCTCCTCCTCCTCCTCGCGCGGCCGCGGCGGCGGCGGCTGCTGCTGCTGCTGCTGCTGCCGCCGCCAGCCTTTCTAAACCCGTTCGTGGATGTTTTTTTTTTTTTTTTTTTTTTTTTTTTACACTTTTCCACGCAGTAAGGATCCACTGGCAGACTTGATAAAAAGTTGTTTCCAGCATGTTCCTTGCCTTGATGGTGCGCGCGCTGGTGGCGCCAGCTCCTCGGAACGACAGCGCGCGGACCACCACCGCGCGGACCACCACCACGCGGACCACCACCGCGCGCCGTCGTTCCGAGGAGCTGGCGTCTCCGCCGCAACGGCGTTCCTCGCGTTGGTCCGCCGTCTAACCATTGATTCATTGATCCCAAGGCTACGTGCAGCAGATTTCCTTATTTTTCAACCAGCTCGACTGACTTTAGCTGTAAACATCCATACATTGGCCGCACCGCTGAATAAGCCGCAGGGTCCAAAGCACAAGAAAAAATACGGTAAAAATACGGCCCGAAAAATACGGTATTAATAATAATATTATTATTATTACTATCAATTTTACATATTACATTTTTGTACCTGTAGGGGGGGGGGGCCATGGGAAAACAACATTGAAGTGGGGGGAGGGCCATGGGGAAAAAATTGAGGTGGGGGGGGGGGGCATGATTTATTTTTTTTTTTCCGGACTTCCAGCGCACCAGCCCCCCCCCCCCGGTAAATAACGTATAATAACCGCTAAGTCAAAGAAGAGAGAGAGAGAGAGGCCAGTCTGAGTCCAGTTAATTGCGTAAGTTCGTCGTAAAGTCAATTGGCTGAAGCGAATACAGCATGGCAGGCTACCCATGCACCCCGGCGCAAGATGAGACAAACAAGGGTTTTTTTGGACAGCACCCACATTGTTTTCCGAGTGTCTGTCTTCTCGGCTGCCAACACCCGGCGGAGGACTGAGCGTCTATTGTGTCACTCTGGGCTGCAGGGCCATATTTGTCACTCATAGCGTCTGATTTAGTCATATGGTGATGCAATGAGTCTTATGAACCCCGGACCTGGCATCAGAAGTCCCTTTAAAAAGGAATTTCAATTGCCCTTTGTGTCACTAATGGGAGCTATTCATTATGTCTCGCCCGGGCCTGCATGCGCTGGACATTTTGGCAGTAAAAAAAAAAAGAAGAAGAAAAGTTCAGTGAGTCCATTCACAATAACGGAGCTTCTATATTTTTTTTTTACGAATCGCAAAACGTCTCGAAATATCTCGGCCAGGCATCGGAGGAGTAATGCGACGCTTGGTTTATCACGGCGCACTAATATAGCAGCCCTTTGATCGCTCATGCATCTCCGACTTTGTCAGAGGTCCTCACACTATCTGCGTGATGAATCGCAGGGCTACCGTTGGAGGCTCCCCGAGGAGCATTAGCGTCGAGGTCTACAGTAATCACTTCTTACAGAAAGGGCCCCTCTGATGAAGCATTTAGAGAATGCGCGCGGTGCCGCGTGGCAGCTTTTTATCTGGGAGGAGAAGCCAGGTTCCACGGCTTTTATCATCGTTATGCAATCCCGAGGCCCAGGCGGTAGCCACAGGAAAGAGCAATTACAGGATGACCCATTTTAATACATCACTGTCAACCCAATCAGTGAGTTGTTCTAAGGGGGTTTTTCTGGCTAACCTTGGCGCAGCGGAGACACTGGAGACCCTCTGTCCTGCTCTCCATAGCGTGCATGAGTAAACAAATTGAGGCTTGTTTCATCCATCCCAAGGTCTTTTTTTGTCCGCAGCATCCAGTTAGATTTAACCACTCAAACTGATTTCTTTTTAGCTGAATCTGGCTTAAATGTGGTTTATGGAAGTCCCTCTGGTGTTGTGATCATGGACTTTGTTGACTTTAAGGAAGTATTTTGACAGGTACATATATCTTGTAGACTAGGCCCACTGCAAGTTGTTTTACTGTTGTTAAGGTAGAGGTCCTGGAAGCTACTGTATAGGCCAAGTAGTAGTCTGACCTGTTTGTTCTGCAATGTCTGGAGTCTTGTATTTTTGCTGACCACTGACACCTCTTCTGCGCTGAACTTGGTAGTAATGAACATATTTTCGAATTTCAAACAATGCTTTTTCGCTAGGAAGGAGCCAGTTTAAGTGGTTCGGGCATCTGGTTAGGATGCCTCTCAAGCGTCTCCCTAGGGAGGTCCTCGATGCACGTCCCACTGGGAGGAGACCCCGGGGCAGACCAAGGCTCAGATAGAGGGGATCGCATCGACTCTCTGGTCATTGAGCCCTCTCGGGATCCAGCCAGGGACTGAGAGGTCTCTATAGCTCCTCTGGTGGAGCCGTTGCCCTCACGACCCAACAATGGATAAGCGGTTGAAGATAGGTGGATGGATGGATTGGTGCTTATTGGTTGGCTCATCAATTGTTTGGATCTTAGTGGAAGATACAGGTGTGGAGATGTCAAAGCAAAACTAGTAGTAAGTACAGTGTTTGTGTTGTGGACAACTGATTCTGAATTACAATGTCTTTCATCCTCTCACATCACAGCGTAGCGCCAAGCGAGCAGTTAGCGAGGAGCGCTATACGACAGCACCACCGTCGATAGAGATGCATCAGTCTACGTGCAGTGGGGGGAAGGAGAAGAAGGCCTGTGGAAAAATTTGTCCAAGCTTAAATAAAATGAGAATAAAAAATAATTGATTGGAAATCAATGCACATACATCATTCACTCTTTTGTAAGATGGAGAAATGGACGCGGGGAGAGGGGGAGGTGGGTGAGGGGGTGGGGGGGTAGGTAGGGATCGATATTCATTGGAATCATAAATCAGGAGCGAACACCGGCGCTCGCGGGGAGAGATGATGATCGTTGGCCTGGTTTTGGATTACATACTGAGGTTGAGGCTGAGTCCAGCTTGCAAATGCGTTTCAGGGTTTTGCTCCTGTACCTCCTCTCCACCACCTGACCACACACACACACACACACACACACGCACACACACACGCACACGCACACACTCACACACAGAGATGTGCACGTCAGGCCGTGCGCCAGGGCTGGATTTAGCCAGCCCTACTAGGGTGGGCTGGCAGATTGGGAGGGTGGGCAACTCCAAAGTTTTTCATATGAAGCAGTGGTTTTCAATCTTCTTGACCCCAGGGCCCACTATTTATTAGGCATTTGATCCATGGACCACCATTTGATGACATTTTAGCCCCACAGACCCAAATAACTAAAGATTTCCGCTTTTGTCCACAATTCCAGGCTAAATTTGGGAAATAAAACAGTCCAACATACAGATCAAATGCCCATAAATATTTAACTCTTAAACTCGTAAAAATGAAACCAAATGGCTTTGGTTTCATTTGGTTTCATTTTTACGCTCTCAAAGAGTTACATCTGGTTAACCAACTTTCCACCATTTAGCCTGGGGACCACCTGGAACTCTCTCAAGGACCACTGGTGGTCATCGGACCACTGGTTGAAAACCACTGATATTATCTTTCATTGGCGGGGCAGGATGTACATTTGGGTGCATCCTGCCCCCCTCTAGATCCGGCCGTGCCGTGCACGCTCCCTCTCTCAGACACACGCACGCACACACACACACACACACACACACACACACACACACACACACACACACACACACACACACACACTCACGTACATGTAGACACGCTATTAATGCCAAACACGGCCCCCGTCTTCTCATTGAAATGCACCGATGGTTTTCACGCGATGTCGGCCTTCCTTCCGTCCCGCTGTCAGGACCCGTCTAGGAGACGAGCGCAACATGTGTTTGTGTACAACAAAGGGGTCCGGTGGGTAGTAGAGTCTGGTCCGTCACACCGCCAATGATGGGCGACGAGACGAGGCGGCGGCGGGGGAGTAGGGGAGGGGAGGAGGGGACCTCTGCCTCCGAGCAGCCTCTTGACCTTGGGGATGAAGCGTGCGCTTTGTCTTCCAAGTGTCTGTGTGTGTGTGTCTGTGTGTGTGTGTGTGTGTGTGGGGGGGGGGGGGGGGGGGGGGGGGGGGGGGTGTTTGAGCT
Organism: Benthosema pterotum; assembly: GCA_039105355.1. NCBI lineage: Eukaryota > Metazoa > Chordata > Actinopteri > Myctophiformes > Myctophidae > Benthosema > Benthosema pterotum. Next base: position 22,059,029 of record CM076982.1, read on the forward strand.
GCATTACTAAGTGGACATGCTTTGCACACAGCAATCACTCAGGACACACACGGCCCAAGCCCCTCTGATCCACAGGCCGGTGATGAGAGAATCTGGGTCTCAGTCAGTCAGTCAGTCAGTCAGTCAGTCAGTCAGTCAGTCAGTCAGTCAGTCAGTCAGTCAGTCAGTCGGAAGCATGGCATTCTGAAGTGCGAAGTTCAAGTAACCAGGAATAGTTTTGGACTGTGACAATCCCCTCATTAGTGACTAGCATTCCCATTGTGCCTCCAAAACAGCAGATCTGCAAGCAATTGAGCTGGATGCATTTATGGATGCTTTATGCACTTAATCCGCAGAGATTGTGGATTTCATTCAACCATCCAGTGATTGATTGATTGATTGATTGTTCGATTGAATTTTTTGCAGCTTGGAGATTCAGCTTGGAGCTTGGAGATTCACAGTACAACTCAATACAAAACTGATAACAGACAAACCAGTTACTTACTCTTGCCGGAGGAAACCAACCATGCACAAAAGGCAAACCTGTACATCAGGACCAATTAGTGGTTCAGGGTCATCACTTCGACAGTGCACAGTTGAACCAATTGCAGCTCCAATCCGGTTACTCTACCCCTGAGCCACTTAGCTTGGAGATTCTAAACTATTTCATATAGCAAGAAAAACTTAGTGGACCCATAGAAGCCGATGGACTCTGCTCAACTAAGTAGGGGTTAAGTGGTTAATGCAATGATAGGGCTTTGCAGAACATGAATTTGGCATACAATAATGGCATTGGACAGCCTTAAGTAGAAGAGTAGTAGGAAGGACATATTAAATGTGATGTCTATATGTGAGGTACAGAATAGGATGACATAGAGAGTAACTAAGAATGTAAATTGTAAGTGCAGGTGTGCACATGTACTGTATGTCCTTGTGTGACAGCGGCAGGGCCAGTGTTGTATAGCAACAGCAACAACATAGCACAAAGAGGAACTGTATAGAGCTCTGCTATGCCACAGCACGGCCTTGAGCCATATCAGCAAAGCGAACCGCAACAGAATCGCTTATTCTTTCCGTTATCTTACTGTAAGACATTCTTGTTTACTCTTGGGAGTTTCCCTGGTGATTGAAGGAAAACAAAAAAGAAAGCACATCGTTTTTCGTTATGGCTAAATGTTTAAGAAGTAAACAACAAGCAAATTAAAGTGAATGAAATTCTAGTTTTACTCACCTTTTATTATATATATATATATATATATATATATATATATATATATATATATATATATATATATATATATATATATATATATATATATATATATATATATATATATATATATATACACGTTTTTTCCCATGACAAATTTTCGAAAAGAAAACAATGTGTGCCAGGGGCGGATGTAACATGTCCATTGGCATTTTCAATGGCATTTTCAGTTACTTGACTTTTATTGGACAACTAAGCATCAATAATAACATCAGTTGTTGAAGTTGTAACAGACACGCAGCATGCAGAAAACTAAAGGTCTGACTCAGAGAGTTTTCTGTTTTCAATGATGAAATGCTGTTGGTTTAGTGGTGACACAGCTGTAGTTACTGTAGTTAGTAGCAGTAGTAGTGTTTCAGATCATTTTAATTATAAGCAATTTAATTTGAAATACATTTGAAATTTGGGTTGTTTTGCATGCTCATCATGTTTGGTGGGGCAGTCAGGTCATTTAGGGGGGGCATTGCTCCCCCTTGCCCATGCCTAGATCCACCCCTGATGTTTGCCATAAGTGGGAACATTGTTTATATCACTGCGCTTTGGGAGGTATAGATGCATGGTAGCGGATCATAAACGCACTGGAAAATCCAGGGGACACTTCAATGGTCATTGTTTCATACAGGGTGGTGGTGGCATTGAGAGGCGGCTGGCTGGTGGTGGTGTTGTTTTTCCTCTGCTGTGATGCCTGCCTGTTTAGTTGGTCGGTGCTAAAGGCTACTAACCATTATTGCATGCGGGTACAGGAATGCGAGGCATTTTATTATTTGCCGCCGACCTCTGTGGGAACCAGCTCTCAAACTCGCTGTTTCGGGGGGAGGTATTTATCCGGGGGCTGCGGGATAAACAGCGACCCAACCCGCTGATTAGGGACCTTGAATGTATTCATCGCACATTTTCGGGTGTGGGAGAGGAGGAGGAGGAGGAGGCTGATCGGATCAGGTTACCCTGACCCTGAACGCAGTGAGCTGAATGTGGTATACTCTTTAGACGCAGGGGCGGATCTAGGCATGGGGGGGCACTGCCCCCCTAAATACCCAGTCTGCCCCCCCAAACACGATGCCATGCAAAACAACCCAAGATATTTCAAATTAAAGTGCTTATATTTAAAATGATTTGAAACACTACTACTGCTACTAACTAACTACAGCTGTGTCATCACTTAAACCAACAGCATTTCATCATTGAAAACAGAAAACTCTCTGAGTCAGACCTTTAGCTTTATGCATGCTGTGTGTCTGTTGCAACCTCAACAACATCTGATGTTATTATTGATGCTTTACTTGACTAATAAAAGTCCTGTAACTGAAAATGGTATGGGTGCGACTTCATCCGCACCCATACCATTTTCTCTTGCCCCTCCAACATGTTCTCTTGCCCCCCCCCCCCAAATGGGACATGTTACATCCTGTTTAGACGGGGGGACGATACGCAGGGATAACCCATCACCCAATTCAGCTAGGACACAAGGCAGATTCCTGGTGCGTGTATTGCATTTTGATGAATAAAGGCAACACTGTTTCTGCCGGTTAGACTATATTGCAAACACCCAGTAAACTGAGATTTAATCTGCCTGGTCACGCTAAATTACATTTTGCTATTTCACATTTAGATTTCCAGGTGGCCATGCAGTCTCAACAACTTGTAAACAGAAGTGGAGAGGAGGAGAAAAAAGTTTACATTTTCCCCTATAATGCGAGATGATTATTTTCGAATATGTCACACAGTAGCTTATACCAATGTCAATCCCATTGGTGTGATGCAGTCTACATGTGTAGGCTGGAATTGGAAGAATGTGAATTAGAAGTGTCTGTGAGGACACTGAGAAATTACCTGGGGGCCCCAATCGCATTCACAAAAGACAGACTTGTTTGGGAAATACTGCTGCAAATTGCCCTGCATTCAAGGCATGTTTTTACTCAACATCAGTTGTTGTTGAAGTTGCAACAGACACGCAGCATGCATAAAGCTAAAGGTCTGACTCAGAGAGTTTTCTGTTTTCAATGATGAAATGCTGTTGGTTTAGTGGTACCACAATTGCAGTTAGTTAGCAGCAGTAGTAGTGTTTCAAATCATTTTAAATATAAGCACTTTAATTTGAAACATCTTGGGTTGTTTTGCATGCCATCATGTTTGGTGGGGCCATCTGGTCATTTGGGGGGCATTACACCCCCCATGCCCATGCCTAGATCCGCCCCTGCTGTCCGTCCAGCATTCATTCCATTTGCTGTCAGTCACAGTTCATCAACGTTGCTTTAAGTGAAAAAAAGGGACTGGAATCTACAAGTGACCTGACCTGGAGCATAGAAGGAGAAGAGAAAAGAATCAGTTAAGGTGCGTTGTGTTGAGGGGGTGGTGTGTGTGTGTGTGTGGTGGGGGGGGGGGGGGGGGGGGGGGGGGGGGGGGGTCTTGTCTGTTATCTACAGCTTAGGAACAGATTCCAAATCTGTGTTCGTAAGTTAACACATCATGTCTCATCATCACTCCAATCCGCCTGCCCCACCCCCACCACCAACTATCTAAGAGTTCACATTGTGCCACTGACCTGGGAGGCAGGTCACAGCCCGGGGGGTCTTTGTCCTCACACACACACACACACACAGCCGTGAAAAGTGTGTGTGTCTCCGACGACGCATGCTTATCTCTTTATCCCACCCCTGGATCTGTGTCGAGCAGCAGGCTATCCTTCTTGTGGATCTGTATGGGGAGGCATGCAGCTTTCAGCTGAAGAAGACATCATCTCTGTCTGTCTGTCTGTCAGTCTGTCTGGAGCCAGGCGCTGTGAAAACATGGAAATGCAGTTAGGAAACAGACAACACAAAAGTAAAGTAAAAGATGATCAACAAGGGCAAAGGCAGAAGTGCATGTATATCGACAGGTCTGGCGTTCTGCCAGCGCTTGCTTGCTTTCGCAAAGTCAAAGCTTGTTGCCAATACTGCAACAAAGACAACAAAAAGGTAATGGAAAATCTTTCAGAGTGAAACTCTTACTAAGCAGCCAAGCTACTGCGGTTCGTCATGAGTAAGCCATGGGTCACACCATTAGAACACTTCCACTACTGCTGTATAAGGATCTGGCTCTGCATGCGGATAGATAAGGCAAAATACGCTGTGGTGTCATGCAGGCGTCGGGTGAACTTTAGCGAGAAAAGGTCCTCCTCGCACCGAGATGCTACACTTTATAATCATTGTTACGTCTTTGTCAGGACCGGTGCACGCGTGAGCAGCATATATCACTAATGGCCAGCTATAGCCCCTTCTTTTTGGAGGCTGCATAGAAGAAGTGTATATGGGAAACACATCAGCCTATATGCAGTGCCATGCACCTTTCTCCTAAGGTCGTGACTTTTAAAGGTTGACTCCAAACAGCCCAGCGCTTGTTGACTCAGCGCCTGTCTGTACATTAGTACACAGATACCGAAGCCCTGGCTAACAGCTCCACGCTGTTGCCAAAGTAACAAATCCTCGCAACTGCATGACCTCACTTTGCCGGCACACACACACACACACACACACACACACACACACACACACACACACACACACACACACACACACACACACACACACACACACACACACACACACACACACACGTTGGACTTTGTACTGTTATGTCATTTATTTGATCTGTGTGTCACACAGGCATTTCCCTTCACACGATCCTCTCGCTCTCTCTCTCTCTCTCACCCCCCCTCCCTCTACCTCTCTCTCTCCCTCTCTCTTTCTCTTTCTCTTGTGTTTTCTTTCCGTATCAAAGGGAAATCCTATCGGCGGTGAACCCCCTTGTTCCACTTCATAACCCATTGTGTTTGTTTGTCTTTGTCCTAATCCCATTGTGAGCCTCGTCTTTAGTGTAATCGTTTCCACGTTAGCCTCTCGCTACTCCCTTTCGGAACCCAAATAATGCAGTCCCGCATAATGGAAATTCTGTGTGAATGAACACTCGAGTGAACGCTTTGATCGTACTTGACCCCTCACACAATACATCACAACAAACTCCCATGTAAAAGTAGATTGCAAACATAGTCATGGTACGACAGGCACGACAGGGGCACTGCAACCACAGGGGTTGACACTAAGGTCTCCGAGGCACTTGCCCATCGGGCAACTCCAAGTCAGGTTCTACTTGCCCTCAGGTCATGGTCACTTGCCCCACAAAATATATTGTAAAATTTGCATTTAAGTTTACTTTCTAATTGGGTGCTTTAAACATTTCCTTTCGCAGTCGAAGACTGTTTTGTTTAAGTCACAATCAACTACAGTAAATATTCAACTTGGGGTAAATCATTGGTTCCTATAGTGGTCACGGACTCAGGGGTCCGTGACCATAACAAAAATAATAGTTTGGAACCAAATGAACCTGGGAGAGAGATAGGAGAGATAGCTAGAAAGCAGGGAAACACGCAGAGGCAGAGCACAATGACCATCTTCAAGACAAATATATCTTGTGTTGTGTTATAGCAAAATAAGTCGTACACTTGCCCGATCGGGAATCCAGGTATCAGTCTTCACTTGCCTGACCATTTTTTTTACTTGCCCCGGGCAAGTGGGCAAGTGGGCAAGTGTTAGTGTCAAGCCCTGCAACCACTTGTTCCTATGGGTGAGCAAAATACTGTAAGTCTCTCGAATTTTGTAATGATTGCTGCAGTAATAATCATATGATAATCTCCTCTCTCTCTCTGCCTCTCCCCCCGTGAACACACACTCTGCCTCAGTTAGATACACACACACCTATCGCCAGCTGAGCATGAGTCACCCATACCTCATGACTGCCTGCCAATGAAGCACACATTGTTGTGTGTCTGAGCGGTCGGCAGGTTTCCGGGAATCAGCGTGTGTGAGCTGTACAACTAATGTGCCATCCAGGGGGCGGATGTAACATGTCCCATTTGGGGGGGCAAGAGAACATGTTGTAGGGGCAAGAGAAAATGGTATGGGGGCGGCTTCATCGCCCATGTCGCTTCGCGCCACGGGCGATGAAGTCGCACCCATACATACCATTTTCGGTTACAGGACTTTTATTAGTGAAGTAAAGCATCAGTAATAACATCAGTTGTTGTTGAAGTTGCAACAGACACGCAGCATGCATAAAGCTAAAGGTCTGACTCAGAGAGTTTTCTGTTTTCAATGATGAAATGCTGTTGAGTTTAGTGGTGCCACAATTGTAGTTAGTAGAGCATTTTGTAGGGCATTTAGGGGAGCATCCCCATGCCCATGCCTAGATCCGCCCCTGGTGCCACCATCATCAGCGTCGTCCACAGTTTCTGCCTTGGCCGTGGCCTGGGGCCCCCGGGGGGAATCAGGCCAACATAAAGCAATGAACTAACCAAACAGAATTAACCCCCACCACCACCACCCCCACCAACCCCCCAGAAAGAAATGCTAATGAAAGGAGAAGGAATGGGGGGTGGGGGAGGGAGGGAGGGTCTAATGGCCTTAATCGCTTTGTCAAATAGGCTTTGGGGCTACGAGTGACACCTGCCTGAGTCGTTTTTCTCCAGCGTGCTTCAGGGCGCTGTCAGCGCTGATAAATCGTCAGAGCAGAGGTGGAAATATCCAGTAACGAGCTTGACGTAATACTATGAAATTAAAGGAGCCTGAGTCATGCTCCCAGTCTGCAGCGGCAATATATGTATGACATAAGGAATAATAAAACGATCATTTTTCATCGCGATAGAGTTACGACACGCTTTAAATAATAAAGCGACGAATTAAAAAAAGGAGTCCTTTGTGCAGCTTACTAGATGAAGTCACCTAAAAACCCGATTTTCTAGGTTGTTACATCACTGAGCACCGAGTAATGAGGCCCCAGAATGTCAGAAATGTCCCGCATCGTTGCAGACTAGTAATTTATCGAAGTGTTTTGCAACCGTCCAAACAAGTATCTGTCATCAGAACCCTAAACGTTGTCACACTGAAGCTTTCAGCGCGACAGGCAGAGATAGTATGCAGGTGACGAAAGGCAGGCAGGCAAGTAGGCAGGCAGGCAGGCTACTGTGGCAGACAGGTAAACAGACAGACAAACAAACAAGGGCAAGGCAAAGCAGTGACACAATCCAGTGCCTCTATCAGGGCCGGATCTAGAGGGGGGCCAGGGTGGGCAGGGCCCACCCCCCACCCAAATGTGCATCCTGCCCACCCAATGAAAGGTAATATCAGTGGTTTTCATCAGTGGTCCAGGGACCACCAGTGGTCCTTGAGAGAGTTGTGGAAAGTTGGTTAACCAGATGTAACTCTTTGAGAGCATAAAAATGAAACCAAATTTGGTTTAATTTTTACACTCTCAAGAGTTAAATTATTCATCAACAGAATTAGCCCAAGTCTACACAACTAGAGAATGTGGAAGGTTAATGCTCTGTTTGACTGTTTTGTTTCTCAAATTCAGTCTGGTATTGTGGACAAAATGAAAAGAAATCTTTAGTTTTGGGGTCTTTGGGGCTAAAATGTCATCAAATGGTGGTCCGTGGCTCAAATGCCGAATAAATAGTGGGCCCTGGTGTCAAAAAGATTGAAAACCTACATATGCTACATATGAAAAACTTTGGAGTTGCCCACCCTGCCATTCTTCGTGCCCACCCTAGTAGGGCTGGCTAAATCCGGCCCTGGCCTCTATCCACCTCCACAACATCCAGAGTGTTCGCTACTTAAACTAACCCTTATGGGCCCTATTTGTACACATAAGCTATAATACTCTCTGGAATTTACTGTTTGCAGATAGACGGAGCATGCAGACAGGTAGTAGGCAGGCCTACGCCTACCTGTCTGCCAAAACCTTTTGAAATGTGCACACACACACACACAACCACATTGCGTTGTAATCCGACACATTGCAAGCTTTTAGATTGGCCACTTGCAAATAGCATTTAGACTATGCCGAATGGTATGGTAAGACTTTATCCATCCATCTTCAACCGCTTATCTGTGGTCGGGCCGCGGAGGCAACAGCTACACTAGAGAGCTCCAGACATTCCTCTGTTTTGTAAATGTACTTAGTGAAATGCTGGAGTAAGTGGTTCAAAGGTGTACTTTGGTGCAGTGAGTAAATGCACTCTAGACTACTTTCCGCCACCGGTTGGAAGCAGGGGCGGATATAACATTTCCCAATGAAGGGGGGTATGGGGGCGGCTTCACCCATACCATTTTTGGTTACAGGACTTATATTAGGCAAGTATATGATGAAATGGTGCACTTTAATTTGAAATATCTTGGGTTGTTTTGCAGGCCAACATGTTTGGTGTGGGCAGTCAGGGCATTTAGGGGGGGCATTGCCCCCCCATGCCTATGCCTATAGATCCATCCCTGGTTGGAAGGTAAAGGCAGAGAGCGGTATAGAAAACCCCTGCTCACCTCAAGCGCCGAGACTGTAAATGACTGGAGACGTGTTTACCTTCCCTGGGGGAAAATAACCAGACAACACTACAACACCAATACCTCGCTCACCCTCCGTAACAAGCAAACAACACTGCCGGCAACAAGACCCCAAATAAGTCGTGACAGCACCGAGGGTACCTGAGAGACTCCCCTAATTGATCATTCTTTAGTAGACACACACACACACATAACACACACACACACAAAACACACAGGCACATACCCTTCGCCTAGGTCTTATGCGTGCACAGGTGTCATCTGCAAACCTTGTTGGGTACAGTCGCTTTTTTTTATGCCACGGCTATTCTCGGTGCGATTGTGGTGCCTCGCTGAGATTCTAATTCTGAATGCAGTCCCTTTTAGTAGTCAACACAACAACACCTGAATACTGAATACACTACGGCACAGGAAAAAATAAAACGCTCTTCATATCTTCACCCAGCCTAATATCGCAAAGTTATTATGAAGTGGAAGTGTGATTCTTTTCTGCAACCGTATCCATTCGACTTCATCTGACTCCTGTTTCTGTGGTTCCCAGGCTGGGATGTCCACTGGTGTGGGCTGTGACATTATTTCAAATGGGCCCAAAATAATTTATAACGAACAAAGAAACTTGATTTTATTGATTGATTGACAGAAAGAAATATGTGAAACAAAAAGTCATTGAAAAATAATCCTTTGTTGTGATATAAAAAAAGCACTGTGTTCCGACAACAACAGACCTTACAGCAAGCCCCGCCCTCTGCCCAGTGTCCAGCCATGGGTTGGACACCTTCCAGATGGACTCAATCCAATGTAAATATAATGGACATTACACATTAAATGCCGGCTAATTTGTGTAAACACATCTTAAATCCGCCAACAAGGCATGCCCTATATGCCCTATATTGGGTCCCCCTCGAAAATGAGATGCTGCATCTCAAGGGGCTGTCCCTTCAATAAAACTACAAATCTACAATACACACACACACACAATCTGCTAGTGGTCTACTAGTTAGCAGTGGTGGCAGTGGTTGCACCAGCAGCCCAGACCAGCTGACCTGTGGCGTGTGAATTAATTAGCAGCCACGGCACATTTTAGCACAGTTATTTGGGACTTTGTGTAGGGTAGGTGCGATATGTGGGTCAGTGGGGTGAGCTCTTCTTTGGCGGGACGGTGGTCCAAAAGCGACGGCGGGGAGTCATGTCACCTCACGCTATCAGCTGGCGACAGGCACTCGGCACAAACCACCACCGCCACCCCCCCAACCCTCCACTCACCCCCGCACCCCCATGATAAAGGCTACTGATCCCAGGCTGAGCTTGCTGACCGACCGCCACAGTAAACGTGCCCTCTCTCTTTTACGGAGGGCCTAATCCTGGAATTTAACAATGTGCCAGGCCCTCCAGTCCGGGGGATCAAATTCTTCCCCCCAGTGGACTATGTGCATTAGACAAGCCCCGGCCCAGCCCTCAGGCCTTGTGCCACCCACAAAGCCTGGAGCACAAATTCAACTCAAAACTCGGACCCCCCATCCCAGCAGCCGCACGCAACGCTGTGTAACAGGCCTGTTAGTACAAAGGATGGGTATTCCTCTGCGTTTCTTCCTCCTCGCTATTTCGCCTCACTCAGCGTCTTCTCTATGTTTCTTGGTGTTCTTCTATCCTGGCCTTTTTATCTCTAGAGCAGAGGTTTCCAACCAGTGGTCCAGGGACCACCAGTGGTCCTTGAGAGAGTTCCAGGTGGTCCCCAGCTAAATGATAACCAGATGTTAACCAATGCATAAACATGAAACCACATGGACCCTTGCGGGTCCATTTGGTATCATATTTACACTCTCATCATCATCATCTTCATCATCATCATCATCATCTGCATTAGCCAAAGTCTACACAACTAGAGAATGTAGGAGATTAATGGTCATTTTGATCTGTATGTTTTGCCTGTTTTGTTTCCCAGATCCAGCCTGGAATTGTGGACAAAAACAAAAGAAATCTTTAGTTTTGGGGTCTGTGGGGGTGAATATGTCCTCAAATGGTGGTCCGTGGCTCAAATGGTGAATAAGTAGTGGGCCCTGGTATCACAAAGGTTGAAAAACACTGCTCTAGAGGTGTCCAAGCATCTGTTTTCTTCCTTCGCAGACTACTGTACTTGAGCGCCGTGTGTTAACACAGTGGTTCTCAAACAATGTCACAAAACAGTAGGGTACATATTACGCTCCAGGCGAAAGGGTTTTGTGCAAGGGACCTCCATAAGAGAGAAATATTTAAGATTTTTCACCCCCAAGCTCACCAAACAAATAAGTAAATAAATAAATAAAACTGCAGAAATGAGTGAAGTCTAGAGCTCTTTGGTGGAGCTGTTGCCCCTGCGACCTGAACACCGATAAGCAGTTGGAAGATGAATGGATGGATGGATGTAAAATAGGTGCTTAATTAGTTCATGAGCTTAATTAAAAGTCTTTAAACTGTACTTAATTTTTGCAGGGACCCCATGGACCCTCATGGGGGGGTCTCCAGAGTAATCTAACATCGAAGCGCAATGTTCTTGGACTAGTGAGCTGTCTCTCTCATGATGGCTGTTTTAACTTGCATTTCGTCTTCATGACGTTGTCGCAGCAGACAGCCTGGCTGTGATTGCGCGGCTCGGCTCGGGGGGGGCAGTGGGATCATATTCGCATAGAAACCTATTTCCGTGACACACAAAAACAAAAAAAAACGTGCAGCACATATCCTGACATGCAATTATGGCACACGACACTTTGGGGAGCGCTGCAATTAGCGAGTGTCACCGTCCAATAATGTGTAGCGCGGTTCTTTCTCTCCTTCCTTTTGCGTTCGTCTTGCTCGTAGCCCCTTCTTTCCCAGAGAAGAAGTGTCTTCTTGCGTTTCAATGCGTTTTGTTACCGCAAGGTCAGATGGGACAGATACCCTACGCCGGTGTCGGAACCTCGCGACTGTACGCGGTAATTACTGGTGTCCTTGATATTTGATGTGGAATGGGGATGGTAACCTTTAGTGTTTGCCTGTTAGCTCCCCCCCCACACCCACTCACACACACACCCACCCACTCACACACCCACTCACACACCCCCCAGCTTCTGGGAGAGCATGGCTGGAACACATGGAGGCTGCAGGGGCGGATGTAACATTTCCCAATTGGGGGGCAGGAGAAAATGGTATGGGTGCGACTTCATCGCCCGTGGCGACTTTTATTAGTCAAGTAAAACATCAATAATAACATCAGTTGTTGTTGAAGTGGCAACAGACACGCAGCATGCATAAAGCTAAAGGTCTGACTCAGAGAGTTTTCTGTTTTCAATGATGAAATGCTGCTGGTTTAGTGGTGCCACAATTGTAGTTAGTTAGCAGTAGTAGTGTTTCAAATCATTTTAAATATATAAAGCACTTTAATTTGAAATATCTTGGGTTGTGTTGTTTTGTATGCCATCGTGTTTGGGGAGGCAGATTGGGCATTTAGAGAGCATTGCCCCCCCTATGTCCATGCCTAGATCCGCCCCTGGGCGGCTGACTTTGGGAGGGAAATGTGAAGTGTGTTTTCCACGCCGCCAGCTGCTGCCCAGGGACATGGTCAAACATGGAGGCTTGTCATTGCTGTGATGTCTGAGGACGGCCGGATGCTGATGGTGGGACCTGCTGTCAGGGGGGGCTGGGTGGGGGTGGGGGGTATGCAAGGCCGCAGGGAAAACGTCTCTCCCTTTCATGGGCCCACATGCCCCAAATAATTGGCAAAACCGTAAAGGCAGGGTAAAGTTATATTTTGTGGGCAAAACAAAAATGTGTTCTTGTGTGTCAACTGTGTGCCAACTGTGCTCATTATAAGCTACTTTGTACTTGGACTTTCTGTAAAGTTTATTTTACATTTATTGGTGGACATGTTTGAGAACTACTAAGCCTGCTTTTGTACAACATTGGACAATGATGCCTGACATTCAGCACTACAGTTGCTTGTTTTAGACTTACTTTCAGACTTTTTCCAGATTTTTGGACTTTGATCTTTTCATAGCCCTGGTTGCTTGTTTCTCTCTCAAGCCATGGCAACCCTGGTCAAAGCCATAGTAGTGTTTGTTTTGTTTGTGAGAGATGGAGGATGGTTTAGCTTAGCACACCAGCTAGCAGGGATCATAAGTCATGGATTTAGCACAGTTCTAGGTCCCTGAACGAATGGATATATGGACTTATATGGCTCCGGCTCTGCCACATCCTTTCTGGTAAGTAGAAGTTTGACATGTTGCTGTTAACTGTAGTCAGCAAACACACACACACACACACACACACACACACACACACACACACACACACACACACACACACACACACACACACACACACACACACACACACACACACACACACACACACACACACACACACACACACACCAAGCCTCTCATGCCAATAGCTGAACAAGATGTCTGTGCAGGTGTTGTTAGCATGTAGGCTACTATGGGGGAGTAGCCATGGCTGGTCCTAGCTGGGTCCAGGCCCAGGTATTTTTTTTAACCCTGCCCACAAAAAAGAAATAGTTTGTGTAAAACTGTAAATTATCAACTAGTATTGCAAGAGAAATGGCATGTGGTTGTACCAAGGCAGCATCCATAGTTACAGAGTAGACAGGCAAGTTGTGCATACGTGTGTTGTTTTTGAGAGTTAAACAACAACAAATGGCCCACATACTTTTCAGCTTTATTAGGAGGAGGATGCTTTGATAAATCAAACATTTATTTATTGGTTGTAATTAATGTCCTCACAATCAAACTGGACTCGGTTGGTCGGTTGGTCGGTTGGTTGGTTGGTTGGTTGGTTGGTTGGTTGACTGTTGGTTGGTTGGTGGTTGGTCGGTTGGTTGGTTGGTTGGTTGGTTGGTTGGTTGACTGTTGGTGTATGCCAGTGGTTTTCAACCTTTTTGATCCCAGGGTCCACTATTCATTCACCATTTGAGCTACGGACCACCATTTCATGACATTTTCACCCCACAGACCCCAAACTAAAGATTTGTATTTGTCCACACTTCTTGGCCAACATACAGATGTTTTTTTTTAATAGTTTAAAGAGGCAAAGACGTTAAGGGATAAGGGGTTTAGCAGTGACGAAAATCTAGTCCATGGACTCCTGTTACTTCTAGTAACTATACAGTACAGTACATGATAGGTTCAACACGATTTACATGTGCTCATTCCAACAACAAAAGCTGTTGAACTGCTGAATATGACAGAAAGTAGGCAACAAAATGAGGTTGGCCTTGTGTGACTCAAGTGTTTGAAGTGTTGGAGTTGATGAACAACACACAACCTTTTTTTTTTATTAATTAAAAGAAAAGGATACAACTTTCTGATTACACCATTATCCAGTGTGAAGTGAGTGGAACTATGAAATTATAATCTCTCTTTGTTTTTCTTTATCAGTCTCATTAAAATTGAGAGCTGCGCTTGTAAGATTGTGTGTGACACCACCAGTAAGAGGATTTGCAGCCGTATAGACTACTGGGCTTGTGATTACTTGTTGGTATATGAGCGACTGTGTCACAGGGAAGGTTCTGGAACTCCAGCTCTGGCCTGTGGCCGCTAATTAGACTAACAAGGCCTCCAAACTCCATATAAGTCACTGAAGTGCTGCTTTAATTGGCACAAAAAACAGCTGAAGAAAAAGCCCAGCAGCCATGGCCTTAAGCTCTGCACACACCTGGAGAAACTCTCATTTCCCTGTTGATTCTTCGAAGAATAGCGATGCCATAAATTCCCAACGACCAAATGACTTATTTATTGGTCCAAACAATGCGTGTTTGTAGTGAGAGGACATTAGGCATGACACCCGCTGACACCAGTGCAAACCAAAGCGGAAAATGCCACCCCTGGAAAAAAAAAAAAAAAAAAAAACATCATGCCGTGTTCTGTTTTGGTTTTCCAGTCTTCTCCACACTACTGCACCAGTGATTTATGTTTGTTTTGAGACAACACCTTTAAAGGTGTTTAAAGGTGTCATTTTCACTTATGTATTTATTTATTTATTCTTTTAGGTTTTATGGTCTCAATTAGCCCATGTCAAAGTTGCTGCATGCCCAGTGCCAATCAAAATAATTTAGCAACTGTTGCCATGCAGGTTGAGCTTTTGTAGTCAGGCATAAAATCCTAAATAAAATAACTTTTTTTGTCGCTTTAACATTTTGCACAAAACCATGCATAACTTTTGAGTAAGTAAAAGTGTGTGTGTGTGTGTGTGTGTGTGTGTGTGTGTGTGTGTGTGTGTGTGTGTGTGTGTGTGTGTGTGTGTGTGTGTGTGTGTGTGTGTGTGTGTGTGTGTGTGTGTGTGTGTGTGTGTGTGTGTGCGCGTGTGCGCGCGTGTGCGACTGTGCGTGTGTATGTGTGTTTGCAAATGTATACATCGTGGAGGGGTCTCAGCATGTCTTACTTGTAGTTGGGAGAGGGGAATCTCCAGGTAAAAACATACTGTCTGAACAACAACACTTGTCATCCAATCCAATGCACGTGTCTATATTGTGTTCACAGCTTGCCATAGCATCGTGTTGTGTAACATACACCACGGCAGGCGTTAATAATGATCTTGACATGAACAAACGTTACAAGTGCAGGCATGCCGTGTTGCAACACGCCAGGTGTTTTTGACACCGTAGTATTGCATGTTGTGCCAATCCCACCCTCTCTCTCTCCCTCCGTAAACACTCCTTCCAGAATGGCAGAGAGGATTATATAACTCGGGCTTCGGTACTCATCAATCTTTAGTCGCCGTGTTTATGTTTCGCCTTGCACTGTTTTTCTTGGAGAGTCCTTGTGCTTCGAGGGAGAAGGTGCTGATGGAAAGGATGAGGCTCTACTACCCACTACTAGCGTATACGCATAGTTGAGATGCCTGGCAGAAACGACATTGTCAGACTGTACAATAGTGAGCGCGTACACACACACACACACACACACACACACATGCGTACACACGTACACACGTACACACACACACACACACACACACACACACACACACACACACACACACACGTAGCAATCTCCGTCTGTATACTTAACAAAAGTGCAGGTACCCCTGGCTTTATCGTCCTCAAACAAAACGTGTCAGTCAGGCAACAGTACGGGGAATTGACTTGGACGCTTTGCATGGTGTGTGTGTGGTAGTGGGTGTGTGTGTGTGTGTGTGTGTGTGTGGTTGGTTCCTGGAAAGGTGCCAACAAAAGGGAAACATGCCCTTCATCATCTGGGGTTTATGTTGAAGCATGTCGGAGGAGAGGTGATGTGACAATGAGAGGATTAGCAACATCCTGCTCCGTTTTTTCTTCTTGACGGCCGCATCATTCATTTCCAGGTGGTAGGACACATGTACTATAAAAGCTACAGTCACACTTATAAAATAATTATAACTGTCACGCTGTCCCAGGCCTTCATTCAGTGTTCCCGCTATTATAACGGTCCAAAACAGTGCCGTAAATGCCAGACACCTTCACATTCTGCCACCCTCAGTTTGCTGCACATTCCTATTCAGCCAGTCTGAGGTAAAAAAAAAACGCATTGATTTAGTTTGAAAGGATTTGAAGAATCGCACGGCAATATGGAGGAGGAGGCGGACAATGCGCGAGTTCAGCGCGCATTGTCCCGCTCGTGATCACCATCTTCGGCCATTGTCCCCTCCGTGCCACTGCCGAGGCATTGAATGGGCCTTTTCTTTCCCTTTTGATAAACTTTTGACCTCGACATATCTCTTTCCTTTTCGCGCAAACATGTTGACCTTGGCTTCACCATTCAGCGACACAACGCCGAGGCCATGGAAAAATATATGCGTAGGACAAGGTGCCCCGCGATGACTAGCGGCAGATATCTCCATCCGCCGTAGAGTGTGAAGAAGTTGTGACTCGCAGGAGGAGAAGTTTGGGGGACGAACAACAACAGACTGAATCTTGTGCTCGCTCTCGCGCGCGGCGACGCTCAGATAATGTCTCGACTAATGGTTCTATTTTCAGAATCCAGGTCAATGCGTCGTTGTTGTTGTTCCGGAAAAAGAAAAGCATCCTTCATTTCCCCCCGCAGCTCCCTAAAATACACTACCTGTTTTCTATTACCGAAGAAGAGTGGCAAACGGAGCGCCGGTGCTCCCTTTAGGCGAGCGGTGCGGCGGGGGCACGGCAGGCGCGCCGCTGTGGCACATTTGTCAAAAACTGCTCAAGTCTTTTCAGCGAGCAGCAACCAGCGCGCGGCTGGTTATTATTTATGGTGTCTCGTTAGCGAGACTCATTGTTGATGCTCGCTCGGGGCACCTGCATGCATTTTCATCACGCGCACACGGGGCTCATCTCCCGTGGACCCCATCGTGACACGTCGTTAGCGCCGGGTTGTGACCGATGTTCCTCAAGGTTCACTAACGCACGTCGTCGTACATCCACCACCGCGAATATATATTTTTTATATATCGTATATATTTTTTATCATTTCGTCTGCACTTCAAGAGTTGAGGCAGAGAGTGATCTTGCGATGAAGGGAGTTAAGGGGGGGGGGGGGGCTTGGGATTGGGGGTATTCTGGGTGCGATCGAGGAGCCATAGCCCTCTCTCTGCCGACGGTGGAGATGGCTGTGATTGCCAGCTGCCACTTCATTCGACTGCATTTTAATCTGGGAGGTGTCTGGAGAAATCTCGTTTCACAAATGACTTCTCTGGTTAAAGTGCTGGTCGGGGCTGCCTGCCTGCCTGCCTGCACCGGGGCCGGGGACGCGGTGGCGGTGGTGGCGGCGGCTAGATTCTGTCTGCTGATGTGATGCCTCCCAAAACAAATCACCTGGATATGAACTATTCGCCGCCTAATGGGAATCCATATTCATCCTTTGCTCTCCGAGGCTGCTCCTGTGGGGGATGCAGATGTGCGGCTGATTTTATATCTCAACCCTCTTATCCTCTTTCCCCATCCCTGTATCCTAATCAACTCATATTGGATTTCCAACTGCTACGCTGTCTGGGTTTATACGGACCGTCTTTGAGATTATTAATGGCACGGCACAGACTTACCCATATGAATATGGAGATCAGCCCACGTCGCGCGCGTCGGGGCCCTTCGTATATAACGGGATTGATCAAAATCTCTGATGTCGGTTGCTTTGACTGATGGTGCCACCTTTGTGCTCGACGTGCGCGCCTCTTAATAATGTGCGCTCCGTTCTCTCGCATTATCTGCGTATTTAAAGCTCTGGGGCTGCTTAGCGAGAAAGCCATGAATGATGAAGTCTCCTCCTCCGCACACAAAAAAGCTCCTTGAGCTACTACTTCTCTTCAATTCAGTCTTGCGGCCCAGATAAAAGGGGTCAACGTCACGCTGTTACATGGGATCAATTTGAAACTATGACAGGTTTAGTTCTGGAGGTCTTTTTTTCCCCTCTTTCTCTCAATGTACAGTATTTACGTTTCGCACACAGGCATGAGGCATCTGAAGGACACCTTCATGCTCATTGGCGCGCCATGCCAGGACCAGTGTGCCGCTTACATGCGTGCGATGCTCAGACAAGATACCGCCGGATGAATTATTGCAGCGAAGGGGGTTTTATTTATTAACTCGTGCGCCCATGGAAGTTGGGCGCATGCCAACTGTTGCTGGCGCCGCCTGCTTCCATTCAGGGAGTTATCATCTGTACCGTGCAAGGGCAGATAAATATAAGGGATGTTCATGGACACAGATAATGTATGGTCACACCTCATGAATGTACATTATGGGGCTGGGGTGGTGTGGGGAGGGGGGCTATAGGAGTGCAGGGCCTGAGGGTTACCAGGGGAATATGCGCTGGAAGGCCAGCATGTTAATGCCAATGTCACTTAGGCAATTACTGCAACTTAACTCAACGGTAAAGGTAACCAAACGTGGATAATTATCTCCCATACAACTCTGCTCAGATCCAATTACCGAAGGATGTGTACAGAACAAAACCTCGCTGACAGGACAGGAACCTTGTATTTTCCGTACTTATGGATTTATTTTCATGTACTGCATTTTCATAAATGACTGAATTGCAAGCTCTATTTTATACTTTTGCCTGTCTTACTTCTTTACATCGACTCACTGGCGTTGGACCAGGGGTGTAGAGGAGGGGGGACGCGTGGGGACGCGTGGGGTCTTTCTCTCGCATCTAAATATTTTTGGGGGCAACTTGTCTTTGACTTGTCATTTACTTTTATGGATACAATTAAGCGTTGTAAACCCTGTTTCCAAATACGCTATACGCATGTGTATGTTTTAATAGTGCGCAAATGCAGCTGAATGTGTGCATGCATTGCATTGCACATGGCTTGTAAGGGCAGTAGCATTTCTAAGCTATTTGGAGCCCTAGGCAAGATTTTCCCTGGAGCCCCCCCTTACCAAATGGACCTTACAAGGCGGGACCAGGTCTATGTTCCCTCAGCTCTGTGTTCGCTCACTATGCCTAAACCTAACCCTCACCCTAACCTTAACCTCAGTAAAACTATGCCTAACCCTTGAGAGAACATAGAGCTTAGGGAACATAGTCATGGCCTCGGTAGGTGTATATTTCTTTGATGCAACAGTGTGAAAGTGCTTTAGCCTGTCTGTGGCTTTTGATGTTCAATGATTGAAGTGTGGCTTAATGTGGCTCGACGGCGGTGCCATATAGCTAAAGTCACCTGCGAAAGAGAAGATCACGAACCAGGCTCTGTTAAATACCTCCATCGAGGTGTCAACTCGATGTCCCTCCTGATGATCAGACATCAGCTGGGTGAAACTAGTACATTTGAATCATTAGCAATGCATGTGAGGATGTACAGTGATGACATAATATAATGGGGAAGCGGTAATCGACTCTGACTCAGTAGCGTTGTGTGACACGCTTATAACATCCTCTCTGTTGTCATCTGTAATGCTGCCTGCAGTCTGTAATATATTTATATATTTAACATTGTCACCGTGTATTGCAGCAGATGGGATGGTTGTGTTCATATATGAGGGGTGTCTTTGCATTGTAATGTTTTCTTCTGCAATCACTGGATTAATATTTGGCCAAAGTGACATGTAGAATGCTGCCTAAAACGTGTGAAATGGTCCAAATTACCCACCAAATATCCATTTTGCGCATGTGTGCACGTACGGGCACGCAGGGCTCCTTTGGTATGAAAACCCATAGCTGATAAACCCTAGCTATGCCCTGTTCATTACCTTTGAAACATACAATTGTATAGTATTTGCGCCTTTGTTGCATGATATTCCTCCTGAAAATAGTTCCAAGGCTTGTTGTCAAACAGACAACACATTCACTGTGGCGATCCGGAAGAACTACAAACTGGCATGGTCACAGTGAAAGCAACTTACTTACTTGAAACGGATCAAAAACTGGATTAAACAATGAAAACACAACTCGGGCAACTCGTTAATCACAGCAAAGCTGTTCTACAATTAATGATATAATGTATGTGTTTGTTTGTTTTTAAAAAACAACAAAAAGTTGTAATATGGAGACAGCAACCGCAAAATAATTTTTACTAACTGCATTGAATCCATTGGAATACAAGTTAGCAACTGCTTGGGTCAGTGGTTTTCAACCTTTTTGATATCGGGGCCCACTATTTATTTAGCATTTGAGCCAGACCACCATTTGATGACATTTTTTAGCCCTGCAGACGTCAAAACTAAAGATTTCTTTTACTTTTGTCCACAATTCCAGGCTGGATTTCATCAGAAACAAAACAGGCAAGGACACAGATCAAAATGACCATTAATCTTCTACATTCTGTAGTTGTGTAGACTTTGGGCTAATTCACATGAGGAATATTTTAACTCTTGAGAGTGTAAACATGTTTACACTCTCAAAGAGTTACATCTGGTTAACCAACTTTCCATCATTTAGCCATCATTTACCACTGGTTGAAAACCACTGATTTGGGTCATACAAGGTCTTCTGTTTCCTCAGCGAGGAAAGGGGAAAATAAGCTAAAGAAATTGTGGTTGAAGCAGCAGCAGCAGCAGCAGCAGCAGCAGCAGCAGCAGCAGCGTATATATATTTGTTGTCATGTCATCAGCCTGCAGCCTGTTGCTGCTGGTAATGAGTGTCATGTCATCTCTGCAGTCTATCAGCTGACGGTCATGTTCACTCACAGGGCTGGTTCTATCCCCGCTGGAGGAGCAACAACTGAACGGTTCTGGGGTAAACAAGAAGAAACAGAGCAGCTACACATGATGAGGCCAAGCTCTGGGCAATAATCACACCAAACTGCACTCCTTGTTTCTATATATCCCTCTCTCGCACGCTCTCTCTCTGTGAGAGAGAAAGTATAATTGTATTTATCCGTAAATACTAAATTGTACAAATTTAGTTTACAATAGGTAACATTTTGAGATAATTGTATTATTTTGCTGGATCTTTTTTTTTTTTTTGTATTCTTTGTACTTCTACTGCAGTGGTTTTCAACCTTTTTCATACCAGGGCCCCACTATTTATTCAGCATTTTAGCCCCACAGACCCCAAAACGAAAGATTTATTTAGCTTTTGTCCACAATATGAGTCTGGATTTCAGAAACAAAACAGGCAAACATACAGGTCAAAATCCTCTTCTTGTGTAGTCACCAGGGACCACTGGTGGTCCCTGAGAAAACCCCTGTTCTACTGTACTTAGTTATTTTTTCCCTTTAACACTATACAGACACCGTTGGATACTACTAGTTACTTCTATATTAGCACAACACATACATTAATCTTCCTAAGCCAGCAGCAATTAGGAAAGAGCCGACTTTACACTGTGTAAACCAACAAACACGTTGCATTTTCTACGTAGTGGTGTTGCTACTTTTACTTAAAGGGCCTCTGACACGCCCCCTGGGGAGCTAACAAATGGTAATTCAGATGCTAATTTTTGTCGTGACGTCACGCAGGAGGTGTAACTTCCCCCATAGTCAGCACTAGCATAGCAACAGGCTAGTCGTTTTGACGTTACATATGGCTTTATACTGGGTCAAATATCCACTTGAAAAATATTATTTTCACTCGAACATCGTAGTTACAATGACATTGGGTTGAGGTGTTGTTGTTTACACTAACTGTTGCATAATCGCAATTTCGAACGTTCGTCCCATGGTACCGGACAATACTACTATCAGCTATCGGCTGTATCTGCAAGTTGAGTGGCGGTGGAGTGAAGAATCGAGCCGCCACTTGTCTGCTGCTCTCCTCTCCTCCTCCACACTTCTTTGGCGAATGACAGTTGTCGTCGTCGTCCCCCCGCCAATGAAGTTACTAACAACGCGATCGCAACAAAAATAATGTCGTAGTAGTACTAGTAGCCTACTATCTAGTGATGGAGGAGGAGAAGAGAGACAGACTGCGCCGAGGAGGAAAACTACTTATACGCTATCAGAAAGAGGGAAGGAGAGATCACATCAGGGCCGGATATAGGCACGGGCCTGGGGAGGGGCAATCCCCCCTAAATGCCATGACTGCCCCACCAAACACCACTAAATCAACTGCAATTTTCGGCTGCCCCCCCAATTCGGAAATGTTACACCCGGGCATGATACTTTTTCAGCTGAGGGGAGGGACTTTGCGACACACACACACACACACACACACACACACACACACACACACACACACACACACACACACACACACACACACACACACACACACACACTCTCTCTCTCTCTCTCTCACTCTCTCTCAGTCTCTGTGTGTATATCGACGCTGCAACAGACGTTGTTAGACTGAGTTGAATGCGAGCGTTGGACTCGTGTGTGATATATTTGATACAGCAATAGAAATCTCACGCCAACGTCATTTGCATTCTAACTGAAATATTCTACCAAAACATCTTTTTGTTCAATGAGGTTTGCTAGGAATATGAAGCCATAAAAACGTTGAAACCACTATAGCAACAGACATGCAGTAGTAGTGGTAGTCTGGTAGGCAGGTAGGACGCCTCACTCAGTTGCCAGCTGATTGGACCGTCGGGGCAGTCGCTCGCGCTACAAAACGTTTTTGATTTGACCACGTGATGTGCTCTAAAATCGTGAGGATGTCAGAGGCCCTTTAAGTGAGTAATCAGAGTACTCCTTTCACCCGTGAGGTCAGCCGCGTCAACAAATTACTCTCCATTTCTCTCTCTCTCTCTCTCTCTCTCTCTCTCTCTCTCCTCTCTCTCTCTCTCTCTCTCTCTCTCTCTCTGTGTGTTTTTCTTCTCACAGTAAAGTGGCACTGCATCAACTAAACCACCAATTTGTGTGGAAATGCGGTGGGGTGGGGTTGGGGGGTCCCCATGGCTGCATGCATACCTTACGCACTTTCAAATCGATGTGTTCAGGGGTGGATGTAACATGTCCCATTTGGGGGGGGGGCAAGAGAACATGTTGGAGGAGCAAGAGAAAATGGTATGGGGGCGGCTTCATCGCCCGTGGCGTGAAGCAGTCGCACCCATACCATTTTCAGTTACAGGACTTTTATTAGTCAAGTAAAGCATCAATAATAACATCAGTTGTTGTTGAAGTTGTTGAAGTTGCAATAGACACGCAGCATGCATAAAGCTAAAGGTCTGACTCAGAGAGTTTTCTGTTTTCAATGATGAAATATCTTGGGTTGTTTTGCATGGCATCGTGTTTGGGGGGGGGGGGGGGGCGCAGACTGGGGGAGGGATTGCCCCCCCCAAGCCCATGCCTAGGTCCGCCCCTGGATGTGTTCCATTCGGTGTATATAGGCGAGCACGCATAGCAAAGCGCTTCACTCCACTCCACGCCATTCGCCTTGTTCCCGTTTGCGAGCAGCCAGATTTCATCTCGGAGTCCTCCCGGCATGCATCAGAAAAAATCCGATAAAGATTACTCACTGTGGAGATTCATCTTTCACAGGGACCTTTTTGTCAGAATGTGGAGCGTGCAGCGTAAGAGGCTGAGGTTGTGCCCTGCATGCGTTGCTTCTGGGAAACCTTATGTCACGGTTTCTCAACCTGTAGGCCCAAACCCCTGCCCATATGTATATGGGCAGGGGTCTGTATAATAAAGTTATACAGACCCCTGTATAATAAAGTTAATATAAAATCCATAGTATTGTTTTGTGAGACATATAAAGTCTCACAAAAGACAAAGTGAAATTAAAAGAATTTGACATTCAAGACAGATACAATTCATAGCATTTCTTTATGAATTGGCTTGAAGGAATAGTTCGCATATATGACATTCATATAAAATTTTGTGCCTTGAGGAATGAGGATATTGCGATTGTTCCAATTTGGGTAGCAGAGACGGCGTAACAGTAAAAGCTACAAATACACGACAGAGAAATATAGTAGCTACAGAAGAAATAAAAATATTGCTGCAAACAGTGATGAGGCGAGACATAGGCCCAAAGTTCACATGTACATGTGTTACATTTTGATCAAAGATCCTGGAAGGAGATAGCTTTTAAAGGAGTATTCAGTGATTTGGGTGGTTTTTCACCCCACAGACCCCAAAACTAAAGATTTCTTTTGGTTTTCTCTACAAGACTTTATTTTCGCAAACAAAACAATGCAGTATCCTAACTTCTTAATTAAGTGGCCATAATTCAGATGATGGAATATTTTAAATCTTGAAAGTGTTTCATTTTTATGCTCTCGAAGAGTTACATCTGGTTAACCAACTTTTCATCTGGTTAACCAAATTAGCCTGGGGACCATCTGGAACCCTCTCAAGAACCACTGATGGTCCACGGACCACCTGTTGAAAACCCCTGAACTAGAGTAATGGAATACTTGGTTCCTTAATTTTAAAATATCTATATATGTCTTCATCCCAGTTGGTGTCACAGTTTAGGCTCTTCTCTCTCGTGGCTCAATTACTGTATGCCGCTTGCAGATAAAAATCTCACACACAAACCTACGTGGCAACAGGAGCGTCGCCTTGGCCCTTGGTGACTCAGGAAAGGGCCTCGTTTCACCCCTGACCCTTGTCATTACCAAGCGACAACATTGCGGTCGCAGACAATCAAGGGATCAAGGCCGTGGCGCAGGATAGGAGAAATCCTGTCCCCAGACGTATAAAAAAAGGATGCACACACTCCGATCCTCCTCCTCCTCCTCACCCCCCTGCCGCGCACAGGAATTCAATTTCACTCGGCTAACATCTGCCTGAGATAAGTGAAACATAAACAATGTCAGTCACACGCAGCGGGCCGGGGGGTGTGCTGCGCGGGGTGGGGTATTGGGGCATGTGCGGGTGGGTTGGTGGGTGGGGGGGGATCAGGGATCTTCCTAGAGACGTCAACCTCTCTTAATTACAACCATGACATCCTGGGCACCCTGCACGGTTTCAAGCCCCATAACCGCTTTGATCACCACGCAGTGATTTTCAATCTTTCTTTCCCCCCCAACCTTTTCATTACCAGGCAGTATAACATGCATTAGGCCACAGACCTTGATAAAGCATTCATTTTCATGGATCTCTGGGAGCCCAATCTGCATCATACAGTAAAATCCCCAGTGAGCGAATACAAATGGAACCTCTCAGAGCAAGAAAGGGTCCATTTTCGACATTTTGGATCACATGGGTTCCCCCCCAGATCCACCTAGCATTCCTATCGCTGACATTCATTAAAAACAGTCAATCTATAATAGCAATAATATAGCCTGCCTATTGCCTATAATATATACATTCATTATTGTGGGACAGTGAGTGCCTGGAGGTGCAGTTGGGGGACAAACACCTTTCTTAGGGGTACTTTGACGCATAGTCAGGGTGCAAAAATAACATGGATAAAATCTCACATTCATACCAGTTCACATGACAGATAAAGTACAGATAAAACATCTCTGTGACACAATGTTACCTGAACTTCCTCTCAGAGTCTGTGGGTTAATATGAAGCTCCCAGCTAGGGACCTGTTGGATGAAAGCCATGCAGTTTCCCTTCCCGTAGCCAGGCTTCAAGGCCGTATAGTGTTTTTAAATGGTTCCCGCCAACCAGCATGCTTTACCCCACGGATTACTGAGGAGTAGCACGTTGTTTAAAAGCCCCATTATATTATAGTTGAGATGACGCAGGCATCCAGAGGCCTGGTGTGTGTGTGGTGTATAGAGCCACCTGGGACCTGACTCACTCTCTCTTTCTATATCTCCAGTAAACATGTTATTCATGAGACACGCTGTTTACATTACTGGCACAGAGAGAAAGAGAGAGAGAGAGAGACTGATGCGATAGCCTACACCAAATAGAATATCATCGCTGCCATGCAGATCCAAGTATGCCCAACACCATTAGGAAGTGGAAAAAATATGTGTACAAATGGACCCAATGCAGTTATTACTACTGTTTTGGGCTGCTAAATGCTTCTCTGCCCTCACACCTGTAAGTCCATACAGTTTTCCCTTAAAGGGGAATTCCACCCATTTTCAAAATTTTCCTGGGAGGATACAAATGTGAACCAAATGGACCCTAGCGGGTCCATTTGGTTTCATTTGTACCCTCTCAGGAAAAAGGGGTCTGAAAGAAAAAATCATTAACATGGTGAAATACATCTTGATGACGTCATCAAGATGTATTTCACCATGTTAATGTATTTTTAGGAAATACAGAATTGGGAGAACTTTTTTATCATGTCCACACAACATCTCTAAGGTATATTTATGACATAAAAATGTTGAAAATGGGTGGAGTTCCCCTTTAAATCGGGTGCCATGATTTTTTCTTTGTATTTTTTACAGTACTTCATTAGACCCCTCTGTGTTGTTGTTAAGTGCAATGATGTCTTCCTTTTGTATTTAGGGTTTCTCCCTGGAGGTCAAAACCTTGACAGTCAAACGTTTAACACACCAGTGAAATAAATGGTAAAATAGTGACATCACACTTTCAGCCCCTCCCCTAACTCACCCTTAATCATACGACTACAGCTGTGGGTGTGGCTTCAGTTCAGGTGAATCACTGTACCAATCACCACCCACCAGGCAAACCAGGCATGCTTAAAGTGGAATTCCACCCATTTTCAACATTGTACTATGTTATTAACATACGTTAGAGATGTTGTGTGGACCTGATAAAAAGTTCCCCCCATTCTGTGTTTCCTAGAAATGTAGGTTTGAAAACAATCATTAACATGGTGTAACACAACCTGATGACATCATCAAGTTGCGTTTCACCATGTCTAAAGATTTTTCTTTTAGGACCTTTTAGGATTTTCCTTTTAGGACCTTTTGTAAATGGGTGAAATTCCCCTTTAATGAACTTAATGAATGAATGTGATCATGTTGTATCATCTTTAAGCACTACATCTTGAAGCCAATTTCAACATAAGATGTTCAGCATGTCCTTCTAGGCAAAAAAGCAAACAAACAAACAAAAAAACATGATGCACATTTTCACAACATTCAGAAATAGCTCTATAGTTATAATATATAATAATATAAAATAGGGCATTCGTTGTATAAAAAGGAAGGTGTAATACAGCATACAGATACAAGGTTTCCAGCTGTCAGCGATCTGTGCAACTGTAATGGTTAGTCGGGGAGTCCAAGCATGACGACTGAAGAAAATCATAGAGACGTTGCTCGAGAGAGAGGCGCCATTCCGAAACACCGCCACTTAGAAACACCTCCATTTCGAAGCATCCCCATTCCGAAGCCCCCCCATTTCGAAATAATGTGATTTCGGAATGGTGATGTTTTCCCATCTTACTAAAGACATCGCCATTCCGACCCCCCCCCCCCCCCCCTCCCCGCAACCAATCAATAGCGCACGCTCTCTCTCGCCCCCCCCCCCCCCCCTGCCCAAACGCGCGCGCCCCTTCTCTCCCTCTGCTGCTCTATCGCCCCCCGACCGAACCCCCCCCCCCCCCCCCCCCCTGTGTTTATTTATTCATTTCGTAAAGTCTACAGATATAGCCTAGCCTTAGAGTCTTAGAGCCTTATTAAAGTTGCACATAGGCTCCTCAGTCACTAGGCACGTTTCCATAAGCCCTCTTTTTGCGCAAAAAACGGCTCTTGCGAAGAGAATGTTGAATGGAAACACTTCAAAATGCGAATAAGTTTCCATTTTGCGCAAAAATATTTTCTCGCTGAAAGGTGCCGTATTTTGGAGCGTATCGAAAGAGTCTAATGCGCAAATGACGTATGGAAACTGCTTGCGAAAATACTTTGTATTGAAAAGCACTGGCACGCATTATAGCGCATTTGAAGAGGCCTGGTCTGCCGATGAGAGCATTGTTATTTGTTAATATAAGTTACCGGGTATATTTCTACAAAACCGCTCAAAACGGACGAGGGCCGTGCGCACAGAGCCGTGCGCACAGAGACATCCAAGCCAAGGGGACTCACGTACATGGCCAAAACGTTCAGACACCCATCGCGTTTGTTCATGAAAATATATTCCTATATTTAGCCTGCAGTAGGCTATCTGTATCATCATGCATGATAGCTAAGACACGCAAGTGATACTGATAACAGACATAAACAGCTGTTTTACATGACCGGGCTCTGCCCTTATACCGGTAGATATTATTCCGTTAATAATGTTCAAAACTTTTTTCCTCGCACATGTCACGCTGCAGATAACATGATGTAGTCTACAATATCACAAAGTAGACACACCAAATCAGTAAGCTACCGAGTCTCACAAGCGCTCCGGTTCAGGAAAACGGTGAGTTGTGTAGATTATGTATTAGGATTGTAGGCTATATTAATTATTGTTTTTGCTACTAGCAGAGCCAGAACAGCCTCTGCACAGCATAACGGACCTATAGGTCAATAGGAATAAAGCAGGCAGTCCGTGTGTAAAGCCTAAATTAATTTCAAAAATAAAAATATATGTAAAATAATAACCATACGTATCACGTTACTGGCAAAACTGTACCACCTATTGCTTGTTTCATGAACCTATTTTGTTTTCCCTAGACTCCCACTAGTCGCATTTCCTCAGTTAATGGAAACAGCGGACAATTCGCTCTTCTTTTTTCGACTTAACTAACATACTCTTCCTATTTTCGCAAAGGTTTTATGGAAATGTGGCTACTGTAGGCTATATGTCACGCTATACCAATAATAGGCCTATAACATAAAGCATCGGCATGGGCACATGTAATGTCCCCGACATGAAGCTGTGTCCGTAATGTGTTCAGTACAGTGTCCAACAACACAGCCGCGTGTTGCGCTTTACAGCTGAGCTTGACAGGCAGGCGGGCGGGCGGACGGACGGACGGACGGACGCACAGACCTAAAATCGGGATCTAAAATGCACGCGCGGCTGTGCCAACGCTCAGTTACACACGCCTTTTCACACCAGGGCCCAATATTTTTTCTGTCACGGACCACCATTTGCCACGGACCACCATTTGGTGTCGACTTCAGTCTCTCATTCTCTCTGACCCAAAACTAAGGATTTTCAAGTTTTTGGTCCACAATTTAGGAAATAACTGGTAAAACGTTGGTCAAAATGACAATTCTACTGCATTTTGTTCTTGAAAATTAATTAGGCCTAATTCAGATGTTTAAATAGCCTATAATTTCACTCTTGAGAGCGTGAAGAGTACAGATCTATAAGTGTCCATTTGGCAACTGTCCATCATTTAGTTGGGGACCACCTGGAATCCTGTCAGGGACCACTGGTGGTCCCCGGACAACTCGTTGAAAACTACCGCACTAACGGATCGCATTTCAGCGCGCGGCACTGCTCTCTCTCTCTCTCTCTCTCTCTCTCTCTCTCTCTCTCTCTCTCTCTCTCTCTCTCTCCCTCTCTCTCCAAGCTCTTAATAAAATAGAACTAGGCTACTATGTTGAATGAGTCTAGGCTATACTATTTCAGAAATATTAGATTCACAAATAAATAGAACTACTCTGTCATTCAACATAGTAGCCTAGTTCTATTTTATCACTGCGCTGTGAGAGGATCAATAAAGTCCCTGGTCTGTGGCTCAAATAGTGCATTATTTGGAGGCCTATTTGGCTATTATTTGGAGTTTTTTTTTCCTTCTCAATATTGGGGTGGCACTCATATAGGCTCGCTATAGGCTAATAATGATCAATCAGAATATTCACACCTTATGAGGATCAGATACGATTCTTATTACATTTGTCCGAGGAGAGCAGAGTGTTTTCTCCTGCTCAGTGCACTGACAGCACGCATTCGGCTACCTATCAGCATGTTGTATTAGGCCTAATTCAATTATTGGCAAAAGCCGTTGTGTAACTTTACATCGAGACCCCAGGCCCAGGTGGGATAAATACCTTTACCTTGACTATTGTCTATTGCACTGTCTTGTCTATTGCACTGTGGAGAATGGAAACGCTATTTCATCCCTGTATATGTCCTGACATACACTGGAGTGACAAATAAAAAACCTTGAACCTTGAACCTTGAACCTTATATATCCTATGTAGGGATATTCTTCTCCTTCATACCGGTACAATTTGTCATGAAATGAAAGTAGCTGTCGATCTTTTTCCATAATGCAGGTGCAATCAATCTGTATAACGAGCCGTCCATCAGTGTTGCGCACCAACGGCTATAATATCATATAGGCTAAGATGCTCGCATCCCCTGTGTGAGTTTTAACGTGGTCAACGGTTCTTCCAGCTATGCCCATTTGTGAGCCCAGTTTGTCTCAGACAGACTCCTAGGCCTACATGCATGATTATATGAGTGCAGTGCATTCAGGGACTGAAGTTGCATATGGGGCTATGTTCGTTGCTGTCGCTGCGCTGCTTAATTACCAGAGAAAGCGGCGGTGCTGCTGCTGCTGCTTACAGTAGAAATATACAGTCTAGCCGCATTGTTTTCTATTTATTCCCATTTACTTTATTTTCTACATAATTTGGCGGGCCGCGGTTCTCAAACTTTTTTAGTGTCTTTATTTTTTAGTGTCCCACATGTGGGATTGAGAAGGATACGCTTTACGCTCAAGACATTTCCAAAATGAGCGCGCACGCACGCACACAGCTAGAGGAAAATGTGACATGTGCAAATATGCGATCATGGGCCAACAGAGTAGACAAACAGACAGACAAAATAGCTGTTAAAACAGCATCGATTTTCAACTGATATTCTTCTTCGCTCGGCCCTGCTTTGCGCTATTTGATTGTGGCGCGCGTAGACGAGGGTGAGCAGGGCGAGAGAGAGAGAGAGAGAGAGAGAGAGAGAGAGAGAGAGAGAGAGAGAGAGAGAGAGAGAGAGAGAGAGAGAGAGAGAGAGAGAGAGAGAGAGAGAGAGAGAGAGAGAGAGAGAGAGAGAGAGAGAGAGAGAGAGAGAGAGAGAGAGCGCGACTGGCGAGACAGAGTCATGATAAAAAGGCAATGAATAATAATATATTCGGAATGGCGTGGTCTTTAAAAAAAAGAAAAAACATCGCCATTTCGAAGTGGTATTCTTCGAAATAGCAGTGTTTCGGAATGGTGATGTGTGGCCTTCGGAAAGGCAGTGTCTTTTTTTCCACGGAGAAACCCCGCCATTCCGATTAATGGAAGTGAACGATCGGAATGGCGGGGCTTCGGAATGGCGACGTGTAACCACGTTGATGGAGAGAGAGGAACTTTTTGTATTTTTTTATATTTAAATCTTATTTTTGCCGAGTGTGGAAAATATGTCAAAGCATCATGACAGGGCCTCCATGTTTTCCCCATTATCCGTTTAATGTCTTGGTCAGTGGTCTGGTCATTCTTTCCTGGGACGGTTTTAGCAGTGGCTGCAGTGCAGAGTGCAGACGTTCACATGTGAAACCTTAAATAAAGAAGTAAAAGAGAACATCAGAATTTTCTTGTGAACAACAGCGACTCTCTAACAGTTAAGGAAATTGTGCTGCTTAGCGGAAATGAAGAGAAACGCCAATAATCACCCCAGAGATGTCCCGGCGTGGCATTTTTACGATTTCTAACTCTTAACCCTACTGTATATCTTCAGTCTTATGCTATAATCACATCAGGGTGTCACCATGCAACTCCATGCAACATGCAACGGCAGTTGCAAGGAGTTGCAAGTAGCTGTCTTAAATGACCACGTCCTAGAGCCCAAGGGCTCCATTTTTGTGACATGCTTCAGACATAGTTCAACATGCCAATCTATTAACAGGTTGTGAGCTTGTAGACTGGTTGCTGTATCTGGTGTGGGGTGGTGTACCTACCGGTATGTGGTGTATAGAGCCAATGGCAAACCAAAACAAACTCGCTGAACTTCATAGTGATCTCTTGCTATTTCCGACAGCCACACGCTACTAAATATAACTCGGGTTTAATAATTCAACGTGGCACAGGCTTTAACCTTTGTGCAGCTTCCCTCCCGACATACCGCTCTCGCCTTCTCATTCACCGCTTACTACTACTGCAGTTAAAGTAATGAACACGGTGCAATAAACCAAATAATATAATTTTCTCCTCAACCTCCTCAAAGGGGGAAAAATGTAGCTCACTGCTATTATCACAGCATTCCGGTGAGGAGAGCCCTGGCGTTTTTCACTTGTGTTCTCAATCTGCCATGCTGCATTCGGTGGGGGGAGAATAATCGGTATTCGTGCAGCAGAACTTTGTAATTTAGGTGCACAGGCGCTCATCATATTTGCATATACCGCGAGGTAAATGACAAATAAATGCAACGTCCCCCAACCCCACCTCCCCATCAGTGTTTATCTCTGTCGGACGCAAACCTTGTATCTTTGTAGTTAAACTTTTTTTTCCTGGGCATAGGAGGGGCTAGCACCCCTCAAAATTTTGGTAATTTATCATTGAGGACCAAATACTGTATATGAAGAATTGAAGATGAGAAATGGTATAGTGGCCCTTTAATACTCATGTAAATAGCTGATCTACTAGCCATTTTATTTCACAATAAAGAAAAAACTGTTTCAGACACAGTTACAAGGTTTCCCGCCCCAGCAGCAGTGCTGTATGTTTGCATGTTGATGAATATTAATGCAGATCTTTCCCATGTGGCACTTTGTCGCTGAGATTGGGGGGCGGGCGGGCTTGGGGTTGGGGGGTAAACGGTGCACATTGTTAGCGTCGAGAAGCGTTTCCTGCTGCTAGTCAAATAAACAGGATGTGATCAGTGTGATGCTTGTTGTCGTGTCATCGTAAGGCGTTTTTTTTTTTTTTTTCTTTCGAAGACAGCCGCCGCTGTGTGGCTGTGAGACACACACAGCTTGGTTGGGGTCTGTTATACTTCCAGGTTCACTAAAGTCTATTTCTGTCTGTTGTGTTTGCTTGTTATAGTCTTACTGTTACAGTTGCAGTAGAACTTTTCCTGGTCCTCACAAGACATTGTCCTGACATGAAAAAATGGGGAAAAAACAAAACAAAACATTTAGGCCTAGATTTTAGTCAGCACTAAACCCCTTATCCCTAAACGTTTTTTTTTTTTTTTTTTTTTTTTTACTATTTTGAAAAACATTTTTGAATAGTTAAAATGGCCACTCTACTTGCTCACATTGTGAGAACGTTTGGCAAGTTGAACGATTCAAAAATGCAATTATTATAAAAGAAAGTTTGGGGATAAGGGTTTCGTGGATGACAAAAATGGAGCCCTTATTGGTTAGTTTATTAGTTAAGTTTATGGCCTTAGGTTGAGAGTTAGTTACGCCTGAATTGTAGGCTACTATACTTCGTGCCACATCACGTTGCAATGCATTATGAGCTTGCAGATCTGCTATTTTGGGGGAGGTAAATGCATTTTGATGCCAAAACAGGTGTCCTAAAATTACGACAATGTCCTCATCATAATACAATGGCATGTGTGTGTGTATGTGACTGTGCAGATGGGGTGAAAAACAAAGCCCCCCCCCCCCCACAGCACCTCTGCTTTGTGCTCCCCTCCAGGGGCGGATGTAACATGTCGCGTTTTGGGGGGCAAGAGAGCATGTTGGAGGGGCAGGAGAAAATGGTATGGCATTTTCGGTTTATTAGTCAAGTAAAGCATCAATAATAACATCAGTTGCTGTTGAAGTTGCAACAGACACGCAGCATGCATAAAGCTAAAGGTCTGACTCAGAGAGTTTTCTGTTTTCAATGATGAAGTGCTGTTGGTTTAGTGGTGACACAGCTGTAGTTAGTTAGTAGAAGTAGTAGTGTTTCAAATCATTTAAATATAAGCACTTTAATTTGAAATATCTTGGGTTGTTTTGCATCGTGTTTAGTAGGGCGGACTGGGTATTTAGGGGGGCATTGCCCCCCCATGCCCATGCCTAGATCCGCCCCTGCTCCCCTCGCCACCAGCCTCTCTTCGCACACCTGCTTTTGCATGGAGTCGAGGCTGATTACGCTCTTGAGCAGCGACGGCATGCCTCAGAATAGGATGAAAGAAATTAGAAAAACCCTGTAGGAAGTGGGATGGCGCCGTCGCCATGGGTAACAACAGGGGTGTCAAACTCAGATACAGAGTGGGCCAAAATTTAAAACTGAACAAAGCCGCGGGCCAAGTTTGAACAAACTAACCTTTTAAAGTGGAATTCCACCCATTTTCAAAAATTTCCTGAGAGGGTTCCATTTGTACCCTCTCAGGAAATGGGTCTGAAAGAAAAATCATTAACATGGTGAAATACTTCTTTGTGATGTCATCAGATGTATTTCACCATGTTAATGATTTTTTCAGACCTCCATTTTTAGGAAATACAGAATTGGGGAACTTCATGTCACATCATGTTCACACAACATCTTTAAGGTATATTAATGACATATTAAAATGTTGAAAATGGGTGGTCTTCCCCTTTAATTTGATAATGTCTCAAGGGCCAAATGAAATTACACGACGGGCCAAATTTGGCCCGTGGGCCAGAGTTTGACACCCCTGGGTAACAACAACATGATACAGGGAGAGAGAGATAGAGTGCTGCGGTGACAGGGAAAAAATGCTGCATAATGTTCCTGTTAACGTTAAACAACACTGAGATCTACTCTTTGCCAACCACCCACCTCTCTCTCTCTCTCTCTCTCTCTCTTTCTCTCTCTCTCTCTCTCTCTCTCTCTCTCTCTCTCTCTCTCTGTCTCTCTCTCTCTGTCTCTCTCTCTCTCTCTCTCTCTCTCTCTCTCTCTCTCTCTCTCTCTCTCTCTGTCTCTCTCTCTGTCTCTCTCTCTCTCTCTCTCTCTCTCAGTGAGTGGCACCTTTTCATACAATCATTATATAAGAGAAGAAGAGATCATGACACATCATGCATCTTTAAATGCTGTAGACCTATTTGACTGGAGTCCACCAGTCCACCATCTATGTTAGGCCATAAATCAGTTGTGAGCGTTGGGCCAACAGCTGCGACCGTTCTTCACCACTCGCGACTAAACCTAAACCCTAACCCTAAACATAACCTCAGTAAAACCTATGCCTAAACCATCCTTTACCGCCGACCGTTGGCTCAATGTTCGCGAACGTTGCACCGTTGGCAACCGAATGACAACTGCCACGACTGTTGTCATTCGGCCAACGGTCCATAAATCAGTTGCAAACGCTGATGGCCCAGCAGTCACGGCCTGGAAATGATTTCACTCGCCCTAGATTCCCAACCGTTTCTAGACTAGAACATTTTGAAAGTACCGGTATTTGCGGCCCAACCATCTGATCACTTACAATACAATTGTATTTTCATTTCTTTTCACTATTCTCATTAAAATCGTAGTGATTATTTGGTGGCCCGCTTGCAATGGCCATGGGGGAATCCCTAGATTTAGGAGGCTAGGGTTCAAGCGGGTTACGTAAATAATTTCATTGGCGTCCAGCTGCATGAAGGGAACCCCCCACCCCCTTTACCTCATGTGGTCCCACTCCCTGCAGGCTGCAGGGGGGGGCGGCCGGACGGTGCACAGCCCCACTACGTCAACCCCCTCCTGGGACACAACAAGCCCCACATCCTTCCTTGATCTCTGCCTGCTGTCCACTCTCCTTCCCATCCTCCACGGGACTGGGTCTGCACTCCATAGAGAGAGAGAGAGAGAGAGAGAATCACCATCTGCTCGCGGAGGTCCCTCCCCCCCCCTCCCCCCTTTCCTCTGCTTCCTCTTGGTACAGGAAACAGCACCTGCGGGTCTACATCACTTCCTGTTCTAATGGTGTAGCAGTGCTTGTCTTTACAGCCTGTGTGTGGGTTTGCATCAGGGGCGGATCTAGGCATGGGCATGAGGGGGCAATGCCCCCCTAAATGCCCTGAATTGCCCCACCAAACATGATGGTATACAAAAAAACAAGATACCCAAGAAATTAGAGTGCTTGTATTCAAAGTGATTTGAAACACTAACTACAATTGTGGCGCCACTAAACCAACAGCATTTCATCATTGAAAGCAGTCAGACTTTTAGCTTTATGCATGCTGCATGTCTGTTGCAACTTCAACAACAAATGAATATTATTGATGCTTATACTTGCCTAATAAAAGTCCTGTAACTGAAAATGGTATGGGTGCGAAGTCGCCCCCATACCATTTTCACCTGCCTCCCCCCAATTAGGAAATGTTACATCCGTCCCTGGCTTACATGCTTGCGCACGCATGTGCGTGCTCTCGTATATTTACTTGCGAGTGCCAATTGTCGCCTCAAGTAGTAGGATGTGAGTCCATTGTCCTGGTATCCCCACAAGAAAAGTAGTTGTTTTACCGGTATGCGTGTTTATGAGTGAGAATGCTGGATTTATTATGGATTGATTTATGCACGTAGCAGTGCTAGCTGTGGCGCACCCAAAATAGCACATTATCTCAGCTATTCTCTCAGCTTGGTGCACATGAGTCCTATCATTCAGGTAAACTCAGGGTTTTAGAGTGTGTGCAGTGTGCAGTGTTGCCAACTTGGCACATTTGTCGCTATATTTATCTTTTTTCCAGACCCCTCTATAGCTCCAAAATTAGTGAAAAATTCCTAGCGGAAAATCTAGTGCTAAGTGATAAAACCCTTGTTTTCACCATTTTTCCTCGTATGATACAGTCCTTTCTAGGTCCTTCCTAGAAAGGACCATTGGTAACCAAATGGACCCTTCTAGATCTGTATATATCTCTTGCGATCGTAAAATGAATCCAAATGGACCCTTACGGGTCCATTTGGTTTCATTTTACGCTCTCAAGAGTTAAATTATATTTAAACATCTGAATTACCTAAAATCTACACATTTAGAAAAATGTTGAAGAATTGCTATTTTCAACATTTTGCCAGTTATTTCTCTTAGTCCGAGAGACTAAACTCAACATCAAATGGTGGTCCAGTGGGCCCTGGTATGAAAATAGTTGAAAGCCACTGCTCTAGCGCATTCTGGTACATTTTGGATTTTGGCAGTTGGCAACACTGAGTGTGTCATGCAAACTGGGCATACAGTACATGGCATGGGCATGCATTTCACAGTGGGGGTGTTTTGGCCCCTGAAAGTGGATTTGATTGACTTCCACATTGCGTTGCATGTTTCCTGGCTGCGCTCCATGGCGATATATACTATATATAGGCCGTATTTTCAATGACGGTGTCCGTCTGGGCACTTAATCTGCTTCCCCCGCAGACAACCTTGGTCACCATTTTCCTCAGTGACCCGGCGGGACACCCACCCCCTCCATGGAGCTCAGGCCTGGCATAAATCATCACCCCGTCCCCCTCACCCCCATCCACCCACACCCCCCGCCCCCCCTTATCAATTCGTCCATTAATGTCCTCCGGCGTTGTCATTTTTACAGCAAACATAAACAAGGCAGTGTTACGGCGTGACCTCCGCTTCACCACAAAGATACGGCTGGTATATAAACGGCCAGTCCAGAGGACATTAGGCCAAATGTCGGCGGATGTTAGTCGGCCATAAGCTGCCCCTCTGCACACTATTGAACATATTCAGACAGCAGCCATCTTGCCATCAGAGTTTGGTAGCACTTGTTCAGAGGGGCAAGATCAATTTGCGACATATATTGTGACGGGTGGCCAATGGTCGTGGCCGATGGCCAAAGCAGTCGCGAAAAGGTTAATTTTTAAATTTCCGTGAGCATTTCCAATGACAATTTTTCCATTTTGCAACCACAGCATACGTCGCGGCAATTTTGGTCGCCGGTTGGTTCACCTGTTGAGACAAATTTGTCATGAGGGAGCCAAGGCTGGATTGGTGTCCTGCTGCCTCCTGCATTGTGTGTAAAAATCAAAACGGTGGCATGTATGGGCTGTGTGCAATATTTGCAAGGACAGAAAGCAGCTCATATCATGTTTGCAGTGGATTTTTATGAAACACACACACACACACACACACACACACACACACACACACACACACACACACACACACACACACACACACACACACACACACACACACACACACACACACACACAGTGAACTGCTAGTGAAAATTCCCATACTAAAATTCTTGCTTTTAGAATTGCTCAAGCATTTCATTATTGTGCAAAATGTGCAAGTTGACCTAGTATATTCACTGAATTGTTACTCACTGTGAGTGGAAACGGCTGTGTTAAATTTCTACGAAAATTCTTGTTTTAGAAATACTCAAGCAAATTACATTTGTATATTGGCCATGGGTCCATTTGTTTCCATTTGTACCCTCTCAGGAAAAAGGGGCTGAAAGAAAAATCATTAATATGGTGAAACACAACTTGATGATGTCATAGTCAAATGTTAAAAATGTGTGAAATCCTCTTTAAGTTCAGTACCAAGCTAAATGTACTTTGCTAGCGTCCCCCACTGAACTTGACAACGTGTTGCGCTGCCTGTCGCTCACCGCAGCAGCAGCGGCTGTATATAATATTCGGAACAGGATGTTTCGCAGCGCAATTACCGCTTACGAGGAATGAAGGGAGGAACAAACACAATCTGCAGTCAGGCAGGGGAACGGCCCACTACTTCTCCTCCCTGTTCGCTCGACTGGCTGTCCATTGTTTTCTATACGACTGACTGCGATTGCTGGCTTATTCTTCTCGCTGTTCCGCTTCAACTTGCTTCCTGTACTAGTCATTAGAGGCTCTGATACGACAGACTGCGTCACGCATGCAGCCCACCACCGCGTTTCGCTAGGGACCCCCCCTGTCTTGCGATGTCACGCAGTCACCGTGTCTTCCTCAAGAGATTTGTTTTTGTTTTGAACCACTTGGAAGTGTCTGGGTGGGGTGAACATCGAGCGAAAATAGATGATCTACAACAGTGGTTTTCAACCTATATAGATAACTGGCAAGACATTGGTCCAAATAATTCTTCTAAATTTTCTAATTGTGTAGATTCTTGAAAATTAAGTAAATTCATATCTTTAAATATGATTTAACTCTTGAGAGCGGGTCCATTTGCTTTCCCTTTCACGCTCTCAAGGGTTACTGTCAATCAATTAGCTGGAGACCACCTAGAATCCTCTCAGGGACCACTGGTGGTCCCCGGACCACCTGTTGGAAAAAAAAACTGATCTACAAGGCTATTTTTTGTTAAGAGGAGGAGGGGGAAAAATCACACCATTGTGTGATCTGAGCGGTGTTGTGTGTACTCTGTATAGGTGAAACAGCGTCCCTTGTTGGTGCGCTAAACATAATTCATTGACACACTTCGGCTCAGAATAAGATTGACCATAGACCATTTATTGCAAAGCTTTTGCATGTTTGTATGGCGGCATGGCTCTTGCTCATGTGATATCAGACGATCTATGAACTGAGTCATAGGTCTGATATCACATTTGATATCTCCGATTATCTGTGCATCAAGACACAGCTTGAGATATCAACAACCCCACTGAGCAGAGCCAAGGTACAGTAAAATACAAGACATTCACACGTGAGCATGTATCCAGTGCAGACTGACATGAGACATTACAACATTATCCAAAAATGCATGAACTACATGGATACAGAAAATATCATAGTCCACAGTAAACACGGATACCATAACAGAATTAGATACCACAATAGTTACAACCCTTAAATCATGATTAATCAGAGACTCATGTACTCGGAACTGGTGCCACAGGAAGGAGGCCGGGGAGGTGGAGGAAATTTGAACACATATCTGATCACAGGACAGAGTCAGCTTAGCAGGAAGAGACAGAGAGAGAGAGAGAGGAGAGAGTGACTGCTTATATAGAGCACATGATTGAATGTGGGTGTGATTGACTAGCTGACAGCCAATGACAGTGAGGGGAGTTGACATGGGGACAGCCAATGAGAGTGAGGGGAGTTGACGTGGAGAGACTGCAGTTTTAAAGGAACAGGATGAATTACTGATTGAAAATAAGGGGAATTAAATAAATCTTCTGCCCTCCGTGCCTCAATGAACTGACGCTTCGCTGGATGAGGGGCAAACAGACAGACAGACAGACAGACAGGGATGGACATAGGGACGAAAACTAGGCCTTGCAGTGGTTACGCAACTCAAAAATGCAAGCAGCCTACTAATATAATGTAAACCTCCAGGGAGACTCGAAAGCATATTAGATTTTCGAGTCTCAGTTTTTATCCTTTTTTTCATA
Source organism: Benthosema pterotum (assembly GCA_039105355.1). Taxonomy (NCBI): domain Eukaryota; kingdom Metazoa; phylum Chordata; class Actinopteri; order Myctophiformes; family Myctophidae; genus Benthosema; species Benthosema pterotum. The sequence continues at coordinate 22,098,988 of CM076982.1, forward strand.
TTCGATTATATTTACTGATGGCGCCATTTAGTTCTGTGTTTGTACAGTGGAAGGAAAAAAAAACAAGCATCATCATCATCATCATCATGGATACATTGGGACGACACTAATCGATGCTCGCCCACTGATCTAAATGCTTTGTGTGAGAGTGTTAGTGGAGCATCCCACAGCTTGGGGCTGAATCCCATCGACCGGCCGCTGCTGTTTGCATTGGGCCCTGGAATGGAGGATATTGATATAATGAAGTATAGATTCACTGTACTATACTCTGTGCTCTACAGACACCAGCAGGGGCGGATTGGCCATCTGGAGTACAGGGAGTTTTCCCGGTGGCCTGCGCCACCTAGTGGCCTGCTGGACAAGATCCAAAATGCACTAGTGGCACTTCCAAAATGCACTAGAATGCGCTAGATGCTCACCTGGAACATACAGATCAAAATGACCCTTAATCTTCTACATTCTCTAGTTGTGTAGACTAAGTTGGGCTAATTCACATGATGAATATTTTAACTCTTGAGGGTGTAAAAATGAAACCAAATGGACCCGCAAGGGTCCATTTGGTTTCATTTTTACGCTCTCTAAGAGTTACATCTGGTTAACCAGCTGCCCCCTCCAGGGTGGCCTGGCAAAGGCAAAATTGTCCCGGTGGGAAAATATGTGCCAATCCGCCCCTGGACACCAGGGCTTAGTGTTTATGTTCGCCCCAGCATAGATCACACTCACAGTGTGTATGCGTACAGTATTATGTATGTAAGGCATGTATTGTAGAGCCTGAGTGAAAACGACCGATATTCCAAGGCCACTTCAACACGTTGGTGTTGATGAGTTGTACAGTAAAAATCATCATCGTGCACAAGCACAGCGATGGTCACTGTGGGATGGAATCCTTGTATGTAAAATGTCTTATGTTTTTCCTAAGGCTGTTGAAAATAACAAGTTAATTGGTTAAATTAATTTTGTTTAATATGATTAAATTTTTAACACAATCAACTCATGTGCACATTGACTCAACCCACTGAGCATTTTCTCATGGGAAAAAAATGGGTAGAGCACGTTTTTACGGAGACGTATAGCTGTGTGTCTCCCTATAACCAGAGCAATAGAGTCCATTTGGTTTCACGTTTACACTCTCAAGAGTTAAAATATTCACCATCTGAATCATCCCAAGTCTACACAACTAGAGAATGTAGAAGATTAATGGACATTTTGATCTGTATGTTTGACTGTTTTGTTTTCTCTGAAGAAAGCCAGCTTGGTAGACAAAAGAAATCTGTCATTTTTGGCATCTGTGGAGCAAATGTCATCAAATGGTGGTCTGTGACTAAAATTCTGAATAAATAGTAGATAGTAGGCCCTGGTATAAAAAAACATTGACAACCTCTGTTGTAGAATGACTATTTTCAGCAGTTTCTAAAAACTTTGATCCATTTCCTGGAAAAAAAAGTGCTGGTCTGATGGGACATAATGAGGTTTCCAAGCAGACAGTGGGATAATGACAAGCAGGAACATGAGTCAGATAGACGTGATGAATGAGGGGTCACATAGGTGGTCGATTCCGTTTTGAGACGTGGATGTTTAGAGATTGAATGTTTCATTACATATCGATCAATCGGAACCCACGGTCGCGTCCGTTGCTCTCATTATGAGCCATGTTGTGTCGTGCATGTCAAGCCGGTCCGTGCGTTCGTTTGGAGGTGACGTTGTAGGCGTATGAAGATCGAATGTATTCTCAGTGCTTATTCTATGAATTCCTTTTTTGAAAAATCAAGAAGCGCCATTTGTCTTCAGTTGTTGTAACTAACATGCAAATAATTTTAAAAATACAAATAAATAGCCAAATCCACAAGCCCACAATGCAGGACACTTGGGTTATGATGCGTATTAGCTCACAGATCATCTACTTTTGCTCCTTTGCTCCTTGAATAAAATGGAAAGAAAAGGGCCCAGTATTTATTCTGCGTTTTAAGCATGGACAGGGGTGGACTGACAGTCTGGCATACAGGGCATTTTCCCGGTGGGCCGACCCCCCCAGGGGCCGTTAATGTCGTGTTTTAATAAAATAAAAAAAATCTGCACAAAACCGGCCCACGAATCAGTGCTGGCGGCCCTCTGTCCTCTTCAAATGAAACTGCCTATTGCAGGGTTTTTATAGTTAACTAAAACTAACTAACTAACATTATAAGGGTCTTCAGAGGGCCGCTCTGAGACAAAATTGCCGGTACGTTTTGAGCTCCCAGTCCACCCCTGAGCATGGACCACCATTTGATGTTGAGTGTAGCCTCTCAGACCCAAGACTAAGGATTTTCAAGTTTGTGTCCACAATTTAGGAGAGATAATTGGCAAAACATTGGTCAAAATAACAATTCTTCTACATTTTCTAACTGTGTAGATTGTGTTAATTGAGTAAATTATGCAGATCAGTCATTCAGATGTTAAAATATAATTTGGACCCTTACGTGTCCATTTGGTTTCATTTTACTCTCTCTAGACTTACAGATCTATAAGAATCCATTTGGATCCATTTGGACTGTCTCATCATTTAGCCTGGGGACCACCTGGAAACCTCTCGGGGTCCCCGGGCCACTGGTTTGAAAAGCTCTGATCTATAATTAAAGGTTAAATACACTTTTGATTGTCTTTTTTCTAATAATCAATGGAATGGATTGGTCTGATTAATGGTTGGCAGCCCTGTAGGCTTCATGTATAATGAAAGGCCAACGTTGAAAGAATCAAGAGGCCCAGGCAGGCAGGCAGGCAGGCAGCTCTCTCTCCGAGGTCAGGCTATCCTCCGGGTCTGATGTCATGGCGACCATGTTGCCAGGAAACCAAACAATGGGTGCCGGCTCACCATGCGATAACAGGAAATGATTTCATTGTCTCGTTTCCGTTAATGTGCAAGCTAGTAGTCGATGCGCTGCGGTGCGAGGCAAGGAAGGCATGCTGCCTCCTCCTGCTGCACCTTGACACTTTTAATCACTGTGTGTGTGTGTGTGTGAGAGAGAGAGAGAGGCTTGAGGGAAAACAAATGGTAATATGAATTTGATCACCACGCATCATGTTGTGTCATATTTTGTTCTCGGTTGGCTTTCCGACAATTTCAAGTCAAGGAAGGAATCCACAAAATGTATGTACAGTATTTGGCCACGGACCAGTGCCTGAAAAGGCGTTGTGCCATTAAAGGATCATTCAGTGATTTTGGGTGATTTAGAAAACCCCCGGTTACAAGATGCGCTCATGCCCACACCATAGAGTTGGATAGAGATGTATTCTGATTTTCCCTTCCACCCACTTGCATTAACTTGCTCACCCAGCGCATGAAGCAAACTTCCGGGTTGGAGCAGCAGCGTTGATGCATTGCGGTGGGCCGCTAGAACGCGCAGCACATGAACTCTCATGAACGCGACCGTGCGTGTGGGCCATTGAGTTATGGGAAAGCTCCCTGGAGGGGGCGGAGCCTAATGCGCATTCTCGCGGCCCATAGTTTGCTCTAAACTGCATTCTCAACTTTGGCCACTATGTCTTTTTTGCTTCACTGTTTCCTCCAGATGTGGTCTCTGTATTTTATAACTCAATGGCCCACACTCTACAGTGGTGAGGGAAGTGAAACAAGCCAACACCAAGGCCCACCCCTTGGCCACCCCTTATCATCGAAAGTCTCTCCTCCAAAAGCCCAAACTGAAACGAATAACAATAGTTGAAATTAGTGAAATTGTTTACTATACCTAAAATCACGCCATTTGGTACTATACCTAAAATCACGCCATTTGGTGTGACACACACACACACACACACACACACACACACACACACACACACACACACACACACACACACACACACACACACACACACACACACACACACACACACACACACACTTTAAGAACCATTGTTATACTCCATCCACAGTCTTTATAGCTTCAGTGCCACAGTGGATGTGCTCCTTATCTGTGAGTGGTAACATGGCATGACTCTGACAAGCAGCACATGTGTGTGTACTCACTGGTTGTCTGATAGCGTGGGGCGGCGTGTGTGTGGTGTGGAGAGAAGTGTGTGTGTGTCCCTCTCAGCGCCCTGCAGATGCCTGCCGGCCTGGCTTGGTGTGTGTGCGTGCGCGCGTGTCAGGGCCGGATCTAGAGGGGGGCAGGGGTGGGCAGGGCAAATGTCACTGTGCATCCTGCGCACCCATGAAAGGATGACCAGATGTATTTTACACCCTCAAGAGTTAAAATATTCATCATGTGAATTATCCCAAGTTTACACAACTGGAGAATGTAGAAGATTAATGGTCATTTTGATCTGTATGTTTGACAATCTTGGTTTTGGGGTCTCTAGTTTTCTCTAGTTTTGGGGGTCTGTGGGGCGAAGATGTCATCAAATCGTGATCCGTGGCTCAAATACCAAGGAGTTGCCCACCCTGACATTCTTCCAGCCCACCCTAGTAGGGCTGGCTAAATCCGGCCTCTGTGTGCGTGTGTGTGCGTGCGTGCGTGTGTATAATGGGGGGGTCAGTATACACAGAGCCTGGATGAGGGCTGATGCTTACCAGGTCAGAGCCAGAGGCGCTGTTCGTCAACGGTCAGATAAGAGTGTAGAGAGAGGAGAGAGAGAGCCGTGGGGGGAAGGCCAGGCTCCATCCTCCCTCCTCCTCCTTCTCATGACATCTTCTCATGCCTGCCATGATGGAGATGGGAGGGAACAGGCAGGAATGTATTTAAAGGTCTTGTATATGACCCCCCAACCCCCTTCTTTCTCTGAATCTGTCTCTGTTTCTCTCGTATCTATAACCACTTGAAGCCAAGCATCCATATTCTGAGAGAAAATAGCAGAACTGCAATGTGCACAATGTGCATGTGTCACGTGGGCCTTTTTTCCACTGGAGTTGAACCGGTTCAGTTCTTTGGTTCTGATTTCAGGAGCCAGACCTCCAAAATTGGAAATTTAATTAAGGGCAAAACCATAGCTATAAATTGTTATCACCAAATTATGCATTATATAAAAAATATGCAAAAAAGTTAAATATGAAAACCATATAACCAATTTAATATAGGTATTTATTTCCATACCTTAATTAGCCTGCTGATTTTGGAGGTCTGGCTCATGGACTAAAACAGGTTCTGAACTGAACCGGTTCCCAGTCGGCAGAAAGGTAGCCAATGTGACATTATAGATTTACTTATTTTATGTAGACACTGGGGGAAAAGCGGTCCAAGTACAGAGCCAGTAACATGGGTGTCAAAGATGAATAGAATGCAAGACACTTTTTATCAGCTTGTTGTATGAATGTGGTGCAAAATCTGTTGGTGTTGGTGATGCTGGTGGAGAAGTACTGTAGGAGCATGAAGTAGGAGCAGCTGCTGTAACCACTCAGTAAGCTAATGGGGATCTAATAAATGCATCAATTCAAAACCCTTTAGTGCACATTAGGTGAAGTTTGATCCATTAGACTTTAATCATACTTATTCAGCCACGTCAAAACATGATGATGAGAGAAGCTATTCATGTGTTTCACCCTCAAGTAGTGTTCTACTAGAAAGGCCCCATCTGATCCCCCTGTTGTGTGGCACAGAAGTTTCTTCTCCACAACATTAAAATGTAATTTATTTTTTTATCCCACAATTTTTGCAACCCATTTTTCCACCCAGTGCCAATTAACTAATGTGATACTGGGCTCTACACACCCTTCACTTCCTCCCCCAACTTGGGTAGGAAGTGGACTGGCATCATGCTTCCTTCAATGCATTAGGAGTCCAAGCTGCCTAACCCTATAAAGGGTTAGGCAGACGTAGCACTTGCCTAGTGCGTCCCTAGCGGGAATCAAACCTTCTAGCCACCTGGTTAATCCTATCCAGGATTTTCACCACCAAGGTACTGGGGCTGCTTGTGTGTGTGCAACTTTTTACTCATTTTATTTTGTAAAGTCACTTGCAAATATTTGCTGGTTGATGTTTTTTGGGCTTGTTTCTAAAGCGTAGCTGTACTGTACTGTACTGTACTGTACTGTACTGTACTGTACTGTACTGTACTGTACTGTACTGTACTGTACTGTACTGTACTGTACTGTTGTTTAAACCAGTGTATCATACATGCTTTCACATCAAGGAACCCCAGATGTAATTGTCCACACCCATCCATCTGAAAATATATATTTAAAAAAATCAATGTGGATTTAAATTAATTTGCTTGATTTCATACACCTGGCCACTTGTTTTTCTTGTAATTCTGGCAGCGTGGGGTTAGTTTCAATGTATAGATTGGTATTTGGTAGGATTGTTTTTAAATTGATGTCCTTTCCCGTTTACTGATCGAGGCACTATATACACTACACTGTCTCTTTGCATTTGATGTATGTGACAGTCAGCCTGCTTATTGTATAAGTCACTCTGGGATAAGACCATCTGCTAAATGCCTAAATTGTAAATTGAGTCCAACGGCAGTATCTGTCATGGGTTAAAAAGAAGACTACTTCATAATTGTGGTATTTTAGGCCTTGCGGGGCTTTGTGTGTGTGTGCGCATGCGTGTGCCTGTGTGTGTGTGCGCACGTGTGCGTGCGCGCACGTGTGCGTGTGCGCGTGTGTGCGTGCGTGTGAGTGCATGCGATCGGGTGATCCCAGCTCCACTCAGAGAGATGGAGAGAGGGAGAGAGAGAGAGAAAGTGGGGGTTGGGCTTTGGAAACCCTTAGCAGCAACAGTCTCAGAAAACATGGCTGGAATTCTCCTGCGGGGCAGATGGGTATCCTGTAGACAAGTTGGGGGGGGTATGGAGGGGGTAGGAATGGACTACTCTCTTGGGAGGAGGAGGAGGATTTGAGTCCATGCCAGGCCCACTACTCTGCATGGATTTCTGGCTGGGAGATGTATAGGTGATGTAGACGCTCAGACAGCTGATGAAAAGCCGCCAATCCCCCCACCACTCCAACGCAGATCTGGGATCTGTAGTGGAGTGAGCTTGGAGCTTTGTCTGATTGGGAGGGGAGTGGAGTGGAGGAGAGGGGAGGAATATACACTGGCAGCCGCTGCTTATCCCACATTTCACATTTCGCCTGTTCCAGAAGTGGATTCCCCGTTCATTTTTCTCATAGACTTTTCAAAAATGATTCACATAAAGGCGATTACGCCGCGGACAAAGCCAACTCGGGTCGTGACAAATGGTGATGACACACACAATGATTTGGGATAGTCAAACAATTTCTAAGATGAATGACGGAACAAAAAGTGTTGTATCCTGCCGTTTTTCTACTTCTTGCTAATTAGATATTGCATGATAATATTGTGTTTGTTGTCGTGATTTGTCACGACCTGAGTTGGTTTTGTCCGCGGCGCAATCATATTTTTATGAACCATTTTCAAAAAAGTCTATGAGGAAAATGAATGGGGAATCCACTTCTGGAACAGGGGCGGTGACGTTACTGCGCAGGTCTATAGGCGTTCATATTGAAAAGAATGAAAAAACTGTTGCCACTCATTTCAGGGCTCCTAATGATCTGAAAAAAAGAATGTGCAGGCCTGTGAATCTAAAGCATTTGTGTAGAGCTGTGAATCTATTAGTCTGCACTGCAGGGAGATTTGGGGCATTTACTGGACTAGTGGCTAATCACATGTTACATCAGCCTGTGTGGAGAAAAGGTTTGTCCACCATTAACCCAGGCAATGTTTGCTGGGATTTCCGTCTAGGAAAGGATATGCATTTCTAAACATTGTATAAGCATTGTGCATTATTCAGTGAGCTTAATAGAGGAGGGTGGACTTTGGGTTATTGCGAATCAGGGGAACAAATATTAACCCGTGGCATTAACATATGAAGGCGTAAGCTTCCTGCCGCAATGACTTCTTAGAAGGGGGTAGTTTCACTGGAACGTGCCCCAAAGGCAGGTATACTTCTTCCATACCTACTGCAAACACTATAGGAAGGTAATTAAAATTGCATAACACCCCCAGACCCCCCTTTTTACAATCCAATTTGTTTTTTAATACTTAGCCAGCACTCTCCATTGTGTTGGCTGTCCTGAGGAAGAAGTGCAACATCAGGGATGTTTCGCCGCACGCGACGAAAGCTGTTCATTTAACGCGTTTTAACAGTTGTAAAACGGACTGGATTTTTTTTATGCTCTCCTTTAAAATAAATATCTCTCAGGGTTTCGCTGTGTGCATAGAGGAAATAATAACATAATTACTGTATACTTGCTAATAATGAGTTGCCATATACTTTATACTAATGCAGCAGTTCTCTAACTTTGCTGGATCAGGGCCTGCTTGAACCCGTCGCATCTCTGCCATGCGGCTGCATTTACGTGATTGTGATCAGTGGCGTCGATAGGTGGGGAAAAGTTAGACAATTTTAGCGGGGCCCAAAGCCCACTAAAAGCTTGCGTTAATAAGGTTTTGTATTGTATTGTATTTGTATTGACTATTATAAAAAATATTTGATCTCAAAGTGCACCAGATTGAAGCATTTTAAAGGGGAATTCCACCCATTTTCAACATTCTAATAAGTCATTAGTATACCCTATAGAGGTGTTGGGTGGACATGATGAAAACGTTTCCCCATCCTGTGTTTCCTAGAAATGGAGGTCTGAAGAAAACCGCTAACATGGTGAAACATCTTGATGACATCATCAAGATGTATTTCATCATGTTAATGGATTACTTTAGACGCTTCTTTTTTCTGGGAGCGTACAACTAATCGGTTAACCGATCGATAACCTTATCAAACCATATCAAATAACTATTAATTATTTCATTGATAATCCACATATCTAGTTTGGAACAACAGTACTGTATACTGCGATTTCCTATTCATCATTCTAAGGTTTTAAAGAAACAATACCTTGTCATTGATTTTAAAAAATTCCATCAATACAATATTAGTGCTTTGTCCATTATTTGGGTGGGGAGGGACCGCGTCTTCCGCCCACCTCTACACATTATAACACTCACCCTGAGCATGTCAAAATTAACCCAAACCGGTCCTGCTCCGGGTCCCTACGGGGCGGTCCCCAAATGGGATTTCACTGTGCACGTACATGCCCCGGCCGGCGTGCATATGCGGCCCGGCACGTGCGACTTCTTTGAGCTCTAATTCATGTTGAGTGAAAATCAATGATCCGTTGGGACCAAAAATTGTCTCGGCATGCACAAAGGCCTGAGGTTGTATTTTCCTGTATGTGTCGAGGGGGGGGCTGCACCTTGATGTACCCCTGCCTGCATCCTACACGGGGGCGGATGTAACATTTCCCAATTGAGAGGGGGCAGGAGAAAATGGTATGGGGGCGGCTTCATCGCCCGTGTCGCTTCACGCTACGGGCGGTGAAGCCGCCCTATACCATTTTTGGTTGCAGGACTTTTATTAGGCAATTAAGCGTGAATAATAACATCAGTTGTTGTTGAAGTAGCACCAGACACGCAGCATGGATAAAGCTAAAGGTCTGACTCAGAGAGTTTTCTGTTTTCAATGTTTAAATGCTGTTGGTTTAGTGGTGACACAGCTGTAGTTAGTCAGTAGTAGTGTTTCAAATCATTTCAAACATAGGCACTTTAATTTTTAATTATCTTGGGTTTTTTGCATGCCATCGTGTTTGGTGGGGCAGTCTGGGAATTTAGGGGGGCATTGCCCCCCCCATGGCCATGCCTACTGTAGATCCGCCCCTGCTCCTACACCCACCAACAACCACCCCCACCCCCCAACCAGCTGCCGCTACACCCACGGCTGTCACTGATATGCTCCGATACAGATGTCTGCAACACTGGATACTCATCGGTGTAGCCGTGGGCTCGGGTTCCAGCCCCCTCGCCACCCCCCAGCCCTTCCATCCACTCTCTTCATTCATTATGAAACACAGTGACAGGACGGATGATTCCACATCATGGTGCAGGGACGACATTTCACCCAACACGGAGCTGTATTACCAGTGGTTTTCAACCTTTTTCACATACCAGGGCCCAGTATTTACTCTGCGTTTTAGCCACGGACCATTATTTGACGTTGAGTTTAGTCTCTCGCTCCCAAAACTACGTATTTTCAATTTTTTGTCCACAATTTAGGTTAAATAAACTGGCAAATTGTTGGTCACAATAACAATTCTTCTAAATTAAGTAATTCAGACGTTTAAATATAATTTAACTCTTGAGAGCGTAAAATGAAACCAAATGGACCCGTGAGGGTCCATTTGGTTTCATTTTAACGCTTTCAAGAGTTACAGGTCTATACGAGTCCATTTGGTTACCAACTATCCATCATTTAGCTGGGGACCACTTGGAATCCTCTCAGGGACCACTGGTTGAAAACCACTGGCCTACATGCCAAATGCCAGGCGACCAGGATAAAGAAAGAAACGGGTTCTGCCATTCACACACAGTAATTTATGCTCAGTTTGATTTACTCCGTGGACTAATAATAAAAGAACAATGCATGATAGTAGTGCATTTGGTCCGTTTTTTTACGCTTAGATAAGAAGCTGCACTGCTCAGCAGATCGATTGTATATAGTGAGCCTTCAGACTGGCAAGTGGCAACGATAAAAAGATACTGTATCTCAACCACCACTCCCTGGTCTGCCGTTGTCCTGATTCCTATAAGAACAACTCCTGAATCGGGCCAAACCTCTTGGTCCATGTTAAGGGATGATAACATAACATATTAGGCCGTTATGCATAATTTGGGACTCATTTTGCACAGCCTCACGATTGGATGTCTCAATAGCTGTCTCTTTTTCAGACATAATAGGGAGATTAGTGTGTAGACTTTTGTACGCAACGGACGAGCAATTAACCCTCCCCACATGATGGGCCATGGGATTGCGCATGATGTGAAATCCTGCACCTTGGTGTGCACATCACCGATGACTTGACACGGGCTGGTTAATACGCACAGAGTCTGCGGCAAAGGAAGGAAGGCTAGGCGATGCCTGTATCGCCTCAGGCAACTGAGGAGATTCAAGGTCTCAGGGAAGGTCTCCTCTTCTGCTCGCACTCAAGAGGATCCTGACCATTGCCATCACCATCTGGTACAGGACTACAGCTATCTCCCCCAGGACCTTTGGAGGTCAGCTGAGCACAGCACAGGGACTTCCCCATCCCATCCATTCATGGTTCATCATCATAGTAGTCAGTGGTGGACTGGGCAAAAAAATCGGCCCGGACATTTTTAGCGTGATTTGGCCTAGACCGGCGTCTAGGCGTGATTTGGTCTAGACAATTTTACCTGGTATAGTTGGTTAACCAGATGTAACTCTTTGAGAGAGCGTAAACATGAAACCAAATGGACCCTTGCGGGTCCATTTGGTTTCATGTTAACACTCTCAAGAGTTAAAATACCGGTATTCATCTAAATTGGCCCAAGTCTAATTAGAAAATGTATAAGATTAATGCTCATTTTGATCGGTATGTTTGACTGTTTTGTTTCCCAAATCCAGCCTGGAATTGTGGACCAAAAAGCAAAATAAATCTTTTAGTTTTGGGGTCTGTTGCTGCTAAGATGTCATCAAATGGTGGTCCTCTGTGACTCAAAATTCTGATTGAATAGTGGGCCCTGGGATCAAAAAGGTTGAAAACCAGTGCTTCTAATCATACCGTGATACCACCGGCCCCCTATGGGTCGTGGCCCACCGGGAGATCTCCCTGTACGCCCAATGGTCAATCCGACCCTGATAGCAGTCATTTGTGTACAGTATATAGCAGAAAAACAGGATAAATATCACCCCAGCATTGGACTGTTTGTGCCAATGATGCAGACGGGCACGGGGTCGAGATATAACAAGGGCGGGCATCACGAAAGAGACTCAGCAAGAGTTTTTACCCCTGTGGCTGTCGGAGCCCTGAGCCAGGACAGAACACAATAAAAACACTGGCATTAACCGGAATTCTGCATTAAGGCAGAAGAAGCCATCGCTCTACATCAGTGGTTTTCAACCTTTTCGATACCAGGGCCCACTATTTATTCAGCATTCGAGCCACTGACCACCATTTGAGGGCATTTTAGCCCCACAGACCCCCAAAACTAAATAATTATTTTTCTTTTGTCTGCAATTCCAGGCTGGATTTAAAGAAACAAAACAGTCAAACCTCCAGATCAAAATGACCATTAATCGTCTACATTCAGTAGTTGTGTAGACTACAGAATTACACAACTACATTCTGTAGTATTGTAATTCAGATGATGAATATTTTAACTCTTGAGAGTGTAAACATGACCCTTGCGGGTCCATTTGGTTTCATGTTTACACTCTCAGAGAGTTACATTTGGCTAACCAACTTTTCATCATTTAGCCTAGGGACCACCTGCAACTCTGAAGTACCACTGGTGGTCCCCGAACCACTGGTTGAAAGCCCCTGCTGTACATCATCAGTCTCACAAACTTAATGCTAATAACCTGTGCTGTTTGCCTCTCCAAGACAACGGCGGATTCAGGCCACATTATAGGCCAAAAGACCTGTTCCTCAATAAGTTCACGGGCAACCGCATAATGCCATCATCATAATGTCAACGTGGCATAATTGTTGGCACTACTAAGCAGCACTTATGCGCCGTGGCAGCAGTCTGGCTGGAGCCACAGGCCAAGTTGTTGGGAGAGAAAGGAATTATCATCAGTCCTCTGGTTTCACTCACTGCAGTTCATAGGAACTGTCATGTATCGTGACGTGACGCGATGCTAGCGCTCCGACTCACTTTGACTCATTCTCAATACATCACTTGCATGGCCTCTTCTCTCCCACCACGTTAGTCATAAATAATTATATCACTGGTGTACTGTGTGTGTGTGTGTGTGTGTGTGTGTGTGTGTGTGTGTGTGTGTGTGTGTGTGTGTGTGTGTGTGTGTGTGTGTGTGTGTGTGTGTGTGTGTGTGTGTGTGTGTGTGTGTGTGTGTGTGTGTGTGTGTGTGTGTGTGTGTGGTTTTGTAATACTGTACTTGTGACGGTCGAAAGTCCCCACAAGTATAGTAGAATTGGACTCATTTGATTAACTTTTATATTGTGGAGAAAATGGCGCTTACCAAAGGGTGTGCATGTCTGTGTGGGTGTGTGTGGGTGTGCGTGCGTGTGTGTGTGTGTGTGTGTGTGCGTGTGTGTGGACGTGCATGAAGATAGAGTTGAATTAAATCAGTGTGGCTCTGGCTTACAGATGCTGCCAGTGACATTGAACTCTCTTTCTTAACACAGTGTCTCTTTTTCCCAATTAGACGGTGACACATGAGCTCAGTGTTACTGGAAGTGAAGTGGTCATCGTCAAATCTAAAACACGCTCTCCGTCACACCGTCCTCCAAAACCACTCCGCTGAGGCACTGGTGATCGGCAGTAACTAAGTGCATTTACTTCAGTACTGTGATGAAGTACATATACTTTGATTGTCTGTAGTTTGTACTTGTATTTTTTAAATTTTTTTTTAATACTGTCTTTCAAGCCACTACATTTCTCTTGAAAAGGGAAAAGGTACTGGATTCAATTAATTAATTTAGCCCTATTTCAAATAGAGAGAAAATCACAGTTCACAGTGCGTCAAACCGCAATATCTTTTGAAAATCGTTCTTGAAAATAGATCCCCTTTTAAATAGTTATTTTGCACACCAAAATACTTTTGAAAGTGTTTATAAATTATAAAAGCATTTTTGTAGTAAGTAGCTTATAACTGATTGACAGAACATTTCACTTGATGTGAAATATAATATTTGACCATACTATATGTTTACTCAAGTACTGTGATGGTGGGACTGAGCACTTTGTCGTCAGCTGGTCGTCGTCATCATCATCATATTTAACCACTCCACTCCACATCCCTTTGAAAGCATTGGTCTGAGCATTAGGGCCATTAGAGCTGTGTAATAATAAATGAAGTTGTCACATTGGCTCATGAGTCAACAGCCTAATGTCAACCTTGAGCCAGCGAGGAAAGAACGGCACGTCTATGAACTAAACAACACATCAGTCCAATTCTGCTGAAAACGACATAATAATAATAGCATTGCTGTCGGATGGAAGCCTTGTGAAAGCCTCCAGACCTGCCATTGGCAATTCAGGAGACTGTCAGTGCCTGCATTGTCAGAAACGGAACATTTGATTCGTCAGTGAGACATGGGGGCATTTGCCAAGGTGTTACATGTTAATTCTATTCAGATTCTCTGAATTGAAAATAGTTTGAATGAATGAATGCATGAATGCCTTTATTTCAGACTCAGGCTCCTGGAAACATCTTTTCAGTAGCAAAGCAGAATTAGCAAGGCTAATCGGTGAATAAAGGCCCTGATACACATAGCAATGTTTTGATCAATGTCAACAAGCAACGTCAATTATAAACATTGATTTTCACTTTTCTATAGAAAATGATCAACTCCTGGTTGTTCAGAAAAGTGAGATCATTAGCGCCCTTAAAACCAAAAAAAGAAATATGATAATACCAATATGTTTTATAAATTTATTTTAAAGGACATTTAAATGACAACTTTTTTCCAACCAAGGTTCATGCAATTGAAACTTTTTATTTATTACAAAACATTAAAGTGTTTTTTTAGTCCTTCTAGACCCCAGGAAACAACATCAGGCCACAAAGATCACATGATCTACTGAATGTGAAGGAGGCCTCTTCCTCCACACAGGAGAAGTCCTAGGCTCAATATGGCAGTTTGTTACATTAGTGTCCAGATGTAATTTCCTTTGGTTATAATATTTTTTGGGGAAAAAAAAGTTCTTATTTAGTCCCATGTCGCCTGTCAAAAACAGTTAAAATCCCTAAAAGAATCCCTAAAGAAACCAGACATGAAAAAATAAAGAAATAAATATTTTACTTTCTTCTAACATGAACCTTGGTTGAAATAGTTGAAACCAGTATAGGATCCAATTAATTTAGTCACAATAATTAGTTTAAGGAATAGTTCACACTTTTTCAACTCAAGTTGTATGTAATACTTGCCATTAACATAGTGGTTGCAACTGTATTCATTGATTGTGCCCCCAACAAAATGACCGGAACTACCGGTACTTCGGGACTCGGGTCATTTATAATGGGTGCGTGGGTGCGTGGCACCCATGGGCCCCATCGCCACTCTAGGGGGGCCCCGAGGTCCAAACAGACTTTTTTCCTTCTCCTTTTATTAAAATATATCTTGTCGCGTGGGGCCCACACGAGCAGCATACGGGAGATGAGCTAATGTCACTTTACTTTCATCTAAAAAAGTGCGGTGAACAGCAACCTTATTACAGTCAGACGTACAAAGATGGCTAGTGTCAAAGCTGCGACATTGAGGCGTCAGAAAGTAAGCGCTCGAGAGCTGTTTGTGCAGCATGTTGGTCCCTATTTATTGTCCCGATCCTCAATAGAAGTCCATGTAGAATGGCCGCCCTTGGACTGGCCACTATAAGAGAACGGAGTTGTCGCTGCTGCTCGACTCTGTGCTTACCTTTTGAAAGTCCGCCGAGATTTTTTTGAGATTCCAATCTAAAAACTCTCAGGCCATTCTCACCCGATTTCAATAATTCCAAGTGTGGTCCAAGTATATCCAAGTATATTTTCAGTTGCTATATAGGTCATGCGTTTATAGTATGCATTTATCACACAAAAGGAGAGGGGAAATTTTCGCATTTTCTCCATGCACTGTCTCTGTGCCCCGTGCCGTGCGTATCGGGGATTCCCCGTTCTTATAATATGGAATACGACACAGCTGTGTATATGGAGCTAATTACATGATCTCAGTCTGTTTGCACAGTATAATCTATTTTACTCTATATATAATCAATTATATTTATAAAATATAATCTTAATATAATCAAGAGCTATTTGTCCTCAATATAAAATCACAAAGAGCTTAATATGCTTATCTTATGTGTTTATTTTAATTTAGCTTTAAAACATGACAGGAAAAAACGTGACAGGAACTGTAACCAAATAACAATCCTACTGACTCTACTGATTAAAAAACAGCCACTGCAACCATATAATCTATGGTAGGATATGTTAATCACTTATCATGTGTGGCATAGCCCTAAATGTTATTATATTTTAGTTTTTTCTAGGGTGGGATGTCTGTATTCATCTATCAAAATACATTTATCTAAATACATCCATTCATCTTCACCTGCTTATCCATATGGTTGGCTGATTGGTGACTCTTGTTATAATTTTCTGGCTATTCAACCTTATAATGTAATGTTGCTTGTTGATTTTTATTAGTCAAGGTGGGATAGGACGAGAATATAGGCCGTAAAAGACAGCCTTCCCAAACGATCCAAATTATCTGACAAACACCTCTGCACGCGCATGTGTGAGCGCACGCTGAGAGGGCCCTTTTGATATCGGCACCCATGGCTGATGAACCCTAATGTCGCCACTTACTTCGGGACTCGGGAAATCAGTGAATACAGTTGCAAATACGAGAGATAAAAGGAGATAAATGCAGAGACAATAAAAGGTTTCTGCCTGGTGACGCCATGGAGTGAGAATCTGCCTGCGCTGAAAATTCTGTCCCTGAAATACATTTCCACAAGTACATGTTATTTTGGCCACGCACTGTAAATTCAAAACTAAAGGTATGTGTACTGTAACAGGATCCCTTGCAGGTCTGACAGCCGTGTCCTTACATAACTGTATTGTAGTCTCGGCGGTGCTCCCTCCTCCCTCCAGCACTCTAAAGTGCGCTGGCTCTCTCTGTAAGAAACATCACCATGGGGCCCAGGGTTCACCGCAGGTCTCAAGGCTTTCAACACTCCGACAACCGTGCTAAGTAGAAAACGCTGCTGCCCGTGACTCCGTATGGACTCCAGAGCACGTATGTAGCAAGGGCGGATATAGGCATGGGCAGGGGCGGATCTAGGCATGGGCATGGGCATGGGGGGGGAATGCCCCCATAAATGCCCAGTCTGCCCCACCAAACACGATGGCATGCAAAACAACCCAAGATATTTCAAATGAAATGCTGATATTTAAAATGATGTGAAACACTACTACTGCTACTAACTACAACTACAGCTGTGTCACCACTAAAGCAACTCTATTCCATCATTGAAAACATAAAACTCTCTGAGTCAGACCTTTAGCTTTGTGCATGCTGCACGTCTGTTGCAACCTCAACAACAACTGATGTTATTATTGATGCTTAATTGCCTATAAAAGTCCTGTAACGAAAAATGGTATGGGTGCGGCTTCACACCACAGGCGATGAAGGGCCCCCATACCATTCGGGAGAAAATTTGCAGAAAATGGGCCAAGGACCCCTCCATACCATTTTCTCCTGCACCACCAATTGGGAAGTGTTACATCCGGCCCTGGCACGTATAGCGCAAAAGAGAGTATGATACTAACATATATTAATGTTTGGCAGCATGCGAGAAGAAAGCGTTACTATAGCATACAAATCTCTGATGGAATGACAAGTTAACGTAGTGCAGTGCTCGGTATTCAGAGCCACTTGGAATTAGTTCCCCCCCGTCTGTGATCCTTTAAACTTTCCTTTGACCAGATGAGTCAATGAGGAAGAAATTCCTTTTCGAGTGCGACGTGGCGTGCTTTAGAGAGGTTAGTTGGATGCGCACTTTGTTTGGCTTTTCCCTCTTACCAGCACCTAAGTGGGTCAGACAGGCATAATGGGTTGCTATAGCCGCTCCGGTCCCTCCGTAAAGTCTTGATAATTCGGGGGGAATTGACTGAACTCAGACTCAACTTTCCTTTAACCTGCATGTGCAGGAAGGCAGAAAACACTCAGGGCAACGGAAAAAAAGGACACGAACGTGAGTGTTTTGATCGACGGGAACGACGATGTTCAGACATTATGCTTGACTTGGTTTCTGTGGCTGGAACATGTTTGTCCAAACATAGCGTTTGATGGAGGATGTGGCATTTAGGAGATTTCCTTATATGTCAGTTAGACCGAGCGAAGCACGTTTGCCGCTTTGCGCTTTGCAATTCTATATAAACAAGTTTACATATAAGGGTATGTAAGGATCTGCAATGATTAATAATTGTATGCATGTGCGCATGCCGGCAGCCAAAAACTACAGAGAAGGCCTGTACACTGTATGCCGTAAGTGTAAGCAGCAGTTGCATTCAGCAAATGAATGAACTGTGCAATACACTCACGCAATGTTCTAATGAATTGTACAGTTTTGGAAAGGACGAGTAATTGAACTTTTTTTAGTTTTTGTTTTCGGTTGTCCCATGTGTGTTTTCTATCTCCACAAATAACCAAGTTTGAACCTTCATGTTCCCTCACTATACCTAGACCTAACCCTAATCCTCACCTTAACCTCTCTGAAACTATGCCTGAATCTAACCCTTTCTTGAGGGAACATAGAGCTGAGGGGAACATAGGCATGACGCTGCTTGGAAAATCAACTATAGAGCTGCGCAGTGACGTCACCGCCCCTGTTCCGGAAGTCTTTTCCCCATTCATTTTTCTCATAGACTTTTCGAAAATAATTTATATCAAGACGATTACGCCGCGGACACAGCCAACTCAGGTCGTGACAAATCATGACAACAAACACAATATCGTCATATAATATATAATTGGGAAGAAGTAGAAAACGGCATGATACAAGACTTTTTGTTTCGTTTTTCATCTTAGAAATTATTTTATTGTCCCAAAAGTTTGTGTGTGTCATCATGATTCGTCACGACTCGAGTTGGCTTTGTCCGCGGCGTAATCGTCTTGATATAAATTATTTTCGAAAAGTCTATGAGAAAAATGAATTGGGAAAAGACTTCCGGAACAGGGGCGGTGACGTCACTGCGCAGCTCTATGGTGGACATTGTAATGTAAACAAAGTGGAAAAGCAAATTTGGAACTGAAGACTGAAGGATAGGAGGAATTATACAAAGTAGTGTGCATTGACTGATGAACTGTTCCTGAGAGTAGTTTACATTAAAGCACCTATATGATACGAGGGGTCACAGCATCAGTATTATAATGACTCAAATATTAAATAATCTGCACATCAGCACCCCCACCAACTTGGGACATTGTAGTACTGCAGCTAAATGGCTTTCAAAGAAATGTCAAAACTTGTTGTCATATCAGAGTGATGATTGACGTACAGTATATTGTACAATATTTTACATATTAAAAACAAATTTCGGAATGTTATTAATTATGTAAATGCACTCTCACTAGCCAGATGGTTCTTCTCAATCAGCGGACCGGCCACTAGTGGCAATAGGCTAACACCAAGCAACCCAAAAAAAATACAAGATGTTCACAAGGGATAGACTGATCATAGAAATAAATGTCTGCACCACCCATCTGACCAGCTGCTGTGTTAAGTGGACAGATCTAGATGGGTGGGCCACAAACTTTACAGATTTTTCAGTGCAAGACCCTGATCCAGAAAATGCTGAGAACTAGTATAGATTACACACGTACTGTAACTAGACATGATGAATGGCTTGCTGAAACCGTACCCTCGATATCTACATAGTAACATAGTGTACATCGTGCCGTTCTGATTCCGATAATCTATTTTCTTTTTTTAATCATCAATGACTCCTGGAGGACATGCGTGTGATGGATCGCAGCGCATAGGCCAAACAGCAACAGGCCACAGCGCTAATGATCGGGAATTTCAATATGTGTCTGGGAGTAGAAGCCATATTATTTGTCCTTGCTTACAATCTCGCCACATCCATTTACTATTGAGAGCGATCCATCATCCTTCAAGCCAAACATGTTTCGTGTGAGCACACATAATGTGGGCCATAAAAAGACGGATGCGGCTCGGCATAAGAAGTAGTAGATAATGGCCCTGGGTTTTTTTTTTTTTTTCCCTTCTTTTAGTTGAGGGTATTTGTCACTTTTGTTTGTACAAACAAATAGCAAAGTACATCAGCAAGGACAACTGTGGTTTACACGAGCCCCTGGCAGTCGGCCAAGCAAAGAGTAATAACAACGGAGGCGGGAAGAGAAAGAGGTCTAGCTTACATCATCTATTACCTTTAAAGGGTGACAGCGGAGTGATGTACTGTAAATGTGTCAGCCTTTGTCTCGCGGGGCGGCAGGGGGGGATATTTTTTTTCTCTTTCTCCCGCCAGGTTTCTGAATTGCAATGGCCCGAGTTTTAAAGCACGCTGACTTTTTTTTTGGCTTATTCAGCTATCAATGCCGGCGCGTGGCGTAGGAATCTGACATTTGAAATAACACTCAGTGTAACCGGTGCTTCAGCCCCCAGCGGGTGAGAGCAGCGGTGGGGGCTATAGTATAGGGAAGCTTGTTACAATACAACCGACACAGGCGATGGGTTTTATGACTACGCTGCAAAAAATAAAAATGTTTTGGGAAGGGGGGGTCTGAGGGGGGGTGAGGCTTATTTGCCAATATAAATGGGGAGCTTAACAGAATAAACCCATGCCTGCACTCACAATTCTTTTATGCAGGGGGTATAACGTCTGTGCCAAATACCACGCTCCTCATTTGGCTGCTGTAGTTATTCAGCCTCCTTTGTGTCAATCAAAGCAGTCATTGCACAGCACAGAGCAGCGCAGAGCAGTGCCTTAACTCTGAGAGTTTAAGGAGAATTCCACCACAGAAGGCTTTCTTCCCTTTATGTATTGTCGATTTATTTCCAAAATAGTGCTGTAGTTGTTATTTTGTTGGGGGAAAAAAAGCGTCTTGTTTGCTGTTTCCCCTACCCCACCATAATCTTAGAGTGTGGCTATGGGATGTTGTTCAAAATCACCTATTTGCAATACTCCAAAGAATGCATTTTTGGCTATACACTGTATATTATCTCTCTACCATGTCAGTAGTGTGTTGACACTCACACTTTTTGGTTTAGCTGTCTCAAAAGGTGGGCTTGGTGCATAGTTTATGAACCAAAATTGAAAGTGTGAGTCTTAACACACCACTGACATGGTGGATATATGAACGTTTTGGTGTTTTGAGTGGTGCAGCCCCTGTCAAGGTCTTGTCTTATTTTAACGTTTAGCTAACATAATGTCCGTCCCCATGTGCAACAAACAGCACATGTAACAACGCACCGCGTCATACGCTTGCAGCATCACACTGGTCTTCTCTCGTTGAAAATGATCGAGAGGCGCGTTTTATAGCTCTCCGCGTGAAAAGCCCTTTATTGTGATGTTCCTTTCTTTAGTTATCGGCTTCTGTCTGAAAAGTAGCCGTAATTTCTGGACTATAAACCACACCTGAATATAAGCCGCACCAGCTAAAATTGGGACAAAATACTGATTTTCCTTGTATAAGCCGCACCAGACATAAGCTTCATGTTAGAGCAGTGGTTTTCAACCTTTTTGATACCAGGGCCCACTATTTATTCAGCATTTGACAACATTTTCACCCCACAGAACCCAAAACTAGAGATTTCTTTTGGTTTTGTCCACAATTCCAGGATGGATTTTCGCAAACAAAACAGGCAAAACATGGAGATCAAAATGACCATCACTTATTAATTAAGTGGTGATAATTTAGATGGTGACTGAATATCATAACTCTTGAGAGCGTAAACATGAAACCAAATGGACCCGCAAGGGTCCATTTGGTTTCATTTTTATGCTCTCAAAGAGTTACATCTGGTTAACCAACTTTCCATCATTTAGTCTGGAGACACTGGGATACCACCTGTAAAAATCCATAGATTGGCCGCACCGTTGTATAAGCCGCAGGGTCAAAAGCATGTGAAAAAAGTAGTGGCTTATAGTCCGGAAAGTAGTCGTTATGAACATACAAGGTTTCCAGTCTAGGGTGATGACCTTCTGTAATTCGTTTCATGGCAGTATTAATGAACATGCACCGACACCTGTCCTGTAATTAACCCGACTTCAAGGCAGTCTGTGCTGCAGATCTATGGATTCATATTTAGACCTATTTGCATCCTGCTGCATTCAATATGTAAACCTTGTAACCGTAACCAATCTCAGTATAGGACTTGTAGACGGGGGGGAAAAAACATTGCCGGGTCCAAGTGGACGCGCATCGGCATCCCTGAATAAATCATGGGCCTTAGAACAAAGGACGCCATATGCAGCAGTTTGATCAGCACGGCTCATTTAAATGTTTTTTTAATACCCCGAGACCCGCGAAGAATGTATCAACCTGGCCGCATTAAATTCAGCTTAACATTTACAGCCCTGCGTTGAAGGAGCTGTTAATTCCTCATTTATACTGCAGGAGAGGACACTTGGAGGTGCCAGCCAGATTATCTCTATTAGCGGGTCGTGACAGAGGTTTGGTGACTTTGTTAGGCCGCATGTTACTCGAACAGAAAGTAGACTTTTTAGACTGGTGCACTGAAAAAGCAGTTTGATTGGTAACATTACGATTACAGGTCTAAAGCAGTGGCTGATTTAAAGCTATACTAGCTAACCTTTAAAACAAACAACAAATAAATAAATATAACAACATAAAAAAAAATCTTAAATTGCATATACTGACATATTATGGCATATTTGGCAGATAAGCCATTCCCTGGAGTGCAGTCCGCAAAGCCTGTTCTAAATATGTTTTTTAATCGAAAAGTGATGGGGGAACAGTTTCCCACGAAAGCGACAGCTGAAATCTTTTTGATCAGTCTTTACTGTGTGCTGGTTTAAGTAACTGCATGTGACATGTTTCAACCAATTATATTAGTTCCTCAAAACGGCCTGTTGTATAATTGTTTTTGGTGCGCGTGTCATCATGTTGTAGTAATGTAGTATGCTGTGAGAACAGAGTGTATGGGTGTTATTATTTTAGAATAACGGTGACGGTAACAGTGCATACTTTGCACCGTTACTCGTATCCAATGAGAATGAGACCAACACAGCTATACACCTACGCTACTAGGGCTACTTTGATGGGCTAAGATTGAGCCTGTAAGAGTAAGAGCGTTTTTGTGCTTATACAGTATGTGTTTTGATCTGTTAATCATCTCTACAAAGCATGAGCTCATGCAGTCGTACGTCAGCAAGCCTTATGTGAAGTGATGTCACATCGCCGACATCTGGGAATGTGCAGTAATTCTATCAATGTTTTTATTTTCTTTTTTTCTTTATAGGAGATCTGACGGAAGTCCCACTCGGCGCATGACTCTCCCTCCCTTGGGTCGGTAAGTCACGCTCCCCGCATCGCTGTCGTACCGTTAATGACGGTAAAGCACACCCTCTTCAGTAATAACGCATGCCAGTTGTATATCACAAGCAGAGAGCAATTTCAGTGCTTATACTGTAGCCACAGAACAAGCAGCTCTGTTGTGTACTGTGTCAGAACCACAATGATAAGACAAATGAGTTCTGCACCGTAAACCGTTACTACACAGTAAAAACGAGGAACACAACAGGCAATAATTGACTGGATTTTTACTGAAGAATAAACTGACTGCGTGATTAATATGGAGAACGAGGGATTTTCTTTGCTTTGCTTACAGCTGCGGCAATCATTACCCCTTGAAATTTTCCCAGCTCATAAATCTACAAACCGAGAAGAATGCAATGCCTTTCCCTGGATTATTATTATTATTTTATGTGATGGGACAGGCCATCATAATATTCCGTTGCGTGCATTGTGCGCGCCACGATATTAAACGCACAAAGAGTGCCTCCGTGTTGCTGTTGTTTGCGCAGAAGAGTGTCAGTTTGAGTGTAAAAAAAACGCCTGATTTACAGTTTCGCCGTACGGCGAGGTCGCGCTGTGCCAAAAATAGCCGGCGGTCCACAAACTCCACGACACGCCGGCATCCTCGCCGCCTAGCATGTCTGCTATTTTTATTTTGCGTGCCACCATCGCACGGCGGAGCATAAATTAAGCACGAGGCAAGAATCGCAGAGGCGCGCGGCGGGGCTAAGAAACAAAAATAGAAAGAATGATTACACGCGGTCTGTTGCAGCGCGCTGCTGAGCCTGCGAGGTGGTGTCATTACCTCAGATGCGTCGGCTCCAATTTGTCTGAAATAGAATTTTTGGGTTTCAGGGCCTGCAGACCTGAGCTTTGAACACGTCAAGTATAGTCCCTGCCATGCAACCTGCACTATGGCTATTGATCTTCTGCACAGTAGCGGGCGGGCATGGGAGGGGGAGGCTCTATGTCTTTTATAAGCCATCCACAGCTATCCCAATGGGGAGCGCACACTGTTGCAAACACACCGCCACACTTTGCTCTCGACATCTAAAGGGAGTGTCGTCTTTTTTGTTAAAAGTATGTGTTAAATATGTGCTCTATATCAGGGCTGTCAAACTGCCGATCTGGGGGGCCACATGCAGCCGTTGGAAAGGTCCAATGCAGCCTGTGACATGATTTTCAAGAAGGAAACGACACTGCTACTCCTCCACCTCCGCCGCTAATGGCCATGCTGTAGACAGCTTTGTCTCTGCCCAGGTGTGGAATGTTGTCACGGAATGTATGGGCTCATTAGCAGTCGTTCAACTACTAGTTGAGTTGTGGTGAATTCTGTCTACCCATTCTTTGATTCTTAGCAGGACATGGAGAATAACATGTACTCATCAAAAACAATCCCATACATCCCATTGCGGTCCAAAAATATATACCAATTATCTCTATATCATTTATGACAGTCAGTCAGTTTGTTGTAGTAGTAGTAGTAGTAGTAGTAGTAGTAGTAGTAGTAGTAGTAGTAGTAGTTTCATAGTAGCTTCATTATCGATAGGTTAAACAGGATCATGTGTTTATTTTTCAAACACAGTTGTCTATCTAAAATCGTACTATGGGGAAAACAACTTATGGGTTTTGATCTGCTAGCGATGTTGACATCACATTCTGTCCTCTATTCCGAAAGCAGTCATTGTCAATGACTCTATAGCAATTCACACGTACCCTATACAGTAGTGTGGAGTGATGGAGGGCCTCTTTTGGAGGTTTTCAATGACACTAGAATGAAAGCTGGGAGTCGTGTAATGTTAAGCTGTTGTTAACGCATGGAGTTTTGACACGGTAACTGCAGTGCGGCGGCAGGAGCGTTACGGCACTCATCTCCGCCGCTTTGTTGAAAGGTAGTAGTTATCAGAAAGCCATCTCTGAATTCTAATCAGAAAGAATGAACCACAGAGGAAAAATCAAAGTTACCTCGGATTCTTTGATCCTCGCAGCAGAAAACAAAAGCCCTACGCCGATATACAGTATATAATGCTTATAATGAGAAATGAAAACAAGGGTTTCCTTTCAAGCAAGCTGTTCAACGGTGTGCCCAGTCGGAGAGGAGAGAGAGGGGGGAGAAAAAAAACCTTTATGCATTGATTAAAGTCCCGTCAGCGTCGACTCGGTGAAACAGGGCCGGATATAACATTTCGCCAAAAGAAAAAAAAAAGAGAAAGCTCTTTGAAATGCAGACGTTGTGGCCTTTTCATGTGCGGACATCTGTGTGGGCCCATTACATGGCTTCTGTGAGGAATAATGACTGTGCCGGGCGAGTATGATGAGCACTTTTTAAGTGGAGCTCATGCTTCATGACCTATATCCATTGTCTGGCCCTGTCACGCAGCGCATGGGGAGTGGGGACAGCACGGCCATTCATGTTACCGTTATCGTGGATGTCCGATGGAAACCTCATACATCCGCATTTCATTTGTCTGTTTTTTCGTACATTAAGGCTCTACATCAGGGGTTTTCAACCCTTTTCATCTCAGGGCCCACCATTTATTCAGGATTTGAGCTACGGACCACCATTTGAGGATATTTCAGCCCCACAGACCCCAAAAACAAAGATTTCTTTTGCTTTTTTCCATATTCTAGTTGTGTAGACTTGGGCCGATTCACATAATGAATATTTTAACTCTTGAGAGTGTAAAAATGAAACCAAATGGAACCCTCTCAACGACCACTGGTAGAAAACCCCTGTTCTACATCATCAAGAGTGCCATGCAAAAGTTGTGACAATAGCAGTTCAGATTAGCCCTTTTTTAATATAATAGTATATGTATACCCACATGGAAAGAAAATATATGTACATATTTTTGTGATATATGCCTACATACATACAGTATAAACCTGACATATATGGCATATACTGTATGTGGTTATATATGACAAATATATGTCCTATATATCCACATATGCGTATACAGTATATCTGATTATTGCATATATGCAACATATATGATGCATATACTGGCATATGTTCTTTCGATTTGGGTATATAGTGCACATATTTATTGAAATATTCGTTTTGGGCTTTTGCCTTTATTGATACTGTAGTTACAAGTTGAAGAATGACAGGAAACGGACAGAAAGAAGAGGTTAAAATCAACGGGGAGGTCAAAATCAACTCTAACACACAACACACCATCGGGCCAAAGCCTTTGGCCCGATGGTGTGAAGATGGATGGATGGATAGATGGATGGGATGTTTTTGGACATAAAAGGTTTCCATTTGACAACAACGATATAAAACGATATTTTGCCTCCGTAATGCGCGTGCATGCACAGCCACACGCACGTGCACCCATGTACACACGCAAGTGAACGGGCGTCTCTCTCTCGGACGAATTGTTGCTTTTTTTTGCATGAATATTTATGGAGGCGCGGGTGGGAGTTACAGCATGTGAGGTAATTACATTACAGATGGAGAGAATGGCTGTGAGTCAGAGCATATTCTACATTCTCACATACAAATTGGCTATTGTAGCGGGGATATAAAAAGCCTGTGTGTGAATTGATGGTGTCCAAATGAGCTTGGTAAGCATAGTGCGGGATTTAGTACTGCTATCGAGTGAAACCCATCTATCGGCTGTTTTGTCAGTGTTTTAGCCTGACAGGGCTGTTGAGCGTCGCACTACGGGCCGCGGCAAAGCGGTGACTACAAGTTGCGAGCATATAGGCTCAAACATACTCTAGGTGGTGTAGTTTCTTAAAGGGGAATTCCACCTATTTTCAAAATTTTCCTGAGAGGATACAAATGTGAGCGGGTCCATTTGGTTCCATTTGTACCCTCTCAGGAAAAGGGGGTCTGAAAGAAAAATCATTAACATGGTGAAATACTGTACATCTTGATGATGTCATCAGATGTATTTCAGCATGTTAATGATTTTTTCAGACCTCCATTTTTAGGAAATACAAAATTGGGAGAACTTTTTTTATCATGTCCACACAACATCTCTAAGGTATATTAATGACATATTAAAATATTGAAAATGGGTGAAGTTCCACTTTAAAGCTCTTCTGACACTGCCCCTCGGGGAGATAATTAGCTAATCAAATTAGTAAACTTCTGTTGAAAATACAATGTCCACCTATATGCCAGATCACTGTTTTTACTTGTTCTTATCATAATCCCCCCCTCCCCCCAAAAAAAGAAACTCACAAAAAAACACATGTTTCACACATATTTATTGTATTTTCTAGTTACTGTATTGATTGATTTCTAGTTACTGTATCGATTTTAGATCGAATTGAATCTTATCATATTGCCAGAATGAACCAATATCATCCATGTATCATCAACAATGCAACGTGATACATATCAAATCGCTGTTAAAAGTTAAAACCGTTAAACCCTAGTGTACTGCAATGAGGATACCAGCCAAAAAAATCCAACTGCAGTGAAACTGGATGCAAGCAATTAATTCCAGTAGTCATCTCCAGTACTTCTATCCAGCAGTTCCAGCATGGAGAGGCCACCTGATCATAACAGTCTTTGCTAGTTGCAGGCAACTATATAGCCAGAAGGCAGCAACGCAGTATAGAGATACTGAAATATGTGATGGATCGCTATCTGTTTCGGTATTGAGCTGCGCAGTTCATGATGTTGCTCGCAGCCCTGAAATGATTTCCCCTTCATTTTCCACATAGTCTTCGCAGACACGGAGAACTCTGATCGCGACAAATCATGACAACAAATGTTTTGGGCCAATCAAATAATTTGTGTTAAGAAGAAAAATAAAAAAGGTGTTGTATCCTGCCATTTTGTCTTCTTACTATTAATCAGTCCAAAATATTGTGTTTGTTGTCGTGAATTGTCACGATCCGAGTTGTCTTTGTCGGTGCTGTAATCGTCTTTTTATCCACTATGTTTTGGAAACGTCTAGGAAAATGAATGGGGAATTAATTTCTGGGCCGTGGGTAGCATCAGGAATTGGAAATCATGAAATTGGATTGGAAGAGAAAAATCTCGAAAAATCGCAGCATCTCTAAAGGTCCCGTCAATTCTCACAGGTCGTTGGTTCAAGATCAGCTATTATGCCCATATTTATGTGGCATTGTTATACTCTACCATGAAATCATTTTTTACATATACTTGGACATTTGTGAATATTTATTTTCTGTGTAGCAGCAACGATACATCACTGAATGAGTCCTGTCCTGCCGGTCGCTGCGGTCCGGGTAACGTCTGTAGATCAGACGGCTATATGATTCAAGGACTGTCCTGGGACATCTAGTTTCTGATGCATGAACCTATATCCTTCTAATGCCCCTCCACCCCGCTGCCAACCCCATTATTTCATAATGATACCCCGTGTTTGGTTTCACAGCGGCAGTGAAATGAATGCTTAATCACCAGCATATAGATTTCCCTGCGTGTGTTCCCACACACACACACACACACACGCACACACACACACACACACACACACACACACACACACACCACACACACACACACGCACACACACACACACACGCACACACGTGCATGCTGGGGGTCCAATAACCAGATGTGGAGTTGTCTCTCTCTCCTGCCGGTATCGTCCCTTAGCTCCCAAATGATCCATGTTACGGTGGGGAGCTCTGGGAAGTGTTTTCCAGTTAGCGATCTCAGTGCGATCAATACCCTGATGCCCCCCCCCCCCTCCCCTCCCCTCTCCTCACCCTCATCACATATTGTGGACGAGGAAACCCAAACTTTCGAAATGAGCGACTTTCGTAGAAACGTTCCCTCGGTCCCATAATGCATGCAGCATGCGGTCAATATGAGAAAAGATCTGCTGGAGAGTACGTGAGAGACAGAGACGGACAGAGAGAGAGAGACAGAGAGAGAGACAGAGATGCTGAGTTCGATAATAAACGCTGAGAGTCTGACGGTCTGAACTTGACCCAGATACAGTTTACCTCAAACTCTCGCTGCTACACTATGCAAGATTTTTATCCCGTATTCCCACTCAGTGTTGGGCAGTAATGGGTCGATCACATACTGGTATTACCTATTACTGTAATATATTGTCTTTTCCAGCAAAAGTAGTGTAACAATATTACTCTGGAAAAATATGCCTCATTACTTTTGCAAATTGCAAATGAGCTTTCTGTTGCATAGTCTGTTGCACAGTTGTTTGTTGATCCTAATCCACCTCAGAATTCTGCACACAAGTTTCGCAAGTTGTCGCTGAACAGATCGTGTTGTTCATCTCTATTGTTTTGCGGGCGAGGGGAGGAGGAAAGTAATACAGTAATATGTAACATTATATTCCTCTTTGATTCAAGTAACAAGTATTATAATATTGCATAAGTAAAGTAAAGATATTAGCCTCCCTAGTAATACTGCCCAAACAGTTTGATAAAGCCCTCAGTGTTTTGTTTTTGTTTTGTTTTTTTTAAACCCATGCTGAAGAATGAAGCACATTACGCTGGGCGCCCGTTCCTCAGACCCAAATTCCACTTTTGAAAAGGTTAATGGGCCAAAGAAACAACAACAAAACAACGGTCCAGAGCAGAATGTATTGTGGCTTCATGAGGCCTTTTTCCAAACCCGTGGACAGGCTTAACATTTTGTGCAGGTCCAACTCTGTACGCCTCCCTTTGCAGATGACCTTTGTCAGGGCAGGAGCCGATTAGACAGCAGTGGAAGTGGAACGCGACAGGCCAGACAATGTGCTTTTCAACCAGACGAAGGACAATTCCGCAACTTGTGCTGTAGTGCGTGTGTATAATGCAGCTTTTTTCCCCCATGCTGATCATTGTCGCTGTTGTTGGGTGAAAAACCTCATATGTAGGGGGAAAATATTGTGAAAATAGCTGATCTTTTTGGTTTTAAGATTGTTAATTGAGTGTAGACGTGTCAGATTTCAGATTTTCAGATTTTTTTTTGAAGGGACAGCCCCTTGAGATGCAGCATCTCATTTTCGAGGAGGACGCAAAGATCAAAGCAAACAAGGCAGAAACAAAAACAATGAGAGAACATACACAGAAACACACAGAGAGACAAGTAAACACAAAACATACAATACATAGGTACCAACAGATACATACAATGCACAGATAGCTCACAAATCCACCCACCAATTCAGCTGTTTCATAGTGGAGATAGAAGGGCACAGTGCAAGTAGTTCAATGACAATAAAAGATTAGAAGCAGGTGCATGCAGAGTCTAGATGTGAGTAAAGGGAAGTCCTGAAGCAACGGAATGATGCTGAATGGTGTTGTTTGTTGATAAAACCCCAGTAAAAAAGAAAATACCTGATGTACAAGCACTCAACATGTCGATAAGAAACGCGTAGTGAGCTTTTCTTGTGGTATTTCTTTCTGCAGTTTGTTTTCTTTCTTCGTTTTGTGTGATGCTGTTATATTTTGATCATTTTTTGGTAAAGAAAACGTAGAAAAATGTGCACTATATGGACATCCAAGTTTTCTTCCCTGGCAACGACAGCGACATGCAGACCTGCCTGCATCTGAAAGGAACATCTCTCCCATCTCCGCGAGGTCACATGAATTAAATGTCACAAGCGCCACCGCGAA
Organism: Benthosema pterotum; assembly: GCA_039105355.1. Lineage (NCBI taxonomy): Eukaryota > Metazoa > Chordata > Actinopteri > Myctophiformes > Myctophidae > Benthosema > Benthosema pterotum. The sequence continues at coordinate 22,129,571 of CM076982.1, forward strand.
CAAGGAATTGAATACCGCGCCTGCCTCGTCACCAACGGAACCCCCCCACCTCCACCCGGTAAATAAAAGGGACGTTCATTTTAGCTGCATGCGCGCATCCAACCGGATAACAAGCACAAGCACGCACCGAACATGGCCGCTCGCCGCCACCGCCGTGACTGTAAAAAGGTGAAATCACCCGTGATGTCCTCCGCGCCGGATATTTAAAGGGAAAACAATTTTACCAGTTCATTAGGTTGCCACATTCTATGTGGAGAAATAAGTGATTCCCTCCCAGGCAGCCGCCGCGCTCCCCCATGGCCCCCCTCTCTCCTCCCCCCCCCAGGGCCGTCAGGAGAAAGTCCTACATCTTCTCGCTCCCTGTTGGCGATGATGGAATTATTTGCATCGCCAGGGAGGAGGTGGGGGCGGGGTGCTAATACAGTTTTACTGCTTATAGATTGCATGTTTCTCACTATATCCGCCGTGGATCGACTGTTCTGTTCAGTTGTACACTGCTGTGGAGGGATTAGGATTCTACTATGTAACTAGGACTGTAGTTATATATAAAATACTGTTAAAGATGGAGTGCCATAGTTTTTCCACCTCCTTTTCGTTTTGTGTGTGAACAGTTCGTTAAGCATGTCTGGTTTGCCACCTGAGGGCAGAGTTAGTGGAGGGGGTGATGAGTGATATATTACTGTTTTTTTTTTGTTTGTTTGTTTTTTTTTTTTCATTGGCATGTTGGACTGGAAAGGTCCAGCCATCATTGCCCTGTCATCTTCGCTACTGTCAGTACTGTCACCTCTTAAACATGTTCAAAATTATGGGGAAAAAATACAAAAAACATGGCACTCTTCTATCTATACTGTAAAGGCGTATTCCACACGAGAAGGCTTTCTCAACCTTTAGTTGTCGCTGTTAGGCGCGCATGCACCATAGTGGTCCAAAGTGTTATTTTGTGATGGAAATAAGCGAATTAGCACTAAAACGCATGCAGCGCCCCGTTGAGGGCTTATGGTGGGCTATAGGGGAAATAGACCAATAATGTGCCATTTACTAATGACGTTCTTTCTTTCATGATTTCATTTGCCGATTTTTTTTTTCCGATTCCCAGGCAGTCCCCAAGTGCCAAGCTCTCTGTAGTATACCTCATTCTATTAAATGGTGTCTGGTACTTTTCCCTAATCCCTGTGCATTACTACCTGCCTATACTGCCATGACAACCACAAATCTCCCCTGAAGGGATCTATGCATAGTCCCCATCTACCTATACCTACTCATAATTAGAGCAATTCCAGGTTCGTGGGATGACTGTTCTTGAATATTTTTGCAGAGATACTAGCAGTGGCGGATATAACATGTCCCATTTGGGGGGGGGGGGGGGGGGGGGGGGGGGGGGGGGGGGGGGGGCAGACTGGGTATTTAGGGGGGCATTGCCCCCCCATACCCATGCCTAGATCCACCCCTGGATACTAGGTTTCTGCTGTCATGGGGGATGGGGGGGGCACTGTATTTGTTCTGAGTGTGCTCCATGGAACTGCTAATTGTCCGTGGCGATGTTAAAGCAAGCCGCGCACCTTCTCCTCCCCTCCCCACCGTGTTTCATTGCTGTTTGTCTAAATTACAAACCCAAATTACAACAACCACCACTTAAGGCACAAAGCCTGAGTGCTGCTTTCTCAGGAGGTTTGTTTCCCTACCTTTAATCCCTGCATGGAGCCCTCCTCCCCCTGCTTACTTCTGACAAAAAGCTCCAGACCACGCACGCACGCACGCACGCACGCACGCACGCACGCACGCACACACACACACACACACACACACACACACACACACACACACACACACACACACACACACACACACACACACACACACACACACACACACACACACAACACACACACACACACACACACACACACTTAAAGCCCTGTATTTTTCCTCAAAGATATTGAATAGCGAAAGTAGCCGATATACAGTAAATGGTGCATTTCTATAGTGCCTTTATCCAAGGCGCTTTACATAGCATCACATTCACCCATTCACACACATTCATACACTGATGGCAGTGGAAACCATGCAAGGTATACTTACTAGCACATCAGGAGCAATTAGGGGTTCAGTGTCTTGCTCAAGGACACTTCCACACTAACTCTGCAGGAGCCTGGTATTGAACCAGCAACCTTGTGGTTACCATCCAGTGACTCTACCCCTGAGCCACTGCTGCCCACTACATCACCATATGATGCAATTAGGGCTGCAACGGTTAATCAACTAATCGTAATCAGGTCGATTATTCAATTAGCTGTCAACTATTTTAGTAATAGATTAATCGATTCGTCCAGTAATTACTGAAGTTTTTATCCATTTTCCCACTTAACCATAGTCTTTTCCATTTTAGCGTTAAATGTAACAAATTCCACCCATTTTCAACATTTTAGCGTCATTACTTAATATACCTTAGAGATGTTGTTTGGACGTGATAAAAAAACGTTCTCCCCGCGACACCTTGAAATGGAGGTCTGAAAAAAAAAATCTGTAACATGGAGTTGTGTTTCGCCATGTTAATGATTATTTTTTTAGGACCTTTTTTCTGAGTGTACAAATTCAACCAAATGGAACCGCCATTCGGTTCAAATTCGTACACTGTTTTAGCTATTTTTAAAACAGCCTCACAATGATATTATGTGGAATTTATGTAATGTCACAGAGACAGGATAATAGATATTGGTTAAATTGTAAATTTGTATATCGGTCTTTTATCCAATAAGGCATAGTGCATTACATTCACCCATTCACACACCCATTAAGTGAAAGCTTCTGGTATGCAACGTCCAAACCGGCACATTGGGAGCAATTGGGATTCAGTGTCTTGCCCAAGGACACTTTGACATGTGACAGGAAGAGCTAGGATTGGAACCTCCAACCTAGAGATCAGTGGATGATCTGCTTTGCCTCCTGAGTTTGATATTACAATGGCAACAGACAGCACGTTTTGTTCCTCTAGTAGAGTGTTTTTCAATCATCTTCATTCCAGGGCCCACTATTTATTATATTTTAGCAATGGACCACCATTTAATGACATTCTCACCCCACAGACCCAGATTTCTTTTGTTTTTGCCCACAATTCCAGGCTGGATTTCGGAAACCAAACAGGCAAACATAGATCAAAATGACCATTCTTCTATGTTCTCAATTCAGTTGTGTAGAGTTACATCAGATTAACCAGCAATCGATCATTTAGCTGGGGACCACCTGGAACCCTAAGACCACTGGCAGTCCACGGACCACTGGTTTGAAAACCACTGCCCTAGTCTACAGACAAGTATTTTGGTGTCCTGAATCCCACTTTGGGAAAAAGACTTATAGAGAGCCACTGTACAGACTAGACAAAATGTCCGTTCCTCTAACACTCATTGGAACTGGCCTCCATCTCCCTGTGTTTCCGGGAAGCACCTGCTGCTTATAACAGTTGGACTGCAGACGTTCTGTCATACACTGGGAGATGGTTCAGAGAAGATGCCGTGGCCTCTAGCGAACCCTATTCCTCCTCCAAGATGTTTTGTCATGGCGTAGGAGAGTGAGAGAGACGAGTTGTCCGCGCGACGATTAATGCACATATATGGATTGCCACTTTAAGTGTGACGGGCACTAATGTATGGCATAAAGAAAATGTATAAATCTGACCAAATCACTGTCGCCCTTCATTTTTCAGTCTAATGGCTGTTGCATTAACAGCTGCTAGTCGCTGTCTTCCAGTCATTTATTACCACCCATGTTATCCTAGCTTGCCATTTTACTACCATAGCACCATAAATCAGTGGGCAAGAGGGGGGCCGGCTCCTTCATTTATACAGGCAGAAATATATGGCTGTGGGAAGGAAGGCACAGTGCGAAGCGCTGAGGTGGGTGGCACTATGGCAGGGCTGTCAAACCCCGATACAGAGTGGGCCAAAATTTAAAACTGAACAAAGCCGCGGGCCAAGTTTGAACAATCTAACCTTTTTAAAGGGGAATTCCACCCATTTTCAAATTTTTCCTGAGAGGGAAAAAATGGGTCTGAAAGAAAAATCATTAACATGGTGAAATACATCTTGGTGATGTCATCAGATGTATTTCACCATGTTAATGATTTTTTCAGACCTCCATTTTTAGGAAATACAGAATTGGGGGAACTTTTTTATCATGTCCACACAACATCTCTAAGGTATATTAATGACATATTAAAATGTTGAAAATGGGTGGTCTTCCCTTTAATTTGATAATGTCTCAAGGGCAAAATGAAATTACACGGCGGGCCAAATTTGGCCCGCGGGCCAGAGTTTGACCCATGCACTATGGCATGAATGAATGAAACACAGCGATTCAATAGTCGGTCTCACTTGGATTCGTGTGTGTGCCGTGGCGCGTGTGTGTGTGTGCACGTGCGTGCGTGCGTGCACGCATGAACATGTGGGGGGGAAGGGGGGAGGGTCATGTTTGACCAGGGGTACTGCGTCAAGGACATCCAAATTGATATATATTTGCCCATGGACCCCCCCAATGAAAGGGTTTGTTTTTTTAATGTTCAAGGTTAAACTAGACTCGGAAACAATGCAAGTCAGGAACAGAACAATGTATATTCCGCCCTCGTCAAAAAGTTCCTCTTTTTTTTTCCGACTAGGCAGACAACAGGGAGCCATTTTATTGTTTTTCACAGACTGATCTATTTATTTCTCCACTCACTCAAGGTGTGGCAGTACACACGCAGTAAAACTACTAACAAAAGGAAATCAGCATTGATTGGTAATGTATTCTGTCTCTCTGAGTCCCATTCATCAACATCATACTTTATATGGAGGTCAGGCCCAGACATCATCAGTATACATGTCCATGTGTTATGGAATGTTGTTTGTTGCTGTAAAGGTTGTTGTAACTCTCTGCTGTACCAAATCAAATTCCTTACCATGTAATGTACTATACATGGAAAAAAAGGATTCTGATTCCCGACACCCATATCTATCAATGGCCATGGATGACACTCGATTGGGTGGAAACACATAAGTCGTGTTTGAAGTCGATCAGTCAGATGCTTCTCAAGACAGTCTACTGCAGGGGTGCCCAACCTTTTTTGACCCAAGATCTACTTTTCAGCAGCCAACCCCTCCGGGATCTACAGTACAATATCAACATTTCAAACCACACGCATCGTTGTCAGCCTACAGTAACTTCACAACAACACAACACTACTTTGTTTTAACCACTTTACTTTATGTCCATTTAAGCATAATGTACAACAGACTTGTCATAAATACAAACACTGCCATTGCAAATGCAATCATAATAAGAACAGTCCAGAATAGTCCATTATAATTTGCAGAACAGTCCATTACACGTTGAACAATACTGTTGGCATAATTCACAGACGGCAGACAACAATCCTCCAAATGAACCGCTTCGTAGACAGGCAGACACGCACACACACAAAAAATATCGCTCTTTTTTCATTTCCACCTCATTTTTTTTTTCTTTCCTCCCCACATCTCCCAAGATCTACTCATGATCAGGCCAAGATCTACTGGTAGATCCCGATCTACTGGTTGGGCTCCCCTGGTCTACTGTATAGTTAGACACATGCGCACAGACGGATGCACATTTGGTAGTAGGATAGCTGAGCTGTAAGTTTTCCTCATTTGTAAATTGTCTATTTGCTGGTATGCTGTGGACCCCCTGCACATGCAGGAGCCCACTTTGAGAACCATTTTTTGGATGCCATGCCTTCCAACTGTGCTGCACTGAACTGTGACTATTAATGAGCAGGACTGTACTGTACTGTAGTGTAGTGCTGAAACACAGAAGGAGTGAGAATGATTACGGCTTTTGTGCCTTCATCAGGGGTTAATTTCTGCCGGAGCAAGGCGGAGCGCCGCTCCCCCTTGCTCCACATGCGCTCCCCCACCTGCAGGTGGCGCTCCCCCACCTGCAGAGACCTATCCGGGAGAAATGAGTGGCAATGGTGGCAATCCAGCCAATACATCCCCGTTCATTTCAGTCGTTGCTATAGGATACCACTCTGAGGCTGAGCCTTCCCAGCTATGGGATGTTTATCGAGAGTCGGGGAGGGATTTGGTCGCTCGCAGCTGCCCAGTACCCGTCACCTTAATATGAAAGTTTCCCTTGCGACGCCGACGCGGCCAAAGGGATAATGGTGTCTATTTACTGCTCATTGCTGAGATCCTGTTTAAAGCCCGCCTACTAGTTTTGTCATTTGCACAGACTAGGACCGGAAACGGATCTGCAGCATGGGCCCTCCTCCCTCCATGCAGTTGAGCGAGATCCTGTCATGGCGTCCACCGCTTGTTTACAAAACACACGTAGGGAAAAGAAAACTTTGCCTTTTTTACCAAGGACTGCGTTCGGTTTGATAAATAATGACAGCAGAGCCGTTTTCTAAAGCCCGATACGGGCGGATGCATGGCTTATAAGGCAGCACGTCGAGCTGTGGTGAGTAGCCTCAAATGAGCTGTTTGTTGTCCCCCTTGCTCCATGAAGTGAACGGTGTTAGCGTTGCTCTGTCTGTACTCCAGGCCTACATAGCTACTCTACCCAGGCTGCTCTGGGTAGAATCATGCCATCTAGTAGAGTTGCGACATTGGGGGGTCAGAAACCAAACGTGCTGGATAGTATTTTCTGTTGCGCGACCACTGCAGACAGCATTGCCATCGAAGCTGAGAGATCGCACAACGGGGCTATAGTTTTCAAAGAGGCCAGCGCAAATAAATAAAAGCCCTTTTAGACACGTGTAAACATGACAACTATTGGGAAATCAATGCTGATAGTTAAGTGGCGATTCTGATGGTCTACTCTAGTGTCATGTTTGCAAGACTAGTTTTTCAGAGACACTGACAAAACTATATTTTTTCATTTTATTTATTTTATGGTAGTGCTTTGTCGTAGTGCAATCGTGTTTCATGACTGTATGTTTATTTGTTCTGTTGAGTATAATATAGTCTTTATTTGCTGTATAATTGGAGCACATACATGTAGCCATTTTCTCCAATTAGTGTGTTTTTGAGCATATGAGTGTGTGCTTAATATGCAACTTTGGTGAGGAACTTTGAAAAATATTGCCCCCCCTGAAAACATGAATGCCCCACACTGATAATTTCCTGGCTACGGCAGTGACGACACCACACAATAATCTTCCGCAAAAAATCGACTTTTCTGCGCATGTTTTTCGGTGCGCGGGTGCGCGCACGTGCACGTGCGTGAGGTGCGCTCCGGCACCTCCGAGTTACAAATTAAGCACTGGCCTTCATTGATAGGTAAGGTAGTGATGAATAGGACTCGAACACGCGGCACACTGTCAGGCGAGGGCCTATATTATGTGTCATGTGCCTGGACCATTAGGCCAGCAGACGCCACGGAATATGTGCCTTAAAAGAATTTTAGACATCCTAGACAACCTAAGAGCTCCCAACACGATGCACCATGACACCTTTTGAATCATTTGGAAAATGTTAAATCTCTTATGGGAGATTGGCACGCAATCTCTTCCTATGGGGGGGCTGTCGCATAATACTTGACATTTCATGAAATAAATTAGCATTTAGCAAACTTAATCCAGAACGACTTACAGTAAGCATGACGCGTACAAAACATGGTAATGCATCAAATACATAACAATAGTCATCGAGACTTACAAGTATGCATATACAGCAGGGGTTTTCAACAGGTCGTCCGGGGACCACCAGTGGTCCCTGAGAGGATTTCAGGTGAATCCTCTCAGGGACCAAATGGACCCTTGCAGGTCCATTTGGTTTTATGTTTACGCTCTCAAGAGTTAAAATATTCATCATCTGAATTAGCCCAAGAAGATTAATGGTCATTTTCATCTGTATGTTTGCCTGTTTTGGTTTCTCCGAAATCCAGCCTGGAATTGTTGGACAAAAGCAATAAGAAATCTTTATAGATTTGGGGTCCGTGGGGCTAAAATGTCATCAAATGGTGGTCCGTGGCTCAAATGCTGAATAAATAGTGGGCCCTGTTATCAAAAAGGTTGAAAACCACTGATACACAATAGAGTGTGTACAAAAATGCTATCTAAAAAGACATGGATTAATTACAATATTGCGTCAAGATTTGGACACAGCCACACAGACCATTGGTCTCTGTCTCTCTCTCTGTCTCTGTCTCTCTCTGTCTCTGTCTCTGTCTCTGTCTCTCTCTCTCTCTGTCTCTGTCTGTCTGTCTGTCTGTCTGTCTGTCTGTCTCTCTCTCTCTCTCTCTCTCTCTCTCTCTCTCTCTCTCTCTTCTCTCTCTCGCTCTCTCTCTCTCTCTCTCTCTCCTCCATCCATGGCTGTGCCTTGTGTGTTCCCTGCTTTTTGCATAGCAGCACGTTGCATTTAATTTACGACTAAATGTACCAGAGGAGACACTCCATAATTCATGAAGGGGAAGAGAAAGGCAAGAAAAGAGAGACATGATGAATCTCTTCCACTCGCCATTCATGCTTGGGCCCAGCGCTCGCCATCCAATGTTAATGGCCAGAGACAAAGGCTTCAAAAGAGAGCTACATGCACACTGATGGCATTGTTAGGGATTCCTCTACGCGGAACAAAGAGCTGTGATGCGGGTCTATACGGCCATGAGCCCGTGTTGTTGTTGTTGTCAGGCAGAAACCGTGTATCTTTTATTTTAAATAGTATTAAAAAAAATGAATTCACTGAATTCAAATGTTTTTTTTTCTTCTTTTTTTGGCTAATCCTCCCTACTATAAGAGTGCGGTGACCATATAAGGAGTTCCTTCCTGTCCCCAGTGAGCCGCTGGGGTCTAAAAATCCCTAGTTTCAGTTTGGGCTTCATTGGGACTAGAGTACTAAGGGAGAGTACTGACATGTGTGCACATCTTGTCACCGGGCAGGCCGAAGGGTTTTCCAAATTACCCAAACCGCTCTTTTAATTAAGGCCCTACTTTTCTGAGTGGTGCAACCACCCCAAGGCCTAACTTCGTCCCCATGTACAGTACATACACCTGTATGTCTCTCAGTATGTTTAGCGTATCAGAGCGTTTGCAGTGTCATCACTTACAGAGTGCACACACAGTACCACATACTGAAAATATACTGGAAGGACATTCTTAAGTGAAGAAATATCTCAAAATTATACTAAAACCATTTTGATACCAGGGCCCAATATTTATTCAGCATTTGAGCCACGGACCACGACTTGATGACATTTTCACGCCACAGAGCCCCAAACTAAAGATTTCTTTTGGTTTTGTTCACAATTCCAGAATGGATTTGGTAAACATAGCTCAAAATGACCATTCTTCTATACATTTTCTAATTGTGTAGAATTCAGATAATGAATATTTTAACTCTTGAGGGTGTAAACATGAAACCAAATGGACCGCAAGGGTCCATTTGGTTTCATGTTTACGCTCTCAAAGAGTTACATCTGGTTAACCATCCATCATTTAGCTGTAGACCACCTGGAACCCTCTCATGGACCACTGGTTGAAAACCCCTGTACTAAACTACATTTCTAGGTTTACTTAAGTACAGCATGCTGCCAAGTGAGCGGAAACCTAGTATTAGCATTCTAAAAATGCTGCTGAATTCGCCTTGCGACAACTTCTCTTTATCTCGGTAATTAAGTCATTATCATTTATTGGAGCCAGTTAGCCTGGTGCTTCAGAGAGGAAATAAATACTAATAGCACAGAGCCGCTCAAGCATCCGCTATCCAGGGTTTTTTTGTGGGGAGGGGGATCAAAGATTGAACATAACTAAATATCAGACCCTTGACGTCAGGGCCGAGACGGAAATATTCTCACACATTGGCATGCAAAACATTTACCGCATTGGCATGCCATCACACCGCACGCAATACACACATGCACCCTCATAAGCAAAGTAATCCAGGGGGTGAATTTGGCCTTAGGCACTTTCACACACTTTCATGCTTTACATGCATGCATGCCGACACACACGCACAGCACACACACACGTGCACAAAACACACACACACTCACACTGACACGCCCTCCTGACCTATAAATCAATGCTTGACAAGGTGAGATTTACGGCCGCTGGTTTAACTTTGCTCTTGTGCATGGGAATGCGCTGTGACACCGGCTATAAAACCGCGAAATATATGTGCAGTGATTTTATTACATTATTTGTATAACTGTGCATTTCGCCCTACCGCTTTCCTCACACAGAGCAAATTGTGACATCTTTTCCAACTCAACAGCTCAAATAATGAGGACAAATTATAATCAATTGATCATTTTGTCTACACCATGTCGTTTTTTTCTATGTCACAATCACCCTTGGTTTGATATGCATGAGGACTCACAAACCCCCATTTGACATGGATTTCTATCTCTGGGACGTTAGTCTACACACCGCACAGAACCTGTAACTCCACAACAAAAGGTTCCCAGAACACCCATTTTGATAATCACTGCTGTAAAATGAGGATGAACAAAAAGGGGGTATCGCTTAACATGTTGTCCTGATGCAATCTGCAGCTAGTGTAGAAGAAGAATGAGGCCCTCCGGTACTGCAGCCAAATAAACGTCCAGGATGTGCATTTCATCTATATATTACAAGTATGGTCAGTCTTGCCAAAACAAATATGGGTCAAATCCAGGAAGTCATAAAACTACAAGCATGTGTCTACCATTTAAATCAGTAGTTTGCAACCAGTGGTCAGGGGGCCATCAATGGTCCTTGAGGGAGCTCCAGGTTGTCCCCATGGCTAAATGTTACAGTTGGTAACCAATAATGGACCCTTATAGATCTTTAACTCTTGAGAGTGTCAAATGAACCCAATGACCCAATGGAAAATGACCCCATATAACCAAGTGGACCTGTAAGGGTCATCACTGTTTCATGTTTCATGACAATCTCAACTTCACAGTCTCCCACAGTAAGACAACAACAGCACATGTTACAGATTGTTTTTAAATGCATTCACTTTCATTATCCACAGTATCTGAAAACAGTATCAGGTCCCCTATTCCTCTTGACAATAATTAAGACATTGTACCCAAATTCATGAACATGATTAACAAATTCAAGAAATGGTTGAAATCCTTGACATTACCAACAAATCTATGATCCATTCTGTTTTGCTGTATTCTTGTATGTTTTGCTTTGCTTTATATCTTTATTACATGCTGTATATATTGTAATGTGCAGACTCCCTTGAAAGCTAGATGATTCATCTCAAGGGATTATACCAATAAAGCATTTCAAACCATATGCTTTAATTTGACCTGCAATACTTAATTTACTAGAGGTCTACACAATTAGAGAATGTAAACGTTTTTTATTTTCATTTCGATCATTATTTGCCTGTTATCTGTCTTACGGTACCTAAAATTAATACAGCATGTCATTGTGGACATAACGTAGATCGAGGTCGCAAAATGATTTTTCTCCAAAATCTTACTCGGCAGAGGCTTCCGCGTATAAATCTCATCAAACGGTGGTCCATGGCCAAATGCCAAAGAAATAATGGACCTTGATATGAAAGAGGAAATGAAAACCACTGATTTAAATGATGTCACATTTTGTGAATGATGCTTCCCAAAGCAAGATCTTTTTAAGGAGATGACCAGTTCTTAAACCCTACAGTGTGTCCTCAGATGACCGCGGTCCCACCACAGTACAGGGCATTTTGCTTGGCTTTTCCATTGCTTGTCGATTGGCTATCTCTGGCGAAGCTGGCACAGGCTCGGTATGCCAGGTTGAAAGTTGGTTAACAGGCAAGCTGTTTCTTCGAAATAGACAGCACACACTGTGAGCTGTCTATTTCGAAGAAACAGCTTGCCTGTTAACCAACTTTGTGAGCCTTTTTTACCCGGAGGCTGTAAATCGCTCTTTCTGTTGAATGTTCCAGCCTCTGAATAGTGGTGGCGTTGTTGGCGTTGGGTTCAAGTCAGGTTTTTGAACATGAATGTTCTGTGGAGTGTTGTATGTCTTGGTGTATGTTCCTTTTGTGCCTTTCGCCTCCATTTTTGTATATTTTTTAAAGGATGGATAGGCTGAATAAATGGTGAGAGAGATGGGGGTATGGTTTGATGCAATAGGTAGGGACTGACGGGGTTCGGGAGTCGAACCCACGGCACACACTGCCAGATTGCATTAACCAACCAAGGTGTTGGACCGCTGAACCACGGCCATCCCCATGGTGTATCCTTGAACGTTGATGTTGAGATGTGGCTGCCTGTAAAGTGTGTATGTGAACGTGATACAGTATAGGTAGGGCAGTAGTAGGCCACTTATACTGTATGTCCGTGTCTAGCCGTACATCAACTGTACAGCCAGCACCCCGCTGGGTGAATGTGATCTTACATACGCTCATAAAACATTAACAAGACTCTCCCTTAAAGACAGACCTGGACATTTATAGTTGTAATGCAGACAGAGAGAGAGAGAAAAAAGAGAGACAGGTTTGAGGTGTATACACATGTGCATGTGTGTGTGTGTGTGTGTGTGTGCACACTATGTGTGTGCATTGTTGAAAGTGCTGTTGATATACGACTTTGTGCTCTGACTGCTTCCGTGGCCTTCAATGAAAACATCTTCGCTTTGATCTGCTAAAGTTGTTTATAATGATTCTCTATTAGCGGAGCAGTCGTTACCCCGTCCTCTCCCCTCGGGACCGTTTCCGTGCACACACGCCATACGCACTGCACGCACACACACTTGTGCAATTCATTCCAGCGGTCCCGCAGATTAAAAATGTAAAGTGCACGTATTTCAAAGCACCCATACATCATGAGCTCCTTCTCTGTGTGTGTTGGCATGTACAGTCCAGTATGTGTATACAGTAGTACATGCTTCACTGAGGTGCTGTCCATGTTGAACAGTGATTCTCAAACTTCACAGGACCCCCACATTAATGTGGATTGTTCGTTGTTGTTCAGCAAAGGTGCACTACCCCCTACTATAGAGAGTGCTGGCCATGAGATGAGAGGGGGTTTCCAAATCACCCAAATCACAGAATGCTCTGTAAAACACTAACTGCTTAATAAAGCATTCGGTTGTTAGCTATTCTATTTTTTTTACCCCCTTTGTGTGACTTTGTTTTTAAATTGTTTTTTAAACTCTCCTTTTATTTGATTGTGTTCATGCAATGTTTTTTTTTATTCTGTAAACTGTACCACTTTAATATTTCAAATGCAATGTTCAATACAAATGAAATGTATTCTTCTTCTTCGTCTTCTTTTTAAGGGATCAAGTGGTCCCCTTTCTTCTTCTGCTCCTTCCGCTAAAAATGGCTGTTCTTACTGAACCGTGCAGTCAGTGTTCAAGAGTCTTCAAGAACTCTGCACACTCTAAAATTTAAACTGGCCCTGTTAAAAATTAGATTTCTTTTTCTCAGGTTCGTGCTCTTATTATTATGCATATTGTTCTGATTACTCATTGCCTTAGCTGCTTGCTTGGTCCCGTCTTATTTCTGCTTGCAGCTATATTTGTTATTATTATTTGGTACAGTACTAGTTTTGCTTGGGACCTCCTGGATGCCCCTCAAGGACCGCAGGGGGTCCCCAGACCGCACTTTTAAAACCACTGGGCTACAACAACATCCATACATCCCGTTACCCCCTTTTTTTTGTTAGAAATAGTGGAGCCTTTCAGCGTGACAACTGCTGGTGTGAGTCTGATAAGTCCAGTGAATCACTCGGGGACATCATGCGCCGTGGCTCCTCCGTCTGCTTTGGGCTTCTCGTTCCAATCAACACGTGTGTGTGTGTGTGTGTGTGTGTGTGTGCGTGTGCGTGTGCGTGTGTGTGTGTGTGCATGTCTCAGATGAGCGATGTCTGCGAGGCTTCTGCGACGTCGAGCTGCCAACCGCTGATCCATCCGCGTGTCTGACGTATCACACCCCATCGCAAGCACAAATGACCAACTGTGTGTCTGTGATGGCGTGTGTGTGTGTGTGTGTGTGTGTGTGTGTGTGTGTGTGTGTGTGTGTGTGTGTGTGTGTGTGTGTGTGTGTGTGTGTGTGTGTGTGTGTGTGTGTGTGTGTGTGTGTGTGTGTGTGTGTGTGTGTGTGTGTGTGTGTGTGTGTGTGTGTTGTGCCAAGGCACCATAGTGAAGCAGATTGTACTGGCTACCATCCAGTTTTGAGCGTTCTCTAATCCTCCATCTGCATCGGAGCAAACAGGTCACCTCTCCCTCTCTATCTCTCTCTCGCATGCACACGCACCGAAGCACACACACATGCATGCATACATGGGCGCACACATACACACACACACACAGGCACACGCACACACAAAGCAGGGTAAGTAAAGTGCAAAGATTAAACAAAAAAAAACTCATTAGAAGCAAAAGGCCTGTGTTCAAATTTGGGGAATGTATTTTAGGAATGTATAGTAAAGTAGCCAAGTAAAAATATTGAAATATCTTTACGATGAAGCTGTCTTTCACATAGAAATGGGAATACTCAAGTAAAGTTAAAATGACTTGAAATTGTACTGATGTAGTCTATTGTAAAGATGCATGAAGTCAATGTTTTATCTGCAATGCAATTTTACACAATATATTATTGTGCAAAATGTTGAAGACCCCTGGCTAAGAGTTGTGTAAAAGACAGAACAGGATAGAAAAGAACAGTCTGACAGACATTATAGCCCAACACCTGACGCCTCAACGTTACAACTAACCCGTGGGCAGGTTAAAAACTAATCAGCTGTGGCTTCCTGGGAGGTTAACTTTAAGCTTTGTTGAGTTGTGTTTGGGGTATAGGGTAGGGTGTCGGACTAATGCCCGTCGGACTGCCAGCACGTTGGACCAAACACACACACACACACACACACACACACACCACACACACACACACACACACACACACACACACACACACAGCACCTAAGACCTAAAGACAGAGCACATTTCTTATAAACGTTTTATTCCATTATAGGTGAAGTGGCTCCGCTGTGCGCTGTGGCGGCGGCGGCGGCGCACTCTCAAAACGCTTTCAATTTACGTGAGAGGAAGAAAACCGCAGTATAGCAGATGCTCACATGAAGAGAGAGAGAGAGATAGATAGAGAGATGGAGAGAGAGAGAGAGTACGCTATAACCTTGGCGGTTTCTCGATGCACTGACCCCGGTCACTTTGTCTGATGTATGATGCAGCATCACAGAACGCGCGGCACATTTATTAGGGCCCTCTATGGCTGCCTAATGATAAAAAGATAAGGGTGCATGTGGGGGGGAAATGGATGGCGGCTTGAGCGGCATAGCCCACACATGGAGCCGAGTCACGGAGGGCTGTGCCCCCCCCCCCCCCCCCCCGCGCTACAGTCCCTGGGCGGTAATATCATAAAGGAGGCAAAGGTCGCCCGCTCCGGGAATACCCTTTAACCTTTCAGTACCCGAAGCCTATTGAAAAATGTCAGATCTACAAGCTCATAGCGCGCCACCCGCGCTTGTAGCTGCAAGTCTTTGAATCCAAACGGCGGGGATCCCTCGATCCACGCCAAATATAAGCATGAAATATCACTGACGATAGATTTTTCAGGATTCTAGTGTCAGCAATCTAGTGCTGGCTCTGTGTCACAAACTAGAATCTAGGTCAGAAACTATAGAATTACCATTAGAATCTAGATTTTCTAGTGTCAGAAACTAGAGCGTTAGAAACACTTCTAGCGCCAGAAACTAGTATGTAGCAAAGAATCTAGTGTCGTGGTGGGGTCAGGTGGTTGCGCGGCAGTGGAGATCTGCCACCGTTAGGTGCGGATTTAGCCGATTAATCTCTGTCATCATCTTGCCATTGTGAAGAAGCAATTTAGATGGTAAATACGCCGGGTGTTCCATACATCATCGGCTCGGTGCCACGTCTGCCCAAGTTTGTCTGCACATTTACGGGGGGCTGAGTAGGATTTATGTTAAATAAATGGTCTTATTTGTTGTCAGGACAGTTTTATCGCGGCACAACAGGGGGATTTAATGAGAGCATATATGAATCGCATTACCTGTGCGAAACTTTTAACTTTAACTTACAGTGTGCCTTACAGTGAATTTCTCCCCAGTTTTTTTTTTTGATGCATGTTTTCGTGTCAGGGTTTTTCTCCTCTTTTTTAATCTTGTAAAACAGGGGTTTTCAACAGGTGGCCCGGGGACCACCAGTGGTCCTTGAGAGGGTTCCATGTGGTCCCCAGCTAGGTTGGTTACAGATATAACTCTTGAGAACGTAAAAATGAAACCAAATGGACCCGCAAGGGTCCATTTGGTTTGTTGCAACTTCAACAACAACTGATGCAACTTCAACAACAACTGATGATGTTATTGATACTTGCCTAATAAAAGTCCTGTCCCGAAAATGGTATGGGTGCGGCTGCCCCCATGCCATTTTCTCCTGCCCCACCCCCCAATTGGGAAATGTTACATCCGCCCCTGGCCATAATGGACCTCTATTAAAATGTGATCCCAATCATCTCAGGTCAAGTCAGACCACCTTTGCTAGAACAATGTTATTCTTGGAGAGATTTTTTTCTCTCTTTTTTTCGTCCCCATCTTTTTCTTCTCTCCATCGCGTCTGGTGTTCCTCACGTCTGACACTTAATGAGGAGAAGGAATTACTCTTTTCTTAGGGCGCCCGCCCAAAAAACATATCACGCATACTGTATATCTCATTGCGCAACGTCAGACCCACGGCAGATTATCCCTCCAGATGCAATGAAATACTGTGAGAATGGGAGCCATGTTTATATGTGGAAATTAAACATTCTGCCTCCCCATCTCCTCCCCCGTCTCCCAGCTGTATTATATACATATACACATATGTATTATAAGGCATATAGTGCCACAATCTCACTGTTTAAAGGGATTGTGACATACATGTAATTTTTCACTTTTTACATACAGTAAATATATATTTTTTCTCAGCTAAATTGCACCCAAACAACCTAAACTTTTAACAAACAGTTTGTCTTCTGTGTAGAGTTTTCTGGCTCAAAGAAGTGCTCTGTTTTTCCTGCTGTTTGTTCACTGAATGTTCAGTGGACAAAAAAATAAAAATAAATGAAAATTAATCTCATGAAACCTTTAAAGCAAAGCTTTTATAAGTGGGATCCTTCAGGAGGTTCCAGGGGATCCCCAGATCCCCACAGCAGTGGAGGTGCGGGTGGGGGGCCCGAGGATGATGGCACTTGGGTGAGATCAAATCAGATCAGCTCATCTGCCGTCTAAAAAGTGACGGCACCCCCACCCCCCCTATAGGCCAAAATCATTTCAGGTTAGACCAGGCTATTTTAACCCTAATCCTAAACACAGAAATCGTCCAAGCTCACAATTCACTGCAAAGTGGCACACTATGAACTAGTAGAATGCCAATATTGAATTTTGAAAGACATAATAACCAATCTCGATGTGGCCGGGACAGTGGGGGCTGCCATAACATATTTTCAAATGGGGGAACGATCCATTTGGGGGTCCTTGACATGAAGGTTTGAGTGCAAATCCCATCTCCTTACAACTCCATACATACAGTACAGACAGCGTTTATATAAAAGCTCCACATGCTACCGTATAGCGGCGAACAGAGCTGGCAGTGGATATACATAACGCATGTTTCATATTCTGCAAGTCAATGGACTGGATAGTGAATTATGCCACAGTCTGCTGGCAATGCACACGGACTGCCACCTCTCCGTCGCATAACAAATGGAAAACAATTTTACATATGGCATTCATATGACGTCCTGGGAAAGCTAATGGGAAATATAGAAAAAAACGTAGGCGGCTCGGCCGCCGCTGACTGATAGGATTTGAAATTGCACTCTACACTTGAATGAATCCCCGCGCAGCCAACGCAGTTGCTTTTATTGTGGAGGAGGGGGCTGGAGGGGAGGTGGAGGGGGGTGCAGAACGGACCATGGGCCCTTATCTTTAGAGAGGGAGAGAGAGAGAGAGAGAGAGAGAGAGAGTCAAGAGGGGTTTTCACTTGAAATGTCTCATTGTGTGGAAGGCATTCAGAGCAAAAGCTTTCACTGATCTGCGATCTACACAACTGCGGGTAGGGGAAAACGTATCAGGGAAAATATAAGAGGGATGAGGGAACATCTCTCACTTTCTCTCTCTCCCTCCCTCCGTCAGGAACTCCCAAGGCGGGTGATGTCATTCGCTAGACGTTCCTCCTCCCTCCTCCTCGCAGTGACCTTACGTTCCATCGTAGTCAAATGAAACCCATGTGCTGCTCCTCATGCTCATGCAGACGACTGCTCATGCAGACTGCAGGGAATGCCTTTCCTCCCCGTAATTGACAGTGGTGCGGGGTCTTTGAAATGCTGATGAAGCAACAACAACAACAACGCCTCGGCCCCTGTAGGCCAGATCTGACTCTGACTGGGAGGAGGAGGAGGAGGAGGACGGGGGTCTGCTCTGATAGTGATATGAGCTGATGAGGAGGGAGAAACGCTTCTATGGTGTCATTATGTGCTCGATCAGGTCCGGATGTAACATTTCCCAATTGGGGGGGAGGGGCAGGTGAAAATGGTATGGGGGCGGCTTCATCGCCGATGTAGTCGCACCCATGCCACCTTTGGCCAGTTTTGGTTACAGGGCTTTTATTGGGCAATTAATCATTGAAGTTTCATTAATGTGAATAGTGTTGGTTAAGTGGTGTGACAATTGTAGTCAAGTAGTAGCACTAGTAGTGTTTCAAATCATTTTAAATACAACAACTTTCATTTTAAATATCTTGGAAATTTGGGTTGTTTGCATGCCATCATGTTTGGTGAGGCAGTCAGGGCATTTAGCGGGGCATTGCCCCCCCACCCCCAATGCCCATGCCTAGATCTGGCCCTGCACTCAACAGTTCAAGGATGCTGTCCTTGAACTGTGGAGAGGGACAGACGTGAATGTCCCTCTTGGCATTAGCTGCCCCGCTCTCTAAATTATGGTTCCCCCACTTCAACCACTGTTTTTACACACTTGTGTGTGAAAACAGTCGCTCTACACGCAAAAAACCTTGTCTTGTTGTTTATAGATGTTTATAGATGTGTTCATTTTGTCATTTTAGGAGAAGTTTGAATTTTTGGAGGAATATGAACTACGTATAATGACTTATCCAAAGAGGACATCAGATTGGAAGTGACTTTAAAGGTTTTGTGACATTTATTTGTACAGAAAACCTGATCTTTGAACATTCAGTGGATTTTCTGTGGTCGGGTGTTTTCTGTGGGGTTTGGAAGGGTTTTGAGCTGCAATGACATTCAGCAGGAAAATCAGACCACTTGTTTGTGACAGAAAGCCTCCAGACCACAGAAAATCTACTTAATGTGAAAAGAAAAATCACATTCAGGCCCAGAAAAAAATAGAAATAAATAATGTCACAATCCCTTTAAGTGTCCTGTTATCCATTTACTTGTGTCAAGCTACTTGTCGTGAATTTCTTAAGATAGGCCTATATATTTGGATATTGTTGTATCATGGTCTGTTTTGTGTGGCTGAACATTTGAGAAAGCCACAATGGCAACTTCCCTCTGAGCTTTTCCGTATATATTTTCCATTTAGTGCCGATTTTTTAATTCTTGGTACTGTTAGGCCTACTTTAATTTGTCAATGACATATTAAATCAATCAAGCAATCAATTAAAACACTAGATAATAGAGAAGAGGATGCCAGATTGGACCCTATAACGATGTGGTGATCAGTGCATGCTAGCTGGTTGAGCCATTAGGACATCATAATTGTCACTTGCCTTTGAAGCCATGCCTCTGCTCATAATTCACGCCGTGTTCCAATCCGTGGCCGTGTGTGCGTGTATGTGCGTGCGTGCCTGTGTGTGTGTGCGTGTGCGTGCGTGGGCAGCCAGATTAGGATCAGACTTGGAATGAAAATTTAAGGGCTCATTAATTTTCCAAATCCTCCCTTTAACATGCCAACACGTCATGTTTAAACGACTCATTTACACATTTTGATAATTTGCACCAATGGCTACTGTATGTAGTGAATGTATAAATTATAGTGGGCTATTAAAAACTGTGGGTTTGTGATTAATCTGCATCAATCATATACATATTTCTTGCCTTTTTTATCTTAAAACACATTTGACGACGTGGTTTGCCAATGCTTGCCGGCCGAGTCTCGGAAATAAGACAATAGATAGTATACTGATTAATGGCCGCTGGCCGCGAGGGGAGTGAAACATATAACTGTGGCAAGAAATTGAACTTGTGGGATTTTTGGATCAAACCGTTTGCAGAGAAGAAGTAGCAGGGGCGGATGTAACATGTCCCATTTGGGGGGGCATGAGAACATGTTGGAGGGGCAAGAGAAAATGGTATGGGTCGGCTTCATCGCCGCACCCATACCATTTTCGGTTACAGGACTTTTGTTAGCCAAGTAAAGCATCAATAATAACATCAGTTGTTGCTGAAGTTGCAACAGACACGCAGCATGCATAAAGCTAAAGGTCTGACTCAGAGAGTTTTCTGTTTTCAATGATGAAATGCTGTTGGTTTAGTGGTGACACAGCTGTAGTTAGTTAGTAGCAGTAGTAGTGTTTCAAATCATTTTAAATACAAGCACTTTAATTTGAAATATCTTGGGTTGTTTTGCATGGCATCGTGTTTGTGTGTGTGTGTGTGGGGGGGGGGGGGGGGGGGCAGACTGGGTATTTAGGGGGGCATTGCCCCCCACTCCCATGCCCATGCCTAGATCCGCCCCTGAGAAGTAGTCTTGCCAATAACGGCTCCTCGACACAAGGTCACCCGGGCGCAGGGGTCATTTGTCTCACCCCCCACCCCCCCTCACCCCCCCGACCTGATGAGAAATATTGACTAATATTCAGCCAGGGCAGCGAAGATCCGGGAAAGTGTTGTGCAGAGGGAACTTTTTCACTTTGACATATAACGGGTGGCAGTGCAGTGAGTGTGGATTAAAAGACTTGATGCCGCGTGGAGAGCTATCAGTCAGCGTGAGGCATGATGCATGCTGGGAGCACTGCAGGAGGGTTACGCAGAGGCCAAAAACTACTCTACACGCTGTTCTAGTTATTTATTTTATTCTATAGCGTCTTATCTTAACAATACCAATCACTGTTGTCAAATAATACAGTATTATATTACTTTCAGTAATGTTATTACTTTATTTCCAATAACTAGTAACTTAAAGGGGAATTCCACCTATTTTCAACGTTCTGTCATTAGTATACCCTAAGGTGCTGGGTGGACATGATGAAAAAGTTCCCTCATTCTGTGTTCCCAAGAAATGGAGGTCTGAAGAAAGCCACTAACATGGTGAAACATCTTTATGACATCATCAAGATGTATTTTCACCATGTTAATGGATTTCCTTAGACGCTTCTTTTTTTCTGAGAGCGTACAAATGGAACCAAATGAACCCGTTAGGGTTCATTTGGTTGCATTTGTACGCTCTCAGAAAAAAAATGTTGAAAATGGGTGGAATTCCCCTTTAATATTAATATTTCACATTTTGAGTAATATATATTACATTTAAGTGTGTGGAAGTGTGTGCATTGTGTGTGTTTATATACTTGTGTACATTCTGGCCAGACTGCATTGGGGTCAAGTTGCTTTGCAGGTTGTTGATCTGGTCTAGATCTAGAGTGCTCTAGAGTAGATACAGAAACAATGCTCACTAACACTAACACTCATGCCAATATAGTGAAAAATACATATTGTTTTACTTGAGGTAAAACACACACAATGAGTGTTCACATGAAAGCAAGTCTACTTTACTTTATATGCACACATGCTAGCTTTTCCGGGTAGAACAGTCAATAGAAACCTCTAGGTCCCGATACCCCCCCCCCCCACACACACACACACACACGCATCCCTTCTGGCCGGTCAATCCCCCCCCCCCCCCCCCCCCAACCCCAACCCCAACCCCAGGGGAGTGAGGAGACCTTATAGCACATAACTCAGCTCTCTTTGACCTTTCACCCACAACAAGGCCTTATACGGCTATGATGGATGGCTCTACCGGCACCGTGCATGGTTCACATCTCATGATTTATAGAGTCAACCACTAATATTTACCACCCCTGTCCATCCATCCATCCATCCATCTGTCTGTCCGTCCGTCCATCCATCCGTCCATCCATCCATCCATCCATCCATCCATCCATCCATCCATCCATCCATCCATCCATCCATCCATCCATCCTCCTTTCCACTCCAAACATCTGATGTTCATTGCCAGAGGTGCCCACACTTTTTTGACTTAAGAGCTTTCAAAATGACAACAAGATCTACACATCATTAATGTGATTGTTCCATTTCAAGGCCCCTAGAAAGTTTGAGCTTTGAAATAGTGGTGATGGTGTTACTTACTGTTATAGTGTTTAAGAATAATGCACTTATAATGAAAAATAGAGGGAGAATTGGAAGGTTTTCCAGTGTATATGCTATTAATGACGTTTGAAAACAGTATTTGAGGGTTTGAGTTGACAGTTCGTGATGTTGAGTTTAGTTTCTTGCACCCAAACCTAAGAACGTTCACGTTTTTGTCCCCAGTTGGGAAGGAGAACTGTCAAAATGTTGGTCAAAATAACAATTATTTTCCATTTTCTAATTGTGTGGACTCTGGAAATTACATAATTCAGATGTTTAAATATAATTTAACTCTTGAGAGTGTAAAATGAAACCAAATGGACCCGTAAGGGACCATTTGGTTTTATTTTAACGCTCTCAAGAGTTACAGATCTATACATTTTAGGGGACTGTCATGTGATCTACCTGCATGGCCTGTGTGATCTACTGGTAGATCACGATCTACCTTTTTGGGCATCCCTCATTGCAGTTTCGTTCCTTGACATTTTGCAAGGGATCTTACAAGTTCCCCCAATGACACTGAGAGTAGGAGTTTGTAGATCAGTGGTTCTCTAAAGTGTTGGTCCACCAGGGATCCTCTACATGAGTTCCTTTAACCGGGTCCCCAAATGGACTCTCGCTGAAGTCCGAGAGAACACGAATCCAAATGGAACACGTAGTCCTTTTTTTATAGCCTCTCAGAGTCACGGGGGGGTCCTTGAAATTAAAACACCCAAGAACCACTGAGATATAGTAGATGGATACACGCACGCACGCACACACACACACACACACACACACACACGCACGCACGCACGCACGCACGCACGCACGCACAAGCGTGCGCGTTTAAGTTTGCTGAGGCGATTCTTCATGGTTTTAATATCCACGTGTCAGCCTTGTGTGTGCTTAATGGCTCTCCTGACTTTCCCCTCTCGAGGGCTATAGGACTAAAGTGTATTTTGTGTCTGTAACTGTACGTATACTTGATGCACTCAGTCACGTCCAGGCGGGTTGGTGGGTGTGGGTGGGTGTGGGACTCATCAGACAGCGATGAGGCCCACATGAACCTCACCGCCGAGGAGAGGGGAAAAAAAGACATGAAAGACCCCCAAATGTCTCCCCCTTCTCGGTTCCGACGCTGAAAGCACAAAAGGGATTCCTTATTCGCGAAAGGAGGGGGACATCAATCAAGGTCTGAGGGCTGAGCGCTACGCAAGTCTTTAAAGCTGCTTTTTACCCCATTCTCTAGTCTATTTCTCTTTTTTTCTCTCCTAGTTACCTCATGTGCACTCCACGGACTCTTGTACCCCCGACAACCCCCCTCCCACCCCCCTGTTCTGTTCTCAAACCTTATCGCCGGCCCTCATCTGCATTCCAAGGCTTCCCATAGGAACGCCATATACAGTACAGTGGCGTTTCTAAGCAATTTGGAGCCCCATGCAGGCAAGATTTTCCCTGGAGCCCCCCTTACCAAATGGACCCGTAAGGGTCCATTTGGTAAGGGGGGCTCCAGGGAAAACCTCCTGTGACATCATACCTATGACAGGCACAGTAAAATGCTGCCCAAGGGATAAAATTATGAACTATGTTTAAACTAAAGAACATATTATGGCCTAGATTTTCCTTACTGCTAAACCCCTTATCCCTTAACTTCTTTCCCTTTTTAAACTATTTAAAAAAAAAAAAAAAAACATTTCAATAGTTAAAATGGTCAGTCCACAAGTTCACAACGTGTCAAATGATTGGCATGTTGAACTAAAAAAGTTTATCAAAATAGGGTAAGGATAAGGGGTTTGGCATAAGGGGTTTAGAGTGTGACGAAAATGGAGCCATATATGTGCCCTACATGTTTTAAATGTTCAATTCTAGT
This sequence comes from Benthosema pterotum, assembly GCA_039105355.1. Taxonomy (NCBI): domain Eukaryota; kingdom Metazoa; phylum Chordata; class Actinopteri; order Myctophiformes; family Myctophidae; genus Benthosema; species Benthosema pterotum. The sequence continues at coordinate 22,153,715 of CM076982.1, forward strand.
TATAGAGGACGAGTATAATGCATTCATCCATATGAGGCGTATTAGCCTGGGATCATTTTAAAGCAGTGATACTTTTAAAGTCTGGTGGTCGCCCCGGTGCCCCCCCTCCCCTGCTCTCATGGCGCCCCAGGCAACTGCCTAGTCTGCCTAACGGCAAAAAACGCCCCTGGCCATATACATTCTAACATGTGGGGCGAACGGAGTGGAAAATTCCAGCGCGAAGACGACGACAGCGGCGGCGGAGAGGAGCAGGCCGTATAGGATAATCTAGGCCACGGTGTTATGCAATAAGCCGACAGGTTAGAACATCTCTGCTGTAGTTTCTCCCTGCAGATGAGCAGAGCTAGTGGCAGACCCAGATATGTTGTGCATTGAAGGCACACATAGCCAGTGTTGCCAACTTCCAAAATCCAAAATGCACTAGTGGCACTTCCAAAATGCACTAGAATGCGCTAGAGCAGTGCATGGGTTTTCAACCATTTTCATACCAGGGCGAACTATTTATTCTGCATTTTAGCCACATTTTAGTTTCTCTGACAAAATGTTGGTCAAAATGGCAATTCTTCTACATTTTGAAAATGTGTAGATTCTTGAAAATTAGGTAATTCAGATGGTTAACTTTTATTTAACTCTTGAGAGCGTAAAATGAAACCAAACCGACCCAAAAGGGTCCGTTTGGTTTCATTTTACGATCTCAAGAGTTACAGATCTAAAAGGGTCCATTTGGTTACCAATGGTCCTTTCTAGGAACGAAGGAGGACTCTATCATAGGAAGAAAAATGGTGAAAAACAAGGGTTTTATTTCTGGCGCCTGTCAACCAATTTCACCCCAATTCACAAAAGCAAAAAAAAGCACCACATTTTCGCTAGGAGTTTTTCCACTAATTTTGGCGCTAGGGGGGTCTGGAAAAGAGCTAAAAGTTTAGTGACAAATGCGCCAAGTTGGCAACACTGCATATAGCCCTTATGCTGCAGACTCCTGCTCCACACACTATACTTCTCCATAGTCTTCAGTCCCCCTTTTTTGTCTTTCTGTCTCTTTTCTCTGAATCTTTTTTTCCCTGCTTTATCTCTCTATATCTCGCCTCTCTCTCTCTCAGCTCTCGGAGTTACTCTCTGTTCCTGTCAAGAATGAGAAAAATGTCAGTGTGTCTGTGTAGGAGTTGGTGGATGGTGCTTGTTAACCATTTTTCGCCGGGGTGCAACATCACATTCCACCTTTTTTTTGCTTTTTTGATAATTGGGGAGACAGAATAAGTGGAAAGAACATCTGCGTTCAATGTCACACTGTCCTCTCGCTCTCTCTCTTTCTCTCTCTCTCTCTCTCTCTCTCTCTCTCTCTCTCTCTCTCTCTCTCTCTCTCTCTCTCTCTCGTACTCATGCCCTCCTCCTTTGCGTCGCCACAGGAGCAAAGAGCGGTAATCATTAAGGAAGGTGATAAAGCCTCGGTAATTAAAGAAAAAAAGAATAATAATTAAGTGAAGATCGCTGTTATTTAAAACAGTGGGTTTTCAACCAGTGGTCTGGAGACTACCAGTGGTCCTTGAGACGGTTCTAGGTGGTCCCCAGGCTAAATGATGGACAGTTGGTTAACCAGATGTAACTCTTTGAGAGGGTAAACATGAAACTAATGTGAATTAGCCTTAAGTCTATACCCAACTAGAGAATGTAGAAGAATAATGGCAATTTTGATTGATCTATGTTTGACTGTTACCTGTTACCCGAAATCCAGCTTGGTTTGTGGAAAAAATCAAAACAAATCCTTACTTTTGGGGTCTGTGGGCGTGTAAATGTTGTCAAATGGTGGTCCGTGGCCCTGGTGTCAAAAACGTTGAAACCCACTGATTTAAACCAAAAAAACAGGCCTGCATGTGCCTCTAATTCAGAACATATTCCAGCATGCACGTATATCCCCGACCCCCCATCTGTCGATGACGTCTCTGTATTTGGACAGCAGTCGCTCCGTGGGTGGGGTGGGGTGGTGAACGTTATCTAAACCAGACTGGAGGTGGTGATGGAGGAGGGAGGGGAGCGTAGGTTTCGCCCCGACATCTCTGACAAAATGCATTATGACACCCCCTCCCCAAAAAGTCTTCAGGCCACATCGAAGGATGTACGGGCCGTGAGGGGAAATGATGGAACCCAAGACGATGACGATGAGGGCGTGTTTTCACAAGGGATAGGAATAACACAACATATAGCTTTGGGCTGATCGGGATTCATTTAAATTTATCTGTAAAGGAAAAAGAAACGCAAGGAGAAAAAGAAGGAGGAGAAACACCCTTGTGTGTCGCTTCCACACAATTTCCACGCTCCTAGCCAAATGCCATGTTTACCGGCTTGTTTTAGAATTTAGATTACATACACACACACACGCATGCACATGTAAGAGCACACACACACACACACACACCAGGGCCGGATCTAGAGGGGGGCAGGGGTGGGCAGGGCCCACCCAAACGTGCCTCCTGCCCACCCAATGAAAGGTAATATCAGTGGTTTTCAACTAGTGGTCCGAGAAGTTGGTTAACCAGATGTAAAAATGAAACCAAATGGACCCTTGCGGGTCCATTTGGTTTCATTTTTACGCTCTCAAGAGTTAAAATATTCACTATCTAGAGAATGGAGAAGATTACTGGTCATCTTTTATCTGTATGTTCGACTGTTTTGTTTCCCCAAATCCAGCCTGGAATTGTGGACAAAAGGGGCTAAAACGTCACCAAATGGTGATCCGTGGCTCAAATGCCGAATAAATAGTGGGCTCTTGTGTCAAAAACGTTGAAAACCACTGCTTCATTTAATAAAAAAAAAGGTGTTGCCCACCCTGCCACCCTAGTAGGGCTGGCTAGATCCGGCCCGGACACACACACACACACACACACACACACACCCCGATAGGTATTCCTGTAACGCCGCCGACGACACGCGAGAAGAGAAAAGGAACAGAAGGCGAGAGAGAGAAAGAGAGAGACGAAGAGAGAGAAGTGGAATAATGAGACAGATCAGAGGAAGTGATCCTTAGCCAGAGGTCAGAAGAGCTGATAAACGGCAAGCGACGCCTGCCTTGCATCTTAAGTGCGGATCGCTGCAATTAACTGCCGCGCACACAGACGCACACACACGCACCGCTACGGATGCCACCACGATGTCACAGCCTTTCTTTCTCCTATCACACACATATCCGCGCGCGCGCGCGCACACACACACACACACACACACACACACACACACACACACACACACACACACACACACACACACACACACACACACACACACCAGGGGCGGATCTAGGCATGGGCATGGGGGGGGGCAATGGCCCCCCCTAAATACCCAGTCTGCCTGCCCCAAACACGATGCCATGTGAAACAACCCAAGATATTTCAAATTAAAGTGCTTATATTTAAAATGATTTGAAACACTACTACTGCTACTAACTAACTACAGTTGTGTCACCAATAAACCAACAGCATTTCATCATTGAAAACAGAAAACTCTCTGAGTCAGACCTTTAGCTTTATGCATGCTGCGTGTCTGTTGCAACTCCAACAACAACTGATTATTATTGATGCTTTTACTTGACTAATAAAAGTCCTGTAACCAAAAATGCTATGGGTGCCCCCATACCATTTTCTCTTGCCCCTCCAACATGTTCTCATGCTCCCCCAAATGGGACTTGTTAAATCCGTCCCTGACACACACACACACGACACGAGCGTGTGTGCACAGCGCGCACACACACCACACACCCCCGTCAAACAATCAGCGTGGATGTCAGTGAAGGTCGCCTGACCAGAATGAAAAAGGTCAAGGGAAGGTGTCGGGGGTGACGGCGTCCAAACACATCACCTTCCCCACCGCCGGTGGGGCCAATTTAATTAAGATTGAGAATGACATTTTCTTGTCCTGTGTGACTTCTTTCACCACCCCCCCACCACCTCTTCTCAGTGGCTTCTATAGGGTGGGAGGAGGCATTTTTGGTAGAATAATAAAGTGCTTCACATTCTTCACAATCAAGCCTGAGAGAGACACGTGTGTTGGGAGATTCGCACACTTTTTGATTAGGATTACACAGTAAAGTCCTGTAAAAGTCAAGTTAAAACAAGTAAAGGGTAAACTGCAAATCTAATTAGAGATGAATTGACTTTTTGCTGCAAATACAGTATGTTTCCCTGTTTCTGTGATTAAATACATGCTGGCAACTGCGCACTCTGTTGCTAATAATATCCACTGTGTGTTTGAAGGTTTGAAGGTCGAAAGTTCTGATGTAACTCGATACTTTTTTAGCAACATGGAAGATGTCTTCATTAAAGCATCAACCCCCCGGCCGTCCCCCCGGTCGTCTCCCTCACCCACTGATCCACATTATTATTTCCCTGCCAAGTCGGTCATCACACCCATGACCCATTAAAATTGCATTAAAACAAAATGTGAGATGATGACAGATGATGTCCAATGTTCTTTTCAATTGCTAAAGCTGTTATAGGCAACTTTTTAGCCAAAAATCTGAATATACAGTATATAGCTATATTTTATGCCTTTTCGCTTCTACTTTGATGCTGCACATGTTTCACTGCTGACAGACACTTGCTTTGCCCTAGATGGTCCATAACTTTTGTTGATGTCAACAAATCCTTTTTGTCGTGCTAATGACAAGGTGGTGCTAGTGTGTGTGGGAGGGGGTTGCACTAGGGGGAGGCAGTGTTTTAGCCAATCACAGCGCAGCTGTTTCCAGCAGTTTGATGAGAGCCAAAGAGTGGAGGTGAGGTGGAGTTAGATTAAAATCGGTTTACAGATTTACAGGTTTACAGAACACAAAAGTTGCTTATACTGCATTACCTTTAATGCAGCACTTTAATTTACCTTTTATGTATGCATAAGGGTAATGCACAATTTAAATAGCCCACCTCTAGAATAAAAAACAGCTGAAGAACACCATCAATTTGTCAAAAGTAATCAACAAGCTATGCTTTAACATATAACCAAACATTGGCCAGATTCATAAAAGATCGCTTTTGGAGGTGCTGTGACCATGTAGATATATTTTCATGGTATTCATCAGTGGAACCAATGAATATTATGGTGTACAGTGGTACAATGACGATAAAAGGATAACCCGGTTCTAATTAGGAAACTTTTTGTTAGTTTAGTTTGAGAACCACATAGTGCTCTATATAAACCAGGCGCTGAGCTCCTCGGTGCCATGACGATCTGTGTGCTTGCTTTGCTTTGCGGATTCCATGGAGCCACAGCAGGACAACGTAGTCGTAGTGCAATAGGAAAAAAAAACTTTGTGCTGTTTCTGTGGGCGACATCATGGAGATCAAGGGAGAGAGAGAAAGAGAGAGAGACAGACAGAGACAGAGAGAGAGCTGCCATGGCTAAGGCAGAGCCCAGAGGCTCCCCTATTTCTCTCTCTCCGGGGACTCTTTGCTTTAATCACAGCACAGACAAGCAAAGTTATGTGAACTTTGCACGCCTTTGGTCTCCGTAATGCTCTCTGTCTCTTTTCTCTCTCTCTCTCTCTCTCTCTCTCTCTCTCTCTCTCTCTCTCTCTCTCTCTCTCTCTCTCTCTCTCTCTCTCTCTCTCTCTCTCTCTCTCTCTCTCTCTCTCTCTCTCTCTCTCTCTCTCCCAGTCCATCATCCTCTTGGCACAGCAGATGTGTCGTCTCCTAGCTGCTGCTCTCTCTCCTTCTCGAACAGCATCAGGGGCGGATCTAGGCATGGGCATGGGGGGGGGCAATGCCCCCCCCTAAATGCCCAGTCTGCCCCCCCAAACACGATTAAAGTGCTTATATTTAAAATGATTTGAAACACTAGGCTACTACTGCTACTAACTAACTACAGTTGTATCACCACTAAACCAACAGCATTTCATCATTGAAAACAGAAAACTCTCTGAGTCAGACCTTTAGCTTTATGCATGCTGCGTGTCTGTTGCAACTTCAACAACAACTGATGTTATTATTGATGCTTTACTTGCCTAATAAAAGTCCTGTAACTGAAAATGGTATGGGGGCGGGGAAGCCGCCCCCATACCATTTTACCATTTTCTCCTGCCCCTCCAACGTGGTCTCTTGCCCCCCCCCCCCCCCCCCCAAACGGGACATGTTACATCCGCCCCTGAACAGCATATTTGCTGTAAACCAGAGACCAAAGAGCTTTTTTTGTTGTTGTTGTTGCAGTTGGTGCTTGTAAGTTTGCAGCAGCGGTAAATGCACTACAGTGACGACGGGGGGTGTAGCTAAACACACCCAGCGGGTACAGCGGGTTGTCATCAGCGTAGAGAGGCTCTCCGTCCGTCCTGTTGTTGTAATTGAGGCTGCGAACGGACATGTTACCTCATGACGACCCCCGCCCCCCTTCCCTCCCCTCCGTAGAGACCCCCTGCTACCGCGAAAAAGCCAGGGATATGGCCCATTACCACACCGGGGAAACATATCGGGTCGGGTTTCTTAACTGTCTGACAGCAGGTTTGGAAGGAACGATGGGTTGTGGAAAGAGAACGAGGGGTCAAGCTGCGTGTCGCTGACCATTATTAGGAGAGGTTCTGAGAGCTGCCGCTGTGCTGCTGGAGAACAATCAGCTGTGGAAAAAGTACTCCGGCTTTTTTACTTGCTTACTAGTAATAGTACTGTAGCAATACCACTAATGTAGAAATATTCAGTTATGAGTTAGTACAGTAGATTCCGAAAGTATTTAGCTTCAACCTAATTAAAGGCGAATATTCAGTGATTTCAATTGTACACCCATTTTATACGCCATTTGGGGTGGCCAATCAGGATATAGTATTCCAATATGTTTGGGGCGGCAGTGGCTCAGGCTCAGGAGTAGAGTCACCGGATGGTAACTGCAAGGTTGCCGGTTCGAAACCAGGGTTTCCCCAGAGTTAGTGTCGATGTGTCCATGAACAAGACACTTAACCCCTAATTGCTTCTGATGTGCTGGTCAATACCTTGTATGGGTTGTTCTGCCATTGGTGTGAATGGGTGAATGGGATCTACTATGTTAGTAGAAAGTATTTACCTTCAACCAAGGCGAATTCAGTGATTTTGGTAGCTAAAGCCAGTCTGGAATAGCTCAATTGTACGCCCATTGTATACGCCATTTGGGGTGGCCAATCAGGATATAGTATTCCAATATGTTTGGGGCAGCAGTGGCTCAGGCTCAGGAGTAGATTCACCGGATGGTAACTGCAAGGTTGCTGGTTCGAACCCGGGTTTCCCCAGAGTTAGTGTTGATGTGTCGCTGAACAAGACACTTGCAACCCCTAATTGCTTCTGATGTGGTGACAGTACCTTGCATGGTATCTTCTCCATTGGTGTGTGAATGGGTAAATGAGATATACTCTCTATGTAAAGTGCCTTGGATAAAGGAGCTACTGTATATAAACGCACCATTTACCATTTATGTTTGCATACTGTGTCCTGTGTCCTGAATCTTCTGGACTAGGAAATGGGTTTTCTCCCAAAGCCAAACTGAAACTAGGGTTTATTGACCGCATGCAGGGGCTGTAAATGATATTTTAAGTGAAATAACTTATCATGCAGCAGCCTATATATGCCCCATATAATGAGTTTTAAAATGCTGCCACGATCTTTCAAAAATAGTAGTGCATGTGCTTGTAGATGTCTTAATTGGCTTATTAGTTATCCGCTGCCCTGTGACGTATAGTAGAGTAAAAGTATATCTAAAACTGTACAAACGCAGTGGTCTGAATATAAGATATTCCCAATATCCTAAAAACAGGGTCATATTACAATTTTGGCAAACTATACTATTTGACATTCAATGTCATTTTTCCCCACAAATGCATGGTTGTCTGGTACGGCTGGCTGTATCGCTTCATTCAATATACTGTACATGTACAATGTAATATAGTGTTGCTGTCAAGCAGAAATGTCATATTTTAGCACTTTTTATTTTTTGTTTTTGATTATTAATTCCTTACTTGATCCTTCTAATCAGGGCATTGGATAGAGTGATGGATTTAGAGCTTGTAGACCTGTTACGTTTTGGTAGTTTTAAATTAGAGTCCTGAAAAGTAACCCGTCTCTGACTTCATCAATTTGGACACGATGATGTTTCCACCTGCCATGCAGGGAGACGATACAGGCTACCTCCACGCTCGCCAAATTCCTTCCCAACCGAGTGCCTGATATCAGTCCGAGACAGACGTGTCCTCCTCAAATGTTCAAGTTTGAAAAGAATGTTCCAGGTCCTCATTTCGCCGCCGCCTCCTGCTGCAGTCCCAACCGCCGCGTTCAGAAGCTGTAGTTACAGCTGAAAGACGCGCGCGAGTCGTAAAAGGTTCCAACCCGGGGAGACAGCGCTATACGGCAGAGCTGTCAAGCGACAGACAGCAACCTGTCAAACGCGGCCCGCCTGTGGCTGTCGGAGGCCCATCCCCTACCCCCCCCCCCCTCCCCCGGCGTCTCTTTAGGTGCAGTCTCATATAGGAGCAGAGAGAGCAGCCAAATCCCCCAGCAGTACAGGGGCGGATATAACATGTCCCATTTGGAGGGGCAAGAGAACATGTTGGAGGGGCAAGAGAAAATGGTATGGGGGCGGCTTCATCGCCCCTGACGCTTCGCGCCACGGGCGATGAAGTCGCACCCATACCATTTTCGGTTACAGGACTTTTATTTATTAGTCAAGTAAAGCATCAAAAATATCAGTTGTTGTCGAAGTTGCAACAGACCACGCAGCATGCATACAGCTAAAGGTCCTTTCAATGATGAAATGCTGTTGGTTTAGTGGTGCCAAAATTGTAGTTAGTAGCAGTAGTGTTTCAAATCATTTTAAATATAAGCACTTTAATTTGAAATATCTTGGGTTGTTTTGCATGGCATCGTGTTTGAGGGGGGCAGGCTGGGTATTTAGGGGGGCATTTGCCCCCCCATGCCCATGCCTAGATCCGCCCCTGCAGCAGTAGCTAGTTTAACCCATGAGAGTGTACCAAAAAAAAAAAAAAAAAAAACAGGTACCTGCATGGGCCCATGTTGCTGCCAACGGCCCAGAAATTGGGTTAGGTCATGCATAAATAAATATTCTTTCATAATGGGTTTTCTTTTTCTTTTTTTCTTTTTTCTGCCAGTGGCAAGGCACAGTGAGGCATTAGCATTTTACAGGTGCATAACCTGCCTGCATGTGCTCTGGTGAGGTGTCACTCACGCTATACACGCACTAAAGCCTGTCTGCACTTTGCTGTGATATAATCGTCATGCAGGTAATAAAATATATATTATATGCCTTGCCCTGCTGGATTGGATTGTCACATGATTATATCAATCTAATTTTGGGCAATATTAATTAGGACAGTAATATCTTAATTTTTTACGCCTTAAAGTATTAATTATTATTATAGTATATTATAGTAAAGTAATATTATTTTACATTTTTACTAGAATCAAGTGTAATATACCGTATTGTCCAGAATACAGTAAGTCAACTGTGGTTTTAAGCCTCATTTTTCAAGAGCCATTTGTGGAAAATGACCTTTGAATGTCAAATAGTTTAACCTCGAAATATAATGTGACCCCATTTTTTTTTTGGATATTTCAATTGAGAAAAAAAGCCTTACATTCAGGTTATAGGGTATTTACTACATATGCTGTAAATATACAGTATTACTATATATTACTTTTCAACTGGGTCCCTACCACCCGCAAAGTCCACAATCTTTTTAGCTGCTCCTTTTAGAACAGATTTACACAGATAACAAGATCTGTTGATGTAGCTTGTAGATCTGTGTTCACATGTGGTAACTTGTAGTGTTCGTCATGTGTGCAGAATGGGGTGGTGGATCAGGATCTACAAACTACTTGTAAATTTGTAATATGTAACATGCAACATGCTCATTCATAATATGTAACATTAAATATGATCCATTTTGGGTAATATATTGTTAGACTACTACTACTGTTGAAAGTGAGTGATTACATGTGTTGGTTTTATAAATATTTTACCAACAAAAAGCATATCAACAAGAAGAGCTTGTGACTAAACAATGACTACATTTGATCTGTTTGTTAGATTTCGTTTCATTTCCTGAAAAGTAACCGCGTTTTTACACCAGAGGTTTCCACGCGACAGAGACAGTCTATCTGGGTTGCTTGGCAGATGTCAGAAAAAAACAACAAAAACAAATGACGGCTGAAACGTCGCCTCCGTTTTGAAACTCATTTCCTTCGGTGCATATGAGCCGTGTTATTGAAGTTACCATGGTGATTCAATTTAAGCAGCACCCCGGCCCCCCTCCCCCTCTTCTGCCTTCATCTTCCCTTCCCTCCCTCCCTTCCTCCTTTCCTCGTTTCCTCGCAAGAAAGAACAAAAAGAGCAAATATTTCTGGGAGGAATTCCCTGGGTTGCAGTGGAAGCTGTGCAGAGGTTTTTGGGGTAAAAATGTTTCTCCCCAGTCGGGGCTGTTCTATACTCATCACATATGCATGTGTGAGGTGTCTGGAGAGAGCGAGCGCAAAGGAGAAGACACACACAAAAAACTATGCACATACACAATCGTGAAGGAGGAAGGAAGTCGATAACGTAGAGATGAATCATGCGCGTCGGATGGATCCGTAACGGCCAAGGTCAGAGGCAGGGTTTAGCTCTGTTAGAGTTGTAAAGATCGGCGGATCTGCGCAGGATCTTAGCAGATCTGCTGCGTCCTCCTGCTCGAACGTTTCAAGAATATTTTAACTGACCATTGATGGAACCTTGTGTATTCTAGAGCACATGCATGGTTCTTGAAGTTTGTGGCAGAAATTGAAACACGCCTACAAATTCCTCAATCTGTCCCAGGCCAAGCTGACTGTGTTCTAAACTTTGGACATCTGATGAGTATTCTGATGACTTAAGCGTTAGAGGGATTTCTGCGGACATTGCTTGCAGATTTGTATGTCACCAAATGTATTTGGCAACAAAGGCCAAAGTAACATCAGTGAGTCGTTGGATCATGCCTTTGCAGATGGGGGTGGAAACTTGTAGAGCTGTTATTCATTTCTTATTAAAAAAACAAACCTGTTTGAGCAGGGGGGAGCTCCCATCATCAAACTGTACATCATCACATATAATCTCATGGCCAATCACAATTTGCGGCCTCACATTCACTTTTCTTCTTCACTTTTCTCATTGGTTGCTTCATACTTTGCTCAGCCAATCAACAGATGGACCGGCTGATCAGCCAATCGCAAGCCAAAGTTTGTGTTCACACAAACCCAGAAGCTGGGAGGGGCTATCTTCATGATCCGTGCTCCTCAAAAAGTCGCAGGGGCTATCTTCATGATCCATGATCCTAGGCCAAATAATTCAAGTAAAACACAAGCCTTTTACTGAAGAAAGAATCAGTTCTCCTTGATAAATATTAAAATAAACATTAAGCATGATAGCATCTAACGCAATTTGCTTGCAGACATTTGCTTGTCACAAAATGTATTCAGCAAAGCGTCCGTCACACAGTGTCAGTCTGGTGGAAGCAGACACAGTGCTGGGCCTTGGGGTTGACATCATATGCTCTTGGTTTATTTGACATTGAAGCATGAAGGCTATTTGTGTTGTCATCGCTCCCTGAAGCCCACCAACCCCTGATATTCATAGACTGTTGAATTTAATCCCACGCCTCAAAAAATAAAAATAAAATAAAGTGTCTTGCATTTAGGATCTTGCGGCATCTCTGTTTCCTAAAAACAAAACTTTTTTTTTGTTTTTGTTTGTTAGGTGGTACAACCAATTCATTAAGGCCATCATTCATTATGTCCATCTGTTCGTCCCTGGCTCAGCCTGTCTGTCTAAGCACAAAACCTGAGAGGTCTGCGGTAACTTGTGAGGTCTACAAAACTTGTGGATTCTTTTTCATCACCCTGGTTGGTTTCACACGAAAAACAATACAATTTACAATTTACAATTTAGGCATTTAGCAGACACTCTTTACAATACATTTTACAACATACTATACAAATATAAAAAGAAGCCGCTACTCTATAGGCCACGTGTACGTCATTCAGTGCTGAGTTTCACATGTGTTGTATCATGTTCTGTTTTAAATGGTACCTTCCCTAGTTTCTGCCCTGCTGTGAGGGCTTCATTACGCATACTGTCATGTCCGTGTAATGCATGCGTGTGTCTTTAGGCTCTGCTCCAGGGCGGGTTGTCACCTGACAGCGACAGCGCCTGCGTGTCATCCATGATGTTCTGAAGCATCGCCGAATACAATGCAATGTGATTGCAAGAGTGGGTTTTCATCTCAGCGAGAGTGTGTCGTGATCAATTCACACAGATCCACCAGAGTGTCAGGATGTTCCAGCATTGTGTCGTTTTATTCTGCTTGACATTTACATAAAGTCTATTTTTTTTTTACCTTTTTTGAACCAGGAATGAGAATGATGAAATGTTCTTCATAGTCACGGAAACAAACAAGTGCAGATTATTCATACGGATTCGCTCACATGCTCTCGCGCACGGACACACTGCACACCCCAGCCATCTCTTCTTCATTTTTAGCTTGGTTCTTCCTCTCCGCTGAGGCCATCTGTCCATGTTGGACGTCTGCCCTCAGTCTGAGAGTTGTGCCGGCTGCTGTACCGTGTGTATATATAGCCCCGGCTTCCCATACTTCATGTCTTCAGAGAAGACATTATAATTTTGTCGTGCCTGTTATCCCTGACATTGAAAAGTAAATTGTTATTTTGTCACTTTGGACACGTTATATTGAACGTGAGCTCAGCATTAAGGAAGTATTCAGTGACTTGGGGGGAAAAAAACGGGTCCATTCAGTAATAAGATTTGCACATGCACACACTTTGCAGTGCAGGGGAAGTGCAACAGGCCAACAGTACATTTCCCCACTCGATCCTGATTGGACAAAGGCTCTCCTCCCAAAGCTTAATATTATTATTACAGTAGTATTACTGTAATACTCAATCCTAGTATTTGAGAAAGATACAAAAGTATCCAACAATACAAATACTCACATAAAGTACAGTATACTCCAGTAAATGTACTAATATAGTTAGTGTCTGTGACTAACTGCAGCGATAATGAGTGGAGTGGCATGTATCAGAGGCATTTGGTTTGTGGTTTTCTTAATTATGGGCCTGCCTGGTGGAGTCATTCTATACTAGCTGTGCCACATGGTGAAGCGTTTAGTGTCAACCGGTTGGCAGTGGTGTTGGGAAGTAACTAAGTAACGTGTGCTCAAATGATGCTCTTACTGTAAGCACGACGCTGAGTGTTTATTTTTATTTGACTTTATACCCAAATATACTTCTAATCCCCTACTAGAGGCAAAAGTCATACTTTCTATTACTCCACTACTTAATACTTCTACTGCACTACATTCCAAGAGGCAAATGGCATGCTTTCTCTACTATAAAGTATTTGAAAACTAAAGTTACAGGTTTCATAAACTCCATTTTATACTTAGGTTATTTTCTAAAGATGCTCTATGTAAAGTATTTGAAAACGTAATGAAACAGGAGAATGAGGATCCTACTTTTACCTCTGTTAAAAGTATTTTAATACCAAAGCCTAATATGCCTAATTAACCCACTCTATGCCATTGTCTCGCTTTTCTCGGATTTATAGTTAATGAAGCAACATTTTTAATACAGCTAGGACTTTCACGCGTGGCAGAGTATATTTCTAGATTGTGCTTTGTACGTCAGTAAGAATGAATCTTTCGCACAGCTCTCCAATACCACGAAGTAATTCTAGCTGCCATGTTGCCAGTGTTTAGCGTCAACCACTTGGCTTCATGGAGGAGAAAAGGGGGGAAGCCCTTTGACTACTGCTGTTTGGTGCCAGCCAGAGGGTGGGTTGGGGTGGGGTGGGGGTGTGGTGGGGGAGAGGGAGAGAGGGGGGGTTTCAGGGAAACCGCGTGACACAGTGGCTTGTCACCGTCAGCACGCTGCAGGGGAATCCCTCCTTCCTGTGTTTGGTCAGCCGCTGGAACCGTTGCCGTGGCGACCGACCCGTGTTTACCGCACTAAACAGTAAGGCAACCTAGGCAGCAACAAGCGCGATGACGGCCGCATGTGGTAATGTCTATTTATAAACCTCCCAACGGCAAGCTGTGTGTGTGTGTGTGTGTGTGTGTGTGTGTGTGTGTGTGTGTGTGTGTGTGTGTGTGTGTGTTTGATTTATACTTAGGATTTGCATGCACAGCCAAAATAGTTGATCTACAAGCTCACAACACCTCACAACATGATATGATGGATTGTAAATCTTTCATGTACGGCACTGTTGGAAAAAATATGAATGTTAAATGATGTCCTCAAGCTCAATGTCCTCTCAAGTGTGTGTGTGTGTGTGTGTGTGTGTGTGTGTGTGTGTGTGTGTGTGTGTGTGTGTGTGTGTGTGTGTGTGTGTGTGTGTGTGTGCGCGTGCATGCGCGTGCGTGCGAGAGAGTGTGTGTGCGTTGTTTTTGTCAAGCCTGACTACGTATAACTAAAATTACTTCTTCAGCTTCTCTTTTGCCGGGACAAGATAAAAATATCATTTTCAGGATGTTGACTAAAACTAGACTAAAACTATCAAAATGACTACAATGTGGCTAAAGCAAATTAGCATTTCGGCCAACTAAAACGGACTAAATCTACCTTAGTTAATACTTACTAAATATACTGTATTGATTATACTGCGATATAGGCACAAAACGAAATATATACTGTGTATAGAGTGTATAGCTATATTCTCTGTTTTCTACGTCGCCTCTGCTTTGATGCTGCAGCTGTTTCCCTGTATACAGACACTAGCTTTGCCTTGCAGAAGGTCCAGAACTTTATTGTTGCCAACCATTTCGCCCAACATACTAAGACAAAACGTAAAAAAAAAATCCTGTCAAAAACAACAGTGGTGTGAGCGTGCTTCGATGCTCATGTGTATGCATGACATCCCCGGCAGTGGAAAGCATGGTCTAACCGGCAGACACAGGCCTTGATTATAGATGACTAACCAACCGCTCAGCTGCTGCATGAACACAATCGTCCAAAATAGACAGAGAACACAATCCTTAAGTACCAGTGGAGAAGCACCACTTCCATGGCAACCGCATCAACAACAAAGGGATGATGCTGGAAGTGTCCATGGGCGGACTGTCTGATTCTGACACATTCTCTGATTCTCTGAAGTCTCTTTCTGAGTGAAAGTGGGATTTTTAAGTACGGTTAGTTTCAATCAGGCGTACTTTGCTTCAAAGTAGCTCTGATAACCCACTAAATAACACTGCAAAATTCAGTGGTATCAATTTTGGGAAGTGGGAAAAAATACATTACTATGCATGACTTCTTTTATATACATATATAGGCCTATATAAATTCTGTAATAATGAGAGAGGTTCATGGCACCAGAGAAAAGCCCACTCCACGGCGCGGCTCCGTGGAGCTCAATTAGGAATCATCTCGATCATTAATCCAACCCCATAAACTATTAATGCACTCCAGTCATTTTTTTACGATAAGGCTCCCCACGTTTGAAAATTCCTCATCACGGTTTTTAAATTAGGAGAGCTCTCGTACATCAAGATTTGGCCCGAACACCAAGTCCTTTCGTTTTTTTTTTTTCCTTTTTAATTTTAGCTCCCAAAATGTAGGTTTAATTGAATATCTCTCTTAGGCCGCCTCACTCTGTATACTGTGTGTCTGACTTCTTAACTCTCTTTCTGCCGCGCACGGACGGTCCACTGGGTAGGCTATGTGTACTTGCTGTGGCTATAGTTGTAGTGGTCTGTGGTTTTTATTGAAAATCACAGACCATTCTGTGAGTTGAGTAGTGGAGTTTTGCACTCCGCCCGTGTTTTGTGTGTCCGTACGTCTGTTTACAGCTAATCCCCGGCACCATTAATCCAATCGCTGCCAAACTTTGCACACACACTCCCTGAATGCCGCCGATGAACCTCTGCCCCAAATTTTCCATTTTCCAGAACGACCCAGTGGCAGCACGCAGTTTTACATATACCTTGCATCGATCTGCATGAAACGGGTGGATATTTGCAAAAAAAAAAAAAAAAAAAACTTTTTGGACAAAATACCTCAAATTATCCAAATGCCAAAGAAGAAATAGAACCCTTTTAACGTTGGCCTATTATAGGGCCAACAGACCTGTGCCCTGAAGGGCACTTTTCTAGTCTATTAGTGCAGTGGTTCATCAACCATTTCAACCGCCTCAAAACAATTATATTTGAACTCCACCTACCCTTGGAATTGTAATCATTACTTATGAGCCGTGGGTTTGATTTGTTCTAAGAATAAATATTGTTTTAAAAATGCAGATCCACAAGCTCTCGACGACAGTTTGCATGCTTGTGTGTGTTATTGCATCCCTTCCCTCCTGTCACTACCAGTCTGTGTCCTTGACATGCTAGTGAGACCTACACGCACGCACGCGCGCGCGCACGCACGCACGCACGCACGCACGCACGCACGCACGCACGCACACACACACACACACACACACACACACACACACACACACACACACACACACACACACACACACACACACACACACACACACACACACACACACACACACACACACACACACACACACACACACACACACTTGTATTACTATAATTGTGGGGACATTTAAATATGGGATGGCATTGGAAACATGTTTAAATAGCTGTTTAAGTAGCCGTTTAGAAACTAAGTATAATAGTACGAAGAAAAGGGAAAATTCCAACCCCTTCCGCTCAACCTAATGTCGCTGCATGCAAGTTGCATACAAATTGTGATGTATACCTCCCCGTGCCGTCAGATTCAGTCTTCCGTCACGCCATGTAGTCGGATCATTTAAGGGACAATCCGTGGAGACGTATTTTGCATTGCTACGACGTGACACGTCTGCCGCTCCCACTGACATGTGACTTTGCTCCTGGCTGTATGGAAACACACTCCACCTGATAGTGAAGAGAGATCCATGAATATTCATTAGCGTTTGCCGTCTGCAAGCCAGAAACCTCTTATAGCTCCATATTCTAAGTCTTATATTAGCCCAGTGGTTTTCAACCTGTGGTCCTTGGGAGAGTTCCAGGTGGAAAGTTGGTTAACGAGAACTAACTTTTGAGAGCATGAAAACACTCTCAAGAGAATGTAGAAGAATGGTCATTTTGATCTGTCTGTTTGCACTTTTTGTTTGCAAAATCTAGCCTGGAATTGTGGACAATAAACGAAAACAAATCTTTAGTTTATCTTTAGTGTCTGTGGAGTGAAAATGTCCTTAAATGGTCTGTGGCTCAATTGCTGTGTAAATAGTGGTCCCTGATATCAAAATGGTTGAAAACCACTGTATTATCCCTATACTTAGTCATACCAAAGAGTCACGCGGCATAACAGTATCAAAAGTGTCTTGTAGATCTGCTACTGTACTATAATTTGCTATGTTTGAATCTAAAACCATGAAAAGCAAACCGTTTCGGACATACGAGTTTTCCCACCTGACGCCCGTAGAGAGGACCTTAAACAGTTTCCATAGGTATGGAAACGAAAGCGGCATAGAAATTAATATTACATTTCCACGACTTCCCTACGTGCCGTTTTAAAAAGTAATGAGACTGGAATAGAAAGGAAAAAAAAAGAATAAAAAAAGCACTCAAGTTAATAGCCTCGAAATATTGTGCCTCCTCTTGCCATTTCCAACTGCACTTCACTTCCCAAGGAAGCAGACAGTAGTGTTTAAACTGTCGGCCATATTAACCCTCCTCTCGCATAATGGCCATTTGATAACTTAATTGTATCCCTGCCATTAGTGGGAAGCTTTTAAACGTATGCGGGGGTGGGTAGGTGGCTCGGGGACGGACGCTGGACATGATGGGACCCTTGACAAGTATATACCCCAACTCAGACCACTTCCTCCTGCCTACACCAGGCATTTTCAACCAGTGGTCCTTGACAAGGTTCCAGGTGGTCCCCAGGCTAAATGATGGAAAGTTGGTTAACCAGATGTAACTCTTGAGAGCGTAAAAATGAAACCAAATGGACCCTTGCGGGTCCATTTGGTTTCATGTTTACGCTCTCAAGAGTTAAAATATTCATCATCTGAATTAGCCCAAGTCTACACAACTAGAGAATGTAGAAGATTAATGGCAATTTTGATCTGTATGTTTGCCTGCTTTGTTTTCTCCGAAATCCAGCCTGGAATTGTGGACAAAAGCAAAATAAATCTATAGTTTTATGGTCTGTGGGGCTAAAATGTAATCAAATAGTGGCCCGTGGCTCAAATTCTGAATAAATATTGGGCCCTGGTTTGAAAAAGGTTGAAAAACACTGGCCTACACCGAATGTCTTGGCAAATCCCTTGTTGCAGATATGCTACTTTTTTGTGGCTATAATGTGCCCCTTGCAAGTGGTTATAAAGACGAAGAGTTGTGAATTGTGATGAATTCCACTCTGGGGGCATTAGACATCCTGAGGAAACGCAGTGGAACAGGCCTGCTACAATGCGTGCACGCTCCTACACACACACACACACACACACACACACACACACACACACACACACACACACACACACACACACACACACACACACACACACGCGCGCACACACGCACACACACACTCCTCCGTTCCTGTCGGGAGGTGCCGCCCTGCGTAGGAGTGCAGTGCTTCCAGCAGGGATATCCCCATATGGTTTTTCGAGGAGTCATAATCATCCTGCGCATTCTTTCCAGGGTTAGAACAGTTTGCATTAGCACAGAGAGAGAGAGAGGAAGGACACGGCGTCACCTCGGAGTTCTCTGTGACCCCTCCTGGTACGCCAAGGTCGGCATGACCCATGGGGGGGTGGGGGTCAATTAGACGTTACCTCGGACAACCCCTTGAAATCCTGCCCGGTTCTAGAGTATAGGAGCTCTTGGGAAGGCAGAGGTTCCCGAGACATGCCCCACACAGGTCAAGAAGGAGCCTCCTGTCTCCTGTTTCTGTGCACAGCCCCCGGGGGCGACTTGACGTACAAGTACAGACCCTGGACCGCGGTGACGCCACGGTACGCCACCTGGACCGTGACGCTAATGGGCAGGTCCACCTGGACATGACTTATGGGCCCCCGCATGGCTCCGGGAACCGAGTGTTCCCGTTCCACGTGGCCTATAGGTCAGGAGCCTATGTCCTGTTTCTGTATGGGAACCGGGGAGGTGCAGGCTTTACATCCCCTGGACCTGGCTCTATATACCGTAGTTTGTCAAAGGCAGGGGACCTCCGTCAGTCAAGGGCAGGGGGTGGGTGCTAGGGGCGGATGTAACATTTCACAAATGGGGGGCACCATTTTCGGTTACAGGACTTTTATTAGGCAAGTATAAGCATAAATAATAACATCAGTTGTTGTTGAAGTTACAGCAGACACGCAGCATGCATAAAGCTAAAGGTCTGACTCAGAGAGTTTTCTGTTTTCAATGATGAAATGCTGTTGGTTTAGTGGTGCCACAACTGTAGTTAGTCAGTAGCAGTAGTAGTGTTTCAAATCATTTTAAATATAAACACTTTAATTTGAATTATCTTGGGTTGTTTTGCATGCCGTCATGTTCGGTGGGGCTGACTGGGCATTTAGGGCGGCGTTGCCCCCCCATGCCCATGCCTAGATCCGCCCCTGGCGGGTGGGTAGTTGATTTCCCAGGGCTATAGGGCTCCAGGGGCTTGGCCTTGTGATCACGATCATCTGACAGTCTGAAAGTCACAGACCTTTACTTAGTTGCTGTCTGCCTCTTATACTGTACCAGCAGCCGGCAGCTCCCCCATTCAGTGTATTATCTCAGGGTTGCTACAAAAATATCTATCTACATGCAAATAGATGTGGAAATAAAACTAGTGTTGTGGCTCTTACAAGGAATTAAGTTCCTTTTGGATGTAGCCAAGCTGCCATGACAGTTATTTTGAAGCGCGGCCAGCAAACAAGTCCTACCAAGTCAGAACCCACATGGATTAAACACAAGCTTTTAGCCAAAGTTAATTGGCATGTGTAAACCATGGCATCTATGGATTAACCCCCTGAGCAATAGTCAGCTTTTAGACAAAATGCAGTAAAATAGTGTGAATTAAAATTTGTTTTTATCAGTCTTGAGTAGACCATTGGTTTTCAACCTTTTTTCATACCAGGGTCCCCTATTTAGTCAGCATTTGAGCCACAAACCACCATTTGATGACATTTTAGCCCCACAGACCCCAAAACTAAAGATTTTCTTTTGCTTTTGTCCACAATACCAAGCTGGATTTTGGAGACGAAGAGGTAAACATACAGACCAAAATGACCATTAATCTTTTACATTATCTAGTTGTGTAGATGGTGGATGTTTTAACTCTGTAAACATGCAACCAAATGGACCCGCAATGGTCCATTTTTTTACGCTCTCAAAGAGTTACATCTGGTTAACCATCCATCATTTAGCCTGGACCACCTGGAACCCTCTCAAGGACCTCTGGTGGTCCCCGGACCACTGATGGAAAACCACTGGTCTAGACGTTGAAACAATGTTGTTCCGACTTATATTACAGACATCAAAAGCAGCCTGGCTAATCAATTTGTATTATAAATAATCTATGTATATACGTTAAAAACTGTTACATGTTGAAACAACGTTGTTTCATCGTCTAGACTGCTAAAAAAAATGTTCATTTTCTAGACTACGGTATTTTTACCTCCCACCTTTTAGACCACCCTTTACTGTCGTTAGACGTCTAATGCAGGGGTTTTCAACAGGTGGTCCGGGGACCACCAGTGGTCCTTGAGAGGGTTCCAGGTGGTCCCTAGCTAAGTTGTTTAACCAGAAGTAACTCTTGAGAATCTAAAAATGAAACCAAATGGACCCTGGCGGGTCCATTTGGTTTCATTTTTACACTCTCAAGAGTTAAAATATTCATCATGTGAATTAGCCCAAGTCTACACAACTAAAAGACTAACGGTCATGGACAGAAGCAAAATAAATCTACAAACTACAAATCTACAAAAATGCTCAGTGGGAAACAATGTACACACTTTATTTACAAGTACATTAAACATTAAAACCTCCACGTTTAATGTAATTCATCTCATGCTGGCCCAAGCTGGTTAAATCAAAGCCCAGGTCGTGTCAGGTTGGGGCACGCTGTGAGCTTATAACACACCAGCAACGCCGAGGATTTGGGCCCATTTTCGTGATCTGGCGCCTCGAGGGCGCCCGGGATGTGGACTATATGGCACGCCACGAGGCTGAAACACATCCATTTTAAAATAGAGTGCTGCCGAGCCGCGGGCTGTTTTCTGTGTGTAATGGTCAGGAATGACATTAGGCTGCAGCGTGCAGCCATGCAGCGGCTATCAGGATGTTTCCTGGTGAAAGCCAAACCAACTTAGCGCATGCAGCACAAGCTTGAACTCATCCCTGCCCCCATGATGCTCTGTGTACTCAGTAATAAGATAGCCTGGCAGATAGAAACCATGCTTTTACTGGTGTGTTGTACAACCCCAATTCCGTTGAAGTTGGGACGTTGTGCAAAATGTAAATAAAAACAGAATGCATTGATTTGCAAATCGTTTTCAACCTCTATTCAGTTGAATACACCACAAAGACAATATATTTAATGTTCAAACTGATAAACTTTATTGTTTTTTGAAATTATACAATCTTTTGTAAATTGATCCCTGCAACACGTACCAAAAAAGTTGGGACGGGGGCAACAAAAGACTGGGAAAGGTCATGAATGCACAAATAACGCCTGTTTGGAACATTCCACAGGTAAACAGGTTAATCTTAAACAGTTTAATATCGTGATTGGGTATAACAGGACCATCCCAGTCGTTCACAATCAAAGATGGGGCGAGGTTCACCACTTTGTGAACAATTCTGTGAGAAAATCATCCAACGGTTTAAAAACAATGTTTCTCAACATTCAATTGCAAGGAATTTGGTGATTTCATCATCTACAGTCCATAATATGATCAAAATGTTCAAAGAATCTGAAGAACTTGCTATACTAAAGCGACAAGGCTGAAAACCAACACAGAATACTTGTGACCTTTGATCCCTCAGGTGGCTCTGCATTAAAAACTGACGTCATTGTGTAAAGGGTATTACTGTGAGGACTCAGGAACACTCAGAAAACCATTGTCAGTTTACATAATTTGTCGCTACACCTGCGAGTGCAAGTTAAAACTCTACCATGCAAAGCAAAGCCATACATCCGAAAGGTTGGTTTGAAAAACAACCAGAAAAACAACCAGAAATGCCTTTCTGGGTCCACTATCATTAGAAATGTGGACTCATCAGACCACAGCACACTTTTCCACTTTGTGTCTAACCATTTCAAATGATATTGTACCGAGAGAAGGCATTTCTGGTTGTTTTTCTGGTTGTTTTTTCAAACCAACCTTTCTGATGTATGGCTTTGCTTTGCATGGTAGAGTTTTAACTTGCAATCGCAGGTGTAGCGACAAATTATGTAAACCGACAATGGTTTTCTGAGTGTTCCTGAGTCCTCACAGTAATATCCTTTACACAATGATGTCAGTTTTTAATGCAGAGCCACCTGAGGGATCAAAGGTCACAAGTGTTCGGTGTTGGTTTTCGGCCTTGTCGCTTTAGTATAGCAAGTTCTTCAGATTCTTTGAATGTTTTGATTATAATATGGACTGTAGATGATGAAATCACCAAATTCCTTGCAATTGAATGTTGAGAAACATTGTCTTTAAACCGTTGGATGATTTTCTCACAGATTTGTTCACAAAGTGGTGAACCTCGCATCCATCTTTGATTGTGAACGACTGGGATGGTCCTGTTATACCCAATCACGATATTAAACTGTTTAAGATTAACCTGTTTACCTGTGGAATGTTCCAAATAGGCGTTATTTGTGCATTCATCATCTTTCCCAGTCTTTTGTTGCCCCCGTCCCAACTTTTTTGGTACATGTTGCAGGGATCAATTTACAAAAGATTGTATAATTTCAAAAAACAATAAAGTTTATCAGTTTGAACATTAAATATATTGTCTTTGTGGTATATTCAACTGAATAGAGGTTGAAAACGATTTGGAAATCAATGCATTCATTTTTTATTTACATTTTACACAACGTCCCAACTTCAACGGAATTGGGGTTGTACTTATTAGTGCGATTAGTGCGATTTTAGTATTATGTGAAGCTTATGACTTTCACTTACAACTGGATAACAGAGAAAACCGAACATTGTGTAACCATTTAGGGGGCTTATTTTAAAGGTAGTGATGAAAATATCCGATCTTCAAGCCCACAGAATGGTGCAAAGTAAGTGACAGGTTTTGAGCTTGTACACAGTGCAAAGTAAGTGAGTAAGTAAGGTTGTGAGCTTGTATATTGCTATGTATGAACATTATTTTATAAATATAATCCATATACAGTATATTAAAATTGGATAATCAGTTGGCCACTGCTCCACATAGCTACATCACTGCACCAGGCATTATATGGGAGATCCTGTTCGCTATATACCAATATTCACTATATACCAATATTCACTGATGTCCTCAGGGATATTGCCCATATATGTGCACAAAACAAAGGGGACACAGAAGGAAAAAATACACTTGTACTGAGTCAATACAGTACTATGACTCAGTAGATATTGGTCAGATCGGCAGAGCAATGCATTGATTTAAAAAAAGGATATGTACTGAACAGATTCTACTGAGGACCTTGCTTGTTGTGATGGTTGAGTGATATTTGGCCAAGGGCTATCTATACTTTAACTCCAGTGCTGGTTGAGTGCTTATACTGTAGTTCTTCTCCAGACACTGCCTTATGATACCGTATGCCAGTGTTCTCAACAATAAGACATTAGTAAGCAGACAATGTGTGGAGCAAACACATTTTTCAAGTTGACTCATACACGGGTTCATTGTTGTCAGATGTGCACACACACACACACACACACACACACACACACACACACACACACACACACACACACACACACACACACACACACACACACACACACACACACACACACCGGCATATGCTCCATTTGTTGGGTCAGCAGGATGGAATTGAGTAGATGTTGAAGGTACTGAAGCAATACAGTGATCTCAGTGTGAACTGTATATAAGCTGTGTTTGGCACAAGCTTATATTATTGACAGAGACATGAGGCTCACTGTTGTCCAGGGGTGGAGGAAGTACTGTTATTTTTTGAGCGGTGCCTAACCACTCCATTAAGTGTCGTGTGTGCGTGTGCACAGCACAAAAAGCTGCAACACTGCCTTGCTGCCCCACCCACAGTGTTTGCCGGCTTGCTGCACATATCGGGATTCATGTGCGATCTGTTGTATAGTGTAATTGATATCAATTAATCAGAGCATTAAATTTCCCCATAAAAACTAACATTAAACAATTCCCTCCTTTGAGACCATAAGGGCAAAGGTTGGAGGTTAGGTTTTAAATGATTTGTAAAATGAATTAACTCATAGGTTTAGAATTATATAGCGTCATGGTGGTACTATAACAGTTTACATTTTGGCCTATAACTCTTGAACTGTAAGGCAATTTTTATTATGTCCACAAAACAACTCTAAGGTATATTAATGACATACTAAAATGTTGAAAATTGGTGAAATACCTCTTTAAGTTGTTAATGCGTTTTGTAATGATGAACAAAATCTATACACAAAAGTATAAAACTAGCAACTAAATCTGTAAAACAAGGTGCACGGGATAAGAAAAGTAGTACAACTTTTGCCTCTGTGCAGCGGAGTAAGTAGTAGAGGTTTATCAAAACAATTTATATATCCTCAGTACTGTAAAACCTCAAAACTGCACTTAAGTGCAGCACTTGGAGTAAACGTTAACTTCCCACCATTGTGCTTGGCAGACGTCAGCAGCGTCCTATTATTGACAGAGCTCTCCCAAACTACTCTACTGTTTACTGAACCAGGAGACTTACATCACTTCTGTCCCATTTAAATCGGGGCTGCTTACAAGCTGTCATCCGCTGCTGTAACACTGCCGCTGCCGCTGCTGCTGCTGCTGCTGCTGCTGCTGCTGCTGCTGCTGCAGCAGCAGCACGCACACAAACAAACTCTGGAGCTGGAGCTGCGTAATTATAAACATCTGGATGTCATTTCTGACTTTTTTTCACAGGCACCGCGATCATGAGGCCTGTTCTGACTTCTTACTCAGTCATTTTGGCTTTCTCGCAAAAAAACAAATTCCTGAAATAAGCATCCTTCACTCTGAGTTTAAACAACAGCAAGGCTTGGTTGGAACGCCGGCGTGGAGGGGGAGGTGGAGGGTGGAGGGTGGAGGGGGAGGTGGGGATGGTGGGGCCCTCCTCATCAGCTCTCGGAAACAAAACGGAGACGAGAATGGGGGCATGTGGGGTGAAGAGACGGGGAAAATAAGAGTTTAAACTTTTCACCTGCGCGACTTGAGCCCTGCCTGAGCTCATGCCACTTTCTTTTTACGGATCAGATTGCATGCATGTGACAGCTATAGACGTTTCTCCCTGAAAAGCAAAGCAAAGAGGGAATTAGACAAGGAAAATAAATAAGCTTAAAGGAGGGATTAATTCAGAATTCGAAGTCAAACAAGGTACAGGTGTGTGGGTGTGCTGCGTGAGGGGCAGGTCAGGGTAGGAGGGTTTTGAAGGCTGCAGACAGTGCCTGGCCTCGCCGTCACTTTTTCCCTTGTTTTCTTTCTTTCTTGTTTTCTTTCTTTCTTGTTTTCTCTCTCTCTCTCTCTCTCCCTCCCTCCCTCTCCCCCCCACCCCCAGCCCCATGCCATTGGTATTTACTCACGCTTTTCCTGGGGTCACCGTGTCGCCGGGGCGAGCCTATGGGAACGCGTCGTTTTTTTTCTCCACTGTTTTCATTGGCCGGGCCCTGCATGGGAAAAGAGTCGCGGGCATCCTCTCTCTTGCGGTTACAAGCCCCTCCCCGCTCCTTCCTCCCCTTCCTCCTCCTCCCCTCCAATACTACGAGTGTGGTTGTAGTATATTATAGTGGAGAGAATACCGCGTGCACGTAGCCCCTTCTGCTCCGGACGTGCGAGGAAACGTGCGAGAGCTGGGGCTTGACCCACCGGAGCCTCTGGCTTCATGGGAAGAACTTTAACGCTAAGTGACAAAGTGGCCTCGTGGGTACCCGATCCCTGCCCGAGGAATTCTGTCATCCATCCCCTCTGTCGGTTCTAGAACCGCTACTATGTGTGCGACAAAACACACTCGCTTCTCTCTTCACATACACTTAAAGGGGAACTCCACCCATTTTCAACATTTTAATATGTCACTCATTAGTATACCTTACAGTGTTGGGCAGTAACTAATTTTAGATTACATATTACTGTAATATTATTACTTTTGCTCCAAAAAGTAAAGTAACGAGATTACTATGCAAAAATGGGTAATAAGTAACGCATTACTTTGCAAGTAACGCCAAGTTACTTTTTTAAAATGAGCTTGTTGTTGCATGCAAAAATAGAACAGATTTTCAAGCTATCGACAGGTACTGTAACAACAGAGATGTGCACTAGATTGTAGATCCAGTCCACACGCTGCATCCTGCGCACAGAGACAGATTTTGTTGGCTTTGTTTTCAGGTGCAGTTTGTGGGATTGGAGACTATTATTATTCCAATAAATTGGATTCAGTTCTAAAAAGAGCTCGCTAAACAGATTATGTTGTACATCTCTATTTTTTCGGTGTTGAGAACTTGGGAAAGTAATAACGTAATATGTAATATATTACTCTTCGATTCCAGTAATAAGTAAAGTAATGATATTACTTTGTCTAAGGGGTAACGAGTAAAGTAAAGAAGTTACTTTCCTAAGTAATATTGACCAACACTGGTCATTAATATACCTTAGAGATCTTGTGTGGACATGATTAAAAAAGTTCCCCCAATACTGTATTTCCTAAAAATGGAGGTCTGAAAAAATCTGATGTCATCAAGATGTATTTCAGCATGTTAATGATTTTTCTTTCAGACCCCTTTTTGTACCCTCTCAGGAAAAAATTGAAAATGGGTGGAATTCTCCTTTAAATGCGTTTGCTTACATGCGGACAATCGGTGAGTACAAAAAATAAATATATTTTGGAAGACAGTTTAGGGGGGGAAATACCAAAGGGCCCCGTAAGAAAAACGGCGAGGGCTTGTTTTATGATTAAACAGCTACACGATCAAAATTACCGAGATCAAAGGAACGACCCCAAGTTAAAACTGCATAAAAAATGACTCAGTGGAATTAATTTAGTTTCTATTTTCTCTGGTTGCATGTGCACTCTTAGTCCTGCTCGGTGTTTGGCATTAGGAGGCTGCGTTTTCCACAAATTGGCCTTTCGTCATCTCCAATTTTATGTTAGCGGGTAATACTGTACACTGCGTGAGTGTATTTTAGTCCAATGTGAGATGTAAGCAAATGGGCCTACTACTGTAGAACTAAGTGTATTTTAAAATCACTGTGTCTGTATTTTAGAGGTTATGCACAGTCTATATACCATAATCACTATAAGCAAAGATAAAGACAACTTCATAGTCCATTAGATCGAACATAAAATGGAAAATTTGCCTTTGGCATTCTGAAACACAGTTAAGCAGACAGTAAAAAACATAGAAGGCTAACACACAAAATACATAAAACGCTGTAAAATAACAAATAAAACAGACTTACATAACGGCAACCAGCGATCATGGGCTGTTGGCTCTGCATAAGGCAATCGCACATGAATTGTAGTCCGTATACTCAATATAAGTGGCTGACATTTCGGATATTACTCAAACGGTGCAGAAAGACGCCCCGGTTAATTCGAAAGGCCATTGACTGCGTACCGTTGAGTGGCATTTCCTATATACGAGAGCTAAACGGTTCCAGTTAAGAATATGGCTGTCAGCAAATGTAAAACACACTGGCTGTGCCGCCGCCCGCCCGCGGAACACAAGAGGCATGGTATGGTACGTTATGTAACCGTCGGTAGGAATTAAGCGCACACAGGAAAGGGCCTGTGCATTTATTGTACTTGTGCCAGTCATCTGCCCACAACCATCTGTATACACTCTTATATGGGGCGTGGCGCTTTATGAGCTTTCTTCTTAGGTCCGCCAAATTTCGCTATTTTGTTGTGCGAGAAGCAGGGCCGGATTTTGCCAGCCCTACTAGGGTGGGCTGGAAGAATGGCAAGGTGGGCAACTCCAAAGTTTTTCATATGAAACAGTGCTTTTCGATCTTTTTGACACTAGGTCCCACTATTTATTCGGCATTTGAGCCACGGACCACCATTTGATGTCATTTTAGCACCACAGACCGCAAACAGATCAAAATTATACCATTAATCTTCTACATTCTCTAGTTGTGTAGACTTGGGCTAATTCAATATTTTAACTCTTGAGAGTGTAAAATGAGCTAACCAACTTTACACCATTTAGCTGGAGACCACCTGGACCTCTCTCAACCACTGGTGGTCCCCGGACCACTGATGAAAACCACTGATATTACCTTTCATTGGGTGGGCAGGATGCACATATTGGTGAGTTGTGTGAATGCGTGTGTGAATGCGTGTGTTTATGCGCTTGCGGGTGTGTGTTTGCGCTCACGTGCGGGGGTGATGGTGGGGGCTATCTCTGCTCTCCAAGGGAAAAAAAAGTTGGGGACCATATTATATAAGATATATAAGATACCGCTTTTTTCTTCCCTTCACACCTGCAGTGATTTCTCAGTAAAGATGTCACTCAATAGCTCTGCAGAAGTGAGTAATACTGGTCAAGGTCGATGGCGGGCGGCCAACACGCGTGTTGGATGTGCGATTATTGTGTGTGTGTGTGTGTGTGTGTGTGTGTGTGTGTGTGTGTGTGTGTGTGTGTGTGTGTGTGTGTGTGTGTGTGTGTGTGTTGTGTGTGTGTGTGTGTGTGTGTGTGTGTGTGTGTGTGTGTGTGTGTGCGTGCGTGTGTGTGTGTGTGTGTGTGACAGAGTGAGGTTACATGCGTGCGGGCAGGCAGGCAGGCAGGCACAGGCAACATAGAAATATTAGACGCGTCCCGGACCCTGGCCCCTCTGGATAGTAATTGTCACTCTTCTTCTTGCCTCCTTTGCCCCTGAGCTATGTCCTGTCTCTGCAAACAAGCCCCCACAACACACACCCCCGTTTCCTTCCTCCACTTTCATTTTAAAACCCCCCTCACCCCTCACACGCTCTGTGATGATGGGCAACCTGTCTCCCCCCTCCGACAGGCCCGGATGTAACATTTCCCAATTGGGGAGAGGGCAGGTGAAAATGGTATGGGGGCGGCTTCATCATGAAGTCGCACCCATAGGCGCACCCATACCATGTTCGGTTGCAGGACTTATATTAGGCAAGTAAAGCATCACTTATAACATCAGTTGTTGTTGAAGTTGCAACAGGCACGCAGTATGCATAAAGCTAAAGGTCTGACTCAGAGAGTTTTCTGTTTTGAATGATGAAATGCTGTTGGTTTGGTGGTGCCACAGTTGCGGTTAGTTAGTATCAGTAGTAGTGTTTCAAATAATTTAAAATATAAGCGCTTTAATTTGAAATATCTCTGAAAATTTGGGTTGTTTGCATGGCATCATGTTTGGTGGGGCAGTCAGGGCATTCAGGCCCCCCCCATGCCCATGCCTAGGTCCGGCCCTGCGCCACCCCCCCCCCCCCCCCCCCCCCCCCTGGCCCAAGATGGGCGAAAAGAGACGCCCTCCTGCCGAGAGGCCGTCGTCCGACAAGTCTGCTGTCCGCATCCCTCAAAGGCCCCTGTAACCCCCTGCCGGGGTGCAGAACAACCCCCCTCCCTCCTGAGAAGCACAGCATCACGCTGTGAGTCAGAATGGGGCTCATAATACAGGAGAGAGAGAGAGCGGCTAGGCCTGGCTTTGGTTATAGCAGCCATGCAGGGGGACCGGACCGGCGGTGGGCCTTAAAAGGGCAGGGATAACGCTGCTCTCTGCACAGAGGAGGTCTCACCCTCCTCAACCCCTCCCTCCTCCTTTCCTAGGAGGCCGTGATTCAAGAATGACTAATGTTTAATCTAAACCTCCCTCAAACGCTATTTATTTTATTATTCGCCCTCTCAGTATGCAGGCAGCTGCTGGACAGTTTGAGGAGGAGGGAGGAGGCGCCACACCCACGGCCAAGTTCCTGAGAATGGGGGGAGAAGGGGGGGAGAGGAGGGAGGAACCAGTGCTTGTTGTGGTTTGTTATGATTTGAAATGTTTGCCCCCATCTCATTTTTCATCCCTCTTCTTCTTCTTCTTTGCATCTGGGTGGATCAAGCCAGAGCTCCGCAGCATGACTCCTTTGCCAGAAAGCCAGACGCAGTCTCTCTCTTCTTTTTTTTTTTTACTCCCTCTCCTCCTTCTGGTTCTTGTTAAGTGAAGCGTAATCCAACGTCCGTAAGGATCTGGTGATGATGGACGACCCTCCGCCCCCCCTACTCCTCCTCATCCATGTCTCCTTTCATAACCCTTTACAAATGTGATAACTAATCATCGCCGGGCCGGGTCTCTCTCTCTCTCTTACGCAACCGTAGCCGGTTTAATTGAGGAGTCCTTGCGGCCAAGGCTTCACGGTTCCTATCGGACGGACATCTGTTCTGCGTAATGTTTCTTGACCGCAACATAGCATGGGGCGTTTGTGTTTGCAGAGATGTGGCATGCATCATTACACATCTCTATTTGCAATTAAACTATGAAAATCTCAAACCCCTAGATCTACATATATGGAGCTGACCTGTTCTGATCATATGTTAATCCTTCACCTACCTTTTATCCTACTTTCCATTGTTCAATGTCTCCTCTTTGACTGATGCATGTTCCATGGAAAATACAGTTCTCAGCGGACCTGATAAAACCTGTAATCTGAGGACATTGCCCCCGCCGCCAATCTATATATCCATGTATGGAGCTGACCTGTCCTGGCATTCCACATGTTGATCATTGAACCCTGTACACTGAAGACACAGTCCTAGCCTATGGCCAGAACCTCATCAGATGTTGTACACCACTGTCGCCAGTGCCTATTGATCTCCAAGTTGGAGCTGACCTGTTCAGGCTTTCCATATGTTGCTCTGGCCTCATCTGTAGACTCAACACATGTTGCATATATGACCACTACAGGATTCATTAGATAGTGTAGTGTATGTTGATCTGACCCCCCATGAAGCACCAGCGCTCATCCAGCAGGTGTGTGCATGTATGTAACCCCACCGTTTTGGGGTCAGGATGTTTTTCTGTTATATTATTTATTCACAAGCTCTTTTTTGTTTTTGTGTTTTGCCTTTATTGGTCGTTTCAGGTGAAGATAGACAGGAAAGACATGCAGGGGCAGAGAGAAGGGAGAGACATGCAGCAAAGGTCGCCATGAACGGGACTCAAACACGCAACATGCTTAGGCCTGAGCATATACTGTACTGTATGTGGCATTTACCTGGACCTCTATAGGCCAACCACAATAGTACTTGTTAATATTTTTCGTTGGTCTAATCTTCATGAAAAGCCAATCTACAAGAATTGCAATCGTGTAGTCTTGTACTGTAGATTGACTAGTATTTTCACTATACTTTACAAAGTAGGGCATTATAAATTACCTAAAAAATGCATAAAAGGCAGAGTAAACACGGCACGCTGTTTCTACCCGTCGACAGCGCGGGCGATATAAGGTAAATACACTGTGACGTTTAAGTTCTATCGCTGGAGTCCTTAAACCGCACAACAAACGCAAAAAAAAAAAAAAACGGGGCCAACGTTTCATCAAAGCGGCATGCGGCATGAGAAGACGACGCGCTGTTTTGGTTTGGGAGAACCCCCTCTGTGTAATGTGTTGCTTGTTCTCCTGAATAATTCACACAGTGGACCCCCCTTACGGTCCCCCAGCAGAGCACTATATGCGCTCGCTCGCTCGTGGTGCGGAGAGAGAGACAGAGAGAGCTCGGAGAGAGTCGTCGTGGGTGTTGTGCGCGTTTTACAAAACTCATATTACCATGCTGGAAAGTAGACAAGAGGACTGTGAGCAATTCACTTTAAAGAGCATGAATAATGTTTACGTTTATATCCACCCTGTATGACGCCAGAGCTCCAGTGCTTTCAAAGCAGGTTTTAATGAAAACCAAGGATGCTGCGCTCTATTACTCCATTCTCTAAGCCTGGCATGTTGTGTGTGTAGTCAATGGAGATAGTCAGTTCCATAAACAACTCTACGAATAGTTGGACGCATCATGCATTATTTACATATATTTAGTTTACACCAATGTTACTCTAAAATACGTATATTTCTTTCTTCCTTTATAGCAATGTTGGGATTATTGCAAGCTGTTTCCAGTTAGGCTCTTCATCTTTCAAATATTTCATATAGTCTCTCATATGACCATTTACTAGCTGTATAACCTCATATGTCCCAAACTCGGTTACTTTTTTGAAGTCAAAATTCAAAAAACAACAAATGTAGAATGGTCATCTAGAAAAAAATGTGTCACTGTGTGTCTGTTTCCAGTTGCAGATTTGAGATTTTTTTAGGACATGCATTTAAGATAAAAACACACAGAATTCAGAAAAAAACACACAGAATTCAGAAATAAGATGTTTCTGTTCGCCAGCAGTCATACAGTGGGACATACTGCTTTTGTACCTTCTACAACATATTAATTTATAATAGACCTTGCTCTAAGCCACTCCCCAAACCGCTATGGTCCAGTCATAGAAAAGTTATAGCAATAGAAAAATAACATGTGACAGTAAAAGCTGTAAACCAATAGTTTTCCTATATAATGAAACATTTTTTTTTATAAAATAAATGTCAAACACATGTTCCCACTGCATAGGGCATGCCCTGTTGACAGATTTGGAAGAGAGATTGAAGGTGAATCAGTATTTAATGTCTAATGTCCATGATATTTACATTGGAATGAATGAGCCCGGCTGGAAAAGTGTCCAACCCAGAGGGCGGGGCTTACTCCAAGGTCCATTGTAATTATAATTGTTGTCATTAGTAGCTCTTGCTACTGCTGTTGCTACTATACATGTTAATGCGCAGCCGCAAACGTTTGGACCGTTTTTTGACAAAAGCATGCCCAAAATAGCGATGCCAGATTGAAAGTGCGGCCCCCTGCCTGCCTGCACTTTGATCTGTGCATGGCGCTTGGACCCCGTGGCTATGGACAACACTTCACTCGACCATCCACCCCCCCCCCCCCCTGCACCCGGGAGTACGGGGGCGGGGGAGGGGGGTGTACAGACTGTCACCTTATCCCCTTATCGATCAGCGATCCCCCTCTGAGCTGTGTCATTTATTCGCCGGCTGATATAAGTAGGACTGATTAGAACAAGGGGCTCTGATTGATTTGCGTGCGCATGCAGCGTGACGCGCCAGACACAATGAGAGCTGGCAGGAAGGGAGAGCATTCATCTGATGTTTGTCCAAATCACCCCATGCCAGTAAACATTACCCCTCAGCCTGCGTGCGTGCACGGATTGCAGCGCGCATGCGCGTGCTGTTGCACACATGTATTACTACACTGGTGACGCCCAAGAGTAGTGGAATTTGAGAAATGGACCATTTCCCTGGTCCGAATGGCTTAAAAGGGCCGCTAAAATATGTTTATTCTTATTAATATGTTATTCCAGGTTACGGTCAATGTGTCAAAATTTGCTGTAAAAACTACATCGTTGTGTGTGTGTGTGTGTGCGTGCGTGGCTGCGTGCGTGCGTGTTTGCGCGTGCGTGCGTGTGTGCGCAATTTTTTTGCTGGAGGAGGAGATAGAGAAATACTACTAAATGCAATTTGCATTTCAATTTGTTTTTGCGAAACCAACTTGCGCTGCACCTCTGAATGATAAGACAAGCGATGGCCTATGCCTTTTTTAAGACTCTTCCCTATAGACCTGGAAACTCGTCTGATGGTATCGGGTGTGGCCTCCGATGGCCGGTGGTGTCATTATAAACATCTGCCGCGTCGTCGTAGCGTGCGTTACATCCGTCCAAAGAACTTCATGGCATCTTTCCCTCGTGATTAAAAACACCAAGCTGGACGAAGAAGAGCTACGTAAATGTCGTTCTCCTCACAGCTGCTTTGAAAATAAAATAAATCCTGCCACTGCCGTAATAGAAAGACTGAAGCTAGTGAAGTTTGAGGACATTTGTACACTCTCCCTGTCAGATCCTCCATTGTTCCCAAGTACAATATTTGACAGTGCACATTATAACCAAGCTTAACTGTAACCCTAAAACTTAAGCTCACAAAAAACTCCTTGCGTCAACCTCCCATGACCCGACGTTGAAGAAGCAGTGATCAAAGTATCGAAGAGTCCCGGAGCTTTCTTTCTTTCTTTATTTCTCTTGTAAACAAGTTGAATTTGACAGCCCCCATCCCCGCTCCCTGGTCTAGCTCAAAGGGCATCTTCCTAGATCTTCATAATGAGAGAGACAGCGACAAACATCGGGGGAAGTTTTCACAAGAAACTTGGGTCTTCTAATGTCTGCATGCTGAAACCCTCCGGGCTTCTTAATCGCCTTCCTCCCCGTGATGTCGGCAGTGCTCCTCTCCTGTCTGCCATGTTGCTGTATATATGCCTTCCCTTTTCTCCAACGGTTAACTAACGCCCCTCCCTTCCCCCCGAAGCCTCCTCTTTTAAATGCCACAGTGGTATTTTCACATTGCAAATCTCCTCTTCCCCTTCGCCGCGCTATCTTGCAAACCGAACCCGCAGGCTGACCCCGTCTATTGATGAGCGCAGTGTGAGCCTGGGTCCCCGGCAGGAACGTTCGCTCGTCTCCCGAGGAAGAAGACGCTATCGTTGCTAAAAAGTCTGCTAACAAGCACAGACCCTTAAGCCTCTAGTCAGAACCGCGTTTCCAGCGAGGTAAGCTCGAGGCGCGACTTTTGCCAAATTATCTCCCCGCGATCTATCGTTTTTTCCCTGACAGAGAAATTCAACCGAGCACCCTTTTTTCCGGCATCTGCCTCAGACTCATAATTAGTCGCCCAGATCGCGACGTGTCCGATATGTGTCACGGGCGAAATTGAGATGTGACAAATGTACTTGATCGCTGTTTGCTGAAGTGGGAATGGGAAGCTCTTTAATTGCCCGCGGTTCAATAAATAAAAGCGTCTCGGCGAGGGAAAAGTGGAAATACATATTGACGGCTTAGAGGGTTCTGCACACTTCTCTTACTGATGAGGCATGTCACTGTGTCGGTCTTTGGCACAGGAATTAATAGAGGACGGTCCAAAAGCTGTCTGCAGGGACTATACTGACAGTGATAGAGATATTTAGGGCAACTTTGGGAAGCCCTGGTTTGAGATATACCGGGAAACACCTATCAAAGCTGTGCTATGTCTGAAGGCTCTGTCTAGCAGCAAGCACCTCCAGAACTGTGAGTGTACAAATTGACAGGTTCCTTTTTGCGTATAGTTGCATGCATTTGACTTGTTTGCTTGTTCTGTTCCGATTGAAACCAGCCCAGTGGCCTTGTGGTTAGAGTGTACGCCCTGAGACTGGGAGGTCGGGGTTCAATCCCTGATTTTGTCATACCAAAGGCAAAAAAAATCAACAACTTCCGTACTGTTTGGCACTTAGCATCAAGGGTTCGATTCGGGATCAGTCTCTGTGTCATGTCCTAGTGACAGAAACAGATCCGGGTAGAGCACTCGCCATTTGGACCTGCACGGTTCATGGGTTTGACCCCGTGCACCACCAACTCGGCATGAAGTTGCAAATTAGGACTGATGGTATGTCAGCGATCCTACTCTCAAGGATCTATAGTAGTTAATTTAGTATACTTACTGTATGTATATCGATATTAAAATAGCCTTATTGGTGCAAAAGCACATTATGGAGTTGAACCACAACATAAACCAAATGCTACAGGAGTTTCTTGAGCATTTGCTGGGCTGCTGTAAATGTTACACACTGTGCTGATGTCAGTAAGGACATTAGCAATAGCAAATCATTTGTTCAAATCATTGCAAATCATTGTTCTCAACTTCCCCAGCTAATTATGTTAATGGGTTTTAAGCCCCTTTTCCATACTTCTTAATGATAACTGTTAAAAGTAGCAATAGCAGATATACAAGCATTTTTGAGTGTGTGCTCAAAACAATTGCAGGATTTCTTTTTTTTTTATTTTACATAGATCATTTTTAGATGGGGAGCTCGCAGCCATGTGAATTTGGGGGTCCTCGTTGGAACGAAGAAAGTTTGAGAACCATTATTGAGCTCAATGTCAGTGTCCTGACCAAAGCCAGCCGTGGGCATAATGCTGGAGCACAGTGTTCTAGTTCTGCCTCTCAACTACACAGACTGTGTGTAGTCTGACACAGTCAGACAGTCTCCCGGCTTTTATACATCTCCAACGTCCTTCACTGCTTGGAATTCGTTCCCAAAAGCCTCATTTTTATATCTCCCTGCCTGAACATTTTCTTTTCAGCCTCGTGCACTCGTTCTCGGTCACTCTGGCAGAAACCTTATATCTCCAAATGTAATTGTTTGGTTGTTGTCTGCCCTCCTTTTTATGTACAGTATTTATTTACTTTCTTCATAAATATATGCACCAGACTCTAGGGCATACTTGAGAGTACTGCATCAATTAAATCATTGAAAGTAGGGATGATCTACACACACGCTTGCAACATGTGACAACGTGGTGTGTAGTTGTAGATGTGCTGTTTTAGAGTGGTAGTGAAAAGCATTAAGTGGGGAATTCCACCCATTTCCAACATTTTACTATGCCATTGATATAGCTTAGGGTTGTTCTAGAAATACCTTCTGTGTTTCCGCGAAATGGGTGAAAAAAATCATTAACATGGTGAATCACATCTTGATGATTCACCATGTTAATGTAGATGTAGAACAATTCCCTTGTGGTCTTTATCTGTGTAATACGTTGTTTTAGATATTTTAGATTTTAACAGTTGTAGTAATCAAAGTATGTCTCTGATGTCACCAACACTTCCTGGACCACATTTTGTCTCAGTAAGACACAAGAGGCCAATGGCAAGAACTTCCTTTGCTTCCTGACTCTAGATGAATAGATTGTAGATGTACAATATTAGGAGACCAAAAAATGTTAGTCATTGTATTCACTTCCAATGATAGAAGGAACGTGAACACAAATTATGATCCATTCCTTTTAACTCCCTGGACACTGAACTAAATACTGGACCCAATCATCACAAGGCATACAATATTTACAACAAACCAGGGGAAATTTCACTTTGTTATCCGTTATTCTTTATCCCACCAACAAAACTCTTCATGGGAGATTTGTCAGCAAGATTCCCTTGTAATCTACTGTACAGTTTGACATAGACAACATATAGTGGGCTCTGAGAGGAGAAAACCAGGCCTTTAAATGTTTTCCTAAATAACTGCATTGGAAAACAGGTTCCTTTTGTCATTACCGAAATGTTTTTTGGTTTCCGTTTCCCGACACTGACGTTTCTCCCCCGCACCCCCCCACTGCCCCCCCACATGCATATTAACGAAGCACGTCTCAGCCTCTCTCTCTCTCTCTCTCTCTCTCTCTCTCTCTGCCTCAAAGTCGTTTATCCTAATGTGGGAGGAAGTTGCAGCTTCACCGGGGCCTTTTTCCTCATGACTTATTCAGGATAATGTGCGACAGTGACGTCCTAATGGCTTCCTGTTGTAAAGCCACTAAACAAATGGCGCGGCCCAGGCCAAAGTGTCCGGGGCGACGCTGCTGCAGCCCATCTGATTAATACGCAGACGCGGTGTCAATCGATGGAGGTGGCTCGACCTCGGGGGGTGGGGGGGTGGGGTGGCTGTGCGGGGAATCGCAGAGGACACCGGCTATGGATACGAAGTACATAATGGACCGTCATCATCATTATTGCGCCATATGGGCGATTCTGAGGATTATATACGCAGCAAGGACTCCGAAATTGATTGGATGCGTCTGGCGCGGAAACCACGCATTTGAAGAGACTCGGTGTCGAGTGAAGACCCTAGTTGTTAAAGCTGGAAGCTTTATCGTTGGACTATTCAGTCAGTGGGTAGTATCCACCCCAATTGTATAAGCTATTACCATATTATTTTGTATTATATTATTATTATATTATTGTGGCCTTGATTGGACAACCGTAAATTGAAAAATATGGTGGCAAGCAGCGATAAGGTGGGACCAAGCAGGAAGCTAAGGCAGTGGTTTTCAACCATTTTAATACCAGGGCTCACTATTTATTCCAGGGCTCACTATTTATTCAGCATTTGAGCCACGGACCACCACAGACCACACATTTTCACCCCGCAGAGCGAAAACTTAACGATTTCTTTTGCTTTTGTCCAAAATACCAGGCTGGATTTTGGAAACAAAACAGGCAAACTTAGATCAAAAGATGACCATTTGATTTGTCTATATTCTCTATTTGTGTAGACTTGGGCGAATTCAAATGATGAATATTTTAACTCTTGAGAGTGTAAACCCTCTCAAGGAGCACTGGTGGTCCCAAGACCACTAGTTGAAAACCACTGAGCAACTAGACGAAAATGCGCAATAAGCCATAGAAAGGTGGAAGTAGACTGAACTTGAGAGAAAGAAGACCTTGCATTTGTGACAGGGTTTTAATTGTGGGGTGGCACTCTGGGTTCTTGAGCTCTCATATGGTGAGTTGGCTCTAGTCCGGATTTGAACCCACAACCTTGCACTCCAAAGCAGAGAGCTCTACCGACTGAGCTAGAATGACACAAGCAGTTATTTCATTGTGGACAACAAAATCAGATTGCTGCCTCTTTGTGTCACTTTTACTTTAGTTTTTTTTTTAGAGAGAGAGTAGAGTATTATTTACATATGGCGGTTTCTACTTTTACTTAAGTAACGCAAACTAAAAAGACGCCCGCGGTACTTCTCCCAATCCCTTGAATGTGCAACGTGTCTCCTCCCTGTATAGGCAACAGTATCGACCCGCTCGCGGCTAAATCCGCGAGTTCTGCAATCTGGTGGTCAGCCAAGAACCCAGAGAAGCCATCAATAAGACTCCAGAGCCAACACAGCCCAGAGGGCAGGGGGGTGACGCGCTGAGAGGAGAAGAGGAGGGTGGGGGAGGAGAAGAAGGGGGTGGGGGGCCGCGTGGTGCCATGCGACGCGCATCCCTGGAGCGCTCCCCGCCTTTAAACGGCCCTGTTTCTCCTCTTGTAAACTCCCAAACGATGACAAGCCAATTAACCTGCATCATTAGTTTGAGAGGAAGCCCTTTTAAATGAAACCACAAGGCAGAACTTTAAGGAGGTTTTGCATTATTGATCCGCGCGTCAGGGCCCGGAAGCGCTGGGCTGTCATTGGGGAGGGAGAGAGCAAGGCACGAGGCAGCGCAGGCAAGGGCTGGAGCGAATTACTGTAATGGCTATCTGTGCCATCAGAAAATCAGCTATCATTGTTAACCACTAATGGGCTGTAACATACTGTTAGCGTGCCTGCTAATGCATTACAGATTAGCCGGGTTTTGTTTCCACTGCTTTTTTTTTCTTTTCGTGTTGCTTTTTGGGAGAGTGGAGATTTTGAAGGTCATTTTTAGTGCCGAACTAAAGATTTTCCACTTAGGTAATTACTGCTGGTACAAAATATGCATCTAGATAGAGACTGATAGACAGATAGATACTTTTCAGGCATCTGTTCCAATGGATCTATTTAGTCACACTCTTGTTGACACTCTCCCCACGTTGAATAAATTCCTGTTTCTTGCCTCCCTGCTGGGTTTAAAGTTACCTTTGAACAGCCACTGCACCGAGCGCTGAGTTGTTTGTCATAAAACTCCACTTTAAAAAGCTTTAATCGCTTGTTGTAGTGTTGAAAACTATTCCATAGTGGCCATCACATCAGCGGCAGAGGAGGAAGCTGCTCCCTGCTTGTCAGGTTTTCCCATTGGAAACGATGTGGGCTTAATTTCCCATAAGGCTTTGCACACTGACCCTTCTTGTAGTGACCGTATGAATTAAAACGGAATAAAAAATGTGGATTCAACAATGAAAGCATTGAATTAGAAGTTGATCTACAATTCATCTACCCATGTAGCTCATGTAGTTAAATTCTTATTACTTTTCATTGGTTCAATACTATGAAATCCAAAGACAAGAGTTAACCACTTTCACATAAAGAAAAACAAAAATGTTATTCCTTTTGTGACAATAAACTGCCAAATGCAGTAGGCCTATGATGAATCAGGACAGCAACAATGTGATTGTTCTGTTTAGCATGAATTTGACCAAAGGAATCTCACCGCATGTTGTGGGCCTGAATTGTTTATCCCTTAACTCCCCCTTTTTTGTGGTTCCATGCATAAGTTGTTCATGATTCATGTATAAATTTTAACACTGCAGAACACAAGCTTATCCCAACCACAACATTTTTCACAACACTGAGGGACTAACAAAAGAAAATATGGGTCTCTTCTCTCTCACGTAACTTACAGTACAGTACATCTAATAGTAAAAGGAGAGGAGATCCCTCTTACCTCACCACCAACATGAAAGCCTACTTTAGTCTGCATAAAAGACGTACTCACCGTAAAAATATATTAAAAGTATACCGTACCAAAAGTAAAGTTTTAAATATAGCTACAAGCTTAATAACACATTTCAGTGCAGTGCATTGTGACCTTGTATATTGCCTATTTTCAAATACACAAGGTACAAAATAACTGCAATTGTTGTAATAATACTTACAACTGAAGTGCTCAAATAATTGTAGTGGAGTGAAAAGTACATTTGCCTAACGTGTAGGCCTACTGTATTGGAGTAGAACTACTGTATGAAGAAAGTATAAAGACATACCAGGGGCGGATGTAACATTTCCCAATTGTGGGGGCACGTGAAAATGTTATGGGGGCGGCTTCATCGCCCATGTCGCTTCACGCCACGGGCGATGAAGCTGCACCCATAACGTTTTCAGTTACAGGACTTGTATTATGCAAGTATAAGCATCAATAATAACATCAGTTGTTGTTGAAGTTGCAACAGACACGCAGCATGCCTAAAGCTAAAGGTCTGACTCAGAGAATTTTCTGTTTTCAATGATGAAATGCTGTTGGTTTAGTGGTGCGCATTATTCTAGTTAGTTAGTGGCAGTAGTAGTGTTTTTAACTCTTTGACAGATCAGCAGAAAAGCTAGGCTCGCTCCCATTAGGCTCAATATTAACACAATAATTTATAGAAAATCCTCTGTTGTGAATTTGTACAAATGAATGATATCCAAAGACAGTTTAAGGTGTCTACTTTAAGGGAAAAAATAAAATGAGTTGATCAAGTGTTTCGGCTTTTTTTAATACATTTGGCAAAACAGGCTGTATTTTCACATTTCACTGTTTCCAGGGCTCATTCAGAGATAAATGCATTTAAAGTTATATAATTTATCATTTATCAATGATAGTTGTAAAGTGTGTGAGGTGTTTTCTGGGTTTTGTAGTGTAATCACCACTCAAAGGACTTCATCAGGTGGTGTGCAGTGAGTTAATGAGCTTGTTAATAAAACAAAACCCAAAACGACTTTTGGAGTGATAAACAGACAACAGAATAACCAATCACTCCAAAAGTCGTGGTAAAACAGTTAAGGAGTTAATATACGCACTTTAATTTGAAATATCTTGGGTTGTTTTGCATGCCTTTATTTTTGGTGGGGCAGACTCCCCCATGCCCATGCCTAGATCCGCCCCTGAGACATACTCAAAAGGAAAGTCGTACTGAAGCACAGTATGTGAAGTAAATGTACAGGATAGATACATCCCAGCAGTGTTCACTGCCCATAAACTAAATGACTGCTTTAATGCTGAGGTCAGGCATTGTCACTTATTGTAGTGTCTTTTTAAAAGGACTTCTGTGCCGCTGTGCGCGTTTTGAAGTATAGGCTACGTTGGATTTCTAGCCTGAACCAACATTTTGATTTGTACGCAACTGCATCCCAACGTCCTTATAAGTGACAACTGCAGCAATTCCTTTTTTTGGAGCGGTGCCTAACCACTCCAATGACTGGCACAGGGGCGGGCAGGAGAAAATGGTATGATGGCGGGTTCATCGCCCCCATAGCATTTTCAGTTACAGGACTTTTATTAGGCAAGCAAAGCATCAATAATAACATCAGTTGTTGTTGAAGTTGCAACAGACACACAGCATGCATAAAGCTAAAGGTCTGACTCAGAGAGTTTTCTGTTTTCAATGATGAAATGATGTTGGTTTAGTGGTGCCACAGCTGTACTATAGTAGCAATAGTAGTGTTTCACATCATTTTAAATAGAAGCACTTTAATTTGAAGTATCTTGGGTTGTTTTGCATGCCATCGTGTTTGGTGGGGCAGATTGGGCATTTAGGGGGGCATTACCCACCCCCCTATGCCCATGCCTAGATCCGCCCCTGGACTAGCTGCGTCTGTCTGTCTGTCTGAGTACGAGGACTGCAATACACATCTAAGTACAACCGATTGACCCCCTCTCTCTCCCTCTCCCTCTCTCGACATGTGAGCTTGCAGATCATCTGTTTAAAAAAATGCTGTTGACAAAATGTTGACAAATGTTCTCTCGTAGGGGTCCCCCGGCAGGCAGGCAAGCGATGCTGAAATTATCGTTTAAAGTCTATTTAATGTACAATGTGGCTCTCTTTTAGCAGACGTGCATACACTCACAGCGGGGGGTTGTTGGTGCGCGATCCCCCTCCTCATTAGGCATGCACAACAACGTGCCTCGCAAAAGTGACAAGCAAGCAAAAAAGAAAAAGGGAAAAAAAGAAGGAAAACCCAGGATTCTTTTTTTTTCAAATGGTGTTTTTTTTTCCAGGGCCGATATTCCCCATCTCTGTGCCACGAGCGAGCCTCATTACCTTCAAAGAGCATTTTCAAACAGCATTTTTTAGGAAGGCTTGATCATGCTTAAAAAAAAAGAAATCCACTAGAATTTTTCTAAACAATTTTGATTTTTTTAACACCTCTAGTTTGGTGATTCTGGTGATGAATTTTAATGAGTTCTCTCTCTCTCTCTTTGCCTCATCGAGCACTACCCACGATCCTCGTGCAAACAGCCCTCCCCTCCTTTCCCCCACCCGTTCCTCTCTCCACCTCTTAATTGTCAATGCTAGAGACAGAGACGGACGATAAATTTAAAGTTATCGCGGCTACAGTCCTGCTATTATGTTCATGGAGGATAAGGGCCTCAGGTAATTGCCAATAGAGAGGGGGCCCAGTCATTATCCCCAAGTGGTTACAAGCGCAAGAGACAACATATTGAGTGTCGCTGACTGGATTAATCAATTTTACCGCCTCTCTTGCTTTTTTTTATTTTATTTTATGTTTCCTTTCCCAGGTAGGGGCAATTTCACTATCCCTCCGCTGCAAATAAAAGGGGAGAGTAAGTATTGAACATGTACAGCGTTTTCTTTAATACACACAAAGCTCGGGGGATTCGATGGGATTTAAAATGAACACAGCGGTCTTGGCCCCGGCCGGCTGGCTGCTGCTGCTGCTGCTTGAGAAAAGCAGAGCAGGAGATGAGCTTTAAACACAAGCCCTCAGCCCCCATGTGCTCGGCCAGATGTAACTCAATTTGCTTAAATATTCTCTTGACTTGGGCTGGCAATATCGTCCGTCCCAGTGCCTGCAGACAGTTACTCTGCCCCTGGTCTCAGGTAGAGATGCAATTATAGATGCTCTGGTGTATGTGGAGAACGTCTGTATTTGTGCGTGTGTGTATGCATGCATGCACACACACTGACATCGCATGGAATAATTTACCCCCCCAAAGGGTATATGCATGCACATTCTGCACAAGCGTTGGAGTGGATCTACAGAAAGAGTGCATGGGCAGCAAGGATTTTATTTTTCTAAATATAAAGCAATCTAGAATCTAAACTCTAAAGCAATGGTTTTCAACCAGTTTTCCGGGGACCACCACTGGTCTGTGAGACCATGCAGATGTAACTCTTTGAGAGCATAAAAATGAATGAAAATTTACACTCTCAAGAGTTAAAATTCATCATATGAATTAGTCTACACAACTAGAGAATGTAGAAGATTAGTGGTCATTTTGATCTGTACTGTATGTTTGACTGTTTTGTTTCCAAAATCCAGCCTGGAATTGTGTACAAAAGCAAAATAAATCTTTTTGGGGGGTCTGTGGGGACTAAAATGTCTTCAAATGGTGGTTCGTGGCACAAATGCTGAATAAATAGTGGGCCCTGGTATCAAAAAGGTTGAAAACCCCTGCTCTAAAACAATGTAAAGTATACATCAGTGCATCATTGTGAAATCTAAAATCATAGCCTTCAACTTCAGGGCTTAATTGGCACATGCATACAGTATGTTTTCTGAAAATTAGTGAGTGACTGAAGTTTACAGTAGTCTAGTAAATGTGAGCCGACAGCTACCCCAAGGGCAGGGTTCACCTTACTACCCCCCTGACCCTTGACCTTTCACTCCTCCTCATTAAATGTTGGCCACGTGCCTGTGGAATTTATTTTTGGTCCTCCTGTCTTGCTTTTAGGACACTCTCCAAACACAGCCTTGTATGCGACTATTTATACGTGCAGCTATAAAAACCTGATTAAAGGGTGTACCAAACTTGT
This sequence comes from Benthosema pterotum, assembly GCA_039105355.1. Taxonomy (NCBI): domain Eukaryota; kingdom Metazoa; phylum Chordata; class Actinopteri; order Myctophiformes; family Myctophidae; genus Benthosema; species Benthosema pterotum. The sequence goes on from CM076982.1 coordinate 22,198,205, forward strand.
CTCAGTTGTTCCCAGAATGAATTTTAATTCTGCTTGAAACATTTTTGTGTCATGCATAGTTAATGAGATAATTGGCATAATCAGTCAAATATCAGCCAAACCAGACAAACTTTTTTCAGTTGATCCTTATGTATTTTGTCCCGTCGAATTTGTTTCTGCAATGTACATTTGTAACTTGCAGAATTAATGAGATAATTTGCATATTTGACTGATTATGCTCATTAACTATGCATGATACAAAAATGTATCAAGCAGAATTGGATTCTACATTGAAATTCATGTTGAGAACAACTAAGAAAAGTTTGGTACACCGTTTAATCGAGTTTATACTGTAGCTTACTCTCTGTCCCGGCGCCGTACATGGTTTACCTTAGATGTTACTGCCGTCACGTCTTGGAGTATTTAAGTATTTAAAAGTACTCATTTGGCTTCCATAATGTCCCGTGGCACATATGTCTGTGTATTTATTTTTTTTTTACAAACTAATTGAAATATATTAATAATAACAAGAGTGTGGGACTAAATACTAAATGCAGTGGATCCGTTGGAACGTTTTTTCCCCCATTTCCTGAAAGGTTAACCGCTTTGGACCGCTTTGGCTTTACTTCCCGCCTTATACAGCGGTGCATATGCGTTGCATTTTAATAGCATTCTCGGCCGTGCTCCTGTGTTTGCCAAGGTAGACAGCAGGCCGGCCAGCCAGCCAGTCAGACTGACATGACATGAACCACAACAATGGAGCTAGCGAAGACGGATTTTGTTCCATAACCTCAGCCTGCATGTCTCTAAGGGAGGCTCTCCTTGCGATGGAGATTCTCTTCCCGATCATGAGACCCCGCATGCGTTCTCCCTGTTGTGTTGTCGAGTGTCTGCATGTGTCGGGGGTATGTGTGTGTGTGGGAGGGGGATTTGAAAACTATGAGGTGTGAATGACTGAACAAGCGACTTCTCTATGAACTAGAGCATACCTGGGCATTATCCGGCCCGGGGGCCAAATGTGGCCCCTTGGCTGACTCTGACCGGCCTGTGAAAGCGTACAGTGGTTTTCAACCAGTGGTCCAGGGACCACCAGTGGTCCTTGAGCGAGTTCCAGTCAAATATGGAAAGTTGGTTAACCAGATGTAACTCTTTGAGAGCGTAAAAATGAAGCCTGGAATTGTGGATAAAAGCAAAAAAAAAAAAAAAAGCTTTAGTTTAATGTCATCAAATGCTCGTCCTCTGTGGCTCAAATACTGAATAAATAGAGGTCCCTGGTGTCAAAATGGTTGGTCTTACTCTTATACCTTTACCTTGAAATTAAATTAATTTCACGCAGACTTTATTCTTGGCCTCCACAATATTTTATGTATCTCATTTGCCCCTTGGGAAAAATAATTGCCCACCCCTGAACTAGAGGTTTGAGGGCCCTGATACCGATGTGTCGCAGTGCCGATCCAATTGATATGCCAAATCACTCAGTCTCATTGGATTTGTCTGAGCGCCCGTTGTACCTATCTGTCTGTGCCAGTTTGGTGCCAACACTGATCACATTTTGTGCCAATATGGTGATATCTGTCTGCCTATACCTGACTGTGCCATTAGCCAATCTTATAGATTAAGAGTCATTAAGCAGGATTGGATTTGGCTTATTGAAAGTATGGGCACTGGTGTTGGTCTATTACAGTGAGAATCAAGTTTGAATGATTTTCCAATGGCTTTCACTTATTTTAAAGATCCTGCGTTATAAGCAAATCTAATATATAAAGTAGACCATCGGAGGGATCTGTAGAATTAAGGGCAAGGGGTCTGTTACCACCCATACTGCAGTCATTATTTTGACAGGAGACATGGAGACGTTTCCCTTATCTTTGCATGTCTTTCTTGCATTCCTACACAAGTGACCTGGTCTGTGGGTTTGGTGATCAGATAGATATGGTCTCTCTCTCTCTCTCTCTCTCTCTCTCTCTCTCTCTCTCTCTCTCTCTCTCTCTCTCTCTCTCTCTCTCTCTCTCTCTCTCTGTCCTCTCTCTCTCTCTCTCTCTCTCTGTCTCTCTCCTGCAGTCCAGCAGAGATGAAGGGACATGGGTTCAGATCTCTGGGGTCCTAAATCAAAGACCCCCCTCTCTCTCTGACCAGGCCTGAGGGGGGTGCTGGGGGGGCACAGAAAGGAAGAGGATGAGGGTGGGGTGGGGGGGTGAGTGCCCCTCAGGCAGCCCCTGAGGTTCAAAGGGTCCTTATCACCTCCAGAAGCTGACCACTGTCAGCTCCAGTAGGGGCTGACCGCCTTTGATGGTCTCCTTGTGGTCCAGTGTGCATGGCCTGCCTGGACACAGGCATGGCTTCCACTAACATCATGCTAAAGGGGGTCAGCTTTGATAATGGAGGTGGGGGTGAGTGGGGTGCTGCTGTGAGGTGGTGCCAAACCGCCGCTTGTTAAAGGGGAACTCCACCCATTTTCAACATTTTAATATGTCATCAATATACCTTAGATATGTTGTGTGGACATGATAAAGAAGTCCCCCCAATTCTGTATTTTGTAAAAATGGAGGTTTGAAAAAAAAATCATTAACATGGTGAAATACATCTGATGACATCATCAAGATGTATTTCACCATGTTAATGATTTTGCTTTCAGAGCCCTTTTTCCTGAGAGGGTAGAAATGGAACCAAATGGACCCGCTAGGGTCCATTTGGTTCACATTTGTATCCTCTCAGGAAAATTTGGAAAATGGGTGGAATTCCCCTTTGAAGGACCGCAACAGGGGTCCGTGAGATGGACCCTCATATGGGTCTGAAATAACTGTGAGAGCGTACAAACGTACAAGTGGTTGTAATTATAATGGTTGCATCAGTGTTTGTTTACTCAGAGCTGGCCTAATAATGTAGACCAAACTCGGGGTTGCTTGAAATGAATGTTCCTTAGTGAATTAGGCCAGTTACAACTGTACTTCGGAGCACTTTTCTCGATCTGCTATTTTTACTTGGGTGAGCAGAGTGAGCACGGTTTGCAGTTGTCAACCGTGGGCCGACAACTCCAAGTCCAGATGTCCCAATGCCACTTTTTTCATTTCCGATCCGATCCCGATACCACAATTTCGGTGTTGGCCGATACCGATACCAAATACCGATACCAGAGAAGAATATATACAATATTATAAAAGAAAAAAACATCTTATATGAACTCCACCAACAGGGAATAGCAGACTCCTTACTGAAATGTGCACTTGGGCAACTCTAAAGTAAACTCCACATGGCCCAACATTTCATTTCACTACCATAGTGTCAACCCCTTACCCCTGTGTCAGACCTGCAGTTGGACAGGCATGTTTGCCAATACCAATATGATGACAAATAAGCTTTGATACCATTACTTTTCCGATATGCACACAGTATTTGCCGATACCGATACGACCAAAAAAGGGCAGATGCAATGTTTTTTCTGATACCGATAATGTATCGGGACATCTCTACCTCAAAGTATTGTGGTTGTTTAGGTGATGATGTAGTAATATTATCTCCTGAAGGAAATTCTGCAAAAACAAATATAAAATAAAATTGTTTTCTAAGAGAATATTAAAAATATCAATTGGTTTTTGATCACTCGCTCTGCTCGCACAAAGTAGGCCATGGCCCAATATGCAACTTGGCACTTTTTTTTTTTTTTAGCAAAGAACAGGTAGGCCTATGCATGGGGCCATTTAAGCCGTTATGACTGGTTCCATGAGTCCATTGTTAAAATAAAACTGAGAACTTTGCAGTGTAGCGTCCCAGAGATGAAAAAGTAAAAAAGTGAAATGGAGGTCTGTTGACTAATGCATGAATTGTATAAAACCTTGACAGTAAGAAGATTTACTATACTATATCCTACGACAGCATACGCAATGTGCAATAATTCCGTACGTATGGCATTGTGTCCGCCCTCTGTGGTTAAACGTGTCCTTCAGATGGAGTTCTGCGTGGGGACATGCGTTCTGTCTCACCATCTCATCCATTATTTGCATGGTTTAACAGATTTCAGACAAAAGTTGCCGATGCAACCAATTTCTTCCCCCACAGTTTGACTGGGAATCATGAGTAAATCAAGTTAATGGCTGCGGGACGCTGCGGCCGTCCGATTCCCCGTGACAGCGCGTCACAGAGCGGGAGGGAGGGAGAGCAGGGGGGATTCGAGCACACGGAATGCATTCCGAGTATGTCAGGGAGCAGGGCCAGATTTAGCCAGCCCTACTAGGGTGGGCTGGAAGAATGGCAGGGTGGGTACTTTTACAAGGTATATGAAGCAGTGGTTTTCAACCTTTTTGACACCAAGCCCCACTGTTTATTCGGCATTTGAGCCACGGTGCACCGTTTGATGACATTTTAGCCCCACAGACCCCAAAACGGAAGATTTCTTTTGCTTTTGTCCACAATTCCAGGCTGAATTTAGGCAAACAAAACAGTCAAACATACAGATAAAAATTACCATTAATCTTCTACATTCTCTAGTTGTGCAGGCTTGGGCTAATTCACATGATGAATATTTTAACTCTTGAGACTGTATTTTTTTTATTTATTTTTTCGCTATCAAAGACTTGGCACCTGGTTTGGCACCTTGGCACCTGGTTAACCAACTTTCCACCATTTAGCCTGGGGACCACCTGGAACTCTCTCAAGCACCACTAGTGGTCCCCGGACCACTGGTTGAAAACCACTGATATTTCCTTTCATAGGGTGGGCAGGGGTGGCCCTGCCCACCCCTGCCCCTCTCTAGATCCGGCCCTGTCGGGGAGCCGTGAGCCGGCCGACTGGCCGGCGCCCGGGACGATCTGCCTCATTGGCTTTCCTGTGATGTCCCTCCTCGCGATCGCCGGCTTTGAAGATGTCCTCCAAGCCGCGCTGCTGGTTCACCTTTGAATTCTTATCACAGCGCAATAGATCAGTGATGAAATATACCCTCAAACGTTATGAATTCATGAATTTTACACAAGGAATATATTCTTTTTTTCTCCCTTTCTTTCGGTAGTGGGCGGGCGTGGGGGGGCCGGGATCACCGAGGGGAAAAGTTTTCCACACACGGAGGAAAGGTTGGCCCCCGAGGTGTAAAAAAACATATAAAATAAAAGAGGAGAGATAGGGGCATTGATATTCCACCCTGACACTCTCTCATGCCGTGCATGATGCTGTCTGTGATCATGCAGAATTATTTCAATACCTTTTTATATGCTTTTTTGTTGTTTTTATTTCCTCCTTTTGTGCCAGGGAAAACTATACATCTTAAATACAAGAAATAAATGTGCAGAAACTACATCTTGATAGACTACAGATTGCAATCATACCAACGTAGTCAATGCAAAATGCATGCTTATCAGCAACAGATCAACATCGGCTACTGCAATTGGTTAATCATTTTCATTTGCCGATAACCATATTGGCCGATAACAGCAAATACCGTCTGAACCAATACGAGGGCCGATGTATAGTATACTAGTTTATATGGCAATGTTTCTGTGCAATAGCACGACATGCCTAAAATAGGGATTGAAAGCTTTCAAAAATCACAACATCTGCCAAATTAATTGTGATGCTGATATTGGCAAAAAAAGTTAAACAATGGCAGGAAAATGGTAAATGAAAAGATTCCTTCATGTATATTCCCCAAAGTGCAGTAAAGTTGTGTGACGATGCGATTTAAGTGAAGCGATGACACAGATTAAAGCTCTCTTATACACTGTAGCACTCCACATGTAATCCCCATTGAGAGTCATTATAGGACATCTTCAAGTGAGCTATAGGCTTGCTATTACAGAACACCAGTGTTGCCAACTGCCAAAATCCAAAATGCACTAGTGGCACTTCCAAAATGCACTAGAATGCGCTAGAGCAGTGGTTTTCAACCATTTTCATACCAGGGCCCACTATTTATTCTGCATATTAGCGATGGAGGACCACCATTTGATCTTGAGTGTAGTCTCTCGGACTAATTTAGGAGAAATAACTGGCAACATGTTGGTCAAAATAGCAATTCTACATTTTTTAAATGTGTAGATTTTTGAAAAATTAAGTAATTCAGATGTTTAAATTAATATAATTTAACTCTTGGAAGCGTTTTTTTTTTTTACAATATCAAGAGTTAAAGATCTATAAGGGTCCATTTGGTTACCAATTGTCCTTTCTAGGATGGAAGGAGGACTCTACCATAGGAGGAAAAATTGTGAAAAACGAGGGTTTTATCTCTGGCGCCTGTCAACCAATTTCGCCCCAACTCACCAGCAAAAAAGCACTAGATTTTCTGCCAGGAGTTTTTCACTAATTTTGGCGCTAAGGGGGTCTGGGGAAAAAAAGCTAGATATAGTGACAAATGCGCCAAGTTGGCAACACTGCAGAACACAGTGTTGCACGGGAGGGATGGAGTGCTCAGACATGTGTGAGCTGAGTGTGGGTGTGGACCGACATGCGAGGCACGTCTGTTTACTTGTCTGCGTCTTATAATAGCCCCGCCAATGTACGGTATGCATAATAGCACGGTATGGTGAGTCATAGACACTCCAGCCTGCGTTTATTATGTACACACGGTACGGAACATTCATAGTTCTGGCCGCGCGTGCACGCACATCATCCAGACACGACACGTGCAATCGAACGTACACGTGCGCGCAGATGCACGCGGGCGGCAGCATTTTTTGGAACGCAATGTTATGAATGCCATCTTTGCTTTTTGGCAAGTTCACAAACACGCTGCAAAATTGCACTGTGGGGTAGTAAGACCAGCTGTTTTTGATGCACAACAAGTTTACCCCGAGAAGGCCCAATAATTATTACTAATTATTATTTTCTTCACATGTTTTTCATTTTTAGTCTCAGTCTCAGTAAATCAACTCTAACCCCAACTCCTGAACTAAACCCAACCTCTAGCCTGACTGTCTCATCCAAACTGTATCTTTTCCTATTTATAAATCTTTGTACGATACACAGTACAACTGAGAGGACGAGGAAAGGTCTCCTCCCAGACTGTCTATTTCTCAAATTGAAAGGATATTTGGCCCTCAAAAGGACACATGCACACACAGACACACTCGCACAAAAAAACTCCTCTCTTTGCAGCCGCCATAAAACGTTACACCCGGCGGAAAGATGCAGATAAAAACGGCTGTGATTTACCTCCACTTTTACAGTTCTTTGCACATCACGCTGCCAGACTGTAGCAGCCAGAGTTCGCAGGTCTCCCTGCAAGCCCCACCACCACCACCACGCCCACTATACTACTCCACCACCACCCACCCACCCCCCCGGCACTCACACACATTGCACAGTTCACAATGTACATTCCACAACTGTACCGGTGGGGCGGGAGCAGGGGCGGATGTAACATGTCCCATTTGGGGGGGAGAGATAACATGTTGGAGGGGCAAGAGAAAATGGTATGGGGGGCGGCTTCATTGCCCGTGTCGCTTCGTGCCACGGGGGATAAAGTCGCACCCATACCATTTTCAGTTACAGAACTTTTATTAGTCAAGTAAAGCATCAATAATAACACCAGTTGTTGTTGAAGTTGCAACAGACACGCAGCATGCATAAAGCTAAAGGTCTGACTCAGAGAGTTTTCTGTTTTCAATGATGAAATGCTGTTGGTTTAGTGGTGACACAGTTAGTTAGTAGCAGTAGTAGTGTTTCACATCATTTTAAATATAAGCACTTTAATTTGCAATATCTTGGGTTGTTTTGCATGGCATCGTGTTTAGGGGGCAGACTGGGTTTTTAGGGGGGCATTGCCCCCCCATGCCCATGCCTAGATCCGCCGAGGGGAGGAGCGTTGTTTGGAGGCCGCCGGGGCTGTAGCGCAGGTCGGCCCAGGTTATAGCACCGTACAGAGAGTCTGCCTTGGGACGACGATGGAATAAACAACTGTGATTTACCGCGCTATTATTCCACTGCCAGAGGTGTGGCGTGTGTGTGCGTGTGCGTGTGTGTGTGTGTGTGTGTGTGTGTGCGTGTGTGTGTGTGTGTGTGTGCGTGTGTGCGCACATGTGTGTGTGTGTGTGTGTGTGTGGGGGGGGGGGGGGGGTTAGGGGGGGGGGGGGGGGGGGGGGGGGTGCTCACGGTGGCCGCTAGGTCTCCATGAGAGCAGGCTGCTTGCGAGGAAACCGGAGCCAATTGTTCCAGAGGTCGAATAGAAGAGGGAAGCAGCTGGGTGTGTGGGAGAACACACACACATACATACACATATAGTAGAGCAGATTAGTGAAACGATACTTCACTTTGGTATAGAAGCATGAAAATTGGCACAGATACTCTCCAAGGTCTACTCTTTAGGAAAAAGGCGCGTGCCACTCAAAATTCCAAGATGGCGGCCCCAAAATCCAAAATGTCCGCCCAAAAATGTGGTTTTTCCTTCATAACTTGAAATGTATTGATTTTACACCCCATAAATGTATTGAACATTAATACAAAGTTGGCCATTACGGACGGTTTGGCACCAAGAACATGTCTGTATCACTTACGGCTCTTGAGATACAGCATATAGGTACTTTCACAGATTGAGGAGAGCAAGACATTTGTAACATTGATTCTTAAGTGAATCAAATGGTGATACAGGCATGAAAATTGGTACACACACTCTTCAAACCCCACTATTTCTAAAAGTACTGCGTGCCCTGCAAAATTCCAAGATGGCAGCCCCCAAAATCCAAGATGTCCGTCCAAAAATGTGGTTTTTTCCTTCATAACTCGAAATACAAAGCTTTTAAGCCCCATAAATGTATTGAGCGTTAATATAAAGTCAGGCATTACGGACATTTTGATACCAAGTACATGCCTGTATGTAGTACGGTTCTTGAGTTACAACATATACGTAGTGATGTGGCACCATAAGTGTAACATTTTGGCATGTTTCACTCTTTAACTCAAAGATTCCTTTATCAGCATTTCTTCTATTTTCAGGAAATGGACCTACATGTATCTGCTATCATAAACCACTTCAAGTTTTTCAATTGATGAAACGGGTCGGGAGTTATTAAGCCAATTGTGAAGGGCTGTTTCAGTGCTAAAATTGCTGCGTACATTTTGCGAATATAAGCCACCCAGAAATGTCTGTCTGTGCATCTGTCCTTCACAATAAGTGTATATGTGAAGCGGACGCACCAAGTGTAGCATGTGTCATAGTATAATGGTATATTGTGCTAAAAGGCGTAATAGTGTAATATATGCAATAGTTTAATAGTGTAATAGAGCTAATAGTGTAAGATATGCAGTATATAGCGGTATACTGTAATAGGGTAATATATGTAATAGTGTCGTAGTGTAACGTGTAATACTGTAATAGGGTAAAATGTGTAATAGTGTAATAGGGTAATATGTGTAATAGTGTAATATGTGTAATAGTGTCATAGTGTAACATGTGTAATAGGGTAATAGGGTAATATGTGTAATAGTGTCGTAGTGTAACGTGTAATACTGTAATAGGGTAATATGTGTAATAGTGTAATAGGGTAATATGTGTAATAGTGTCATAGTGTAACATGTGTAATAGGGTAATATGTGTAATAGTGTCATAGTGTAACATGTGTAATAGGGTAATAGGGTAATATGTGTAATAGTGTCATAGTGTAACATGTGTAATAGGGTAATAGGGTAATATGTGTAATAGTGTCATAGTGTAACATGTGTAATAGGGTAATAGGGTAATATGTGTAATAGTGTTGTAGTGTAACGTGTAATACTGTAATAGGGTAATATGTGTAATAGTGCAATAGGGTAATATGTGTAATAGTGTCATAGTGTAACATGTGTAATAGGGTAATATGTGTAATAGTGTCGTAGTGTAACGTGTAATACTGTAATAGGGTAATTTGTGTAATAGTGTAATAGGCTAATACGTGCAATAGCATAATGTATGTACAATAGGCTACTAGTGTAATAGTGTAATAGGCTAATATGTGTAATAGTGTAATCTGTGTACATTAGGGTAATAGTGTAATATATGGAATAGTGGTCTAGTGTAATTGTCCTATTACACCATTACACATGATACACATATTTGCCTATTACACATGTCACAATTACACATATTATGCACTTACACTATTACCATAATGCACAAACACACTATTAGCCCTATTACACTATTGCATATATTACACTATTACCCTATTACACATGTTACACTATGACACTATTACACATATTACCCTATTATGCTATTATACACATGTTACACTATGCCACTATTACACATATCAACCTATTACACTATTACACATGTTACACTATTACACACATTACCCTATTATGCTATTACACATGTTACACTATGCCAGTATTACACATGTTACACTATGCCACTATTACACATATCAACCTATTACACTATTACACATGTTACACTATGACACTATTACATACATTACCCTATTATGCTATTACACATGTTACACTATGCCACTATTACACATGACACCCTATTACACATTGACACTATTACACATATTTCCTATTACACTATTACCCTAATGCAAAATATTACACTATTACACTTATTACCCTATTACACATGTTACACTATGACACTATTGAACATATGACCCTATTACACATGTTACACTATGACACTATTACACATATTACCCTATTACACATGTTACACTATGACACTATTACACATATTACCCTATTACACTATTACACATATTACACTGACACTATTACACATATTAACCTATTACACTATTACACATGTTACACTGTGACACTTATTACATACATTACCCTATTACAGTATACCGCTATATACTGCATATATTACACTATTAGCTCTATTACACTATTGCATATATTACACTATTACGCATTTTAGCACATTATACAATTATAGTATGACACATGGTGCACTTGGTGCGTCCACTTCACATATACACTTATTGTGAAGGACAGATGCACAGACAGACATTTCTGGGTGGCTTATATTCGCAGAATGTACGCAGCAAATTTGGCACTGAAACAGCCCTTCGCGATCGGCTTAATAACTCCCGACCTGTTTCATCAATTGAAAAACCTGAAGTGGTTTATGATAGCAGATACATGTAGGTCCATTTCCTGAAAATAGAAGATATGGTGATAAAGGGATCTTTGAGTTAAAGAGGGAAATGTGCCAAAATGTTACACTTATGGTGCCTCATCACTACGTATATGTTGTAACTCAAGAACCGTAGCACATAGAGACATGTACTTGGTATCAAAATGTCCGTAATGCCTAACTTTATATTAACGCTCAATACATTTATGGGGCTTAAAAGCTTTGTATTTCGACTTATGAAGGAAAAACCACATTTTTGGACGGACATCTTGGATTTTGGGGGCTGCCATCTTGGAATTTTGCAGGGCACGCAGTACTTTTAGAAATAGTGGGGTTTGAAGAGTGTGTGTACCAATTTTCATGCCTGTATCACCATTTGATTCACTTAAGAATCAGTGTTACAAATGTCTTGCTCTCCTCAATCTGTGAAAGTACCTATATGCTGTATCTCAAGAGCCGTAAGTGATACAGACATGTTCTTGGTGCCAAACCGTCCGTAATGGCCAACTTTGTATTAATGTTCAATACATTTATGGGGTGTAAAATCAATGCATTTCAAGTTATGAGGGAAAAACCACATTTTTGGGCGGACATTTTGGATTTTGGGGCCGCCATCTTGGAATTTTGAGTGGCACGCACCTTTTTCCTAAAGAGTAGACCTTGGAGAGTATCTGTGCCAATTTTCACGCTTCTATACCAAAGTGAAGTATCGTATGAAAAAAATGAGTTAATCTGCTGTACTAATACAAACACACACATGCGCGCGCACACACACACACACAAAAACACGCACAGGCCAACACCGGTTGTGGAAGGAAGAGCGAGGTAGTGTAGGCTACTGTGATTTACTTTCTGGAGTTCAACAGTAAAGTAGCAATACAACAACATGAAAATACTTTGTTAAAAGTATATAGCCTACAGTAAGGCCTGTATCCAACTTTTTACTTGCAGTGAAAGTGCAAGGGTTTTGGCACAAACTTCAAATTAGAAAATAGCAAATCTACAAAGCTTGAACTGAAGATTGTAGTTTCAAATAGCAGAATTATAAACTAGGGCTCAAGCCTGCTTTGTAGTAATAAGTAGGTACGGTAAATCTGTAGCCAGTGTTGGAAAGCAACAATAACGATATTATAACGATATTACTCTGCCAAAAGGAGTAATATGTAAGTCCACCAAAACACCAGTCATTATTTATTACAAATGAGCTTGCTGTTGCATGCGAAAATAGAACAGATATACTAGCTATCAATAGATAACAACAAAGATGCACACTATTTGTTAGATCCTAATCCACTGCATAATTCTGCACAAATACACTACAAGTTGTCACAGTTTTTGCAAAAACAGATTGTGTTGTACATCTCTATTCCTTTGTGGGTGGGAGGGGGATCTTGGAGAAGTAATAAACTAATATTTAACATATTACCCTTTAATTCAAGTAATAAGTAATATAATGGTAAGGTAATTAAAGATATCACTCTCCTAAGAAATATTTCCCAATGCTGATTGTGTGTAGTAGGGTAAAAAGTACAATATTTCCCCCTACGATATTGGAATTGGAAGTATATAGTCTCAAAAATACTGTGTAAAGTAAAATTACAAACACAAACATGCACACACACACACACACACACACACACACACACACACGCACGCACGTACAGGCATGGCATGACATCCTTTTTCTGTTATCAGGTTGCATCTGTTTCCTGGTGCTTATACGTCGGTGCGACGACAAAACGCGCCCCTCTATTCATGAAGCGCTCATCTTCTCCTCCCCCACTGGAAGATGGGTGGTGGTGAGTCATGCAGGACAAACCTGGGGACCCCTAGGGGACGCAGGGTGTCACCGGGGGACAGCGACCCACCCCCATTCATCTCCCGACAAACTATAAACAGGCCCAGTAGCGGATGTCGGGCCATTTCCTCGATAGCCGCGGCGCTGTACAATAACACCCTCGGTCATTGTTGATACGTTGGCCGTCCGTGCACGTCCCGCGGATGTTCGCTATCAGCTGTGTGTGTTTGTGTGTGTGTATGTGTGTGTGTTAGGGTCCAGCCTCCGGGCTGGAGCATGGGCCGCGCGGTGCACGTGTACCGTACGTGAACCTTTGTGGAAATGAGCGTTGAATAACGAACGGTCGACCTCTCGGGGTTGACATAGCGCGCGTCACATTAGCGTCACCGCACCGGGCCAAACCCGTTGAACTCTTGTCTCGTCCTTGCGGGCGAGCGAGGAGGGCAAGCTGTCCGCATTTCATTCTCAAACGAGAGAGAAAGAGAGAGGCGGAGAGAGAGGTGATATACAGTATAAAGTTAGGGGGTTTTCATGATGCTAAATCCATTCCAAGCATTATATATTTTTGCAGAAAAAACACTCCTTTGTAGGAAAAAGGCCATAGACATCACAGATATGATAATGTCAGCACATTTGGGCACATATTGTAGCTATGGACATTTTTATCCGAAGGAGTGTTTTTATGCAAAAAATAATGCTTGGAATGAACTCAGCAACACGAAAACCTCACGGTTTCATATGTCACTTGCTACTTAAACAATGATGCAATTTATTTTTGTGTTTGTAAACAGAACTCATTATGGAATTGCTGGAGACGGCTGATGCTGTTGTGATTGGCTAAAGCGCTGCCTCACCCCCCACAACCCCTCCCCCCACACTTGTCATGAGCCCGATGTCAATTATTTCTTGACAACAAATCAAATTCTAGGCCGTCTGCAAAGCAAAGCAAATGTCTGTCTGCAGGGAAACAGCTGTAGCATCAAAGTAGAAGCTACGTAGAGAGGAGGAAAAGGCCCAAATATATAGCTTACATTTTGCATGGCTAACAAGCTATATGGTCACATATTCTGCTAATAATTAAAATTGCTCAACGTGCAACTTTTTCCAACCAAGCTAAATATCATCCATTAGGCATCCATTTAGTGCATTTACTTACGTAAGAAATGTACACTGTCTGCGCAAGTACAGTAGAAGCACATCAGTACCACAATTTGCTGGAAGTATACAGTACTGTACTCATCTAAGGGACTCTCAAGTAATCTAAAAATACTTATAGCGTACTCAAAGTACTTGAGTAAATGTAATGTATACTTGGTTATTACAGACCCGGGGGGTGGGGTGGTGAGAGAGAGAAACACCAATAATTTGCCATATTGTGCTCTGAGCGTTTCAGAGACGCCGCGCGTTTTGCAAAAGGACGTGATGAAGTATAGCGGTGGCGCTCCCCGCGTCGAACGCGCCACAGGATGTAAATGAGACCCTGATTGCATTAGGAACCATTTAGTCCCGGCGCATGCGGCACATTGCAGATGTTAGGAGTCTGTGCGCTATAAAGCGGCGGCCATGAACCGGCCCGCTGGGGTTAAGTAACAGTGAGGCGGACCAGCTGTGCGAGATTTACCTCTCCATCTAGCCCCCGTCCGCCCCGGCTTGCAGCCCCCCCCCCACCCCCAACCTTTTCCATCTCTCTGCACTGGATGGAAAAAAATAGGAAACGGCTATCGGTCGAAATGACTCGACTACATCATTTTTATTTGACACCATTACTTCCCATTGTTGTTCTATCAGGGAAACCCACGTCCAGCAGACGTTGTTAGGGCCTTGTGGGAGCGCTGTGCACAGTTCACTCACGTCAATCCCACTAGCTCCGCTATTATTATAGCTGATTCACTCCACTCTACTGCTGGCTCAGATGCTACTATAACTCAGGTATACTCTAGAGGTGTATTGTTGTTTGTGCGTGTGTTTGTGCACGTGTTCGCATCTAGTACAATTTACAATTTAGGCGTTTAGTGCATGCTCTTAATCCAGAGCGATTTACATGCAAGTAGAAACATTGCAATGCATCATACAGATTGAAGCAGAATTAAGCAGAATTTACAATACACTTTACAATATACAATGTAAGCTAAAGCACGGTAATACATTAGACATTCTATATACAATAAACTGCTATCTCAGTCTAATGAGGTGCTATCTAAACTACTGCAAATACAAGTGCTATGGCTGAGATGGAGTCTGAAGAGGTGTGTTTTCAGACTGCGGCGGGAGATAGGTCTGTGGTCTGAGTCTGTGGTTCTGATTGCAATGGGAAGTGCGTTCCATAGTTTTGGAGCCAGGAGGAAGAAGAGCTTGGGGTGCATGGAGTGTTCACCAGGCGTTTTTAGCGAGGGTACTCCAAGCTTCCCTGTGGCGACTGATCGGAGTGCACTGTATGACCGTGCAAAGACGTTTCCATCTGTGTGTACGTGAGGTTATACGTCCCTGCGTCTATCTGTGAGATCCATCCTTTGCCTAAAACCTTTAGGCAAAGGTTGGATCTCATGGGCAGTCTCAGGGACATGATTCTAAGCACCAGTGAAGCCCACGTTGGTTGTTTCAGGCTAAAACAACCAAGTGGTTAGAATTGGACCACCGACACACACACACACCCTCTGTTATGAATGGATCGGTCTGGGAGATAAAACGGGACGTGCCCAAATGACACTTAGCGAAATGTCTGTGAATCAATTCGTGCACGTCTAAATGGTTCCTCTGAGGACCCCCACTGTCTCTCCATTATCCCTGCTCTGCGCAAGAGGAGCTGAAATAGAGAAGAACCTTCACATTGGGCGTTAAACGCAACCTATTCTTCCCTTATCTGATGAGAGGCTGCGTCAAATCTTGTTCTGAAAATGATTTGTGTGAGGTGTTATGTTCAATCTAAAATCCGTTTTTGCTTTCTATTTTGCAGACGCTGTACTGTCGGTGAAATGCCTTCCCAGTAGACCAGAAGTCCCTGAATTCCCTTCCGATGGTAATTCCAATTTTAAATCTTTGCTTTGTTTAAATACTACGGTAAATGGACTTTTATCAGCCCCTTGGATACATTCAGCGCCCTCCCTCTGTGTGCCTTTTCAAGTTTCTTGTCGTACATCTACATGTTTTGAAATGTTGCTATGTTTTTCTGTAGTCTGTTAGGAATGGATCGCAATGGAATCCGTTCTTTTGCGACTGATCCACTTTTTTGGCACTTTTAACCGCCGATACTGTTATGTGTTCTATACTAAAGTATTCTACTCTATTCTACTTTGCTCGGTTCAGCGAAATCTCTGCCGTGGGGCCTGTAGCTCTGCTCTGCTCTGCTCTACTGCCTCCTTCCCCGCTATCTCCAAAGGAGATCTCAACCTCCTCTCCTCTCCTCTCCTCTCCTCTCCTCTCCTCTCCTCTCCTCTCCTCTCCTCTCCTCTCCTCCTCCTCTCCTCTCCTCTCCTCTCCTCTCCTCTCCTCTCCTCTCCTCTCCTCTCCTCTCCTCTCCTCTCGCCTCGCCCCTCACATTTCCCAACTGCGGATTGATGCTAACCATGCCAATGAGTCGATTTTTAAGCAATCCGAGACGATCCGGGCCTGGTCTCTGAAGTACCATCAAGAGGCCGACGCGAGCATATGCATTTCTGAGCGCGCTCCAATAAAAAAAAGGGCCCGTGTTTTCTCCTTCTCCCATCTGTCTGCAGGGGCGGATCTAGGCATGGGCATTGGGGGGGCAATGGGGCCCCCCTAAAAGCCCAGACTGCCCCACCAAACATGATGGCATGCAAAACAACCCAAGATATTTCAAATTAAAGTACTTACATTATTGAAAATTATTTGAAACACTACTACTACTGCTATTAACTAACTACAGTTGTGTCACCACTAAATCAACAGCATTTCATCATCCAAAAACAGAAAACTCTCTGAGTCAGACTTTTATGCATGCTGCGTGTCTGTTGCAACTTCAACAGCAACTGATGTTATTATTGATGCTTTATACTTGCCTAATAAATAAAAGCGATACCATTTTCCCCCCCCCCCCCCCCCCCCCCCCCCCCCCAATTGGAAAATGTTACATTCGCCCCTGTCTGTCTGTAAGAGGCGTCACAAAGCACCCGGCGAAAAGGCAGAGAGATCAATGCCCTGCTTTTCTGACAGGGCTAGGCCCAGGGAGGCACTCTTTATAGCTATCCTGTGCTGGATTTACACTGTCTGATAGAGACCACAAACAGGCTGCGTGCAGGTCTGTAAGCGGCTCATATCGGGGGTTTAATAGGTTTGATCCTATGCCCGGCTTTTCTTTGCACTCTCTGGGATGATTCATTTTCTGTGCTTGTCGCGTTACGCTGCAAAAACAGTCGCACCTTTTGTTGGCTGTCGTACCGGAGGGATGTTTGGTCTTTGTAGAACACTAGCACTAGTCTTTTTTTCCCCTTTTTTGCATGAATCTTTTTATATAAATGTGTTAGTTTTATTGTGCATTCCACAGGAGAAAGTATGGTTTTCACAAGTCCTTTTAGGGCTACGTGTTTAACCAGTGTTGATTTTGTCGACTAAGAATACAGACAGTCAATTACGTTTTTTTCCTTAGTTCTGTGGATCTTTTTGAAAGAACATTTTAAAGGAACATTGCAGGCCAGGAGAACAGGTCATAAAGGTTATTACATAAGGTTATTACTTACTATTTCAGTTATTTGATACAGAAGATAAATAAAAAGAGACATGTTTCATATTAAGAGTAAACTAAAAGATCTGAAGACTAAGTCTTAAAGAATAAGACTAAACCACTAAGACCAAAAGACTTAGATTAGACGAAGACTAAATGAAATTCAGAAGACTAAATGGGACTAAAAGACAAAATGCGTGTTATTTAAAAGATTAAAGCTAAAATCAATGTATTCTCTAACAAAAAACAAATAACAAAACACTGTGTAACAATAAAAGCAAATTGAATCTATACCGTAACAAGGGATCTCTCCAGCTGTTTTGATGTTATAGAATCGCTGTTGGGTGGGGGAGGGAGGATGTGGGGTGCACCGAGGAGGTCGGGGCAAACCCGATTCTGATACTCAATCTGACCGAGCCGTCAGGGGTCTAATATGACAATTACACACTCTGCGCAGGGAGGGGGCTCTAGCTGCTCGGCGAGAGCCCTTCACACTTAATGACAGGAGAAGGAACTTAATGACATCCTTATGTAAGGATGGAGGGGTGCAGCTCAGGGGAGCAGAGCCCTCGGCGTAACCTGCCTGTGCAATTACCTTTCGGCAATTACCGCCGAGTATAGTGAGCGCCGGGAGATCGCGACGCCGATCATATATACGCACAGCCAGAGAGAGAGAGATGGATAGAGAGAGAGAGAGGGAGAGAGACTGGCAGGGCCGGTTCTATGCTTAAGCAATATATGCGGTTGCTTAGGGCCACAAACACAAAGGGGCCATATCACAGGTACAATATTATTTTTGAATTTAAAGTTGATGTAACTCTTTGAGAGCGTAAAAATGAAACCAAATGGATGCATTTTTACAGTCTCAAGAGTTAAATAATTCATCATGTGAATTAGCCCATGCTTGTCTACACAACTAGAGAATGTAGAAGATTAGGATTTTGGAAGTGCCATGCACTAGTGCATTTTGGATTTTGGCAGTTGGCAACACTGCCCCCACTTTCACTTAATGTGGCCTGCAAGTTAATATCAAAATATTGACTTCCAAATGTGCTAGTGGAGGTCTGAGGGCCACATTGTGGGTTTGGCGGTGACATATTTGGAACCGCTATGCTCTTAATTTTGATCTCAAAGTGCCATTTGCATCACAATATTTTTTTTTCTGGGGTGCGGGAGGGGCCACATAAACTAATGTTACATAGGGCCACTAAAAATACCTAGAACCGGCACTGCAGGCTGTCATGGACAATTGTCATAGGTTTTGTTATACATGCAGACAGTCAGACAGACGGAGAGACAGACTCGGGGCTGAGGATGTGACGAGAGATCAAATTATTATCCCCCCACGCCGTGCCTCGCCCTCTAAATAATTCAGTCGAGGGTCGACCCTGAGCAAATTTTCAACAACAAGGCTATTGGGATGAGGAGGAGCAGAGCCATATAACGTACAGGCCTTACTGGAGAGGATCCAGCCAGAAAAAAAACACAACACACACACACACACACACGGGTCCAGATGGGGTTATTTCAGGGGGTATTTATGGATTTAGGTCCAGGGCCCCATTATCCAATTCGCTGTTGACTTGGCTTTAAATGTTATCATATGCCAGGTTGCACGCGCTGCATGCGAGCACCAGAGGCCCATATGGAGGCCAGAGCCGCCGTGTTTTTATCGCCATGTCCTCCTCCCCTAGCATCAGCTGGATGCTCCGTGACCAACATCTGTTGAACTGCCTCTGCTGCACGCGCCTTTCTGCACACTCCAGTGTGCGTGTGTGTGTGTGTGTGTGTGTGTGTGTGTGTGTGTGTGTGTGTGTGTGTGTGTGTGTGTGTGTGTGTGTGTGTGTGTGTGTGTGTGTGTGTGTGTGTGTGTGTGTGTGTGTGTGTGTGTGTGTGCGCATGCATGTGTGCACGTGTGCACGTCTCTTAGGTCGTTGTGTGTGTGATTGAGTGCATGGCATGCAGATGCAGACACACTCGCACACATGGTTGGCACCGCTAATGGCCATGCTTCCTCCCGCGACACACACACACACACACACACACACACACACACACACACACACACACACACACACACACACACACACACACACACACACACACACACACAAGCGCGCGCTAGTAACCGCTTCATAATTGCACGTACAGAACGAGAGTGCGATCTCTCTGGGGCGGTGGGGGATGGGATGGGGGTGGTGGGGTCTGCTCTCAAAAACCCTAGATCGTCTCGAAACTCGCATGGAGTCTTAATGTATCCCAGGGTTTAATCCCATTGTGTCGCGGTATAGCAGCTTTTAGGCCCAGTTAATTATTTGAAAATCTTAAAACAAATACATAAGGTACGGCCGTTCAATTGGATTTCAATGTGCAAGTCAGGCCTCCTGAGGCAGAAAGACTTGCTGTTCTGTATCCATTTTTGCTCGCCGTAATCAAATGACTGATAATGCCTGGCCGCGTGTTCCTCGGAGGAGAGGGAGGAAATGCGGCATCTTAGGAAGATAAGAAATCGGTTCCTGCTCTTTTTTTGATTGGATTACATCTTGCGGAGGGTGATCCTTCATCGTGCACGCCACGCGGCCAGCAGCGCTCACTCTGCTGGGAGTCCATCCATACGCGCTGGAAAGTAAATGAAGGGAACGAGAAGGGAGAGGGGGAGAGACATAGAAATGAGAGAATATGTTGTTTTATATCCAGAAAGCTGCGTTGCCAGGCTGTGAGAAAGAAACGAGCGACCAGTTCTGACTATAGTCCACATGAAGACACGCACATGCCCATACAGTATGCCCACACGGTTCCTCAGCAAAATGAATTGGCATTAGTTTTACCTCATTTTTTTAATACTGTTTTATTAGGCATGTCTGTATTTTTATCATAACTTCAGAATATAATTTACAAAAATAGTGTAATGTAGAAACGAATAACAGAAATAAATAATGTACAGTATATAACTACCAATACAAATAAAAGGGATATAAAAAGCATTAGTTTTACCTCTTGAACTGATTTTCAAAATAGCTGCTGTGTGTTGCTGTTTTAAAAAGATCCTGAGAAAAATTGTGAAGAATGTAGAATGTTTTCAAATTAAACATTATAAGCACATAAATCTTGTGTACTTTCAGATGGGAGTCCGTGGACCAATAAAGTTATGCATTTGAGATTGTTGTTGTGAAAATGTTTGCGAAACACTGGTGTAGACAACAAAAGAAGATACAATACAACAACTCGCAAAAAACTGCCCAGATTTACAAGCGACTTTCTAGAAAGGCCAAAGTCACTTATTTTAAGCAGATGTGGCAACACCGCATGAGAGGAGACAGACTGAGACAGAAGGAGAGACGTTAAAATATGAGGGAACATTTTGTTTCATCCACCAAGCCGGATAAACCGCGTCTCATTTCGGTGAGGCTCATGACCCCTGCATGCAACGCTGTCGGTTTGTATCCTCGCCTGAACCACATAGGGAAAATGGAAATGTGCTCTTCCCTCTTAATGCCCTTGAGCAAGGCACCTGTATAACCATAATTAAAAAACAAGAACACAAGCTCAGCAAATCTTTTCGTTCAATAAACATATTAAACTATTCCAGCAAAATTTGCCTATAGCCCCAGCCCTAAATCACCATCTTAAAAAATGACTATCTTATTTTTTTCCTCCTTTGGTGATTCTGCCTCCGGTGTCGTCAGTAACGGTTGAAAATCTGAGTAGGCTCAGCTGATTGGCCAGCAGCCCTGTCACTCAACAGCAGGGGTGGGCAATTATTTTTCCCAAGGGGCCAAATGGATACCTAAAATATTGTGGAGGGCCAAGACTAAAGGCTGAACTTAGTGAACTAAAGTCTGCCTAATATTAATTTGATTTCAAGATAAAAGTAAGAGTAAGACCAACCATTTTGACACCAGGGCCCACTATTTATTCAGTATTTGAGCCACGGACATTTGACATTTTAGCCCCACAGATGCCAAAACTTTCTTCAAGATTTCTTTTGTTTTTGTCCACAATTCCAGGCTGGATTTGGGAAACAAAACAGGATAACAAAAATGACCATTCTCTTACATTCTCTGATTGAATGTGTAGACTTTGGGCTAATTCAGATGATGAATATTTTAACTCTTGCTCAACAAATGCTCAACAAACAACAAACATAGCTGCCCCCCACTGCGAACACTCTCATCTGTTTCAATCTGGCTAAACCGACCTGTAATAAATAAAGAAGTACCAGGATTTATAAACATCATCTTCCAACATATTTTACTGCTTTTGTTCATATAATAGTAGCTAGTAGTTTGTTAGGTTAACTGTGCTAGCACATTGGACATATTGGTGATTGGTTGCCAATATACCAATCACCAAAGCTTTCAGACTTAATAATGATGTAAAACTATATTATAAGGCCACTTTATGTTTCAGCCTTTTGGTGTTTCAAGCATTAGCTCGCATTAGCTTTAGGTATTGAAAGCATTAGTTTTATCTACAGCTATTGGGGGAAAAAATATCAGATCTACAAGCTTAGTGGTGTGCGACAAGCATGTATGTCACCGTTTTAGGGGGCAAATAAAGTGGAAATGTGACATGCAAATGTTTTTGCTTCTGGGGGTCCCCTGGAACTACATATTTTCAGATGGGATCGACGGCCATATACAGATGATTTTGGGGATCCTTGACAAAATATATATATATTGAGAAATATTGAGCACAACTGGAAATATTTGGAAATTGGATTTTTTTTTCAGGAATCTGTCAGGATTTAGATGTCATTTGAAGAATCAGTTCAAAATGGGATGAGTATTCTTTTAATAGACTTGAGTTTTATATTAAATTTGATTTAATGTCTGATTGAATTGGATAAATTATACAACTCACCCCCCAGTCACATCCCCAGGATTGTAAACCCCCTAAAAATGCCATAAAATAAATTGCACATAATGACATAATGGGTCTGGGGTTTAAAAGGTCCATCTCCAGCTTGAATGCAGGGCTGATGGGTTAATTCATTCAGCTGGTTTTCTTGGTAATGGGACACTGCTGCCCTGAGGGACTGATCAATCAGACCACTCCTGGACAAGTTGGTGGTGATACGACAGATCAGGGGCGGATCTAGGCATGGGCATGGGGGGCAATGCCCCCCTAAATACCCAGTCTGCCCCCCCCCCCCCAAACACGATGCCATGCAAAACAACCCAAGATATTTCAAATGAAAGTGCTTATATTTAAAATGATGTGAAACACTACTACTGCTACTAACAACAGCTGTGTCACCACTAAACCAACAGCATTTCATCATTGAAAACAGAAAACTCTCTGAGTCAGACCTTTAGCTTTATGCATGCTGCGTGTCTGTTGCAACTTCAACAACAACTGATGTTATTATAGATGCTTTACTTGACTAATAAAAGGCCTGTAACCGAAAATGGTATGGGTGCAACTTCGATGAAGCCGCCCCCATACCTTTTTCTCTTGCCCCTCCAACATGTTCTCTTGCCCCCCCAAATGGGACATGTTACATCCGCCCCTGCGACGGATTGACCCTTCTGGACATGTGCTGCCGCCCCGGGACATTTTACTACGACCTGCTGGACACTAAACCGCCAAAGGAGGGGAGATGTTTTAGACGGCGCTGATGGATTGTCACCTTTCCTGTCTGCTTTAGAAGCGCCGATCGGCCACTTTCTGTTTCAGCCCTATGGCATACTAGGTCACTAACCCCAAAACATCAAAGTGACAGGACCTGGACATTCTTTACCTTTTGCAGTCGTCGTCATTCAAGCGACAATCTGTCTCACTTATTGGCTGGGTTTGTAAATGACATGCATGTATGGCAGTAGTTTTCATACCAGGGCCCTCTATTTATTCAGCATTTGAATCACAGACCTCCATTTGAGGACATTTTAGCCCCACAGACCGCAAAGCTATAGATTTCTTTTGCTTTTGTCCACAATACCAAGCTCGATTTGGGCATCTTACACATTCTCTAGTTGTCTAGACTTGGGTTAAGTCAAATGATGAATATTTTAACTCTTGAGAGTGTAAACATGAGGCATTTGTTTTTATTTTTACACTCTCAAAGAGTTACATCTGGTTAACCAACTTTACATCATTTAGCCTGGGGACCACCTGGAACCCTCTCAAGGACCACTGGTGGTCCCCAGACCACTGGTTGAAAACCACTGATGTATGGTAACAAGAGTGCCACAGAAAGGAAAAATGAGTTTGAAACACATTCAATGGATTTTTTTACTCTCGAGATTGATTCTTGGAACGTCTCTCTTCACATTCTTGCCATATTGTTCACCCTCTCCGTCGTTCCGTGTTTGTTTTTCTCCCTCCGACTGTACAAAGGGGCGCGTTGAAGCCGGGGCTTCGTCTTCTGAATAGGCTGCAAACAGCCGTTAACAAAGCATGTCTTTTCACCAGCGCGAGCAAACCCTCAGATAGCAGATTAGATTTGCGACGACTAAAGAGAGAGAGAGAGAGAGAAGAGAGAGAGAGAGAGAGAGAGAGAGAGAGAGAGAGAGAGAGACCTTGTTTACATTCTTTGGGTCCTCGTCACAAAGTGCAGAGATCCGCCAGCCCCCGAGGGCCATGAGATGAGCTATTGACTCCTCTTGGCAGGCAGAAGGGAGGGGAGGTCATGTTGGACTATACTCCTCTTCTTCCCTTCTTGTTTCTTGCGCACCTCGGAATGCGACGTGCGCCGACCTGCCCTCCTGCTCCTCTCTGGTTAACTCCACACACGGCAGCCCGCCCCCCCCCCCCCCCCCCCCCTCTCTCCCCCCCTCTCTCTCTCTCTCTCTCTCTCTCTCTCTCTCTCTCTCTCTCTCTCTCTCTCTCGCCAAATTAATAGGCCGCCACTTTTCAAAACATATCATTATCACTGTACGACACAAACATTTAGACACAATCCGCAGTGCTGAACAAATGATCGCGGGGTTGTTATTATTCCATCATGCGCACTAAATTAGATGATACCGAATTAGATTATCTTAGAGGGGGGGTTGGGAATGAGGTGTTTGCACCAATTGGTTAGCTGAATCGAAGGGTAATGAAAGACACTGCGGCTAATCTCGGCTCGCAGAGGGTTTTTCCTTTTCCTCCTCGTGATAATGGCTCGGTTTGTCAAACGATTTATGACGGGATTGATGGGTAATTGAGGAGCCTGCAGCCGCCGAGCGGCCCAGGCACAGTGAAAAAAGGTTAATAGCTTAATAACATTGAGGGTTTAAAGGTCTATTGACCGTGTGTTTACATACGGCGTGTCACGGCTATGGGGCCGCGCACGCAGGGCCGGTGTGTTGGGGGCGTCGATGACTATAACACCTTAATCCAATCTGCACCGATGGATTTTTGTCAGGCTTGAGCGACAAGCAGTGAGGGAGACTATTAGAGGTTTTGCCCCGGAGGTGGTGCTGCGAGGGTAATTGCGAGTGCCATAATTAAGCAAATAAAAGTGTCACCGGCGTTTGGCAAGAGTATAAACGTGAATTCCACGGCACTGTGAGACGCGAACAGGACCAGATGTTCTCTAACCTGTTCTTTCAGGGATGCGAGTCAAAGTCAGGGCTTGAGATTTTTTGGGTTTGATGCCAGGACCCGACGTCGTTGACTTGTCTATTACCGATGCATTTACCATTATTTAACCACCTAAGCCCTATTCAGAAGTGTCAAAAATAGCTGGTCTACAAGCCTGAGATTGGCTATTTCTGAAAAGATTAAAAGTTTTTGATCAGATTCGGAACAGTTGCAGTTGCATAACTGCACGCAACTTAAAAAAGAAAAAAAAAGAAAAATGGCGGCTCTAGGCCAAAGTCCAAACCCTCACAAAAGACATCTACAACCTCTCTAATATGATTTACCCCCGGCTAGCGCATGCAGCTACTTTTATTTATTTATTTAATCTTCAAAAATCTGCCTTTTTTGTGCTCATACAGTATAAGTCACAACAGATGGAATTCTGGCGGGAGAAGCGGCGTGAGTGTTCTACGGTTACGTAAGGAGCTGGGCTCACCGCTAAGATAAATCCATGACGTTTTCTCCGTTTGCTTAGCGAGGAGGAGGGAGAGAGAGAGGAGGACCGAGGTACGGCTCATTGACCGATAGCACACTCTTTCTAAGAGCGCACACCCAGACAGCTGCTGTATGTCTGCTTTAGCGTCAAATGGAGCACTCCGTCCCGCGCGGTTCGACGGGGAGATAAATCAAGGCCTCCCCGCCAGAGACTTCTGGCGGCTCTAACTCACCCAACAGCCCTGGCCTCTCTCTTTAAGCTCTGCTACTCCCAGCGACATTCCATCGGAGCCACAGAAACCCCGGCAACATCGCCGCTGTTTACTCCAGAGCTGCCTTGCCTTCCACATTTTATTTTGATTGCTGCCATTTCGGTCTTAACATGTGGAGCCTGCCGCAGCCATCCCAGCCATCCCAGGAATTTACTCCAAAGCGATTGTTTTGTTTCTCCTCCGCTCCCGTGCTTGTGTGGTGCATGTGTGTGTGCGTATATACGTGCGTGCACATGCAGCGTATATCTATGGGTGGGAGCCTGGGGTACTGGGAGGAGGTGATGATGGGGGGAAGAGGGGTGAGCATGTTTTTGTGTGCATGGATGTGCGACGCCCCGTGTGTTTTTGCGTACAACGGCGTGTATGTATGTGTGCGCGTGACACATGCGCGTTCTTGCGCTTGTGTATGTGTGTGTGTGCGTGCATGCATGGCTGCAGGCAAAAGAGAGTAGTAGTGAGGGAGTTCCCCCACATCTGTTCAGCATAAGAGTTTGTTGACAGCCGTTTTCTTCTCTCTCTCACTCCCAGCAGCCTCGTGCTCTATGATGCAGCTGCGCCTCCTCCTCTTAAGATTAAGTAGTACAGTGTGGTGCTCTCTCTCCTACATTTTCATGTGAAAGATCCCCCCTTTCCCAAATGCATGTGGATTTGCTCACAGCTAGACCCTCATTCCAAAACTTTTTCTTTTTCTTTTGCCACTGCAGACCCCCGATCGTCCCCTGATGATGCAAGATTGGTGTGGTTAAAATTTAAACTTGTCTGCCTTGTCTGACTGGCTGCAGACTATAGTTCTGAGAGATTAACAACAATTTCTCTCTATTCTGGAGGATTAATATGAAAAAGAAACCCGTATACATTTATGATGAAGCTTTGGTTCCCCATCGTTTGATGTGCCGAAAGTAATGAAACACATGCTACGATATCGTAATACATGATGAAACACATATTTTTTTGCTGTGAGTTTTCTCTATTTGAGTATGCATGGTGTGGTTTAATCCTTTAGTCTCGTTTGATTAGCAACAAAAAGTTGTACTTTTGATGCTGAACAAAGCAAGTCGTTTAATTGACTGAAAATGTATGTTCACCAAAGACAAGTTTGTTTGTTTGTTTGTTTGAGCATTCAGTACGTGTGTGTGTGTGTGTGTGTGTGTGTGTGTGTGTGTGTGTGTGTGTGTGTGTGTGTGTGTGTGTGTGTGTGTGTGTGTGTGTGTGTGTGTGTGTGTGTGTGTGTGTGTGTGTGTGTGTGTGTGCACGTGTGCTCATATGCATAACAGAGAGAAAGCGATGGCAGCCACTGCAGTCTGAAGTTGACTCGCAGAGTGTTTTCTCGCAGGACGATTGAAAGCCACGCAGGCCTGTAATTGGGAAAAAGGGCCATTTGCGGAAGCATGCGAGTTTGTCCATTTGTTTTTAAAAGCGAAAGCGCGATCGATGGGCCGGCATTAAGCAGATCTGTGAGAGATCTAAATGGTTCCCCCTGAACCACAATCTTCACTTCCTGCTTGCCAGATACTACAGGCCTTTAATGATTGGACTAAGGCCCAGAGATAGAAGCAAAGCTGCAACAGAGAAACCTCCAATCAGATGAGCCGATATGATGCAACATAGCACTATAGCTTTGTGTTCTGTGTCTGTATTTGAGCCATGGACCACCCGTTTGAAGAGATTTAAGCCCTGCAGATCCAAATCCAAACAGAATATGTCCACATTTCCATGCTGTATTGATGTTGGTGCCCATGGGAGGTAACAGGAATTCCTCTACATTCTCTAATAGAGGGACGGACACTAAGCTGAAAGGAAACGGGTAGAGAGATGGGGTTGCATGCAGTAAAGGCCGTGTCGGGATCGGGAGTCGAACCCGCGGACCAGTAGCGTTTCTAATCGATTTGGAGCCCGATGCAAGATTGATATGCAAAATCTCCAGGGTAAATCTCCAGCGAAAATGGTGCCCCTAGGGGATAAAATTATGAACTATTTTTAAACTAAATAACATAGCCTCTATAACTAGAATTGATCATTTAAAACACATAATTATGTATAATGTATAATATATAATATAATATATAATATAGTATAATGTATTTATCTATGTTATGCTTATTAGCCTGGTATCCTTTTAAAGCATGTCTGGTGGTCACCCCCTCCTGTCTCCTCCCCTTCCCTCATGGCGCCCTAGGCAACTGCCTAGTCTGCCTAACGGCAAAAACGCCCCTGCCGTAGACAATGCCATTGCTGGATTACCAGCCAATAAGGTGCCTGAGCCGCTGGGCCGCGGCCCAAACCTCCATATAATGCTTTTCAATCAGCATCAACATACACAGGCATGCGCATTCATAAAAGTACATGAAAGAAGAGCACCTTGCAGTCTCAGTGAAGTGAAGAACACAACCGTGTGAAGTGAGTGGTACTGTAGCCTACAACTCCGGATGGGGTCCCCAGGGAGGTCTCTGGAACTTCCAGACCCACAGGCCCGGTTCCGGGCCTGTGGGTCCACGTCCAAAACGGAAATGACAGTTATATGGGGGGTCTCTGGGGGTCCCCAGGGAGTTTTGCTGTAACATCCAGGAACTCATCCCTGGGGTTGGGCTGAGTTCTGGTGAGCGGGATTTCACTGCAAATATATAACTGTGCGCATGACCATACTTGCGTGTATTATAGGCTGCACAACAGTGACACTTGAAAACCAGTAAAACATTATGTTTGCGCTCAGACACAGGGACAACGCCAGTGTTGACTTGTTCTGCTAGTGGCAGTGCCCGTGTCTGGACCTTCTAGCTGATGGTAACCGATGGTGTGAATACTCTTTAACAAAAGTGGAGTACGCACATCTTTAGTAAAAATTACAGGTGCTGAACCAAAAAAGTGGAATGTACAAAAGAAAGAAAAATAGTTCGCACACCACATAGTAGCTCCTGGGTCACTTTATTCAGGGTTTGTAGAAGACAACATCCCATCCCATATCATACCTGTCTTTGACAGGTATGATACCTGATGAAGACCCAGATACAAACCCGGAATAAAGTGAATACAGTTTCTTTCTTTTGTGAATACTGTTCTGCCACAAATCAGCCAGGTGACCTGGTAACAACAGTACTACTGCATGTTAAACAACAACATCCACCTTGATTGCAATTACGATTTACAATTTACAACCAAAGCATTTAGCCGGGCGGGTGCCCCTTATCCAGAGCGATTCAACCGAAAATGCAAGGGCAGAGTAAATGGCTCGAACCCTATACTTCCAGTGAACAACACGATTGCACTGCTAATTAGCTTTCGTATAATGACTTGTGCTGAAAAAGATAAAGTGGTCGCTATAAATAAAACGTCTCCTCTGCATTCATATTGAATGGAGGTTCTCGTCTGTGTCGGGGGCAGAAACCTTGTATCTCCATATTTCAACTTTTTATCCATGCTGACATCTGGCAAAAAGAAAAATCAAGAAAATATAATTTTCTTTTTTGTATGTTTGTAAATTAAGCCCTTAAAACAAGTAAAAGTACCAGATTTATTTCTAAATTGAAATTGAGACATTTATGGCCAAAAGGTTTCCACTCGACATCAGCGTTCTTCTCTGGGTGAACCCCAGTGGTGTCATTAGACTGGGTTTCATCTCGCTGCCATCTCCACGGCTTCGACAGTGGAGCAGCCTGTACAGGTCCATTGATCGCTGTGCTATACATGCATAGTATTGACAGCTCACAGGTCTGTGCAGTGGCTGAGGCATTAAGATAAGAGAACCAAAGAACAATAGAATGTAGCTGCTGCAAAGCACACACATCACACACTTTCACTTTTGTTTATACAACTTTATTTCATTTTTATTGTCATAATAAGTGGTTATGGCAAGTGATATAGTAAATAATATCTCATGTGGAACACAAGCTTTGAGACAAAGTTCAAATGAAAAGTGCATAGTGCTTATTCTTGGAACTGTTTAGACCACCAGAAATTCTTATATTTGAGTTCATTATTAGCGATCCCTTAGTACTCTCAAATGGCTTCAGTTTGTGTGAGAGAAAACTGTAAACAAGGCTTTTAAAACCCACAGTGTTCGCAGGGATGTGTTTGTTTTAAAGCGACATAAAGTCAAGCTTTGATGGGTATTTATATTACACAATAATGCATAGGGTCGGTTCGTGGGGCCAGCGATCATGTGCTCTGCCCCCTCAGTTCAATATTGGCATGTTCACCCAGTGGCTCAGACATTGAAGCACTAGCAAGGGTGACTGAGGCTTTGTTAATGTTAATACAATATTTTAAAATAAAATAAGCCTCAAATGTCGTCCGAGCTGCTTCACTGCTGTTGCTGTGAAGCACCGGACTTGCCTTGAAGTTTGTTGGTGCAAAATATTATGATATTTCATTTTGCCTACTGTACCTCACTTGAACCCTATAGCAAACATATTCTAGAGGGAAACCTTCATCAAAAATATCAGCTGGACTATCTCAAACCCTTACCCTAACCTTAACCTCCCACGGGGCAGCACACCTAAACCTAACCATAATCCGGTCGGATCAATGCTACTGTATGTCTAACCAGAGTATGCCACCCAGAAAAGAGTGCTCTCAGAGTACAGTTGCATTTAACTAAGAGTCAGAATCAGCTGTCACATCACATCATTTGTTTTTGTGCATAGTTACAGTGTTGTTTTTTCAAAGAAAACAAAGATGAGAGGGTGGGTATAGGGATCAAGGGAGGAATTAAGAATGCACTTTTTCTACAACAAAAAGTACAAGGGAAGCTTATTCCACAAAAGCACACATCTCTCTTAAAGCTTATTCAACAACAGAACATTTGTTTGGTTAGAACGGCACATTCATAGGGTCTCTCTTATTCTATTTACAGTACAGGTAAGGGTCAGGTTACGGCTAGGTTTCACAAACCTAGCTGTAAACCCAGCTAGAGTTTAGAGAGTTAAATTATTTAAACATCCAAATTACATACTTTTCAAGGGTCCACACAATTAGAAAATGGAGAATAACTGTTATTGTGGACAAATTGTAGACAAAAATGTGAAAGTTCTTAGGTTTGGGTGCAAGAAACTAAACTCAGCATCAGGAACTGTCAACTCAAACCTCAAATACTGTTTTCAAACGTCAGTAATAACATAAAAAAATCACATTTTTGATGTGTAGATCTTGTTGAGCCGGTCATTTTGAAAGTAGCTCTCAAGTCAAAAAGGTGTGGGCACCCCTGCCTTATATGGTCACCACATTCAGTAGGGAGGACTAGCCAAAAAAGAAGAAAACTAAGCTATTTTAGCTTCACTCACGGCACGTGAATTCTTTGTTGGATGCGTGAATGGCAGTAGAAACACCTGCTGCACGCAGGTGGGCCATGAAAGTGCTGAAGCTCCACAAAATGGATCCTCACAGGACTCATCTGCGGCCTTGCATTCCTTCTTTCTTTCAGTTTATTAAATTGTAACTTTTCCCAGCACCTGGCCCACATTAAAAGCCCAGCAGCTTTGCATTTGGGGGGGTAAGGGGGGGCGTGATTGAAATGGTTCCACAGGTTTTATATGGGAACAAGAGAGGAAAAAGAACAAAAGAAATAATAAAGAAAAGTGTTCACTTATGACTTTTGCTTGTAGATGGTGTGTGACCTAATTCGAGTTCCAACAGCTGTCTATCCAACACAGAAATACTGCAAATAATAATTCAAACAGGCCTATTTAATCCTGTCATATAGACAGTAGTAGGCTACTTTATATGTGTGTGGCAAAACTGCTGAGAGACAGACAGACAGACGGAGATAGGGATGCTCATGTGGACCAGCACACACACCACCATGGCATGGCATTCATGTTATACCTCCATTCTGCATTTCACAAAAATGTTGGCGTATAAAAAGAGAAAGAACCTTTTTTAGTATTCATGTCACCCTCGCTATTCAGCCTTTTGGCCATCGCTTATCTGCAGGATGAGCCCCGCTCTGCGCTCTCTCTCTCTCTCTCTCTCTCTCTCTCTCTCTCTCTCTCTCTCTCTCTCTCTCTCTCTCTCTCTCTCTCTCTTTGTTGTGTGTGGTGAAAGTGGTTGACTCCCAGTGATGCCTCCGCTGGCGCCGCTGTGTCTTTGATGTGAGACAGAGAGAGAGAGAGAGAGAGAGAGAGAGAGAGAGAGAGACAGCAGTGAGTTCTCACCTGCCAGCTTCCGCCGGTCCCTGAAGGACGACTTTGAGCCTGTGTCTGTTAAATTGGGATTGATCGCAACAACGGGAGCGGCAACACATTCCACACACACTAGAGTGGGGGTAGGTATAGGTAGGCTGGGGCGAAAGCGAAACACGACGTTTCCTGACAGCCACGTGGGGGCATTTTGGCCCAAAACCTTTTTTTTTTCTCTTCTTTCTTTTTCCATTACGGATGAGGCAGTTTGATGCGACCACCTAAAGCACCATTCAGTTTCAGGTCTCATTCGGAGCTCCCCTGGGCGGCTATAGCCGTTTATCAAAAGAGTGTATACCGGTAGTGCGGCTGCGGGACGCCTAATGCCCGTATCAATTGAGTGGAAACAGCGAGTGAAGGCATATTTTTTTGCAGGGACCAACATTGGTTGCTGCGGTCTCCACTTGGTTGCCTGAATCACAGCTAAAGTATGAGGGCTGAGCGATGATAAACGCCTTGTATGTGCGATGTTTGACCACAACGTCTCTGGCAAAACCTGAAAGCCTCAGCCTCGTGCTTTCTGAGATCTTATTGGCTCTTCTCTTGCATTCTGCTCTGCAATGGAATCTGCCTTGCCATTGCTTGATGGTTTAGTAGAATTGACAAGAGCTATTAAAAAAGCTTATAAATGTCTGGTGCAATTATGTATCGCCTTTATCCAAGGCGCTTTACGTATAGATTGTGGATCCCATTCACACACCAATGACGGCGGAAACCATTCAAGGTACTGACCAGCACATCGGGAGCACTTAGGGGTTCAGAGTCTTGCTCAGGGACACTGCGACTCTGGGGGAGCCCGGGTTCAAACTGCCAACCTTGTGGTTACCATCCAGCCACTCTACCCCTGAGCTACCGCCGTCCCCTATCCTATACTTACAACGTTGTAGAACAAAACGTAATTCATAGGAATACATAAAGGCTTGGCCCAAATAATACTCGGCTCAGCCGAAAAGTCATGTGACATTGAGGGGTCAGAAAACTGAGCTCTCAGGAGGGCTGTTACAGCCTGAAAGAGGTCACAAAAGAGGGGCATTTCCAAAAAAAAATCCTGAGAGTGTACAAATGTGAACCAAATGGTTCACATTTGTACACTTGGTTCCATTTGTATACTCTCATAAAAAGGTCCTGAAAGAAAAATCATTAACATGGTGAAACATAACTTGATCATAGAGCAGCCGTTGGACTTTGCGACTCTGTTACTCTGTCTATACTCGGGTTGAGTATTATTTGGGCAGAGCCTTCCTGTTAACCATTCATAGTACTCCTTATAGATTATCAGATTCACAATTCATAGATCAATGACGAGAAATCTACACCCAACCCACACCCGTGTCACTGTAGAGATCCATGGAAGATTTAGATATATATTGCCAACACTGGGTCCCGTGTATCGCATTCTTGTCAAAGTTCACTACAGAGTTTACAAGACTATAGCGTTACTACAGTCAAGAAGTCCAAAAACTGAATTGCCCCCCCCCCCCACGCACACACACACACACACACACACACACCAACACACACCCTCTTCATTTCCCACAAAGGTTTTGTTTTATATCATCTGACTGAGTGCATGTTCGGGTTGCCTCTCTCTCTGCGGCTGACTGACTGACGGTTTGGCAGAGCACAGCGAATCGCGTCCAACCAAGACCGGCTGATTGGTCTGCTGGGACCACCGCTGCAACACAAACAAAACAGAAAAAGTTTGCTTCACTAACCCCCTCACCACCCCCACCCCCTCTCGCACACACACACACACCCCCACACCCACACCCCCCACGCAGCCCCCCTATGAAGCCGCCATTGATCAGGGCCTGGGTTTTCTGAGGTACGCACAGCAAGTCTCCAAAGCGAGTCTCCTCATCTGCCGCGGTGAATTCTGCGAGAGACACAGAGATGGGATGAGAAGACAGGGAGAATAGAGTGGTGGTAAAGAGAAAGGGAGACCATTAGGAGGAGAACGTACACCCCCCCCCCCCCCCCCCCACCCCCCCACCCCCCCCCCCCCCCCCCACCAAACACCCGGCCCCACGGATGTAGCTGTCAGCTGTGAGAACCCAGATGAAAGCGTGGTAGCCATATACCAGTGCTCTTTGATGGAGCCTTTGTGTGATAAACTAGGGCTGCTGTGCCAAGGCAGGCAGGCTGTGCTGCTGCTGCTGCTGCTGCTGCTGCTGCTGCTGCTGGCTTTGCCACGGCTGGCTGTGAAGGTGAAGGGGCTTTGAGCGGGCTTCCAGCGCAGCGCAGCACCGCTTCACGGACACAGCGGGCGGTTATTCCACCGTGCCAGCGAGCTGTCTGTCTGCAAGCCGCCAAAGCAGCGAGCGAAAACCCTTTTATATAAAGTGTATGCACGTATGAACTGCAAGAGCTAGCATGGCACAAAGATGCCGCCACGTTCTCTCCGACATATTATTCCCTCCCAGATAGGGATAGTAGTGGGATATCTCTCTCTCTTTCTCCCCCATTCCTCCATCTCCATCTCTGGGGATTGTGTGTGTGTGTGTGTGTGTGTGTGTGTGTGTGTGTGTGTGTGTGTGTGTGTGTGTGCGTGCGTGCGTGTGTGCGTGCGTGCGTGCGCGTGTGTGCGTGTGTGTTGGAGACATATTCTTCAACATGTAACACTCGTTAACGTAACCGCTTCCACAGGCAACAGTTTCTCCTGCCGATCCAGGAGTCCTATTTCACCCAATAATCATCAAGTTTTCAATATTACAATAAAATGATACGTATGTGATGCGTGTGTGTGTGTGTGTGCGTGCGTGGTGAGAGATAGAGAGAGAGAGGGTGCAGGGGGAGCCAGGGATGTTTCACAGTGCCTTGTAATAGTAATAGGGCCTGTTGAATATTTCATGTCTGCCATGGCTTTGAAAAGGCACAGGTTGGTGATGCCTATTGTAACAAGGGGAGGTACGAGTAGGAACTGTGCCAATGCGGCCCCCGCATTAATCCTCTGTGCTACATTTCTATTTTTCTCCCCCCCTGGATCCGTGAAAAACCTGTGTGACACTGTGTGAGCTACACATTTTTTTTTTCTTTCGGGTACGAGGCAGAGGCAATAACAATCCCAGCTCTGAGACTCAGACGCGCCTTTCCGTAACAAAGCCAGCGTGGTGTGATTTTGATTCACTGAAAAGAGAACAGGATTACTACACACTGTAGTAGGCTACTCCAGGGGCGGATCTAGGCATGGGCATGGGGGGGTCAATGCCCCCCTAAATGCCCCGACTGCCCCGCCAAACACGATGGCATGCAACGCAACCCAAGATATTTCAAATTAAAGTGCTTATATTTAAAATTATTTGAAACACTACCACTAGCTACTGACTAGCTACAGCTGTGTCACCACTAAACCAACACCATTTCATCATTGAAAACAGAAAACTCTCTGAGTCAGACCTTTAGCTTTATGCATGCTGCGTTGTCTGTTGCAACTTCAAACACTGATGTTATTATTGATGCTTAATTGCCTAATAAAAGTCCTGTAACCAAAAATGGTATGGGTGTGGCTTCATCGCCCGTGTCGCTTCGTGCCACGGGCGTTGAAGCTGTCCCATACCATTTTCTCCTGCCCCCCCAATTAGGAAATGTTACATCCGCCCCTGGGCTACTCTCTGTAAGACAGAGTAAGGGTGTGTGTGTCTGTGTGTGTGCGTACGTGTGCGTAATTGTACCGAGGGTATGCACATGACATCATGATTACACCCAGACATAATGCAGAAACTCATACTGAGTGACAACAAACAACTTTCTGGTCTTGGCAGCCCATGCAAGCAAAAACTGATTGTATTAAAGGGCCACTTCACCCCTTTTGCAATCAGACCTTATTTGAGTGATGTTTGGGGGAGAGAATAAACACTTTTATGTGGGTACTCTATTGTCCCGAATATAAGACGACCCTGGGTAATGAGACAACCCTGATTTTTCAAGACTCATTTGTTTCAAAAAGAACATTTTAAGCCGGTGGGCCCCAGCGTGCATGATTCCATGGAGCTCATGGACACTACTGAAATATCTAAAAAAAAAAAAAAATACAAATTATCCACATTAAAAACCCCAGGTCTCCCAAAACATCATTAAAATGAGATCTGGTTGCCAATGGGATGAAGTTGCTGTTTAAATGACGTTAAAGGGGTATTCCACTTACAAAAAAAACTATAAAAAGTAATTTTATGGTCTACTCAGTCTCATCATGTGAACACACCAGACAGTTACAAGTTAAAATATATTTTTTTATTAATTTGGGTGGAGGCGGCTACATTTTCCAAAACAATATTTAAAAAATAAATGAAAACAGTAAATGAAATTCCACGGCCCTCTTACGTATTAGGAGTTCAATATCAGTCACCAGAAAAATGATGGGTTGTTTTCAAATAATCTGTCATGGTTAAAATGGAGTTTTAAGTTATAATGGGTTTGTATAGGAACGAGCTGGAGGCGCACAAATAAACATCTAAATACTGAAAGGAGTAACTTATAAACTGTCCGGTATGTTCACATGAGACTGAGTAGACCATAAAATTACCAAAAACTTTTTGAAAGTGGAATATCCCTTTAAGTGACTTTGAAACTCACTTTGCATATTGATTTGATGTTAGACCTGCCACTCACTCCAGGCATACTCATACCCTCTCGCCGAATACCAACATGTTGAGGTCAAATCTATCATTTTGGGTTAGTTGTGTTTGATTTATACTTGGCGTTCATGCAACTGTGTGTGTGCGTGCGCGCATGTGTGTGCGTGCAAGAGAGAGAGAGGCATGCCATGCATGTGTGTGGGAAGTGGTTTTGGCTGCGTTTGAAATTAATGATCTCAACATGTGCTATAGTTGAGAATCATCAGAAAAAGAAAAGTGCAGACAAAAGCATTTACGGCAACGCAGGGGCCACATATGGGGGAAAACCGCCATCACTCTGACACAGGAGCTGTGTGGAAATAATAATAATAATAAAAAAGTCGCTCAGTATCGCTTTTAAGTATGTTGGAAACCAGGCATCATTATTCTGAGACGTTAGCCAAAAACATCTACAAGCTCACAACGTGGCGCGATGTCACATTCTTGGCATAGACAGACCAAAACTGGCCCAGTCTTTTTCTTAGAATAAATAAAGCTTACGTTCTGCTGCATTCTTGATCAAATATTCTAATATGTAATGAATTGAACCAGGTTATATAAATAAGCAGGCTAAGAAATTTACTCTTAAGCTTGGCCTCCTTGGCTCAGTCTTCATAGAGTGAGTCATTGATAGAGAAGATTACAAAAAAAAAAGATCATATTTGTCAGGTGAAAGATGCACTGATTTCTTTATTTAGTAATGAATGCTCCTCTCGACCAGCTGGTCTCAATCACAACATTACACTATATATCATTGGGTGTCTCGAGTCTAAAGACTTCTGTAACCTGCTTCTTCCTGTTACCTATTTCCTGGTCATGTGACCTGAATAACCAATAAATTCGAGCAGCCTGTGTGTCATGAGCTGGTGAAATGAATCCTGGGGGATGAACTACTACCCCTTTAATGCAAATACATCAACCTCAGGCATGTACTGTAGGATAACCAGGGCAGTCTGGCTGGCTGGCTGGCTGGTAGTTAAATCAAAACTGTCATGTACTGTAAATGAATATTGTCAGATCTCAGCCCATACGACACAGTCCACTAACTCCACAGGAGTATTCCCGTTTTTTTATGTGTGCATGTGAGACGTGCCAATCACCAGTCTGTGTCTCCATGGTAATTCATTACATGTAAGTAGGAGGGATAGAAGCTTGGATGTCGTGTAAGTGCGTCTGACACATGGAGAATGGCTTCACTTTGAAGCCTCCAGGGTCCACCATGCACCCAAACCACGAAACCTTGTATCTCTAGATTTCAAACTTGCGGGGGCCCTGTGCCCGTCTGTGACGATATGGCAACGTCTCTTAAAAGTGATGCATTCCGTATATCAGGCAGGCGGATGGGATGGCTGCTTTTATTATGAATCTGTGCAGGTCCTTTTGGTTTCACGGTGCTTTGGTTGTGTCTGTGTGTGATCTCAGAGACGTGCAGGGTAAATGCGCTAATATTGGTCGTGGTCATTTGCTTGGCCCAGGGGCTCCATATGCAAGCGGCCCTGACAAAGTGTGTGTTAGACAGGGGTGTTTTTGCCAGTAGGCAGACTAGGCAGTTGCCTGGGGCGCCATAAGGGGAGGGGGGAAGGGAGTTTAAAAATAGTTAATATTTTTATCCCTTCGGGGCAGCCGTTTTAATCTGCCTAGGTATGACGTCACACAAGATTTTCCCGTCATTTTCCCGTCACACAACATTCTCCCTGGAGCCCCCCCTTACCAAATGGACCCGTAAGAGTCCATTTGGTAAGGGGGGCTCCAGGGAAAATCTTGCCTGGGGCTCCAAATTGCTTAGAAACGCCACTGGTGTGAGATATAAGCCAGAAGAGATTCCATCAGAGTATAATGTGAGGAATTATAGAGTGGTCTCCCAATGCATGCGACGTACACCCAAAATAAATACGGTCAGCTGAAGGTCGCATTGGAAAACTCGGAGAGAGAAAAAGGGAAGCAATGTTATATTTTTCTTAAACTGTTGATATCCCTGGTGTGTGGAAACTCAACATACTTTCTGCCAGCGATTCCCAATCAAATATTTCTCAAAAGACAAATCATAATGTAAAACAAACACATTTTTTTCCCTTTGAAATGTTCACTGAAAAAAAAAATCAAAAAACGATTCACATCAACTTAAACTCTTAGTTCCACTGAATCAAGCCAGAGAACACAACCGAGTATCATTAAACATCCACATGACATAGCAGATGTAGTATTAAGTGGTCAGATCAGACGGGTGGGCTGTGAACAGTTGGACGTGTCCATGTGAGCCCTGTATGATTCAGAAAAGACTGCATGGGAAGCCGTTTTTACAAGCACAATGTGTCGCATGGTGTTTTTTTTTTGCCTTTAGATTTACAGTAGGTTGACAGGCAAGGGAAAGAGTTGGGGGAGAAACGCTGCAAAAGTGGTTGGGATCGGGACTCAAACCTGGGACATGCTTGAGTACCAGACTAGGTGCCTTAAAGGTATAGTAAGTGATTTGGGTGATTTGGAAAACCCTTTGGTCCCCTGGTAGCATGATGTGCGCATGCACACACTCTACAGTTGAGGGGACGTACAACACATATACACCAAGGCCCACCCCACTCGGAGGAAGGCCCCTCTCATCCTGATTGGACGAAAGGCAAACTGAAACAAGCGTTTATCGACCCCCAACTTTATTGTCACTCCAGTATATGTCAGGACATATACAGGGATGACATGACGTTTCCATTGTTCCCCAGTGCAATAAGACAATAGACAGTGCAAGAAAAGGACAAAAAACAAACAATACAAGAACAGTAAGCGACGTAGTGCAACAGACTAGAGCAGTAAAGTAAAGTGCAACTGTGACAGCATAAAGTGGTGTGAAGGTGCTAAGCTACAACCAGGTATTATAAAGTGGCAAGTCGTGAAAGTTAAACAGACAGCTAGACAGGAACTAGACATGACATATATGCTACAACTACAACTAAACTATACTAAACTATATAAACTATGAACTATACTAAACTATAAGTGAAATCACTTACTATACCTTTAAGCCAAATATTTTAATACTGTCTTTTTCCACCACTGCCGATATATGGTATATATATATATACTGTATATACAACAATCATCTCATCTCCATCCATTCTTCTCTCTCCAGGACAGTATGGTGAGCGTTGAGTTGAGTGAGACGTCAGGCTGGGTGTCAGGGTGTGAAGGGGCGCTGCCTGTCGGAGGTTGTGGAGCGTAGCCAACGTTGTCATTGCCCCTCCTGGCCTGTCTGCTCGGCGGAGGAGAACATCCCACAGCCGCTGACATGAGGTGAGGCTACCGGCTCCTCTCTCTCTCCACCTTTCTCCGCATCAGTTTTGGATCGCTACTCTCAATCAAAGGGGCCGCATTAATGTGACAGATCCTGTCTCTTTGTCTTCGCCCCCCTTTGATGCCCGAATGAGCCCTGCTCTCGTGGACACAAAGGAATATCCCACACGAAATAAAGGAGGGGAGGGATGGAGAGAGAGAGAGACCATATGGAAAACTTTAATATAAATGTCATATATTGTATGCAAACTCTAGTCTAGAAAGTGGCAGCTTTCATTCAAGCCACTTTACAAAAAATACTATAGATCTTATATCCGTTTCGTATGTCATATATAATTCTTATGAATTACAAAATATACTGTATGTTTTACTTTACAAAAAATGCACAGGTTTTTACTGTATGTGTTTAGGATATGTGTTTAGGTTTAGGGTTAGGTTAGGGTTAGGTTTAGTAGGAAGACAAATTTAGCTTGTGGCCATTTTAGCACGTGGCCAACCATCCGCCCAACAGCCAGCAGTCGCAACATCCATCACGGTCGCAAATTGATCTTGCTGTCTCTCTAATGTATAACTAATATAATTTTTAATTAAGCCCAAAATCGGAATAGTTCTTAGACATCAACCACTGTATAGAACATGCTAATGAAAATGAATGAATTTAGCACATTTCTAGACACGTCTGTCTGTCTGTGTTAGACAGTCAGACAGACAGGTACGGGCTGACGAGACAGACTAGCATGGACTGACAGAGATAGAAGACAGAAGGTATGAGTGGTTCTGACATGTAGATGTACTGTAGCTTCCAGCTCAGCTCTGTCAGAGTGAGATGCATATAGCTAGGGCTGCACTTTTCATTATGCAACCCCGTGTGGACTCGCTAAACGTATTTTCAAATGACGGCAGTCCGATTTTAATGGCATTATGAGCCATTAAAAATGTGGAGGAGGATGAAAAAACAAAGGTCTGATCCTGATCCTATATATCTCCTCATCTCCTTGTATTTCCCATTGATTGCCAGGACTGATATCTTGTTTCATATCGCTCTCCCCCTCCCCCACATCTAATGCAGTAACAGCTGTGGAAATGGGAGCTGACGTGCATTGTTAACTGTGTTTATTGTGGTCGTGTAATTACAAACTGTATAATGTGCTAGTCTAATTTATTAGATTAGTGATAGCATTGTAAATCAGTAAATTGTGCAATGGCGCGTTGGTCTGCTAATGGCTTTCACATTGCATTGCCAATGCTGTTGTAAACCAGTGCCCTCTAGTGATTCCCCTGAGGATGCCCCCCCACCCACCACCCCCATACCCGGGCTGTGGCTTGTGGTGCCTGATCATTATCTAGATTACTTCAAACTTTTGTCTTGTTTGGAATAAATTTGAAGTGAAAATAGTAGATCTGCAAGCTCACAGATGCAACCCGGTGTGAGCTTGTTGGACGGAAATCTTGTATGACACCCTTGCACAACAAAGTATCATGTTTCTGCTAATTTTCTCCAGCTGCTGGGAGCAAACTGCACTAATACCTTTGGGGCAGTCTCACCTAGAGTTTGAATGGACAGGTATCAATCAAAAAGGAGACATCGAAGAGGAAGGATATGTGAGGGAGGATCAACATATGGAATGCTTCTTATATAAGGGTTTGAGGTTAGATTTTTACTGTGCAGATTTAGGTGATGCCATCAATGATCATCTACATGTATGGCTATCCATCCACGGTTTGATGGGATCAGTTTCGTGATCTTCATATATGGAGATGGCCATATTTGTTTCAGGAGGATGGGCGGCCATACAGTATGTGGTGGCGTGACATGTCACAAGACATGATGGACTGACAGCCATCTAAGGTCCATAACAAACTTTTTTATCACAAACAAACCTACTGTATGTGTCACAATAAAATATATATTTTAGGGGACTTGATTAAAAATGTTGATCTAATTAATTTGAAGCTTTGTAATTAATTAATCTCAATTAATCACATACTAATATTTGATCCGAGAAGCATTTTTTGTGTCAATTAAAGCACGTTGGTAGTGTGTGAGTTGAGTTTTTCTAGATCAAAACTGTGTCCATACTGTAACATGTTATGTTGAGGGAAAGGGTTAGTTAGTTAGTTAGTTTAGTTTATTTGGTCAAAAGAAGATTAGAGATTAGAGATGTTAGAGATAGCGTTAGTAATTTCGAACCCAATGAGAGGATAAAACAATGGGAATTTGGATCAATGGCAGCCCTTATTGGTTACCCTGTTTGGCTTCTTGTTCCATTGTGTGCACCGCTATGACCGGTAGCCCTGAAATTCGTCCAGTGAAAAAGGTTCTGTGGTGCAAAATCTATGTGCGATTAAAATGAGAGATTTTTTTTAATTACGTTATTTATTTTCTGTAATTAATTAATCTCAATTAATCAGTTAAAATCCCAGCCCTAATATATTTCTTTATTACATACATAATCGATAAAAATGCTCTGTTCCAATGTCGTTGCATCTGTGAACCAAAGAGCTCCATGTATCCTGGGTCCTCCTGCATCAGCCAAGGTCTCTCAATGGCCTGAAGAAAGATGGTGAGAGAGGTTTTAAAATCTGCTTTCTTTCTTCTGTCCGTTTTCCTTGCCTGTCTGTCGTTGCAGCTGCGCTGCCTGTGAGTCATGGAAGCCGACCTCAGCGGCTGCTGTATCTGCATGTTTGCAGGTGGCAGTGCAGTGTGTACCGGTGGGAGTGTGTGAACAACAACACAGTCAGTCCTCCATGGCGGAGCTCCCGAGGGTCGCTGGTGTCGACGGTAGCAGCCGGCGCGCTGTGCAGAATGTGCCTGGCACAGGGCCGGATCTAGAGGGGGACAGGGGTGGGCAGATCCCACCCAAATGTGCACCCTGCCCACCCAATGAAAGGTAATATCAGTGGTTCTTGTCAGTGGTCCGGGGACCACCAGTGGGTGGTTCCCTGCAGCTAAAAGGTGGAAAGTTGGTTAACCAGATGTAACTCTTTGAGAGCGTAAAAATGAAACCAAATGGACCCTTGCGGGTCCATTTGGTTTCATTTTACACTCACAAGAGTTAAAATATTCATCATGTGAATTAGCCCAAGTCTACACAACTAGAGAATGTAGAACAGGCCTGGCCAACCTGTGGCTCTTGAGCCGCATGCGGCTCTTTGGCTGGTTTCATGCGGCTCTTAAGGGCCTTTCACATGACAAGTGTCAAAATTGCTGGGCCTGGCACAGCCATTCATTCCCTAAATTATGATTATAAAATTGTGTGTGTGAGCTCACAATGTTATATATTTGTTTGTGGAACTGGTTCAACTGAGAGTTTGTGTGTGAGACAGTGCACACAATGTTAATTATTGAATCCATCCATTTTAAACCGGTTATCCGAAGTCGGGTCATGGGGGCTAGGAGTCATTATCATGTTGGTGTGTGACGTTTACAATAAATCTGGCTGAGCAGAGGTCTGTGTGTGAGAGAGAGGAAGGGATGGATGGGGTGATGTTCATGTGTGCCGATCTGTATGTGGCTCTTTGCAGCAACACGGTAAAAATGTGGCTCTTAGTCTCTGACTGGTTGGCAGTGTTGGGACATGTGCACTACGTAACTCAATATATTACATAATATATTACCAAAATGCAGTAACTTGTAATATAAATATATTACTTAACAAAAACAATCTAATATATTATACTTTTCTTTCTGCATTACTGCATTACTTTCAATATTACTTTCTGTCAATCTGTCTCGTTGAAAATGTTGTGAAATTTTCTTGACAACTGCAGAAGTTAAATAATTAATTATTTTCTATAATTTGCCATCAAATTATTTATTCAGGAGGACGTTTTTTCAAGTTGATTTCATATGGATT
Source organism: Benthosema pterotum (assembly GCA_039105355.1). Classification (NCBI taxonomy): domain Eukaryota; kingdom Metazoa; phylum Chordata; class Actinopteri; order Myctophiformes; family Myctophidae; genus Benthosema; species Benthosema pterotum. Next base: position 22,241,905 of record CM076982.1, read on the forward strand.
TCCCAGATAGTCAAGTGCGCTTTCTTTATTGTAGCTATGCCACTGGTCTACACAATATTTGATTAATAGTGACACTAAATATTTAATTATAAATTTTGTACAACATTTTTCTTTTAAGTAATATGTAATAGTAATATTAATATATTACACTTGCTCAGACAGCAATATTGTAATACAATATATTGCTTTAAAATGAAGGTAATAAGTAATAAGTAATACATTAACAAGGTATAGTAATATTCCCAACACTGCTGGTTGGCCACCCCTGATGTAGAAGAATAGCCTAATGGTCATTTTGATCTGTATGTTTGACTGTTTTGTTTCCCAAATCCAGCCTGGAATTGTGGACAAAAGCAAAAGAAATCTTTAGTTTTGGGGTCTGTGGGGCTAAAATGTCATCAAATGGTGGTCCGTGGCTCAAATGCCGAATAAATAGCGAGCAATGGTGTCAAAAAGATTGCAAACCACTGCTTCATATGAAAAACTTTGGAGTTGCCCACCCTGCCATTCTTCCAGCTCACCCTAGTATAGGGCTGGCTAAATCCGACCCTGGGCTGGCATGGTCATAATGTGACACGTACTGACAAAGGACTAGGAGGGGAGAAAACCAGCGAGTTGGCCTGGCCCGGAAGACTGGTGGCGGAGCTCGAGAGTGTGTGGATTGTGGAAGCGAAGCCTTTTGAAAGAACAACCCAGTAGTGCTGTTATAGTGTATAACGTACTGTTAAAAAGCTCTGCTGGGACAGAGAGGGGTCGACTGAGGACACGCCGGTGGCGAGGGAAGGTTGCGGAAGGAGTCGGAAACTACTGTTCATGTCACCACCGCAGCACATTCCCCACCAGCTACACTACGGAAAACAACAAGAAAAAAAATAACGTCCCAAACCCAACCGCCAGGCACAGGCGCAGGCCACGCCGACACCAGCCTGCCTGCATGCACTGCACAGGGAAGGTTACATGCCCTCCAACTCTCTAAAAATAACCCACGCTAGGCTTTGACCAGAGCTGCCGCTGGACTACTCTCTCTTTCGAAGCTATTTCTCGTTGCGCCGTGGCAGAATATCAAGGAAAATATTAGTCAGAACTTGCCACTTGTGTGTAAATGAGATCAAGATGGATTAGGAGGCTCTGGATTCTATTTGCAGGCCTTGCGAACGGCAAAGATTTCCGTTCGTCCCTCCTCCCCTCCCCCACCAAGTCTGTCAAAAAGGCAGGGGAGCCCCAGATGTGCTTGCCTGGCGGAGGCCAGGGCAACTTTTGAATGTGATTTCCTCCGTTAAAGCTCTAAGTGTAGGTAAAGGCATTATGGCCGATCAGGCCTCTTAGCCCTCCCACTTGTGGGATTTGATGTGCATTACTGACAGTGAGAAATGGCCTGCCTGAAACTCAATATCTCACTTTAGAAGAAAGCTGAGAGAGAGAGAGAGGGCAGGGGAAGCCAACAGGGCGGAAACAGAATATATTTCCCATTTTGACTTGTAGCCCATAAGAAATGGTGAGGATGCAGTGAGTGGTGAAAAAACGAGAAAAAAAAACAAACTCTGATGTATTGGGGTTTAAGCTACCAGTATGAGATCCTTTATGTGTTTTTTGGGCTCTTGGATTGTTTTCTTGATGTGTGTTGTGTCGCGCTCTGAGGAGCCCTTTGAAAACAGGGGCGGATGTAACATTTCCCAATGGGGGGGGGGTGGCATGGCTTCATCGCCCGTGTCGCTGAGGCCGCACCCATACCATTTTCGGTTACAGGATTTTTATTAGGCAATTAAACGTCAATAATAATCAGTTGTTGAAGTTGCAACAGACACGCAGCATGCATAAAGCTAAAGGTCTGTTTTCAATGATGAAATGCTGTTGGTTTAGTAGTGCCACAATTGTAGTTGGTTAGTAGCAGTAGTAGTGTTTCAAATCATTTTAAATATAAGCTCTTTAATTGAAATATCTTGGGTTGTTCTGCATGCCATCATGTTTGGTGGGGCAGTCTGGGCATTTATGGGGGCATCTCCCTCCCCCATGCCCATGCCTAGATCCGCCCCTGCTTGAAAACAACTACAGAGAGAGAGAACTGTAGTTGGATTTTAATATAGCATTTCAAAGAGAAATGTCCGTGTTTGAGAAGACGCCATGCGCGCTTTGCACCGAGGTAATGTCAAAGCAGAGCATGAGGCAAAGGAACTGAAGAGAAAAGAAAGTGTCTTGACCGACACGCGGAGGGACAGAAACACGGAGAGCAGGGTGGAAGTGGAATTGGAGGCCGGCTCTGTCGTAAATGGACTTGTTAACCTCCCTGTATTCAGCGTTACCTTTGCCTTATCTGTGCCCTTGACTTTTTGATATAATTGAGCTTTTAAAAAGTGAAGATGAATTAGCGGGGTCCTGCGCATGGATTTGCATTTGAAAATGATTGCCTTGTCAGGGCCTTTCACTGCATGGGAAAAAAATGTCCAATTTCACATCGTTTCTTTGCAGAGGTTTCTTGCCGGCGAAGCTGGCAAAAGTTCAGTGGAGTTGAGAGAACCCAGATATGTTTTTTTTCCCAGACTTCACTCTGTGAAAGGACGACTTCTGCTCTTCAATGAGGATACTGCCAGCGATGGAAAGGACTTAAGTACAGTATACTGTAGCACAATTTTGAGATACTTTTATTTCAAAATGTTAATTCTTCTACTCTCAACTATCTACTCTCATCCAGAGGCCAATTACAGTAGGCTTAGAGGTTGACAAACGTTGACCAACTTGGGTACTTTTATTTGATATATGATAACAATCTTGCACTCTCTGTTGTGGTTACAAAGTCAGCTGTGGCAGCTGTGAAAAACACACATGCGCGCACACACACACACACACACACACACACACACACACACACACACACACACACACACACACACACACACACACACACACACACACACGATCATCTTGCTCTCTGTACTGTTTGCTTACAGTGCCCACTCAATCTCAGACCACACTGGCAGACACTTCCTCTTCCTTTCTGTTGGGTTCCTGTCTGTGTGTGTGTGTGTGTGTGTGTGTGTGTGTGTGTGTGTGTGTGTGTGTGTGTGTGTGTGTGTGTGTGTGTGTGTGTGTGTGTGTGTGTGTGTGTGTGTGTGTGTGTGTGTGTGTGTGTGTGTGTGTGTGTGTGTGTGTGTGTGTGTGTGTGTGTGTGTGTGCGCGCGCGAGAGTGCGCGTGTGTGTGCGCACGTGTGCATGCGCATGCGCGTAAAATGACTTGTCTATTAGAAATGCAGGGGGTGGAGTGAGTGGAAAAACTATAGCAACCTGATGCTATATGCCTTTTATGTTTTTGTGCATGTGCTGTTGTATTATTTTCTTGTCATGAGCCGTGCTTTGAGGACCCACTTGAAAAGAAGATGCTCAAGAGGGTCAATTTCAAAATTGCATGTAAAAGATCATATATAAATGAGACACATTTCCATGTTTGAAGAGATGTGTGCTTTACACCTAGGGCTCCATTTTCGTTACTGCTAAGCCCCTTATCCCTTAACTTCTTTGCCTTTTTAAACTATTAAAAAAAACATTTTTCAGTAGTTCCAATGGCCAGTCTACACGCTCACAACATGCTAATAGATTAATATGTTGAAATATTCAAAAAGGTTTTTCCAAATAGTAAAAACGAAATAAGGGATTTGGGATAAGAGGTTTAGGGCCCGATTTTGGTTACATTAGCCCTTATGCGTAATTAACGCACATAGCATTGGGGAAGAGGCGTTCCCCCACTAAAGTCGCTAATTTCGTACCATGCCATCTCCCTTAAATACCTCCTTTACCCGTTAAATTATGCATAGGTGTGCTTTGGGCGTTTTTAGCTTTCATCCAATCCGTGTTGGTCTTGCCATTCCCTTTAATTCATCCCTTATCTATTTCCCTTATCCCTACTGCTATGTCTGACCCTCCGAAGCACGCAGCCTGGCTGCGGGCTTAGGACACACACATGCATGAGTAGCCTATTCTCAAAGATTATGCTCTCATTTTGAAACAATTATAGCTCAGTCAATTCTCAATCATTTCTTACCATTCAACATGTTATGTTGAAAAAACATGTTCCATGTTTTTTTTGCTGTATGTGGCGTGCATTTATCCCAAGTCTGCGAAATGTTATAAAGTAAATTGCAAAAAACTCTGGAATTCGCGGCAAAAAAACGTTTTTTTTGATCATTGATTTCTCGGTCAATTCTGGACCATTTTTTACATTTCAAAATGCAGCATGATGGGAAAAAGCTCCTCTTTCAGATGCTGTATAGAATATGTGGGTAGGTCTTCTCTACGATGCGGGACCGAGCAAACTGCAACTGTCGGGGATTAGGCGGAAACGGTCCGCCTAATCCCCGACAGTTATAGTTTGCCCGATCCCGCATCGTAGAGAAGACCTACCCACATATTCTATACAGCATCTGAGAGAGAAGGTCTTTCCCGTCACGCTGCACTTTGAAATGTAAAAAATGGTCCAGAATTGACCGAGAAATCAATGATCAAAAAAACATTTTCTTTATCGCGAATTGCCGACTTTTTTGCAATTTACAGCATTGCGTCACAAGTTAATGAATGTATTTAATTATATTATATACTGTACATTACCTAAACACAAGGAAGTGACCAACAGCAGGCAATCTACAGCTGTTCATAGGACAATCCAGCATAAATAAGGAGATGAATTGAACTGGCGCCTTTCCACGTGGAGTTGTGGACATCTCCAAAGGCGCACAGACGCGCATCGTGCGCACGTGGCTCTGCCTTCGCGGATCGGTTAAGGGGTGGTCTGATGTGGCGTTATCTAGTTCCCTAATCTATTTGACGAAATTAGCAACTTAAGGGACTGCGCAACAAACACGCCCATGACCACACCTCCAGCCACGAATAACGGTGTCGGCATAAAGAATAGTGGCTAAGGGAAGAGAAAAGGTAACCAAAATAGCAATAAGGGAATTCGCTGCGGGTATCGGGTAACGTTAGGGACAACGGGGGGAATGAAAATCGGGCCCTTAGCATGTAACGAAAATGGAGCCCCAAGGTAATGTCAAAGCAGAGCACCTAAGGGAACACCAAAGGAAAGTGGGATACCAGTGTCACAGAATAGCATAGATCCCACTTGTCTGAGATAAGCAAGATCTGCTATTTTCTACTTTAGGATAGAAAAGGTGTGTGTCCCAAAATGTAGATGTCTTCCCAAGTATAGTAATATTGGTGTTCTTAGACATCTGTGTATGTACGCACACATGTGTGTGTGTGGGTGTGCAGTGCACACATGTACATAGAGCCATGTGTTTGCGGTGGGGTGTGTGTGTGTGTGTGTGTGTGTGTGTGTGTGTGTGTGTGTGTGTGTGTGTGTGTGTGTGTGTGTAGTAGTCCCGCTGTGTGCATGCCCGCACATATAATGTTCAAACAAGCGTATACATCACTCTGTGTGCATGTGGGTGTGGGGGTGTGTGCGTTGGCGCGCGCACGTGTTGCACATCCTGGTGGGTGTCACTGGACAGATGTTCATCCGGCCAGCTGGCATCTGTGACCTGCCACCCCGCCCCCATGCACCCCCACCCTTCTCCAGATCCACCTCCTAGAGCCTGGCTACACCCAGACCCAATCAGCTGTTGGCAAAAATATGTTTACATACTGTGTCCTGATTGGCCACCCCAATTTTCTGGAGTAAGAAATGGTTGTACAATTGAGCTATTCCAGACCAATCTGCTGACAGCTGATACGGTTTGGCTTTAGCCAGACTAGTGGTTTTCAACCTTTTTGATACCAGGGCCCACTGTTTATTTCCGAATTTCAGCCACGAACCAACATCTGATGACATTTTAACCCCACAGAACCCAAAGCTAAAGATTTCTTTTGCTTTTGTCCACAGTTTCCAGGCTGGATTTGGGAAACAAAACAGTCAAACATGACCATTAATGTTCTACATTCTCTAGTTGTGTAGATTTTGGGCTAATTCACATGATGAATATTTTAACTCTTGAGAGCGTAAACATGAAACCAAATGGACCCGCAAGGGTCCATTTGGTTTCATGTTTACGCTGTCAAAGAGTTACATCTGGTTAACTTTCCATCATTTAGCCTGGGGATCACCTGGTTGAAAACCACTGTCCTACAGAGAATGTGTAAAAAGGGAGAAGAGATCTGCTCTTCTGCAGCAGTGCTCAGGGGGACAGTGCATGGGGAGGGGGATTTGGACCCCCCGTTGCTGTTGGGACCTTGCCCGCGGGGGCGCTATAACTGTGCAGAATGCGTTAACCCCCAAAAACTGTGTTTGAAGGTTAATCTGAGCGGCTCCGCTGCTGCTGCTGCGCCCGCGCGCTGTCTAAGCTTGTTGTACAGTGTACAAGTGTCACAAGCTGCTCTGCACACACACACACACACACACACACACACACACACACACACACACACACACACACACACACACACACCAGAGACATGGCACATGCTTACATATTCTATCCGCACTCTTCAACTCAAACACAGACACATGCGTTCACACATTCATGCACACGAAGCCGCAGGCAATTGCATGCATGTGCAAAACACGCACACAGCTGGGCATTACAAGAGCGTTCAAAGGCGTGCGCACATCATATGCATCGGTGTGTGTGTGTGTGTGTGTGTGTGTGTGTGTGTGTGTGTGTGTGTGTGTGTGTGTGCAGTACTACAGTATCTCCCGTGACAGGGTTCGTTGTACACACCTTGCCGAGTGTCGCTGGCCATCTGGGATGATACGCTAGGGAGCTCTGTACGCTCTGATCGCACATGACATTTCATGCCTGAGATTATACACGGTTGCACATGAGCTTGTAGATCAGTGTGAATCCAGACGTTACTGTGAATGCCCACCCTCCCTCCCTAGCTGGCTGTACGGCAAAGTATTGTGAGGCTCAGGGACTGCATCTCCATCGTGGCGCCAGAGATGAGCTATACAGTATAGGTCAGGGGTTTTCAACCTTTTTGACACCAGGGACCACCATTTATTCAGCATTTGAGCCACGGACCACCATTACTTTTTCTAAAACTAAGACCTAAAACTAAAGAATTCTTTTGGTTTTGTCCACAATTCCAGGACGGATTTTGCAGACGAAATAGGGTAGACTTCTTAATTAATTAATTAAGTGGTGCTAATTCAGATGATGAATATTTTAACTCTTGAGAGTGTGAAAATGAAACCAAATGGACCCGCAAGGGTCCATTTGGTTTCATTTTTACACTCTCTAGAGTTACATCTGGCTAACCAACTTTCCATCATTTAGCCCGGGGACCACCTGGAACCTTCTCAAGGACCACTGATGGTCCCTGGACCACCTGTTGAAAACCCCTGCTATAGGTGGCTATATCTGGGAGCCACGCAGACTCGAGCAACCCCTGACTGCTTCCAGTAAGCAGATTGGTGCCTTGCATGGTTGCTTCCACTTCCACTGGAGCGTGAATGATGGTGGCAGTGGTCTGGAGTTGTGAAGCAGGGCTGCACATGCAGTACCGGTATGTGATAACATTGCTGAATATTAATGCGCCGATGATGGATATAAACAAATATTGAAATAGAAACTTGTTCCATATTGGAGCACAGGTCCGCAAGGTCAAGTAGCTTATTGTGTTTTAGAAATGCAGGCAGATCCACATTGATGCATGACTATAGGGTGTACTGATTTGTGTGAAAATCTCGGTGACGCTATAACGGGACAATGTGAACAGGTTGAAATTTCATCCTCAGCCGCTATAGGAAGGTTTCATTGCAATCGAACACTGCGTTCATGTTTTGTGGCATTTTGTTAAAAATGAGCAACTCCTGCAAATCAGTATGCAGAGTAAGAATGTCATTTTAATATACCATTTATTGCAGTTCAGACATATTCATGTTTTCATAATACTATAAGTAAGTAAAGTAAAGTGTAAGTACTGAGAAACACAAGTTAACCTGTCACACCATTACTGTGTTAAGTGCATTTATAAGTCGACCTACTGTACATTAACCGCACACACACATAGAGTCACACTCTGCATTTAACCCGATAGGAGGTGAAATGTATACTCAACAGTCATTATTTGCCGTGAAATTAAAACCAGGCAGAATATAATAGTTTTGTTTTGCCATATAACTGCCACTGATATTTCCCCAGTCAAGGCTAAACCTTTTTAGCATTTGAGTATATGTGAGGTTTCTGATATCTCTGTTTCCAATCAATAGCCTGGAGGCTTAAAAGAAAACATCCTCAGGTAATCTCATTACTTATTCATTTGATACAAAAAAAGAGCTTACTTTATCTCTCTGACACACTCCCAGTTTGTGTGTGTGTGTGTGTGGAACCCTGTGTGTGTGTGTGTGTGTGTGTGTGTGTGTGTGTGTGTGTGTGTGTGTGTGTGTGTGTGTGTGTGTGTGTGTGTGCGTGCGTGCGTGTGTGCGTGCGTGCGTGGAACCCTGTGTGCAATATCTTTGCTGTCTGGTAGAAAGCCTGTATCTCCATATTTCTTACTTATAGCCGAATAATGCCTTTATCATGCCACAGGATCACAAAAAAGGAACATCTACCTGATACATCCTCCATTCATCGTTGGTGGGAATTTCATCTTCGTGTAGGACAAAAACAGACATTTTGGCTCCTCTACATATGGCATAAATTCTCCATTCATTGGATTTGCAAATTGTGAATGAGAATCAATGGGTCTTCATTCATTATCAATGGCTTAATGCTTCTGTTAGGATGAAAATTGACACTATAGCTGAATATACTCTGGATGGAAAGATTATAGGCACTAGATTTGACCATAAAACCTCAAGGTGTGATGGTACAATTCAATGCAGTATACAGTGATATAACAGATGTGATAAACTTTGGTGGTAAGTTAACCAGGACTTTCCTACACAGCAGTATTCCATGTTCCATGTGATAGGAGGGGCTAGCGCTCCTCAACAATTACAGTAGTGGAACAGCATAGCGTTGTCGCCTCACACTGTAACTCGAAGGTCCTGGGTTCGATTCCCACTGGGAACGCTGTGGGTGCTGGTTGCACGGGGCCACGGGAGATAAAACCACACCCATACCATTTTCGGTTACAGGACTTTTATTAGGCAAGTAAAGCATCAATAATAACATAAGTTGTTGTTGTAGTTGCAACAGACACGCAGCATGCATAAAGCTAAAGGTCTGACTCAGAGAGTTTTCTGTTTTCAATGATGAAACGCTGTTGGTTTAGTGGTGGGACAGTTAGTTTGTTAGTAGCAGTAGTAGTGTTTCAAATATTTTTTAAATATAAGCACTTTAATTTGAAATATCTTGGGTTGTTTTGCATGACATCATGTTTGGTGGGGCAGTCAGGGCATTGTGGGGGGCATTGCCCCCCCCCCCATGTCCATGCCTAGATCCGCCCCTGGAGTGGAAAGGACCTGGTCACAATAAACATGTTCCTCCCCCAGCAGCTTGGACTCCTCATGCATAGAAGGAAGTATGAGGTCCGTCCCATGTTGGCAGAGGAAGAAAGTGAAAAAAGGGCCCATACAAAAATGGGTCCATCCGTGCCAAGTCTTCTAGAAACTCTTGCATTGGAGCACAGCGGCTTTGTGAAAAGTATTTCCGAGTTCTTGGACATACAAGGTATTCGGCCCCCGACGGCGACTATATTTAATGTTAAATCCATAATGAGTGGAGCGGTGTGAGAGTGGAGGTGATCTCTGCCACGCAGGGCCACTCTGCCTGCGACCCTGTGACCCTGAGGTTAATGACATCATTAGCATTCTGTTGGGGCTTGTTGTAGCTAGAGCCTTCCCAGCAGGCCGCTGTGTGCTCACAGGGCTGACTAAGCCAGGAGATTTTAAAGCACAGACACACACACACACACACACACACACACACACACACACACACACACACACACACACACACACACACACACACACACACACACACACACACACACACACACACAGTACAGTGCACTAAACTGAATGAGAGAGTGTGCCCGTGTCAGACAGACTAGAGAGAATGTGACAGAGAAAGGGACGAGAGAGACGTGTGTGTGTGTGTGTGTGTGTGTGTGTGTGTGTGTGTGTGTGTGTGTGTGTGTGTGTGTGTGTGTGTGTGTGTGTGTGTGTGTGTGTGTGTGTGTGTGTGTGTGTGTGTGTGTGACAGGACGTGAGATTTGCAGTGTGTGAGTCAGAGGATGAGGACGGGCTGAGAAGAGGATGATGATGGTGATGACTAGACGTAGAAGAATGGATTCTACCCTCACAGAGAACAGGACATGCTGAAATGTGACCGGACTGTGACTCACTTGCACACGCACGCATGCGCGCGCGCACACACACACGCACACACACACACACACACACACATTATTTTCCTTACTTGTAATGGCTTTCTGTTGGGGTGCCCATGCATGTGTCCCATTCACCTCTGAAACTTCATCTTTTCAGAAAATGGGGAAAAAGCAAATCAGGGCCCTGACATTTTTATATCCTTTTCCAGGCTTAGATTTTCAGAAACCTCAGTGGATTTTTCCACACCATATTTGACATCTAGTACAAGTCTCGGGGCGATAGTTTATGTGACTATTGGCTTTTAAAATCCAACCATTCATTTGCGTTCCATTCTGAATGTAGGTTGTGAGGAAAGTGTATGTTGCCAAATGATTTCAAAGCACTGTAGCTACGTACTGTATCTCATACAAATCAATTTACCACTTAATGCCTTTGTGTGATGGTGTCAAGAGGACATAAGAGCCAATCTGCAAGCTCTTAAAAAGATTAAAAAGATCAGTACCCACATTGTAATGTGTTTTATATTGAACGAAACTATACTATAGCTTGTTTGTTTGTTTTTCTTTGATCACGTGTAGACCCACACTGTATATAGTGATGCACCAAATATTCGGGCTATAAGGTTTTAGCCCAAATCAATAAGATATCACCAATGCAATTAATGCATTCAAATGTGCTACTGTATATAATCCTATATTCCGTTTTTGTCGGTTTTGTCTGCACACACACACACACACACACACACACACACACACACACACACACACACACACACACACACACACACACACACACACACACATTGTATATATGATGTAGTGTTACTACCGTATGTATGTACTGTATGTATGTATGTCAAGAACATATACTTTTGCATTGAAAAGCCAAGTTGGCGGCTGATGGCGTTTAATTCTGCATCATTGAGCACCATGCCAGTCATTCATTTGAAAGTCACAGAGAGGCCTCATTTCACTGCACGATGGCAGGAAAACAAGGCGAAACAAATGCATTTGCATAATGAGCCATGGCCGGATGCTGGCTGGATGGCGACGGTGGAAGGCTCAAAGCATGTTCAAAGCATGTGAATTTGTGATCTTGTAGATCCACTGGCAAACAGTACCCCCAAAATAGGGATGCTGGGGGTATAAGTTAAGGGCTATATGAGGCCATACACAAATCATCGCCACTTTCCCAAGGTTGTCCAACCACAGGCAGTGTTTGCATAATGACCGTTTCGGGTGATTACATACGTTTGTATACATTTCCATGGAATGACCATCAAAACAAATATGTACTATATGTGCAGCTGTACAACAATGCATTGGAAGGAGAAGCAGGGAAAGGAATGGTCAGAGGAGGTAAAGCGGAGACTATTACATCATGTGAAGGACGTTCTATTGAGGAGACGGTGGCTGTCTGAAGAAGAGACTTCATTTCATCCAACATCTGACACACTCTGTTGGCATCCAAAACGTGAGATCACTTTGTCCTTTAACCATTCATTGTATATTATTATTATTGTTATTGTTATTTTCACAGGGACACTGAGAAGTAGGGTAAAATGATTAGTTACAGTACAGTATATCATTATTACCAGCTGCAGGTTGCACACAGGGCCTTAAGATGAACAACACCCTTGAAAACGGCACCGACTGGTCCATCCTCTACTCGACAAAGCCAGACGTCCTCTCCATCACCGATCTGGCTGTTACCCTCATCCTGCTTCTCCCCAGCAACATCTACGTTCTGTGGCTGATACTGAATGGAGCTGGTGGGACGATAGCCTCTGAGTTCTTTCATCTCAACCTGACTGCATCCGTGATCATCTCTACCCTTTACACTTTCTTATACTTTGCGGGGATCATCAGTGACAACACTACTCTTTGGCAGATTTCAATCTTCATCCTTGTTACGTTTTTCTGGTTCTCTGTCCTATTGTTCCAGTGCTGTATCTGTGTGGAGCGTTACATGGCGGTGGTTCACCCTGTGGTATTTCTCAGGTACAAAGCTCTCCGCTACAGGGTGGTCTGTTGCTGTGTTGTGTGGCCGATGGCACTTGCACTCGGGTCTTGTTACTTTTGGTCACTGTTAGTGACGTTTTACGTCTTTCTGGGCTTTTGCATTGTGTGCATTTCTGTGCTGTCTTTCTGCTGCCTCTCTGTCCTCAGAGCTCTGAAACAGCCTGGACCAGGAGAAGGACAGAGGGACAGTGGCAATGACATGAAGAGAAGGGCTTTCAGGATTATTCTCGTCAGCTTGGTAGTAATGGTACTGACTATAATGTGCTATATTCCCTTTGTTGTGCTTCAACTGGGCCTTACTGGACTGTTCAGCCCAATTGCTCTGATAGTCACACATACATTATTCAGGGTGTCAGGGTTTGCTCATCCTTTGCTCTACATCCACAAAGTTGGGAAACTGCCGTGCTTCAATTAAGTCGATTCAATTCAAAAGGTTTAAAAGCACAATATAGCAATACAATACAACAGTACAACAATTCAAAAAAAGATCAGAGAATTCCTCATGCAGAGAATTCCTCATGCAGACTGTTTTGATACCACATTATCTTAAATAATACTGGGGACTATTCAACCCTCAGATCTTCTGTGATGTATTTTAATCAGGTCACATGGTTATTTGCAGGTTGTTACGTTTAGACATGGGTCTGATGCGTTGTTTACATACAAGTAACGATTTGTGTGACAGATTCATAAGTATAATTTGACCTTGAATGAACAATACTTTAATTACACATGATCTGTATATTATTCTTATGGAACTCATTGCATATGTACCACCAGCTATGGTAAGGATATATTAAGTTGTATTGTGTCTGAAACATTAAGATGTATGAAGAGACAAATTAATGTTATTATCAGTGGCAGGCCATTCCCAAAATAGGAACGGCGGATTAAGATTTAAATTCCGTAATGTTATTGAATTTTTGTCATGAAAATTTAAATGACGGCACACAATCCTCTGCATGTTTAAAGGAGAACTTTAATAAAGCCAAATGACTGAAAGTAAAACATAAATCAAATACAGGGGTACTTTGCCAAGTAGTGCTTTGCATGTAAACAGGGTAACATGCTGTTTCCTTCCAGTGAAGACCATTCTACTGAAGTGTATAGTATACTTTGCTCCTGTAATAAAGCAAAGTGCACTGATAGATTGCATCCAAGTGCTTTACAATGCTGTCTGTGGCATGCATAATACAAAATATCTCCCTAATCAAATATTGGTGTGATTGTTGCTTGAATTTTATTTCTATTTTCTTTAGAAACATGATCTATTTCGGGAAGCCAATAATATTTGTTTTGTTGTGTGTGTTTTAACAACAACAAAAAAAAATCCTCATACCCAAACCCCTAAGTACTTGGAAGATGAGACTTGCTCCATGTGTTGCGCCATAGAAACTGAAAGACTTTTACTATGTTTGAGAACATTATGTACTTGGTCTTACCTACATTTAGCGACAGGATGTGTTAGTCAATAATCTGGAAACATTCCTATCCATTTCCTATAGTGTATTTTCTTATTGCTATACTTATCCACACCTGCATACTGTACTTACTGGTAAGAAGAATCATGCCCAAAGATCCCAGTGTAGTTATTAACACAAGCTTGTGTTAGTGCTTTCAATTGATTAAATATGTAGAACTCACAGACACAGTGGGTGGCCACGGTGAGAAAAATCAATGATCTTGTTTGAACAAGAGATTATGTTGTTTGAACGAGATATGATCTCTTCTGAATGAGATAATTAAATTGTTCAAACAAGTTATTAACTCGGATGGACAAAGTCTTACCATCTCATATGAATGAGATGGTGAGATAATGTCTTCTATTTATTGTTCAAAAATAGCGAACATAGGTGGCAAATACATAACATCACAACACTTTCTTATAGATTGGTAAGGTTTGCTACTTTTTGTGTTGCACTAGTACAATACATACAGTGGTATGATGGAGTACATACGCACATTACATGCCATCACAAAGCAAAACACAAAATGTTCCTGCCAGATAGCGACAATCTGCACATTAGGTTGAATGTTTACACTTTCTTCCGATCAGTTATGTAATGTCGCCCTGTGCCTGGCTGGAGGCTCATGTATACCTTCCAGCTTCTGCGCTCACAGTTTCCACACGTACTGCTCATTTCCATTTTCAATTACGTACGCCCACACGCACACACGCACGCCCCCCACGCACACACGCAGGAGCACTGAGAGAAATATGGATGCTGACTGCTAGGACCCTGTTGATTTATAACATTGTATACCCTAACAGGAGCAGAGAGACAGACAGACACACAGACACACAGACAGACAGAGAGGTGGGCTAGGCATAGATATATTCAGCATATTATTCATAAGCCGGCTCACTATGACAATAATAATGCTAGCATTTAGGGAATGAGAGGCTTGATGGTGGTTAGCCTTCTGTTGGCATTTAGCTTGCAGCATGTTGGACAGGGAGAGCAGGTGCAGGGAAATGCCAAGCGACGATGTCTTGGCCTGTGTTGTCATAGGTTTGGGGAAATTAAATAAAAAAATAAGCGGAGGAATGCGTCCTCTGCGTCTTTTCTCTCTTTCTCTCTCTCTCTCTCTCTCTCTCTTTCTCTCTCTCTCTCTCTTATTCTCCCCTTTCGGTAAATATCATTACTGACAGACAGTAACTTAATCTACATACGGTATAAGCTATTTAAACTTTTTTTATGTTTGTGTTTGTGTTCCCCCTGCCAGATATGAATCCTCATTTTAGTTGTACAAGATAAGGGGGTCACGCTATTTTTGTAAGTTAGTGGTTAGGTCTGCCTTTCTGGGTTTATACAGATTGAACCAATGAAATGTACAGTAGTAACAAGAGCTTGCATTTAAATAATAATTCCACTGGATTCATTGGATGGTCGGTTGCCCTTCCTAAAAAGTAGTGGTTTGGGGCGGACATATATATACCAGTATTTAATGGCATGGAGGACAGAGTTAGAGAGAGAGAGGCAGGCTCACTGAGGGGTTCTGCAGATTGGCATTGGACTGGGATGTTGCTAGCGGAAGGCATGCTGCGCTAGCTCGCAGTGGGACGTGAGGTCTGGCCAACACAGGGTATGTCACGCCTACATGACAGAGAACTTGGTCCGAGTTAAATATAGCACGTTGGACTCTCGTCCTCGACCGTGTCCCAGGACCACTCGCTGTCACTGCGAGAGTGAGTCAGGAAAGGAAATTCCACACGCAGAGTGTGAACGCATTCGACGCGTGGTGACTTTGCTATAATTGACTTTACCGAAAGTGTTTAGCAGGCTTGTGTCGCTTCTCGACACCCCCAGCTCAACACCTCCCAGGTTGTAGTCCTCAAAATGGGGACATAAGAAGAAATTTCACATTGGCCTATAGCGCCACCATGAGGCCACAGCCTGACCTGGGGGAGACTTAGGCCAGAAGGGCATTTTTTGTATTTGGAGATGTGCGTGTGGGGACTAAGGGTGTGTTCTCTCACCTGTAGCTGACACACACACACGCGCACACACACACACACACACACACACACACACACACACACACACACACACACACACACACACACACACACACACACACACACACACACACACACACACACACACACACTAGCTGCACATTCTTCTGCTTCTGGTCAGTTAAAGTTCCTGATCTTCTGTTTGAGAGTCTGATTTAGAGCCTGATTTAAAACCTGCTCTCTTACCTCAATTCCAACCTGAATTGAAGACATAGCCTTGAGATCAATCCGGAAGACTATACTACTGTATACAGTGCTTGTTCCGATGCAACTCGAGAAGACTGGACCACAGTGTTCTGCGCTGCTTAAAGGTAGGGGAAGTGATTTCACTTTTGTCAGATATCACCCCCCCAAAAAAAATCTGTTAAAATGCTCTATTATAAGGTGTGCAGACCATATATGGAGTTTCCCCCTCCCCCACGTTAGCAGAGGAGCTAATAAAAGTTGCCCAGGTGGAGGGTGAATTTTCCTCCAATCAGGATCGAGCAGCTGGTTCACATAGTGTAGCTACTCTTGGGCGCCCCTAGTGCACCAGGCTGGTACTACACGATGAATTTCAAATCACTTACCCTACCTTTAACTCCTACCTCCGTTGCGTCAACGTGCACAGATAGTGACTTGCGTTCTGCTCGCAGCATTTCTCTCACAGATATGATGTGTCAGGAATATCCCACACATGGTGGGTGTCTCATTAAGATCAGTGCAAAGCCATTGGGAACGCCTTGGTCTGGGATGTGTTGAGATCACGCCAGACCATCCTCTCATGTGTCTCCTTGTCTCCCTTTTTCCTCTCAGCTTTCCTGCTACTGCTAAATAAAGCACAAGTATACCAGCATGTGCTGCCCACTCGATTTTTGGAGGGAGAGAGAGAGATGATAAAAGAGCCGACTTGAAAGATGTAAGAACAAAAAAAAATTACATCTTTTGTTGAATAGTTTTGTATTCTGATATAGTATTCATTATACCGTAGTAGAGTGTATTTGACATCTTGCAAACCCATCGAATCAGGAGGTTGAAGACATGAACAAACAGAATTATTGAATTGAAGCTGTTAAATGGGAACTGATTAGATGAAATTGGCAACATAACTGAGAGCTGGGAGACACAACAAACGTTGTGTGGTTACTGAAACTAATCCTATATACTGTGTCTTTAATTCTTTAGTGGTTTTCAACCAGTGGTCCGGGGACCACGAGTGGTCCTTGAGAGGGTTCCAGGTGGTCCCCAGCTAAGTGATGGAAAGTTGGTTAACCTGAGGTAACTCTTTGATGCCCTGCCTGTTTTGTTTCTGAAATCCAGCCTGGTATTGTGGACAAAAGCAAAAAGAAATCTTAAGTTTTGGGGTCCGTGGGGGTAAAAATGTCCTCAGATGGTGGTCCATGGCTCAAATGCTGAATAAATAGTGGGCCCTGGTATCAAAAAAGGTTGCCACTGCCAAAACCACTGCTTTCGTGCATTGTACTATCCAGTGAGCAGTTTAATTTCTATTCAGAGAACCTGTTCATAATGGTCTCTAAGCACTGCCTCTTACAGCTCAGCATGTGTTTTTGCACCTGTAGCTACAGTATGCCAAGACCTGCCTCCACCTAACAGAGGAAATCACGTCTGGCATTCTGAGAGGAAATTGTATTGTTAGTACGCAGTGGTCTGCATATTGCTGCTGTCGGGCTGCATGAGACCTTGTATGTTGCCAGGGGCATTTTTGCCATTAGGTATACTAGGCAGTTGCCTGGGGTGCCATGAGGGGGGATGGGTGCCGGGGCGACAACCAGACATGCTTTAAAAGGATTCCTGGCTAATAAGCCTCATATGGATAAATACATTATACTTGTCCTCTATAACTATAATTGACACCATTTACTGTGCCTATTATAGGTATGACGTCACAGGAGATTTTCCCTGGAGCCCCTCCTTACCAAATGGACCCTTACGGGTCCATTTGGTAAGGACCCTTACGGGTCCATTTGGTAAGGAGGGGCTCCAGGGAAAATCTTGCCTGGGGCTCCAAATTGCTTAGAAACACTATACTGTATCACGCAAAAGCAGCTTGTAGTACAGCTACTGTAGATTTAACATTTTGAAAGCGAAAATGATTAAGTGTGCCACTGTGTTGTTTTTTATGTTAATATTGAACCGAGAATTAACAAGAACTTATGGTTATGTTACACAGGGTCTGTTGGAACACATTCTTTTTCCACTTGGGTTTTAGAACAGACATGGATGCTGAGATGTGTTGTGAGCATCATGGTGGATGCTGTGCCATTTTCGGCAGATGTTCCTCCCAGAACAGGGATGCTGTTAGAGTTCAAAGTGGTTAAAAATGTTCCTCTCACACTCTGATTATTTGCTGGCTCCCCCTTGTAGTTGTAGTATAACTCTGATGACCCCCTAGGGGTCCCGGACCCCCTGTTGAAGACACGTGCTCTAGCGCTAATTGATTCACGCCATGCGGTGAGAGAGAGCGGAGAGACGGAGAAGAAACATGTTTGGGACAAACAATAGCTCGAAAGACAGCGCCATATGTGGTCTTTAGATTTATGTAGGCTTAAACAAAACGTGTGTGTGTGTGTGTGTGTGTGTGTGTGTGTGTGTGTGTGTGTGTGTGTGTGTGTGTGTGTGTGTGTGTGTGTGTGTGTGTGTGTGTGTGTGTGTGTGTGTGTGGTATGGAGCAAGGGGGGTGGTATTCTTGGCACACTGCCGTTTGCCTGTCAGCCCATTGCTTATGGCTAATGATGTGGCATAAAAAGAGGTGTGTGTGTACGTGCGCAAGGGCGCGTGTGTGTGTGTAACGTTCAAAAACAGTAGGAACAATTTGCAGTGGGGTTGATGCATGGAGCACCGCAGCGCTACGGGGCAAGGCTGTTAGGGAACATGTCTCACTCCTTCCTACAGCTATAATGGAAGACTGTTCAAAAATAAATCGGATGACTCAATTTCTCTGACGGAGAAATCGGAGACGAAGACGGAGTGGAGCGGAGCGGGATCGTTGCATAGAGCGGTGGATGGCGAGGTTTTAGAGCTCTACACAAGTCAGGCTACTTTGACAGTCGGAATGGTAGTCTGGAATGGGAATGGTCAAATAAACTGTACGTAAGATGAAAGTAGCCTTGGGATAACAATGGTTTCTGAGCCATGCGACTCATAGTTTCGGGGGATGTTCCCCGTTTCTATGACGTGAGGCTTGATATACAATTACTCCCCCTGGACATGAAGGTAGTCAGTATGCCTCATGATCTACAGTACATATACACACCCTGGAAATGACACTAGTACTGTACATGACATGATGCTACAGTGTATACCATACAGTGTAGTAACGTATTATTATGGTACGCATTAGTAAACATACCAGTAAGTTTTACTAAAGTAGCCTAACATGTAACATGACTCTCAAGTAATATTTTTTTTCTAAAGGGTCATAAGTAAAGTACAGTTATTACTCTTCTAAGTAATATTGCCCAACGCCAACACTGACACCATGTCGCGGGAACTTATACCCAATCGACTTTAAAACGGTGTAATTGCTTCTTGTAGTATTCACAACAGCCCGGCCAGCGCACATCTTCCTGCAACAGCAACATCTCCATTATAAACATCACTAAAAATAGTGATTCAATTTCCCATAAGCCATTGCACACTGCACACTGGACCTTTCAAGTGGCGATGTCACTAACACACGCCATGTCTGTCTGGTAGATCCCCCGTATGACTTAAAACGGATTCAAAACATGTATTAAATAAATAAAGAAAACAAACCTCAGGCAACTAGTTAATCGCAAGGAAACTAGTTAATCTGCAATGAAAAGTAAAATGAACAAGGTCTCTCCCGTGATCCACCATGTCTTCTTTAATCATTCGAGTCGATTGGAGTCATTCCGAGTGGCCAGATACCTCTTGAGCGATAGGGAAGGTGCACATGTGCGCCGTGTTCAATAGACCATCTAGAATGCCTATTTTTATACTTTGTTTCCCTTCGACTTTGGCCCGACCCCCGCCATGCAGCACCGTCCTGGCTAGCCCCAGGAAAGCGGGGGGGAGCTCCGGTAAATCCGATTAAGATACTGTGTGAAACACTGGTTCATTCCATAACGCGGCATCGACATTGGCAGCTGCCAATACAATTGGCGGTATCTGCATCATCGTCCCGAGTGAAATGAACAGGCCTGTCAACCGGCCCGGCGGGGGAGGGAGGAGAGCTCAAGGCCACAGGGAAGAAAAGGGGGGGGGGGGGAAGAAAAGTCTCATATCTGAAGTCATGGGTGTACGTGCAAAGTCGCCCATGCACCATGCACGCTGCACACATGCATACATTACGGAACCGCATATTACAAATTCAATCAGCGCGAGAGTGGGCTGAATTAATGCACCTGACACCGACCGACCGGTCTGGAAGCCAAGCTTATAACCTACACACACACACATACACACACACACGGACAATGTCGCATGTATACCGGCTGCCCAGCGCCATACATATTCCTGTACGCGTATCAAGATAATGCCGTTTGCCAGCACCGCTGTGTCACCCTGAGAGGAGAGGAGGAGGAGGCAAGTCCACCACGCTTTGACCCTTCTCCTCTAACCTCAGGCTCGCAAGATCGGAAGAATAGTTTTACATATCTAGCCCAACCTGTCCGTCCATGACACGACCTCTGGGCTGAGAGAGAGAGGGAGCGATTGAGAGAGAGAGAGACAGAGAGAGAGCAGACCAGCTGAACTCCGGCATCCTTATATTTTAGGGGGGAACATCAGCCAACAATAACAGTTCCTATAAGCACATACTGTACATAGGTTTGCCATTTTGACACCTCACGTTGGTGTCTATTTTCAAGCAAAAGATTTGGTGTGGTATGGTTGTAACTCATGTGCTGCATACTGTACAGGACGGAAATGCCACTGTATGCGTATATATACCTGTAACAGTGTTGTTTTTGTCGACTAAGACTAAGACTAAAGACTAAGTCGACTAAGGTTTTTGATATTTAGTCGACTAAGACTAGACTAACAAAAATGAATTTCAGAAGACTAATTGGGACTAAAAGATGTGTGTTTTCAAAAGACTAAGACTAAGACGAAGACTAAATCATAACCTAAGACTAA
This sequence comes from Benthosema pterotum, assembly GCA_039105355.1. Lineage (NCBI taxonomy): Eukaryota > Metazoa > Chordata > Actinopteri > Myctophiformes > Myctophidae > Benthosema > Benthosema pterotum. Next base: position 22,262,807 of record CM076982.1, read on the forward strand.
TGAAAATAGGAAACATTTTTAACTTCTTTTTATCGTTCTTTTTAAGTATGTGAACATATCTACAGTATAGATTGCATACGTAAAGGAACGGAAAGGAACTTATTACAAATGCAGTAATTGTATACAAAGAAATAAAACCAGACATCTTTCATACTAAAAACTATAAATCTGTATAACATATATAAACCTACAATGCATTTGTATGTAAGACTAAACTATACCAAGACTAAGACTGAAAGACTAAGACTAAAAAAGACTAAGACTAATAAAAGACTAAGACTGAGACTAAGACTAAATCGATGCTAATATTTCGTCGACTAAGGCTAGACTAAAAAAATGAATTTCAGAAGACTAAATGGGACTAAAAGACTAAATGTGTGTTACTCAAAAGACTAAGACTATGACTAAGACAAAATATTCTCAAACAAACAACACTGACCTGTAATATATTTGAACATACTTTTTGGCTGATTTCTTGTTTTTCCCCCTCCCTTGCTCTCCCTGCACTCTACTTGTCGGTTTCCCCTTTCTGGAAATAACCACAATGATGGAGCACTCACAAGAAGTAACCAACTCTTATTTCATTCATTCATTCATTCATTCATTCATTCATTCATTCATTCATTCATTCATTCATTCATTCATTCATTCATTCATGCATTCATTCTTTTTGAAACCCATTCATTCATTCATTCATTCATTCATTCATTCATTCATTCATTCATTCATTCATTCATGCATTCTTTCTTTTTGACACCTATACAGCTGTGATGTGCATGACCATGAAGTATACCCCCAGGGTTTAAGCGGCTAAACAACTCCGACAGAGCCCTGGTAGAAAAAAAACATATTGTGATCCAGACAATGCAAGGCCAGGGGAGAAATGGTCATTCCCAATCTCAACCCAATTCCACACTTTTTTTAAAAAAGGAAAGGGCTTTCAAATCGGCACTCCAGCTATGGCACAATCAAGGGCTGATTATGTACGGTCGGCGTGGGAGGGAGGGAGGACAGGGGACGAGGAGGACTCGTTGGGGGGCGAGGGTGGGGCATTCTCATTCATGTATGCGTGCATCTCGCTGCATGCAGTTTCTTTATATTCTAATAATAATAATCTGCATCTCTCTCCTGGGGAGGGCTTGCCGGGGAAGTCACAGAGATCCAGGGGTCATGGTTTATGGCCACACACCACACTATTATGGTAGTGGCGCTCAAACATTGTCACGTCAAGGACCCCGAATTCAGACCAACAAAAAGGTGTGAGGGACATTGGTGGGCCACATAGTGACCACAAAGTGGGACATATAGCAGCCCAAATGTCTAGGTACGATACAGCATGGTCGTTCCCAGACCCTAATTTAAGAACCACTGCTGTATAGGTATGAGGTACAGTATGTATTTGACTGCATATGCTGTTCTATCATTACTTTCCCATTCGGACGGAGATTGTGATCTGCTATGAATTAGATTGGGGTGATGGCAGTGATGTAGCTTAAACGAGCATGACTGATAATAAGAGATATGCTTATGAATAGCGATTAACGTTTAGGAGGGGGGGAAATTGTACTTCGCAAGATCTGCATGATAACATGCAGATCTTGCGGCGTACAAAAATGTAATACACACTCTAGTCTGAAGCACTTTGGATGAAGGCAGCCAGCATATCATTTATATATTCACCATGAAGATCCCTGATGCAAAAATATATTTTGATGCGTCATTTGGGGGTCCTTGACACTAACAGGACAGGACACAATCAACACTCAAAAATTTGTCGCGGTCCTGACCGCGCTTACTGGGGACTAGTGTTTACTGTCTGCTCTGTTTGATGTTACTTGCCTTGTCTCACCCGTCTGCATTGTAATTGTATTTCACCCAGGGGCGGATCTAGGCATAGGCATGGGGGGGCAATGCCCCCCTAAATGCCCAGACTGCCCCACCAAACATGATGGCGTGCAAAACAACCCAATAAATGTCAGTGCTTATATTTAAAAGTATTTGAAACACTACTGAAAATGGTATGGGGGCGGCTTCATCGCCCGTGGCGCGAAGCCGCCCCCTTACCATTTTCTTCTGCCCCCCCCCCCCAATTCGGAAATGTTACATCCGCCCCCGATTTCACCTGTTTTCCTTTTTAGTGTCAGCCAATCATGCGTTGATTGTGTTTCACCTCTGTCTAGTTGCGAATGCAGTAAGTGAGTTTACTGTGTAAGCCAGGCAGAAATATCTGAAATATCTTAGACCTGCTTTGCTCCTGCCTGTCCTATTCTGCATCTGGGTCCCACTTGAGTCTCGCCATGACAACATAGCGACTACCTGGGAAAGGTTCCTGGTTTGATTCCAGGCTCTTAAGTTTCTGTCTATATGTCCTCAATGGAAGCAAGTCCCTAATCCCTGTTCTAAAGGACAGGTTGCAGTGTGTCTCCCCCTCAAAATGATAGAGCTTGCACAAAAACAAACAAAACATGTAAACCTGACAATGTGAATATAGTACACTCTGTTAAGCACTTTGGATAAAGGCAGCAAACATATAATTTAAATATTCACCAGGAAGATCCCTGATGCAAAATATATTTCGTTGCGAATGTGCGTCAGAAAACGCTCAGTCATTTCATGGTCCATGACACTAACATGTCTGAAAACCCCTGGTATAATTTAGTGTATAATTACCCTCACATTGTACTACAGAAGGAGAAATGTGTCGACTATGCCGGGGGAGAAGGCGTACAGGAGCCGTGCCTGGATGCAACATCATCAGCTCTGCTCTCTGGTCAAATGGAAGCAATGTGCTCTCTACTTGGGAGGTCAGAAGTTAATGAAATTCCTGTGTTCAGTTAAGCAGTCATTTAGGTAATATACTGCGCTCGGCGCGCGCCGGCCATAAATCATCTTAATCTAATAAATGTGGGAATAATGATGAGACGTCCGGGCGAAAGACGTTTACTCACAGACCTCATCCCTGACTTATAATAGTCGCGGTGTAAACCAGGAAGTTGTCAGATGGCATTTGGATGCAGATGCATCAACCGAGGCAATTGGGTCAGACTGTACCTGAGCACTGGACTGCTGCAGATTCGCCATCATCTACAGCCTTATTCCTTCAGCCAGCGGTGGGGAAAGTACTGTACTCAAACGCAAGTACTCAAGTCAGTATATAGATGCTCCTCATGAGATATTACTCTACTACACATGAATGCTGGAATACTTGCTTTTTAAAAGGATGACACACAGTGGTGTCATTCAGCTAAAGCTAACATGGCCTATAGGGCAAGTTCACAGTGCATTTAATTCACTTTTTTGCAGTTACATCCGTCTATTCTTGTCTATTTTCCTATTTTCCAATGTTATTGGCCTATCTTTCTACTACATTTTTGCGGTAGTTGGAGCTTTTGGGGGCATATTTTCACATATTTATCCTTCCCTGGAGCCAATGATGACTTATTCTTTCATGTATATTTTCATATTAATGCATTCGTGTCTTATAAAATTCCCCCCACAATTTAAACCTTACAGAAACTTTCATAAAATATCACTAAGAGTGAAAACACCTGCAGTATAGGGCTTTTGTAGTTAATTCATTTTAACTACTTTCCCCCTCGCTAGAAATGTAGAGAGTTGGCTACAATTTGTCTTTGAATTGTGGGGTGAAAGTCCCAGTGGTATCCAAACATCCACAAATACTCAACTCAAGTGATGTGCAGATACTCAAAACGATTACTTGAGTACAGTGCTCGGGTAAATGTACTATCTCCTTTCTCTCTGGCATCATTCTCATTTTGTTGTTGTTTGTTATCTTTTGGGATTTTTCAATCCAACCTGATTATTCAAAAATGTTTTCTCTTCCAGGCAACTGAATAAATTGCAACCACACAAAATGCAAATTCACAGTTAGATATTTTTCCCCTTTTCTTTCTCTTCATAATTCAGCTCTGCTCTTTGTCCCAACCCCCCCATAAAAGATACAACTACAACAAAATGATCTGCCAAGTATCATTTTGGACGAATTAGCACATAATATACATTACTCAAGATGTCGATTTTTACAAGCAGAGATGTACTGTCAGTACGAGGCCAGACGGAAGCTAGGACAGAGGAGATATAGAGGTTTATAGATCCCCCGTGAATATCCGTTTGTTTCGTTGAAGGGAGGGAGGCATTTGCTCAAAGAGAATTTACAACTCCTTTTAAAATATTAAGCCGAAAGGTCCAGGCCCAAGCTGGCAGCAGTAGGTTGCGATTTCAATCCTGCTTCTTAATGGAAGAGATGCCAACAGACTGTTAATGTCAGATGTTTAGATATAGGGCGCAGTTGTTACAGTACATATTTATTATTAAAAGGACTGGTGAATTAACATTTGCAGCAAAAGGCTACACAAAATTCTTCCCAGACGCTGTTGCTGCATCTCTCTCTCTCTCTCCCGCCGACTGTGCATCCAAGTCTCTGTCCAATCTGCTAGTGCATGATCCAAGCATGCATGCAGTCAGCAGGACTTTCATCTGTCAGTTTTCTGGCTTCCAGTTCCTACCAGGCATCCCATGTCTTTGATTATGATCTAGTGCCCCCTAATGGTGGTGTGTGTGCGTGTGTGTGCTGCCAGGCCATCTGACAATCCAAAGTAGTCTACTGGAAATCCCATGAACCCAGAAATGGTTATTAATGTTTTATGATAGAAATGTTATCTATAGTCCTTATGGATGATATTCAGGTGGAATGATAAATGTTGCATGTGGAGCAATTTAAGTTATTAGTAGAATATTTGACCACACCATTAACAGATCCTATACAAGTCAAAGATAACCTAAATCTCATCATTGATTAGCGCAACCCTTAGCATCCATTCAAAGCATTATTTTTGCACACAAAACACTCTTTGGGCCATAAAGCTACGTGCTACGGGCCATAGCTACGTGCCCGAAAGTGCTGGCATCATCATATTTGTGATGTCGAAACCAAACTGAATATATCATCTGCTAATCCTATAGATGACGTTTGAATCATAAAGTTTGCATTAAACAACACTTCTGGGTCTAACATGGGACCTATGGGTGCTTCCAGTAGACAAAAGTGATTTCTTTCATTGGAGAAGAAGGTAATGAGTTCTTGTTTTGAAATTGTTTACGTGTCCAATGCACTAATTCCCTATAGTTTAAACCAGATATATTCACTGAAATGACACAATCACAAACTCATACGCAGTGTGTTGCTGCAACACAATATGTACATTTGTTTTTGTTTTGTTTTTTGCCATATGTTTGGCTATTGTGGAATGCCCAGAAAAAAAGATGATAGGATTCATGTGGTTAATCACTTAAAACCCTCTAGACTTAACAAAACTATCCCAAGTTGTCTCCAACTGGACTGCTTTTTCTCTGTCTACACAAATCTCTTTGCCAAAGCTGAACAACGAGTTCACTACACGGTGTGTGTTGCAATGCGAGCTTGTCCATTATTTCCGGCTAATAGTCCCCAGAATATTATTATGGATGCTGACTGGTTCATCCCAAAACCAGAGTCTGTTCCATCATGCGTTTATTTGGAAGTGTCCAGTCAGCCTCTCTCTCTCTCTGCTATATCTGCACACAGAGCCCATTTGGCACGACAGGACAACAATGAGAGACGCCACTGCACTGGCCGAGGAGCCAGGAAACGTCCTGCACGCACGAAAAACAAATCAATGAAATCCATTTCACTTTCAAAAACCTCCAAATGCCAGCGAGTACAAAATGGCAACGTTTGTCTGTGCCCTATCAAAAAACGGACTAATTCTTTGTGACATTTCCCCAGCGATTTCTCCTCAGTATGTAAATGTCTTCCAGCAATCAGATTTTACGCAAATGTCATTCACGCGTTAAACAACAAGCTGGTCTGACGTCTCCCCAACATTATTTTTTATGCCGCCTTTTCTTGTGCAATTAAAATAAATGTGTTACAGTAAGATAAGCTATATGGGGACAGGTACATGTCCAGAAGCAACAGCAATAACGTCCAATCAATGGTGTTCATGCAGTCCTGCAGGCGGGTTTGGTGTATTGCTCAAATGAACAAATGCACACCTGCATTAGGACTAACTGTCCACACTGAGTGAACAGGTTGGATTTGTTTGACATGAGGAATTATTTTTATGAACATAGTTGAATCCTTAGCCTTGTTCATAGACACAATGCCAAACCGACTGCATCACCTTCTTAAAATAATGGTCTAAGTTTAAGATCTCTAGAGCATTAATTCAAGAGTGAAAGAAAAGTAATCCTCAAAAGCTAATATCTCCTAAGTCATTTTTTGAGGATTAAACTTTAGCTTAAGTCAGCTCCTCATAACACTTCCCACAATTCTGGTAAAATCGTTAAAGTCCTAATCGGATCCTGTTAATCCTGCCCTTTTTAGTGAAATTGCCTATCTCAAGTGTGTGACTTAGGCCAACCATGGCAATTTGACCTAAATCAGTGGTTTTGTGATGTCATCAGGAGTAAATCAGTAAGTAAATTGGCCTAAATTGGATGTTAAATCCTATTTAATTCCATTTAACCCCCGTATTTTACATAACTAACAGACAGTGCTATTTTAAGTAAAATGTTTTTGGTGAAATGATTAAGAAATATCTCATATTTTTCTTTTGGATGTGTTCCAGAAAACTATGCATTGTCCTGCACGAGTTTAATATACTGTAGGATGAAGGGTATAACCACAACCTGTGAATTGAAAGCAACCACAACCTGTGAAATACATTATAGCAGGGGTTTTCAACAGGTGGTCCGGGGGCCACCAGTGGTCCCTGAGAGGGTTCCAAGTGGTCCCCAGCTAAGTTGGTGCAGATGTAACTCTTGAGAACGTAAAAATGAAACAAATGGACCCTTGCGGGTCCATTTGGTTTCATTTTTACACTCTCAAGAGTTAAAATATTCATCATCTGAATTAGCCCCAAGTCAACACAAATAGAAGATGGACAAAAGCAAAAGAAATCTTTAGTTTTGGGGTCTGTGTGGGGCTAAAATGTTCTCAAATGGTGGTCCGTGGCTCAAATGCTGAATAAATGGTGGGCCCTGGTATCAAAAAGGTTGAAACCCACTGCATTATAGGGTCCTTTTAGTTGAACAGAGCCATTTGTGTCAGCCGGAACACTCCAGGAAAGAAAAGTGAACTCTCAACAAAACGTCACGCTAAACGGACTGGACCATGTCCTGGTTGGTTGGCTTGACTGTCACCTCCACAGGGTGCAGGTGGTAGGGGGCTGGGGGCTGTCAGACTGTGGCCTACAGGGTGCAGCTGGTTCAGGGGCTGTAAAGGTGGTCACACATCAGGCTGGCTGATACTTTACTGCTGAGAGAGAGAGCAACCCCTCACTTTTTGAGGGGCGCCATACAGCCCCTCCTACGACGAGTTTTCTGGGTTTGTGTGTACGCCACGGACATTGAAGATAAAAGTGAACACGGAAAAGTGAGGACAGAAATTGTGATTGGCCAAAATGAGTATGATGATAAGAGTGCCCCTCACTTCATAAGGGTGTGATTTTTTTTATTTTCAGTTTAGAATTTTTTCACACTTTGTTGTAAATAATTAGGCTTTAAAGCTCAGTGTATAGCCCTGCCAATCTAAAGCTCACAGTACGCTGAGCATAAATATTATCATATATACAGTACACACACACACACACACACACACACACACACACACACACACACACACACACACACACACACACACACACACACACACACACACACACACACACACACACACACACACACACACACACACACACACACACACACACACACCACCCCACACCCCCAGGGAATCTAACCCTGATTGTAACAGCATTCTACATCCTGTAACTTAAATTCCCATCTTTCCTCCTTGCCCTGTAGTCCACAGACCCCAAACTCTCAATACCTACCAGCTGCACCATGTGGGTCCACCTCGTTTCTGTGTGAGCACAGCTGTTCTCCGTCTCTCCAGGAGTTTGCTCCAAGAGGTTCAAAGTCTGGGGGTTGTGAACAGCATGGGGGCTCTCTCTCTCTCTCTCTCTCGCTGTGTGCTGCTATACACCTGCCTGCTTTGTATGGCCGCCGGGGCCTGTCAAATTCACTGGGAACACATGTGAGGGCAGATCAAGCTGACCAGCCAGGAGGGGGCGGGGTTGGAGGGTTGAGAGAGAGAGAGAGAGAGAGAGAGAGAGAGAGAGAGAGAGAGAGAGAGAGAGAGAGAGAGAGAGAGAGAGACTGACTCACTCTTGCTGGGCTTTCTGCCGGCTTCAGCAAGACTGCAGATGAGGAACTTTAAGTGAGGCGCAGGGTAGTGTGAAAAGTAACCAAACTATCATTTATTCAATACTGTAGCCAGGCTACGGTACAGCTTTGATGTACATTTAGGCTACTTCACGAGTGCTTTCATACTTTAACTCTACTGTACATCCCTGAGTAAAATTTCTAACGTTTTACAAAAAGTTCACAGAAATCTACACCAAAACACATTGGACATCCATCTACCTTGATCCCTCTGACCTCATATACGTTGTATATTGCCCTTGACCTATAGATGCCCCGCCCCCTGTTCTACATTTCCTCCAGAGATCCCTCTCCCCTCCCACAACTTGCATTGCTGCAGGTTGTCTTAATTCTATTAAATGCACTTTTTAGTAGCTTTTATTTTATAGTTTTATTATTATTTTTTAATAGTATACTGATACTCATACATGTGTTGTACATCACTCTGGGGCAGCCTTTACATGTAATGCACACAGTAATTATATAACACTGTTACTAAGCGTGTGCACATTTCCATTGTCTCCACCAGGCCGAAGGCATGGAGGGAGACTGTTTTGAACTCTGTCCGTGTGTCTAAGTGTCTGTTGCAGCTAATCTCTGGCACTGTTTGCTTGATCGCAGCCAAACTCTGCACACACTCACTGCTAGAATGCTGTGTGTGTGCCTGTTATTGGCATGTTATACCGCCACCTGGATGCTGACATACACTATGTAAAATATCTCATATTACTCTTTCAGATCGAATCCAAATTTCTCGCAAAACGGAAGGGGTCATGTCTATGTTCCCTCAGCTCTATGTTCCCTCAGCTCTATGTTCCCTCAGCTCTATGTTCCCTCAGCTCTATGTTCCCTCAGCTCTATGTTCCCTCAGCTCTATGTTCCCTCATGCTTTTGCACATGAAGGCAACTTTAATGTCATGTGGAGGTTTCGATTCATTTTTGGGGGTCCCCAGATGATGATGATTAATAATAATAATAATAATAATAATAATAATAATAATTTTAGTGCCTCCATTATACCATATAGCTAGGTGTGCACCTTTTATGTCATTTCTCTACCGTTCTGGTGCTCACAGGAACAGGGTGGGGATGTTACAGTATACTAACAATTCATTCAAGTACAGTTGCCCCCCCCCCCCACACACACACACACACACACACACACACACACACACACACACACACACACACACACACACACACACACACACACACACACACACACGCACACACACGCACACACACACCTAGAGTTCTCAACGGGCCTGAAAATTGAGGCCCGGACCTAACTGAACAGGCCCAATGCCCGGCCCGGCCCGACCAATTACCATGGTTTTTAGGCCCGACCTGGCCCTATAATGTTGGGTCGGGTCGGGCCTAGTCGGGTTTGGGTAGAATTTGAGCACTCTACACTGTGTAAAAGTGAAAATCCCAATCAGCACCATCTTCATACAAGGTAAATACACAGACAGACAGAACAGAACTAGTATTTTTAAATTAAATAAATAAATATACATTGCTTTTTTCATACAGCCCTAGGCCCGATCCGGCCCTACTGATCTGCATACATTTTAGGCCCAAGCCCGACCCTAAAATGTCGGGTTCGGGCATCATGATAATTAGTTTGAATGGTGATTAATCATGATTAAATTAATTTAATCATGATTAATCACCATTCAAACTAATTCTAAAATAGGCATGTTTTCCTTTACAGGATTTGAACATTTAAAAAAGAAAAAGAATCTTGGAAAAATATCTGTTTATTTCTTATTTGATAAATACTTATTTTATCCACAAGCCCCATCCACCAGCTATATTCTATGGCTCTGGTTACAGGGAGACGCACAGCTATGTCTCTGTAAAACCGTGCTCTACTATTTTTTTTTCCTTTTTTCAATGAGAAAATGGTCAGTTGGTTGAGTCAGAGTGCAATTTTTTTAATCGGATCAATCAGCAAAATTGATTAACTAATTAACTTGTTATTTTCAACAGCCTATATACGGTAACTACGAAAAAGTTGTCTCATTTCTACAATTCCATTCAAAAACTTGAACTTTCATTAACTATACAGGTAGATTCAGTGCACACAATTAAATGATTTCAAGTATTATTTGTTTATTTTTACACAATTTTGGTTTCCAGCTCATAAAACCCACCAAAACAGGATTTCAAAAAATAGAATATTTGAATGTATGCTTGGTCTGGGCTAGTTCTGAACAAATTATTTCATTAATGGGGCACGACATGAAGGTGCTCAAACACTGTAGAGGTGCTATTGTAGCCTAGTTTTATAGCCGCAGACCAAGTATTACTGCATAGATTAATATACTTTTAAGATAGTCAACATTTCTTGTTTAAAACATATTTTTTTAGTGGTCTAGTACAATATTCTAATTTTTTGAAATCCTGTTTTGGTGGGTTTTATGAGCTGGAAGCCAAAATTCTGTAAAAAAAAAAAAAAAAAAAATAATAATAAGTAAACACAAATAAATACTTGAAATCATCAATCATGCTGGTGCATGCAACGATCTGACCAACCATTGTTTTGTTCAAAATTACTAGCCCTGTATCTAACTCTCAGAGGTACTCTCAGGGATTTTGCACATGTTCCAACTAATGAGACTTAGGATCTTTGGGATTTATTTATTAAACATTTTTATCGAATGAATTTGAAGCTTTGTAATTAGAAGCATTTATATGGTCAATTAAAGCAGGTTGGTAGTGTGTGACTTTTTCTTAATCAAAACTGTGTCCACACTGCAACGTGTTATGTTGAGAGTGAGTTTTAGAGATAGTTTTAGTAATTTTTGGGAGGACAGAACAGTGGGGGTTTGGATCAATGGCAGCCCTTATTGGTTACCCTGATTGGCTTCTTCCATTGCGTGCACCGGTTCGGTGGTGTCCACCCAGTATTCCGACCTCCCATAATTCTGAAAAAAGCCAAAAAATAAGAACTCCCATAGGTCCGACATTTTTTGGCATTATGAGAGTTGGGAATTATGGGAGGTCGGAATAATTACATGGGTGGTACCCCTGAAATTCGTCCATTGGAAAGGATTCTGGGTGCAAAATCTGTTTGCGATTAAAAACCGATTTGTTTTATTGTGTTATTGTTCCTGTGATTAATTAATCTAAATAAATCAGTTATAGTCCCAGCACGACATACACATTGTATTACATACTACTATTAAACTTGGTTGAGGGAACATAGAGCTGAGGGAACATAGAGCTGAGGGAACATAGAGCTGAGGGAACATAGACACGGTCCCAAACGGAACACCTGCTCCCCATAGTCGTGTGATCACGGGTTTGTAGATTAGCCCTGCAGAAATGCATTGGACTATCAGGCAACAGACCATGATATTAAATCTCTTATTGTAGTAGATTGTTTCGAAGTAGTAGAAGTAGACTAGGCTACAACTGCTACAACTTACTGAACAACACTATAAAACAGTTGATATGAATGAATTAATGAATAAATGAATGCTTGCATATTTGCACACATGCTTTAACTAGCTCTTATTTGCGTCAACCTTGTTGAAAACAATCTGTCCACAACTTCCCTACAACCCATGTCTTTGCAGTGTGTGCAGAAGTTCCTGTTATCTTGTGATTCGCCAGATTTGCAAGAAAAACATTGACCGGGTGCATGAAATCAAGCAAAAATGAAAAAGCTACACTCACAGCGACACATTGTGAGGTTGTGCCTCTATAATTTAAAAACACATTGAATAAATTAATGAAATATTTGAAATACTTTTGGAAAACATTTTTTTTCCCAGATGGATGAGTCTGAACAATTACAGTATTATTACAAGTATTACAATTACAAGTATTATGAACATGAGCAACCAGCAAATATTTGCAAGTGACTTTACAGAATAAAACGAGTCAAATGTTGCTTAAAATAAGTAGACATGGCAACACTGTCTGGACGGAAGGTAAACACCAAACACACACACAAGCAGTGTTGCCAACCTAGCGGATTTGTCACTATATTTAGCTTTATTCTGACCCCCTAGCGCCAAAATTAGTGAAAAGCTAGTGTTTTTTTTTTTAGCTAGTGAGTTAGAGCGAAATTGGTTGACAGGCGCCAGAGATAAAACCCTTGTTTTTCACCATTGTTTCTCCTATGATAGAGAAAGGACCATTGTTAACCAAATGGACCCAATATAGATCTTTAACTCTTCAGAGCGTAAAATGAAACGAAATGGACACTTACGGGTCCATTTGAAGAGTTGAAGAGCTCTGAAGAGTTAAATTATATTTAAACATCTGAATTACTTAATTTTTCAAAAATCTACACTTTTAAAACAATTGATATTTTGACCAACATTTTGCCAGTTATTTCTCCTAAATTAGTCCGAGAGACTACACTCAACATCAAATGGTGGTCCTCCGTGGCTAAAATGCAGAATAAATAGTGGGTATGAAAATGGTTGAAAACCACTGCTCTACTAGTGCATTATGAAGTGCCACTAGTGCATTTTGGATTTTGGCAGTTGGCAACACTGCCAAAATCCACGGACAGACTACAGAGGGACACAGACACAGACTGACCCGAGTCACCCGACAGATACACAATTCACAATCACAATCACAATTCAGTTGTTTTTAAATTTACAACACGATACAAGCGCCATTATGTGGAAGGAAATGAAAGTAAACGTAGGCCTACATGTAGGGCTAAATAGATCCAGTTAAGTAGTGTCGGAGAGGCTGCTATGTTGGCAAATTCGTTTTTTCAGGTAAGTTAATACAAATGGCCACACTTGAGCTAATTAGCCTACTGTAGCTACAGCTGTTTGTTTTTACTTGCAGTAATTCCGAATGTGTGTCTAGTCAGGATAATGCACTGTGTTGTGTTGTGCTGTGAAGACGATGCTACTATGTGTAGGCTATTAGGCCTCTGTGTTTGTAATTCTGAAGCAACATGCTGCGTGCATAGCCTGTAAGTAGCCCTGCATGGCTTTTATTCCTATTCAGAATAAAAGCCATGCATCATCTGATTCACTTGCTGTTACATTTAAATGTGGGCGCTGTTTGCGTGCTAATCATTCCATGTGCACTTACCCATTAAATAATTCCAAAGACGTGTGGTGTCATATAGTCCTCTACTTTCATATCCATGTCAAAGTTGTGGCGGAAAACGTTTATTTAGTGAAATATCTCCACTTTTCACGAGACGCACACAGACATCTCTCCCTTCGGGCAAAGGGGATCATAATACCAGCTGCACCTGAGCACTGCAAACGTCATCACCACCTGCCAATTGTGTTCCCCAAACTTTTTGTGATGATGACGTTTACAGTGATCAGGTGCAGCTGGTATTATGATCCCCTTTGCCCGAAGGGAGAGATGTCTGTGTGCTTCTCGTGAAAAGTGGAGATATTTCACTAAATAAACGTTTTCCGCCACAACTTTGACATGGATATGAAAGTAGAGGACTATATGACACCACACGTCTTTGGAATTATTTAATGGGTAAGTGCACAGAGAATGATTAGCACGCAAACAGCGCCCACATTTAAATGTAACAGCAAGTGAATCAGATGATGCATGGCTTTTATTCTGAATAGGAATAAAAGCCATGCAGTGCATAGCCTGTAAGGTGCTTGAAAGTTGTGCACATAGCCAATATAATAACAAATATACAACAAATACCCCCTGATAGTCAGTGAGGAACCGAGGATAAATTAAACGAATGTGTAATGGAAGAAACATGTTTACAATTGCGAAAAGAATGCATGAATGTCTTTGTCATGGTCTGCAAAGTTTCGTTTTGTTAGAAGTATGTGAAAATGCAAAGAAACAGTTGACAATATTGTCAACTCACCTGTTATGTACCCTATTATATTGTGGCAGGATACTAGCTCTGGTCCAGAGCTCCACTGCTTCTGAGTCTGACTTGCATTGGATGCAATGCAAGTCAGACTCAGAAGCAGTGGAGCTCTGGACCAGAGCTAGCAGGATACAGCAATAATAAGTGTATATGATACTATGTTGTCATTGTTGTGTTGTGAATGCTGACTTTAAAGGTAAAGAGCTGTGTAGATTATTATACATGTGATCTTTCTTTCTTTCTTTCTTTCTTTCTTTCTTTCTTTCTTTTTCTTTCTTTTTCTTTCTTTTTCTTTCTTTCTTTCTTTCTTTCTTTTTCTTTCTTTCTTTCTTTCTTTCTTTCCTTCAACAGACCATAGGAGCCATGTCCAGTACATAGGTCCTATAGCTGAGGTGATGGTGATGACCCTGACACCATATCAAGCTCAGACGCTTCCAGTCCTGCAGAGTCTGTTCTGTTGGATCCTGAAGCCTGCTCCTAATAAAGTCCCTGACCACTACGCTACGCACCAGGATTGACCGGTTACCAACAAGCCCACTGTATGGGATGGAAGCGGCTACAGTACCGTGAGAGAGAGAGGATGGCAGCCTGGAGAATGAGTCTGGTCGGAGCCATTGCTCTCAGTATAGTGGAGGGAAGTATACTGGTGAGCTAGACAGCTGTATGGAGGACAGAGACTGCAGACAACACTAGATGGCTCTACCTCTTTCCAAGGCTTCCAGTCAAGTAGAAGACAGCTCAAAGTAAGAACCTTGTTTTCTTTTTTTCTTTCTTTTATGTGTGCTTTGCTTCTGGTTGTAATGTATGAAGTAACTTAGTGATGTTATTCCTACTACATTCTGTCATCCAATGACTGGATGGCAAAACAGCCTGCCTCTGGAATGAGGGGTGTGTGAGTGTAGAGAGATGTAACATGGAACGGTATATGTACTGTACATGATACAGTATCTGTCTCTTGGCCAGCCTATGTGAGTTTGATAGTTTAAGTTCAAGGTAGAGGTGTTTTGTTGCTGCATGCTATTGGAAGTTGTGACAGGGTGGCTGTGTTGGTTCATGACTGGCATGATGGCAAAATATGTCTATGTACTATAGGCCCGTTCTCATGGCCATTATTCTTACTTTCTCATTTATTTCTATGTCTACCCCCTTCTCTTTCATGGAAGCAGAGCATGGTTGTGGTCTTAATCTAGAAATCAGAAACAGAAACATCCAACAGAAATATCCAACATCTACTCAGGCATTTGCACAATGATTACAAAATATGCAATGGATAGCAGTGCAGCTTAAATTTATACTGGAAATTCCCCCATATGATCTTTTTTTCTTTTTTTCTAGTCCAGGCATGAGGGATACACAAATACCCCTCAGTTTAATGAAAAATGTCTTGAAGCATTAGAGAAGGGAATTACAAAGTATGTCCTATTTCAGTATTTCAGAGTGAGTTTCTGACTCTCACATGATGTCAGATGATCCCGCTCTGCTTTGTTTGACTGACAGTGCCCCCAAGTGGTGGAAGATTAAACTGATACATTTGACAGTATGGCAGTGGTTCCTATTATGTTGAAGGATGGCTTGTGGGCCCACTGGGGATTTGTACCACCTGGAAAGTGTCCGTTTGGGGCATTTTTTTAATTTATTTTATTCCACATCTACTCTTACCAGTGAAAACACATCGAGAGACTCTGAGAGACTCTTTTTCAATTCTGAACTGTAAAAGCTGCAGAAACATAATCACACTTCAAAGCTACATTGTACATGTCAAGTTATACGCAACAGACAATACAAAATCCATGACAATACCACCAGAAGCCTTTACAATATATACAAGTACTCCATTACATTAACCAAGTAACCCCAAGCAGGTACAAAAGTACGTTTTGGATGGGAACTAGAAAACAATACATATGGGCATGTGTAAAGGGTAGCACACATCCAAAGTAAACAATAAACATGTACATATGTTGAACTTGAACTGTACAATGAAAATGATCCTTTTGAAACTTATCAAAGGGAAATTCAAGGCCAATTTTAGTCTGGATTGCTTGTCATTCCACTCCCAGGGGCCAAAGAAAGCAAGATATTTTATCCCGCTCAGTTTTGCAGGCTTGTAGGTTACTACAGACAGACCAGAAATTGATCTGAGATTTAGACAATTTTTCACTAAATTAAATTTGTACGAAATTTATTAGGTGAAAATCACCAACAGTGGTGCTGAAGCATCCCTCGACCCCACTTGAGAAAGCACTGCATCCAGTAGGTCGATATCGGCTTTTTTTTCTCTGTTCTTCTTTTTTTCCCTTTCCATATGCAGTTTGTTAACAGGTTTACACAGATAGATCACATCACAGTGAGATTGTGTGCACAGTACAATACCTGAGTGGCAGCCACATAATTAAGAGTAATGTCCTAGTGGTGTTGATGTGCTAGCTACTGGGAAGAGTGTTGTCAGATGATCCAGAGTGTGACACAGACTACTTTTCATCCCCTACTCTTTGAACACAAATAGTGCCGTTTCCTTAAACACAATGCATTTTCATTATTATAATTACTATGTCAAATTTTCTACCTCATCTTAAGATGAGGTAGATTAAATTTAAAAGCGCACAATACACAATTTACACAGACAATATACAGAAATATTTTAAAGACACCAAAACATTGGAATAAGAAGAGCCAGTATAATGTCACATCCAGAATATGGTTCTCTTAGTACACATCCCAAGCTTTCTACATTTAATCAACACATTGTGTACCTGCATAGCAATTCATTGAAGTTCTATCTGCATTACTTAATCACATCAAGTCTGACATTCATCCATCTCCAAAACAAAGCTGAACACGATAGTGAAACATGAAAGGTGTTGTAGTTGTATTTCATATTTAATGAAACGCAGCAATTAGTCTGCGAAACCACTGATGTGTGATAGAGCATTGTTGTGAAACCGAAAGACGTGTTGATGAGCTGATATCAGGAAGGGAGTGGAGCTGATTTCCTAATGGGCTTCATGGAGCCTGACTCACGTCTTGGATAGCAGGCCAGACAACAATGAACCATTCTGAAGATCTGTTTTCATTGTATGGGAAAAGTTAGCAAGTTTTGGTCTTGTGATGTCTCTGGTTTCCGGAGTGAAAGTAGCACCATCAAAAACACTTTTACCGGCTATGATATGCTTCCGCTATATATATATATATATAAAAAAAGATAATTTACAAGAGTTGAAACATGATACAATGCAAAGGCTTTGCTATATTCTTATATTTCTATATATTTTTTCTTTTTTCTTTACAATTTGGGATTAGCTTTAACTTGGGCATCCCGATTCTGGCACAAAATCCTTTCTAAGGCCAACTCCATATCAATAATGGTGTCCTTGACATGAAAACTTTTGACAAGCACTGGTTTGCACAAAGATTTATTACGTTTGGTTTTAAATGTCGAGCCCTGACCTTGTGACGCCACATAAAAATTTAGTTCAGTGACGGACGGTCAGAGGGTCGGTGAAGCTACTCCGTGTCCGCGTGGCACTTCCACAGCTATTTTTCACGGTGTCGTCCTGCCAAGAGGCCCGTAATCTCAGTCTGTTATTAAGCCTTCTATAGAGAGGCCTAATAATGTTTATGGAGGTTTCATTGCTTTTGTTGGATAGTGAAACGGCCTTTTTGTGGTTTACGAGGTCGTGCTGTTTAGAAAAAGTCTGGAATCGTAGCGTGATTGCTGGCTTTTCAGGGCCAACCCACAGTTTGTGCAAGCTACTTCAAGTAGTGCCTTGATCCATATGTTCAAACTACAGTTTATTAGCATCACAATTCCATCTCTCGTTCCCTGTAGCACTTAAAACGTCCAGCCTCAGTTCAGTATCACGCAACTCTAAAAAAAAAAAAGTTGGTTAAACTGATTATTTATAGGGTTACGCGTTCCCCTAAATATTTTCAGTTGACTCAATTAGTATTTTAAAACATTGACTGAACGACAAACTCTTTGTTGGCTATTAATTCAGCCAATAGCTTAATCATCGTTGACAGAACGAAAGACTGCTGGCTCTACATTCACTCAACTAGAATGTATTAGTCATTACAACTATTTGTTATGCAGTAATAATTGAGTGAATATTCTAATAATGATTAACTGAATTAACATTTAAATATGATATAATGAAATAGAAAAAACACATTTACTTTATTTTTTTTTATTTGTGCTAAAGTAGACATTTAAATTCAAACAATTACAAATCAACATTGGAACAGAATCCAGGCAACACCAGTCTTAAAATTGCTAACAGTATAGTAAATATAGTAAAGTACAATGTATACATTACATTATCAGTGTGGAAAAAATGTGAATATCTCAAGGACGCTTCAACCACTTGAAATAATTGGTCCTTATTACTGTTCATGATAAAATGGCACCTTCCCCCCCTTTATCTCATAGGAGGACTGGGCAGTTCAGGACCTGTGGATAGGTTATCCTATGATGTTACAGGTCCAGTTTCTGAACTGGACACAGCCTGATTATGCTAACTATAATACATCATGGGCAGTAGTAAGACCAATTATATTAAGGTTTTTGAAATCTTAAAGTATGACGTTTTGCATCAACAGTGGCAACATGCTGTTGATAGACATTTCAATAAAACATTCAAGAACATTTTTCACCATACAACTTCAAGTAATGTACATGCATGGAATAAAGGAATGATGAGGTATTGTATACTTTGTATACTTTAAAGTTAAAAGTGTATTCCAAATGCATTATAGACAAAAGAAAAATATAACGGATCAACCCTTCAAATCAACTGACCCTTATAAAAAAATGTTTGTGCATAAAACAGCAAGAAAAAAAAATCATGCTTCACATAGTGAGAACAAATAGCCATCAAGTATGACCTCCTAGTGTGTGTTCTCTTTAAGAACACAGAGAAAATGGTAAATTTCCATAGAGCTACATCTTTGCAAGAGGGTTTACAGAAAATATGCCAATATCAATTAGGGTTTTTGGACACTGCGAAAGACATGCACTGTTGCAAACCTTCATAGACAATACTCAAGTTTGGCTTAATGTTCAAAGCATGCCTGGTGGTGTGCCAATGAGCAAGGCCGATAAACAAAACCTGTTTCGTTGCCAAGTGAGGTAGTCATGTTGCAGTACATCGCAAGAAGACACCACAGCTGAGGGTTTTGTCGGTTTGTCCACGTTTCTCAGCATACATTAACAACTTCTGCATTACCTCAAAGACGTTTAACCACTCCAGGGGATAAGCGATGTTGACAGCAAAGATGAAACCGAATAGAAACTCCAAGGGCAGTCGGGGGATCTGGTAGGTTGTCACAGAATTGCCCCCCCATCAAGGACAACTGCAGCTCTCGACGCAGCTTGCTTCATGGAGGCCCCACAACTTGCAGGATACATGTTGGCATGGGACTTGAGGCTTCGACCACGCCGTCTGGCTATAGCTGGAGCACATTAATAAAAAGGAAATTAAAATCAATATTGACGATATTGATTGACGGATGGATGTTCTCCTTGAAATTCTGATTTACCTGCAGGTCTTGAAAAGCTCGGTCTTCTCCCACCCTTCTCTCAACTCAGTCTTCTCCCCAGTAATACTGCAGAACTTTGACACCCTCCAATGTTTGATGATCTCTGTCTGGATACAGAGGGCAAGTCAAGTCACTTGTATTTTATAGCCATTTCATACAACATGTGTAAACTCAAAGTGCTAAACCATGACAAAGTAAACAGGAACAATTTAAAACAAAAAACAGCAATGAAATGCTTCACTCCTTCAGACATAATGTGCGAATGAAGTGGGCAAGCTCATTTCACGTCTAGATTCTATAGGCTGAATCATTTTAACAGCATACACATCTACTGTATGTATACTGAAAATAGTTACTACTGAAAAATCAGAATGTCAAGCTCACAATGCCACAATGTAACACTTTAACTGTGAGGAAATCTGAACACCCAGGTTCACATGGTTAAGACATGTGTACATTATTCTCCATTTTACCTCATCTAGATACTCCAACTCTTTGGAGTTCTTCGTGTCTCATGAGTGGAGTGGTGAGCTACGGTACTCATCCAAGGAGGTGAACGTTCCCGGCAATTCTTTTTGAATTCTGCATATACCTGCACAACAATAAGATAAAGATGAAACAACATGCCCTTTATTTAATGTTGGGGTATAAAAAAAACAGAATGCGAAAATTCGCACTGGCAACACTGCATCCACAGTCTTACTTGTTTGCTTGGTTCTTGACTAGATGTGACAGCTTGTTGGGCCGCTGGACGTACACACGAGGTTGCCCGATTGTGCATGCGAGGTTGCCACAGCCAGTAGCCGCAACTTAACTGTTGACCTGCCAAACGTGACACTGGGCCTAGAGAAAATGACAGAAAAAATAATGAATAAACATAACTCTGCTAAGATATAAGCCAGGCAAACTAACTGGCCAGTGAGGTCAAATGGCACCTTATACATTTGATCAAAGATAGGGTCCATGAAATTAGATTAACAACCATGACTTAATAAGATATGTCTAGGTTCAGAAACGGTTGCTAGTGTTAAAGGACCACTTTGCCACTTTTCAATATAATAGGTCCCCACTAATGTACATGATAAAATATCTATTTTTTCTACTCTCAGTAGAGCTGTGGGCAGTTCAGAAAGTCGTCCTCTAGTGACATTGATGAGGAAAACAAGCTATTAGAATCTGCAGGCTTTCTATTCCTGAAAATTTGCAATGCGAAAATGGAAGGCCCCGTCCTCTGGATACTAATACTATCAATATTTTTTCAAAAGAATATTCTTTTAAAAAAGTCTGAACTATGCTGTCACTGGAAGACGGATTTCAGAACTGCCCACAGTCTTCCTACTTATGAGACACAGACTAAGTAGGAAAAAAGTGGTATTTCATAATGTGCATCCGTTAATATAAACAGTGGTGTAAAATAAATACAGATAATTATTTGACAATAGACATGTGACAGATACTTACAGGGTGCAAGTAATAGTAGGCAGTGCAGGTCTGTACTGGCTCGCTACAGCGTACTGGATGTATTTCTGGGCCAGCAGAAGAAACTGCCATGGGTAGAGAGATGACAAAAAGTTAAGATGGAAGCCAGGGGCTGCACAGTCAACTTATGGGGTGATTGAGGCCCAGGAACCAGGGTTTCTCAAAGGTAGACCCTATATGGTGCAATCAACATGAAAGTAGATATTCCTTGATCTAACAGGGGCAAACTAGGAATAAAGTGATATAAAATACAATAACAATTGGTTTTGTTTAATGGGAGGTTTTCAGATTAATAATGATAATAATAATAATAATAATAATAATAATAATAATAATGCATAGGTGACACGTGGGTGATACTTACATAGGCCAGGTAGTTAATGGGGACAATGTGCTGGCAGGGAACTCTTCCTAGCAGACCTGTGATGGGCTGAGATGACAGAACACAAATAAATAAAAACACAGCTAAGATGGCACAGCCAATTTATTTCAAGGTGCATTGTGAGCTTGTAGACATGTTGTGTTCACTAGTTGGGTGCTGGGCAAATGTATGGTATGGTGTCAGATTTACAGACTTGTAAGGGTACAAGTCTGTAAATCTGACACCATACAAATGGAACCAAATGCATTGACATAAGAAAAATAGTGCTGCACAATACTTCAAGGAAAAGGTGCTTTCCTTAATGCCAAACAACTTATTTGGACAGCGGTCCATTTTGCTCCATGTGTACACTGTCAGAGTGAACGATGGTTTGAACGACAGAGGTAGGATACAGGTACTTACAGATACAAGTCCAGTGAGTGCAGAATCAATGGAATGCCAAAACAGCGCTGGGGAAAGGCCCTGCAAACAAAAACACACGTATTGGTATTAAAGTGAAAGTTCTTAAAGTATGAAAAAACGGCACCAGAGGTAATGAAGAATCAATCAAAGTTTACTGACTTCTCTTGCAGTAAAAAGGCACAAAACGATGTGGTACAAAAACTGTGATAAACAAAAATATAAAGTGGCAAAGTTTCACGTGGAATCGTTCAGTCTCTGTGCAAATGAATATCACTGTTTCAATGAGTGAAAACAAGCTACGTAGCGTGTGTTCGTTCTTCTTTTTGCTTAGTGAGAATACACGGAGTAAACACAAGTTCTACTTCCTGTATACGCCTTCACAATAAGAGTGTGCAAAAACGTATTTTCTTTTAGAACAAAATAAGAACATTATGTGCAGAAATAATACTGTCAAATATTCAGAACATCAAATAATAATAGTATTTCAAGTAATTGCTTCGTTTTAAGTGTAAACAGTAGGCTAACTCTTCTTTCTTTTAACTGTTTTGACTGTAAATAGTGCAATTCGTTTTTAGGATGTTTTCAACAACATATCAATTTCCTTAACTTCATCTTCAAAATAAAAGAAAGCATCATAAACGTTTTCTTAGTGCAGGTTAATATGAAATGAAATAAATCACAACAGGTATAACGCAGGGTTTTTCAACCTTTTTTACTCCAGGGACCACCATTTATTCAGGATTTGAGCCACGGCCCACAATTTGAGAATATTTTAGCCCCCACAAACCCCAAATCTAAAGATTTTTTTTTCACAATTCCTGGCTGGATTTGGGAAACAAAACAAGCAAAAGATACATTCCAAAATGGCTAATTCAGATGATGGATATTTTACCTCTTGAGAGTGTAAAAATGAAACCAAATGGACCCGCAAGGGTCCATTTGGTTTCATTTTTACGTTCTCAAGAGTTACATCTGCTTAACCAACTTAGCTGGGGACCACCTGAAACCCTTTCAAGGACCACTGGTGGTCCGCGGACCACCTGTTGAAAACCACTGGTATAAGTTATTAAAGCCTTCAGGACTGGCTTTCCAAGCTAGACATGAGCTTCACAACTGAGGGGGGCTATATTCAATTTTATAAGTCTTTTTTTCAGCTAGCTAAGTTAAAAGTGAGCCAACAAACTAACTAACCAACAGCACCCGCATCTGGCGCCAAAACTATCTCGGTGGCTAATGTGAATGCGGCTAACTTTAGTGAGCTGGCTAAGTTAGCCCACTAGTTAAAACTATGCCTAAACCTAACAATTAACCTAAACCTAAGCTCAGTAAAACTATGCCTAAACTGCGCGCCGAACCGGGAGGCGGGGGCCGGGGCGCACACCGCACAGGGAAAAACAACATTAAACTTACCGGAGTTGGGAAGCAACAGCTAGGTCAGCTAACTGGCTAGCTCGCTAGCATAACATGTTGAAGAAGCAAACACAGTGTTTCTTACCTCGTCGCAACGCTTTTTCCAGACGGAAGGGACGGAGTGCTTCAGAGGGTTCTCTCGGTTTCTGCCACTGATAGAGACTACTGATATAAAATTCTAATAATGTTCTGCTTCATTTGGCTGTGTCTGTGGTGCTATTTGCTGCACACAACAATGGCTGCCTTGTTCTGCCTCCGTCTCTGTCTGACTCCGCCCACATTGTTTGAATTTGTTGAACCAACTTGTTCAAAAAAACTCACTCAATAACTGTATGTTAGTTGAGTCAATATCAGTCATTGTGGGTGTTCACCCAACAACAATTTATCACTTAACTCAATATTTTTTTAAAATAATTGTACAAACATTTTTTAACTGGCTTTCCCAATAATAGCACCATCAAAACATTGAGCCAATGGTCTATTTCAACTTGCCCCAGCAATCTTCTAATTGAGTCAATGTTCTAGTCGTTGGGTTTTTTACGGTGCACGCATCCCTCAGCGAGGGCAGGCGAGCTTCATAGCTGGCACAAGGTTGTGTATACTGATCATTCTTGCTAATTAATTTTCATTGAGATCCTTTTTAGATGATCTTACTGTAACATTAATGACCCTATCTAACATTAATGACCCCATCTATAATGTCTATAGCCGTCATCTTTAATTGGTTACGCTTACCATAAGCATTAGATATGGGTCCTCACCAGGGGGGTCCAGGACCCCTGAGGGGTCTTCAGAGTTACTACAGGGAGCCAAATATTTGTGTGATAGGGTTTTTTTTTTCACTCCATTTGAACCCTATGCAGTTAGCATCCCTATTCCAGGCTCAATGTCTGTACCAGGACCATGTACAGAGTCCAACATTTTGATACAAATATGTAGCAGGCTAGCAGCAGGGCCATCTCTCAGCAATTTGGGGTCATTGCCTTGCAGCTCTGTCATATAGTGTAGCAGTAGATAGTGTTGAGCACTAAGTATAGCTGCCCTACTACAAGCTCACAACATGTATGAGGATGTGCTTGTATTTTCACCACATAATACCATCGCATGATGGTGTAACATTGAAGATTTAGTGTTCCGCAGTTTTCTCATAATCAATAATATAGTTACTGGCAGTCTTCTCTAATCGGCTGAGTGAACTTTGACAACATGAGCATTTGAAGCGTACTGTTGTTTCTATGTGCGCGGGGGTAAACCTTTTGTTTGTTGAAGTGATATTAATAATACAACTCATTATAGAACACAAAAGGGAAGCAGACATCTGTAACTGGGATCAATAATGAAAGACCTCACAAACTGTTAGAAGCCTTCTGTTTTTATTAAATAGGGAATGGTTGGCGGTGCTTGCTTTTATGTGAAAAGATCACTTTTCAAAATGACTTCAAATAATCGGGGCAGATTGAGTGTATTTAATTTGCTAATATTATCTTATGAATGATTGCACATAGCCCCTTTTTCACTGAGGTTAACCGCGTCTGTTTTTTTCTTTCTTTCTTTTTTCCATCAGCTAGTTTTGTACGAATTAATTGGATCAGATCCATGACTTCTAAACTGTTCAGAAATGGAATAATAAAAAAAACCTTCATTCTTTAAATATTTTTCTTTCTTTAGGACAGCATGCAGCATACACAGTGTTAACCCCTTAAACTCTGTATAGATTTAAAAATCTATACTGTGTATGTAATGCTGTATACATGCTGTCACTCATCTGAGGGCAATTTTGATTTTGCATGCGTGCATGTCGGATGTCAACTATTGGCTCCTGGAACGATTACATTTGATCATTCATTTGTGGGTTGTGGGTTGCTTTAGTTAGTTTTTTTGTTTTGTTTTATTATGTCCTCTTCGCTATAATCTGTAATATAATATGACTAAAAGGCATTAGGCCAGTGGTTTGCAGCAGGATCCCCTCTTCTCACTTGGAACAGTATTATCTTTCCAAATTCCCAAAATAAGATAGTATCAGCAAATTCCCACAGTCGGGGTAAACCACACATTACATGGGTCTGTACTTATTGAGTGCTGGTCTTGGCAGATGGAAGGGTGCATTCACAACACGCTGGTCTTAACCCTTACCCACTCTCTGGACAAATTCTGGAGCTCCTGTGGGTGTTTTACCCAACACTTGTTAGAGAGAGAGATGGTTCATTTCTCAAGGCACTGTACCAAGGAACTAGTCAAATTATTGGTACAGTTTGAAGAGGAGGTTGAAAGACAGAAGAGATGATACCTAGTGGTATAGAGACAGGGGATATACCTTTTTAAAGAACTTATACTGTATATGGGGGGGTACATTTTGAGTGGCCAACATACATATTCAACTAATGGAAAAAGCCTGCATCCTTCATGACTAGAATCATTAAAATGAGAAAGGACACAGTCATGTCACCCTCTGATGCAAGACTGTAGTGTATTCAGTACTGTACTCTGAGGGTCTTTACAGACGGCGAGTAACAAATCACACATTCTAGTTCATTTTCAACAGGACGTGTGATGCCGGGCGTTATTGCGCGGCGTCCAGTGTTGTTTATTACGTGCGTGCTCGTTTCGTCCACACACTGGCAATTTATTTTAGACCTCAATCACGTGAGCTTTTTTTTTATCGCTGCACGATTCTTGTCTGTCAGCACTGAGTGGCACCGTGGAAATGCCGCAATAATGTGTGCGTTTCAGATTCGCTGTCTGTAACGCCTGTGAGTGCATTACAGTAATGACGTGGGTAAGGACTGATACAATGTCCCCATCTAACAGATCGCCCCTGGGTCGCATGACACATGACATTGAAAATGTGTTTTTACTGGAGGATATTGGAACTACACGCCCGCATGGGTACCGCACTCCCTCGATTCCTTGCCGATGTGTGCATCAAGTTCGAACTTTGAAGCCGGTCACATAACGTTGTAGTCACATCCCCCATGTAGCTCTGGACAACTGGATCTCTGTATCTGTCAGTCCATGTCCCATTTATGCCGGCCCATATATGAGCTGACTTATTTGTTAGTGGCTGGTCATCCGATGCTATACATATTGAGCCTGAAGGCTGAAGAAGTCATGCATTACTTTACAGCGCGGGGGTTGGAACCATATGGAGATTCGGCGCTATACTGCCCCGACAGCAACGAAATGCAGTTTTTCAGGGAGCGAGACGTGCGAGAAGTTGAGCCCCTGACGGGGGGGAGTCAAAGGGCGAGGAGGAGGAGGTATGTCCAGCCGGCTGACAGGGGGCCAGTAGAGTAGTAACAGGGGGAGGCTGACACATTGTGGGGGGGGGGACTAACCCACCAGAACAAACCAGTAGCCAGAGGAAGGAGACAGGAGGAGAGCAGCCACATGTCAGAGGGCTCAACACTAATGATCTCTGCTCGCTGTAGGTCTGTCCGTCCGTCCGGGAGGGAGGGCGTCTGTCTGGGTGTCAGCAGGCCTGTCTCACCAGCTAGAGGGGAATGTGTCAGTGAAACATGGACCCCAATCACGGTCTCTGCTACCCACCTCTCCCTGGTATACTATGGCCTAAGAAAGAAAACCCTGTTAATGTGTTCCATTTAATTGCTCAGCCCTAACCCCTTCCTCTTTGCTTTGCCTGGTGGTTTGTGCTGATGTCACACAATTATAGGACTCGAGCATCAGCTATTTATTTCTTTTCTGCAAATGTTTCCCCCTAGAACAGGCATGGTTGTATGGCAAGGGCGGATGTAACATTTCGCAATTGGGGGGGCAGGAGAAAATGGTATGGAGTCGGCTTCATCGCCCGTGGCGCTTCGCAGTAGTAGTGTTTCAAATCCTTTTAAATATAAGCACTTTAATTTGAAATATCTTGGGTTGTTTTCAATGTTTTGCATGCCATTGTGTTTGGTGGGGCAGACTGGGCATTTAGGGGGGCATTGCCGCCCCCATACCCATGCCTAGATCCGCCCCTGCTGTAGAGCTAGGAGCAGCTTTGTGGGGCCAACGGTCTCACACTGTCTCCCCCCAGTAGTAGCCACACTCTGGATGTGTGTGCATGAGTGGCATGCACCCTGACAGCCTGTCAGAGTCACTAGTCAGAGAGAGGCCAGAGCTGCTCACCTCAGCATGTCACTAAACACATGGCTGCCTCGCTAATTAATGATGTGGAGAGAGAGAGGGTGAGGGAGAAAAGCCTTAGCCCCTTAGGGTGGAGTCATGGGGAGAGAAAAATAAATCATGGACGTAAGAAAGCAAGAGATGTTGCTGGCAAGACAGGCACACACTCCCTGCTGGAACCACATCACGGTACATTGCTTTAGGACAGACACAACCACAACAATTCCTAACCAACGACTGTGTCAACTGCAAGTACCGTAGCGCTGACGACAACTGCAGCCGTCAGCGTTATAACATCTGTAACCAGCCGCCATGCATGACAACTAAAACCACCACCACCATCAGGGGCGGATTGGCACATATTTTCCCACCGGGACAATTTTGCCTTTGCCAGGCCACACTGGGGGGGCAGCTGGTTAACCAGATGTAACTCTTTGAGAGCGTAAAAATGAAACCAAATGGACCCTTGCGGGTTTCATTTTTACACCCTCTAGAGTTAAAATATTCATCATGTGAATTAGCCCAACTTAGTCTACACAACTAAAGAATGTAGAAGATTAGTGGTAATTTTGATCTGTATGTTCCAGGCCAGCATCTAGCATATTCTAGTGCATTCTGGAAGTGCCACTAGTGCATTTTGGATCTTGTCCAGGCCACTAAGTGGCGCAGGCCACCGGGAAAACTCCCTGTACTCCAGATGGCCAATCCGCCCCTGACCACCATTACAACCACAGTCTGCCCTTCCCCCAGAATGATGGTAGAGTTTACAGTTTATGGCTCATGGCTTCCTTCATAATGCTTATTATTTATGGAACACCACCATACCATAGCCATGTGAAATTAATACGGTACAATGATGTTTCTGGGTGCCTTGAAATTAACCTGAGCATGACATGCTATTTGTAGAATTTGTAAGGATTCCAAACTGTTTGTTCCTTTAGGCTTAGGGTTTACCTAAAGATGTGGAGTAAAAACTACGGCATCATTATTTTAGTTTCTTTTTCGTTCATTCATTCATATGTGACTGAACCTCCAGCACCCCAATTCGGTGGGTAACGTTTGGCAAAAATATAACCGATCTACAAGCTTGCAGACCTTTGGTGAATAAAGGTGTAAACGATATAGAACAATGTCACAATAAATTAAAATCACCACAATGCTATTATTGTGAGTGTTTTTGTTTGTTTGTTTTATCTTGATAATAATCCCATCCCTATTATGCACTAAATGTTGGACTAGATCCTCCACCTGCACCTGTGGTTTCTGGCACCCCATAGACCCCAGGTTGGGAAACAATGCTTTGCGGTGTGTACTAATTGGAGTGCTGAGAATGATAATACAAACAAACCACACGCTACTACGCACTGATGGAAAGATTTCTTTCACTTTTCTCCATTTCCTTTCATCTGCTGTAAGCCTCCTACGCATCTAAATGATGTTCAGTTTTCAATAGCACATTCAACATAATAGGATTTCCTGTTTTTCATCTCATTACGTGAATTATGTACACCTAAACTATGTACAGTTAAAATAAACAAATGGAGCCTATTGGAAAAATCAAATGATCTTTCTTTCATCAGCTTCACAAAGCTGGTATTGGCCTTGGCAGGGTCACAATATTTCATAAGCCGAGGCTAACTACTTAAATCCCACTTAGTTGACATTCAAGGGCTCTACACTACAGTATGTATAAATCTTTGCTGAACGTGGAATGGCTTATATAAGAGACTAAACTGGGGAGAGGAAAAAGAATACAATAACGCATTCTTTAGAATGGCAAATTATTATCATCAGCTACAGCAGACATCATAAGCAATCCAGAGTTTAGAACAGCCATTTCCTGAAGGTCCATTGTGGAACAATTATATGGTTCTGTGTAAAATAAACCCCCACAAGGGTTAATTTTTTATGGAATCTAAAATGATCTATGACCCTTAAAGTCTCATGACACCAGGCTTGACGTGAAAAGGTTACATATGGAATGGTTGAAAAAAAGGACCATGTGGATTCTACATAAATATCAAGATCAAATGGCTCCACAGTGAACCCACTTTCAAAGCACATAGAAAACCCTTTTATGTGTAGTTTCGCTTCTTGATACTTCGATTCGCTACATCTCAAAAGGTGTGTTGTACTTTTACCACAATACAATTGTTGGAAAACTTTAGTACTTAACTTTGCAGATGAGAATAGAAAAAAGAGACCTACACCACATAATTCCTAAATACTAGTTGTAGAAAAGAAACGTTTGACAAATAGTTTCAAGTGAGCCTCAAGTAATACTTTTACCAGGGCACTCCAGGAATATTTAGATACTTTTGTACTTTTACATCAGTAAAATTAGGCCATTGTCGTATTACTTGTGCATTTGTTCAAGTCTTCTTTGCAGTGGTATAGTTCTATGCAGCCGTGCACATGGCGTGCAGTCAGCGAGATATAACTCTATCTAGGAGTGTGAGAGTCCCAGAAGGCCCAGTGAAGAGGCAGCACAGCAGCAGCAGCGCTACAGGGCTATATAGCTACATACAGCACCACGCAGGCTCCTCCTGGCAGCCATGTTCTGATGGATGAGCCGTGGAAAACCTCCCACCCGCCCCATGCTCACCCGCCCGCCGCACTATGTGGAGCGCAGGCTCTCCAGGGCTGTAAATTCAAGAGATCATCTGGCACGGTTGTGCGCTGCAGGCTCGCTTGCTTGCCTGCGCGTATATGTCTGTGTGTGTCTGAGAGAGAGGGAGAGTGAATGTCTTGAACATTCGACTTGACTTCCGTACGCTGCGTGTGTGTGTGTGTGTACTCTGTCTCTGGACTCTGGGTTCGGAGTTCGGAGAGAGAGATGTATTTCCAAGTAAAGTTGTCTCTCCCCCGTTTGTTATCATTGTGGACCTTGCAGTGCCCTGAACCCCCTGCAGTATACCTGGGCCCCACAGGGCCCCCACGTGTCCCATCTGTCTGCACTGTTCTCACCATGCCTTAAACACATTAACTATGACACCACTGATGTATGCCCCGTAGAAGAGAGAGGGGGGGGGGATTTGAAATTGTTGCCTCGGGATGTGCATGCTTACACTTGTGTGTGTCTGTCTGGGTCTTGCATTTCCGTCAGCGTGGATCATTGAATGCACACACATGCACACACGCACACTCGTTGCACACCCACACACATGTGCACACACACATACGTTGACGCTTGTATTACCAAACTACAGTGGTTTTCAACCATTTTGATGCCAGGGCCCACCATTTGATAACATTTAGCCGGTCACTCACAACCAAAACTACAGAATCTTGTCACGATTCCATTGTGTATTTAATGCTACAGTATAGCAAATAGGAAATAGGAATAGGAAACGTAGAGCAAATTAACTGTTGTTCTACATTCTCAGTTGTAGGTGTCTTGTAAATTAAGTAAATGTTATTAAATGTTTAAAAATAATGTCATCTTGAGAGCGTACAAATGAAGCCAAATGGACCCGTACGTGTCGATTTAGTTTCATTTTACACTCTCAAGACTTAAAGATCTACACTAAGCCTCCATTTGACCACCAACCCCCATCATTTAGCCTGGGACCACCTGAAACCTTCTCAAGGACCACTGGTGGTCCCCGGGCCACTGGTTGAAAACCACTGCTATACTATAATTCTGCTCTACTTCTCTTGCTCTTGAGAGTAGGCCTATACTAGCATGCACACACGCAGGCATGCAGCGTGCGATCTCTCCCCGCAGTTCCCACTCTGTTGACATAACTTTTCACAGGGTCTGCTATCTGTATTAAGCCTGTAGTCCCTAATGGGAGCGTAGCCTCTGCCAGAGTCTCAGAGGCAGAGCCATCAATCTGAACGGAACCGCCACAGCTCAGGGCCACGAGAGTGCAACAGAGACTCTCAGGTTTCCAGCACTGTGTTCAAGAAAGAGGACACGGAGCCAACCCATCCCCCACCTCTCCCTCCACACACACGTATGCATGCTGCATGGATTTCACACATTCACACATAGACATAAATGCCTTGCTTTTGTCGTTGTTGAACTTTTTTCTTATTCATTTCAACAACAGCAAAAAATCTGAGAATCATACCTGTACATATAGAACCATTTGGACGCAAAACAGTAGGGTCTCATTTAGTTCATGTGTATGCTCCCGGAACGCAAAAATACCTGAGGGTCCTTGGCTTTGCCCCAACTATGAGAACGCACTGGTCATACAGCGAATATGGTACACAAAAGCAGATTGATTAAATGTATTTTGTGAGTACGGCCACTTGGTTTGCTGTTATTTAGTGTTAATCATTGCCTTAGCAGAATAAAACAAGATTGCACATTCATAGATTATCCATCCAATTCAGCAACCACTTTTTGAGAAGAGCCTGGGCACTCATAAATGTTGTTTCACTCAGAAACAATCAGATGGAGCCATATCTCAGTTTCACCACTAGAGGGTAGCAAAGTCAAGGCTGTGCTGCTGAGTTATGAGAGGTTATGGCCAGTGGTGGAAGAACTACCTGTATGGAGACTTTTAGTGCCAAAGGTTTTTCATTTCACATGACATTTATCATTTAAGTTATTGTAGTAGTTGTAGTCTATAGTAGTAGCTGCCATTAATATAGTGTTTGCAACTGTATTAATTTATTGCCAGAATATTTGTGGTTGGAGTTCTGCTCTGGTTTTGGTGAAATATGAAGTAGTTTGGTCATTTTGTGGGGGTCACTGGGGCCAAATGTAAATGAATCCAAAAGCCTAATGCCATTATTGTTGGCCTATTTCTAAAATATTAGCCTTCGTATATCCTTCATTCATTTTTCATCCCTCTATCACAGGGATCAATTTTTTTGTCCACATCACTATGCCCAAAACGCAGTTCCATGTGAATGACAAATGAACAGAGGTTGTGCCAATATTAGTTTTAAAATTAACATTCTAACATTAGCATTTTAACATTAACATTCTAACATTAGTTTTGAAATATTGAACCGTATTAAACAGTATTAAAGTACTACCTCAAGACAAAATTACTGCAGTACATTGGATCTATGGGAACTCTTTACATTTCCTGAAAACCAAACATTTTGGACATATGATATGATGACATTGAGAAGCGGTGCAGGGACAGGAAATTGCAATGTCGTCATGCATTGCCCAACGTGAAAACACATGTGTGAAGTTGTTTTTTAACCACTTAAACCCTCCTCTATACTTAGCAAACTGCCGGGTCAGCTGCACATTGTAAATACTGTATACCTGATGTGCTTTTTTTTTTTTACCACACTTAATAAGTACTTCACCTACAAGCTAACAATGCGTTGTGTTGTGAACTTGTGGATCTGGTGTTTTTGCTTATTTCAGAGAATCATAGAAACATTGTTTTGTCCCCTGTATCTTGAACTGCTTCCAATGTAATGACATTAATCTGAAGCCTCCCCAATTCGACTCCTCCACAGCCCTTTGGCACTTGACCTATATTATGGTGTCCATTGGTGATTATTTGGTCTCATGTTTTTCGCAGTGTTAAAGATGTCTATAGACCTACTACTAGGATCAGTGTTTACCTGTCAAATGTATAAAAACACTTTCATTCTCACTTGTGGTAATGCAGTAAAAGGTTTTACTCAGATATTAAAGGGGAACTCCACCCATTTTCAACATTTAATGTCATTAATATACCTTAGAGAGATGTTGTGTAGACATGATAAAAAAAGTTCCCCCAATTCTGTATTTCCTAAAAAAAATGGAGGTCTGAAGAAATCATCAACATGGTGAAATACATCTGATGACATCATCAATATGTATTTCACCACGTTAATGATTTTTCTTTCAGATCTATTTTTCCTGAGAGGGTACAAATGGAACCAAATGGACCCGCTAGGGTCCTTTTGGTTCAGCAACTGTATAGTAGCCTATATGGCAACTGCAACACTCCGACCGACTTATGTGCCAACTTTCACATTGCAGCATGGCCAACTTATGTGCGAAAAGCACCCTTGACACCTCCAGAAGATAATACTAATGAAGATACTTATAAGGGGTATCTCAGTTACATCACCATTGCATCACCAACTAAACTAGCCAACCAAAATAATTGACAAAGCACTAAGATGATAATATTAACTTAATATGAAACAAATTGTGGGCCCATGATGCAGAAGAGACGATTATAGGTAGCCTAGAAAAATGTAATGAAGAGAGAAAAGAAACAAACATTTAGCTATCGCACACACACACACACACACACACACACACACACACACACACACACACACACACACACACACGCACACACACACACACACACACACACACACACACACACACACACACACACACTTTCTTAATATCTTCTCCTAACATGAATCATGTCCTTTGGCCACTAATGGCAAAGAACACATGTCCCACAAGCATGCCATGAACTCATGTTTTCATATGCTTTTCCCCCCTTTCTGTGTATGTGTGTGTAAAATTGAGTTAAGTACCATTTGGCTGAGTGACATGTGCTGGGTCAATGCATGTTACAGGGGTGGGCAGATCACACGTACGCACGCACGCATGCACGCATGGTCACACACATTGTACGCATGCACACAGCATTGCACACATGCACGCCTCCCTGACAGATGAGAGGAGATATGAGGACACACCAGGGGTGATATTGCTTCACTGTCAGTGCTGTGATTCAATATAGCCGGATCTGGACTGATCTGAGATAAGCACAAGCAGCCACACTGTCTGCTCTGCAGAAAAACAACACATTGAACATACATGTTTCCCCCACCCATCCCAAAACGAAATCAATGTTGGTTAACACATGCTTTGATAGTCCGGCACTCAGCAATTTAATGCACTGTTTCTCTAACTTGTATTTTTTTTAAGGACCTCTGTGAATTTGTGATTTTACAGACCGTTCCAGTGGTTACAGACCTGTAAGGGTCAGTTTAGAACCCCCTCGAGGACCCCACTTTTTGAGTCCCACTTATTTAAAGTTTTTAACTGTGATACGCTACCTCCAAAGCCAGTGTGGCTTGTTGAAGAGACATTGTACATCCTAGCAGAACCTATATCTTCACAGTAATCACAGTAATAGAGCTGCATACAAAAATATCATGTAATTGTCTGATGAATTCCATTGACTCTTCCTGAGTTTGCGACAAAATCCTACACTGGTCCGTTCAAGTATGTATCGGTAAAAGTATGTACTGTACGTTGTAATGCAACTTAGAAGTATGTTTCACAGGCGCCATCTCCGGATCCATGTTATAACTGTCCGCATATACTGTGACAGTAAGTTATGGATCTGTGCCATATCGGACTGATCCTCTGTGTGTTGGGAGGGAGGGAGAGAGGGAGGGAAAGAGAGAGATATCCATATATAGCAGGGGTTTTCAACCTTTTTGACTCCAGGGACCACCATTTATTCAGCATTTGAGCCACAGACCACCATTTGAGGACATTTGCACTCCAAAGACCTAAAATTAAAGATTTCTTTTGGTTTTGTCCACAATTCCAGGCTGGATTTTTGCAAACAAAACAGTGTAAATGTCTTAATTAAGTGCTGCTAATTCAGATGACCAGATATAACTCTTGAGGGTGTAAAAATGAAACCAAATGGACCCGCAAGGGTCCATTTGGTTTCATTTTTACATTCTCAAGAGTTATATCTGGTTAACCAACTTTCCACCATTTAGCCTGGGGACCACCTGGAACCTTCTCAAGGACCACTGGTGGTCCCCGGACCACCTGTTGAAAACCCCTGATATATAGGCCTGAAACGGTGGAATCTGAACAATATCTGTACAAGATACACAGCAAGGTCAAATAGATTTACGGTAACAGCATGAATAATTGAGAATATCTGAATCTATCCACAACAATATTGTTTCTTTCTTTACTTATTTATCCAGAGACAACTAAGTGGACCCTTTTAATACCCTCTCAATGTGTATGCATATTAAAAGCTTTTGGTTACAACCAAAAGCTTTCATAGTTTGCCACAGTATGGCTCCCAGCTAGGTGGTTGGGACATCTGGTTGGGATGCCTCTCGGGTGTCTACCTAGGATGCTTCAATGCACGTCCTACTGGGGGTAGACATTCGAAAGATGATACGGCAGATAATCGGTTGAAGATGGAAGGATGGATGGGTAGAAAAACCTTTTTCAAAACAGTACAAAACGGGCAAAGAAGTTTAGGGATGAGGGATATAGTATGGATAAAAATGGAGCCCTATGTGCCTTACACAAGGACATCTCCACAGTCATTGCTGAAAGGCAGCTCGGGGAGAGCTTTTCTCGCTCACTTTCCTCAAGACTAGCTGGGTTTTTAACTAGTGACCTTCCACTTCTTCACCTCCCCATAACAGCCTCGCTACCGTCGCTATGGTATGACCTCACGTACGTCATTATTTCCAGCAGTGTTCTTCGGCGTGTTTTGCCCAAGTATTATTTCACACACTTGGCCTGAAAGATTAATTATTCCACAAGTGGCGTCGCTCAGTGTCTATATTTGCTTACTTCAACCTCAGACCTCGCGGCGCAGAGCCGTAGACTGCGACTGACCTTGTCAAAACTACATCAGTCCAAAACAATATTTTTAGAAGGGCCATATTTTCCTAACCCTTTCCCCCAAAAGTCTGATTTAGAAAAGCTGCAAAGCCTGAATAATCCGGAGCTCCAGGACCTGTGAGAATTGACAGAGGGGCTCTGGCCTTGAACATCTCACTGGGCTATGTTTATACAGTACTGTACGTGTCCATTACTGACTTAATTGTATTTTCAGTGTAGCATTTTCTTAGGCACGCATGTAAAACGTAACCACTTATACACATGCTTACATGTACAATGGATTTGGACGGGACGATGATGGCACACTGATGTGATTAGGGCTCTGTCAGGGTTGTTTCTTGGTAGCAAAAGCTGTAACAAAGTAATGATAAAAGCCTAATCACGGACGACATCAAAGCCTGCAAAGTGCAGATGCCATCCATCACCTTGACATCGGGCTCCCGCGTGCTATCAATCAAACCGAGACCGTCAAAATGGTAATGGACGTTCATTGCTGGATGCGGTAGGATGCTATCCATCAGCTTTAAGGTCATGCCACATTTACGGCACTCCTTGTCACACGGACGGACTCAAGCTGCCACGCAGACGCCATTAAGTAAGTGGCGTGG
Organism: Benthosema pterotum; assembly: GCA_039105355.1. Classification (NCBI taxonomy): domain Eukaryota; kingdom Metazoa; phylum Chordata; class Actinopteri; order Myctophiformes; family Myctophidae; genus Benthosema; species Benthosema pterotum. The sequence continues at coordinate 22,299,400 of CM076982.1, forward strand.
CCCTTTGATGATGTGTCACTTTCGACTGACTGAAGTTGATCAGGTTGTTGCTTCATGTAGCTTCCCGAATGCAAATGTATTCGTATGTATGCATACCATTTACATCCTTGGTTTGTGATTGGTTGTCAGTGAGGTGAGGTAGGGAGCACTGTCTTGTGTTCATTGTTTGTGTGTGGTCCAAATGGTCCAAATATGGACCATATAACTGAGATGTCAGCAGGATTTGAAGTCGTGAAGCATGGCTTTCAAGTCACCATAGTAGTCCACTAGACTACTAGGTATCTGGCAGAATGGGGTTTTGTGTGTATTAAAAAGCCTGTGTGCGTGCTGTGAACATAGGGTTGTGTTTTTGTGCTAGTTTTTGTGCTAGGGGTAAAACGAGTGCACCCTAGGCCGCATGTGAATACAATATTTGCTTTCTGAACAGGGTTGTTTGATTTGGAAAGTTTGTTGTGTTCATTTTTTGTGTGGGGTGGGGCTGGGAGCGGCACTCAGCTGGCAGTGCAACAGCTGATCTGACATCTGACATAATCTGACAAAAAGACCTTAAAATACCTTATTTGAACTGTGCTGCATAGAGCATACTATCGTGCGTGTCGCATGCTGCTGGAGATCACACAGTTAAATGTTCCTTATAGTTTCCCGTAAGTCTGTAGAAGTGGGCTGGGTGGTGGTGGCCTGGTGGCCTGCCCTTTTTTAACCCAAGGCTACTTCTTCTCCTTCGGTCCACATAGAAGAGAACTTTTGACAGGCCTAGGTGGTATTTTATTATTTCAGTTCATTCTCTCTTTATTCGACCTCTATAATTACTCCCCTCACATGTCATTTAAGACTCCTGACTTTTTTTCAAATTACATAGTCTGACCCTCTCCTGGGGATAGGATTTCCTCGCCGTGTATTTATACCTACTCTATTTTAAACTCTTTTCTCTGTTATTATTTTTCATTTTGGGTTTTTCCTTTAATCACTTGCACTATGATCTTGCGTTTTGGTATTTTCTCTGGAACGGAGAACCAAAACTTATGAAATATGAAGGAAAAAAAAAACGTATGGCTTGAACTCCGGCTCAGTCCCTGCCAAACTTGTTCAACATATAGTTACCCAATTATCAGTGCTGTGGGGTGGGGTGGGGTACTACTACTACTGGATTCTTCTAAGAAGTGCCTGCATGGGACAACGTTGGCACAGTGGTTAGTGCTGTCGCCTCACAGCTAGAAGGTCCTGGGTTCGATTACCGCTAGGGACGCCGCTGTGGGTGCTGGCGGCGTGTCTCCTCCTCTGCATAATCAGTGCCCATACCCGAGGCGGGGTTGGCGAAAGGCCCTTTCTATGTGGAGTTTGCATGTTCTCCCCGTGTCCCCTAGGGTAGATACCCTCACAAAAACATGCAGTAATCCTGGGCTCTAAACTGCCTCCCCCTGGCCAGCTCACAGGAACTGGTTGGAATAACGTGTTCCTTCCACACACTACGTCCAACCAGGGAAACTCCCCCCTGTCAGATGAAAAGAAGGCAGCTTGGACTCCTCATGCATTGAAGGAAGCATGAGTCTCCTCCCTCCCCAGATTGGCGGAAGGTGTGTAGAGCTGGATCAGTGCAGGATCACATTAGGAATTGGCACTCGGTGAAAAAATGGGTTACAAAATCGTGGGATAAAAATTGTGCCTGCATCAAACTGAATGCAGACATTCACTGCTCTTGCAATGTGCACCATGATGCACTCCACTGCTAGATTCCAAAGTTAGTTGCATGTTACATCACTGATTATGTCAGATGTTAAAGATGTTACTTAAAAGCGATAAATCACATGAATACAGTCTGCGATATTATGAGAACTTCAGAATTGTGGTAGAAGAGTTGGAGAAAACCACAGGAAAGCAAATGAACAATACAAACTGAGCTCTTCTCCAAGTCGTGCTGTGCCAATAAAATTGGGTTGGGGATTGAAGCAGGCTGTCTTATTTTTTTTTTTCTTCCAAGAGGATTCCTCCTCTAATTTTAAAACCAAAACATCACATAATTGGACCGACGCCTGTCTATGAAGGCAGGAGAAAGAGAGACAGGCCCTTCATTGGAATTCAGGGCCTTTTGTTTAGGGAAGGGTAAAGGGTTACACGCACACGCATTCCCACAAGCTAGCACGGGACGGGAGCTCCTCTGTAAACAAGGCCTAGTATGAGCAGAGGCTCCTGTTCCTCTGCCAAGCTAAATACAACAAGGCCCTTTGCTAGGCTTCACCGCCATCTCTAATTCTGGGTTTGGCTGCGCGGAGCGAGCGCCGCCGGGCCCGCAGTCCGAGGCCGTGGCGAAACACATGCAGCCAATAAGGGAGGAACGCTCCAGCCCCGCGGAGTTCCCGTAATTGGGAGAGAGGATATCAACCGCACACATGGATAAACACTTAGTGCCACACACATAGACACAACAGACACATAAACACACGCGGGTCTGTGTGTGAAACACACACGCTCATAACGCATGACGTTATGAACATGTATGTAACAGTTGGTTTATTAGAAGCTTCCTTTGTCTCCGTAACCTTCAGTGGTTAACAATGAGCAAGTTATTTCTGTTAAGCTGCTTGTCAGTACGGGGATTAGAGAAGACATCGGGTAGGTGGCTGGTATTTGCCAAGGGGAGGATTTATTTGTGACAGTCTGAATGGATGTGCCAGCGCCATGTCTGCATCAAGAATCAAGAGTCATTTTTTCTTGCCTATAGCCTATCCTGCCCAACCAACCACAGGTGTAGAGTAGCATTCTGTAATCTGTAATGTGGAGCTTATCATACTGGAACACCAGGGGGAGCCAGGTCACAATATGGGCCAGTTCAAACTTTTTGTTTTTTAGCAACAAAAAGTTAACATCCAATTCAACTCTACATACTTATAACAAAGTACAATTTGTTGTCTTTCCTCTCTCTCTCTCTCTCTGTCCCCCTCTTATTAGGGATGCCACCGATGTGTGACTTGAGCTTGTCCATCAGGATGTATTCTTTCATGGTTTTCATGTGTTTTTTTGTTGTTAAGTCTGAGGTAAACTTGAGTAATGGGGACCCTGTTCATTAGTCCTGCAGAGTGCCAGGAACAGGCTAACGAGAAAGCCCCCTTTGACACACCAAAGCTGGCTGCGTAATAATTGGCCAAAAAGAAATGTCAACGAAGAGCAAAGGAAAGCTAAAGTGAACCGAGGGCTCCGAGGAGCGATCCCTCACTTAAACCACTGTGTGTTTTCCACACATTTTTCACTTGAGTGGCCACACATAAATTTATCCAAATCCATAATCCAGATTCGAGCTGAAATTCGACCCTCCCTCTCGCTCTTGCTTTTCCTCGCGGGAGTGTGTTGAGTATTGATTGAGGCCTGAATAATTAAGGGGCTTAAGCTAAGCGAGCATGTGAGGGAAATGGTACTGAATAGTACAATCCCAAAACTGCAGCACTGCGGTACGAGTAAAAAATGTATTTAGGCCTATCGGAATCATTTACCCTTCCAGTTCTTAGTTGGAAAACTTTTGTTGTTTTTAACTTTAAATAGGCCTACTTAAGTGTGTGTGTGTGTGCGCATGTGTGTGGGTTGGGGGGGTAGGTAGCTTATTCTCCCTCGTTCAAGATGCTTGTTCACTATGAAATCAGAAGTTGCGTTGCAAAATATGATGAAATCAAGGGGTAAGAGAGACAAATCCAGGGGTACCAGTGGCAGGGTTTTTATTAAACTGAATGTGAACAATGCAGGTAGCCGTGCTACAATATTTATGACAACGGCAACCACATTTATAATTGAAAGGAAATGTATCCAGTCAATGAATTTAAAAATGTGCCCAATGCAGTAACAGGAAATTTGCTAGTGTACACAGCGATCCGTGTGGAAGCTTTATTTTGCCCATTCGTCATTAGGAAACCTTATGAAACATTGAGGAGGATGTAATGCAACACACCTCATGCTTTCCCAGGCTCCTAGTCTGGCCCACTCCTGAAGGGACTTATTAAAACCCATATTCCTCCAGCCGTGCATGTCAAATATTTCTGCAACCTGTTGCACCTGGTGTTGCTCTTACTAGAAATGGTTGTTACAAGTCGCATGTGCTCAAAAAGTGGGGGGAAAAAGGAACTCTGTCATTTCATATGGTGCTCTGCTCTAAACTCTAGGGAAGAATTGAACCAGTAGGCCCCCTTGCCCAACTTTCTCAATAAAGTCACAGAGCAGTAGCTCCCAAACCTTTTAGCTCAGCGGCCAAAAGAGCATTTGTACTGTATCTCTCACCGGTACTCAGACTATCTATAGCAGGGGTTTTCAACAGGTGGTCTGGGGACCACCAGTGGTCCTTGAGAAGGTTCCAGGTGGTCCCCAGGCTAAATGATGGAAAGTTGGTTAACCAGATGTAACTCTTGAGAACGTAAAAATGAAACCAAATGGAACCTTGCGGGTCCATTTGGTTAAAATATTCATCTTGCTACTACAATGCGAGAGCGGCCCTGCCCGTTTATCCGTTCGCCTTTGTGGGGCTTCTCCTAAAAAACTACAATGTTTGCATGGATCTAACCATGCACAACACCTCCAGCACTGTTGTCTTCACAGCATAGGCTATATTTCATCCATGCAACTGCCATATTTACTGTACACTGTCCATTTATATGAAAATAATTTTGGTGCAGTGTCACACTCCCGGACTAGAAGAATTGCCTCCATTCCTCTCGGACTAAGCCACTGTGACGTCAAAATCAGTGTTGCCAACCGCCAAAATCCAAAATGCACTAGAATGCGGTAGAGCAGGGGTGGTCCTTGAGAGGGTTCCAGGTGGTCCCCAGCTAAGTTGTTTAACCAGATGTAGCTCTTGAGAACGTAAAATTGAAACCAAATGGACCCTAGCGGGTCCATTTGGTTTCAATTTTACACTCTCAAGAGTTAAAATATTCATCATGTGAATTAGTCCAAATCTACACCACAATTATAAGATTAATGGTCATGGAGAGAAGCAAAAGAAATCTTTACGTATGGGGTCTGTGGGGCCCCGTAGTGTTCTCAAATGGTGGTCCGTGGTTCAAATTCTGAATAAATGGTGGGCCCTGGGATGAAAAAGGTTGAAAACCACTGTGGTAGAGCATTGGGTTTTGAACCATTTTCATACCAGGGCCCACTGTTTCTTCTGCATTTTAGGCACGGAGGACCACCCCTTGATGAGATTAGTCTCTCAGCCTAATTTAGGAGAAATAACTGACAAAATGTTCATCAAAATAGCAATTCTTCTACGTTTTCTAAATCTGTAGATTATTGAAAATTAGGTAATTCAGATGGTTATATGATTTCACTCTTGAGAGTGTAAAATGAAACCAAACGGACCCCAAAGGGTCCATTTGGTTACCAATGGTACTTTCTAGGAACGAAGCTAAATATAGCGACAAATGCGCCAAGTTGGCAACACTGCACACTGTGCTTATGATTCTGCCTCCGCACGCTGACCCAACCCCCTTCTGGCTTTGCAAGCCAGTCCATACAACTTTACGTAGTGCTGCTCGATCATGTGCTCGATGCGATCAAACTCCTCGCCATTTCTCTTATAATAAACAACACGCCCTGCAGAAGATGGACGTTACTTACTCTTTCTTTCTTTCTGGTAGCCGCAAAAACCAAGCGGATGCATCTTACGGCCGCTGCTCTTACTGTTGGATATATACGACTAACGCAGCGCTACCGACACGGCTGCCTGTCCTACAACCAGCAACACGCCGGCGACACACGGATCACAACACCACACCACACCGAAAACCACACAGCGTCTCGCTCAGCTTTAGCGTCTCAGTCGCTACAGACACAGAAACCAACAAGCCGTTGTAAATTGCTTGCCAAAACACAAACACCTCACGATTCTTTTCATATTGTTTCACATGCAACATGCTGCACATGCACGCACGTACGCGCTGCCCGCGTATATTAACATTTACACTGTCCATCTGCACAACAACAATGTTTCTTTTTAATTGCATGCATAATATTATTAACCACACGCGCGGTGTGTGACTGTGTATGTGACTGTTTGTATCTTTGCATAGCAATAGTAATCATAACAATAAAGAAGTTTAGTTGGACAGTAGCTCCATTTCATGACAACATACAAACTTTTACATTTCAAGGACCCCCCCAATGGACCCTATAAGAGAGCATTTTAAAACTCTCCCAGTCTTCATTTTACTCGCAAGGACCCCCAGTTTAACATGAATTAGGCTACACAGACCCCCACAATGGACCCTATAAGAGAACATTTTAAAGCTCTTGCAGTGTTCATTTTAATTGCAAGGACCCCCAGTTGACATGCATTTGCCTACACACACACCCAATTTAATGCCAATTCTCTTTCTGTGACCCTCAATTTATATTGTGCAACCACTGTTAATGTAACTCTGATTGTGTACAACACCTCTAGCGGGTCCATTTGGTTCCATTTGTACACTGAGTTACAGACCCAAGGGCCCATTTGGTTCCTATCACTATCTCAACTTTAGGTATCCCCAGGGGTGTAATGGAGGGGGGATGCGGGGGACCCCCCCCCCCCCCCCTTCTCTCACATCTAGAATATTTTTTGGGGAAAAATGTTTTTTGGACATTTACTTTTATTGATACAGTTAGCATTGTAAACCATATTTCTCAATATGTTATACTGTGTGCAGCATATTGTGTATCTGTGTCTTTTTAATAGTGTGTATGTTTGCATTGCGCAGGTACACACAAATGCACATGCATGTGCGCGTGGCACGTGTCAGGCTTCCCCCCACTTCTAAAAGTCCCACTACGACACTGGGTATCCCTCAACTACGGGGCCATACTATAGGATGCCACCATTGATGTGTGTGACTGTGTATGTCATATGGTGCATGTCCAACTATCACCACATTGTAAAGGCACAAACACACTGCCCTCTGCCTTATACCTGTATATTGGCGTTTCCAATTTTCACTTGAGTCCACTGCTATACAAACAGTTCCAACTATGTCTTATTCTTTGTTAGGGTTTATGTTGCACAGACCTTTGCCTACACATGTATTACCACTGTCCCCATCCATATTCCATGTATCCTCATTACTGCTGCATTATATACCTCCCTGTTCATGATCGTAATCTTTTGTAAGAATTTCATGTTACTCACAACTATTACAATTCCTCTTAGTATGACCAAAATTACATTGCCTAGGACGAAAGATGCAGTGTTGCAAAGTGTCCAAAAAATGAACATTTTCAAAATTGGGGTGAACGCAAGTCGCCTGTCGCCACAATGGCGCGGACCCTAGGCGTGAGGCCCGCGCAGCGGGCCTCATGTCTAATCATCTGAATTAGCGCCGCTTAATTAAGAGGTTTACACGGTTTCATGGGCAAAATACAGCCTGGAGTTGTGGACAAAACCAAAAGAATTCTTTAGTTTTAGGTCTTTGGGGCTAAAATGTCATCAAATGGTGGTCCGTGGCTCAAATGCTGAACAAATGGTGGTCCCTGGAGTCAAAAAAGCTCACAAGCTGAGCTAGTAGATTGTCTATTTGCCTTACTTCTTATACCCTACAAATGTTTGGGAAACACTGCACAAGATGGCCATTATGAGGCCTGTAGAGAGGGCTGGACGTCTTTGTGTATAACATTCATTCTCTGCGAACTTTTGACACGAGTTTGGGAGCTGCCAACTGTTAGCAGAATGTCTCATGGATCTGTTCATATGAGAAACATCTGCCAAGAGCGAAATCTGAAACTGTAAGTAACAGTTGGTGAATATGGCGCCCTCGGAAAGATAAAGTTTCTGTAAAATTTGATACCAACTTCTCTATGGATCACGCAGAGCAGGCTCTGGACTGTTCCAGAGTCCAAAACAGTGTGGTAGATTCCAGTCCTGTTAAGAATTAAATTAGTTCTACTAATACACACAACTCATTATATCTTAAACATTTTATTCGATAGAATCAACAAGAAATGCTCTAAGACCAATTACAGACTCTGACAGGTGTAATCACCGATGTAGACTTAAAAGTTTGTAGATCTTTTATTTTGGCTACTTTCAGTGACATGTTCACCTATAAACTGGGTTAACAGTCAATTCATAGAAATTGACCCTTGTAGTTACGATTAACACCAATTTTACAATATGAATTGGGCCCGAGATTAATTAAATGGGGGCCTAATTCAGGTCAAGCCTGAGGTCCTTGAATAGGTGAAAATCATTGTTAAATCTTCTCTTCATGGGGGTGTTTGGCACACATTTGTTGGAGTGTCCTTGCTGTGAAAAAAGTTGTACTACTGTAGATACTGTATATCTAGCCACATATGTACACCTAGGTGGGCATGTGCACAGGTGAATGGTGCATTTACAGTGCATAGATTATGCATCACATTCACACATACGCTGTTGACAGATGAAACCATGCAAGGCACCAACCTGCACATCAAGAGCACATTTTGAGGTCTTGCGTCTTGGAGGCATCTATCCTGATGAAAACATCTCACTGTGTGTATGTGAGGAAAAACGGGCTGAGACTCGACTGTACTGAAAGGAGATGTTCATCGACTTGGCTTCTGTTAAGGGTCAGGAAAAGGACCTGCTGACTGAGTTGACCAACAGAAATGTGTCTGTATCCGTACAGACACTCTGGGAACATCTGGAGGTCGACGGGAGAAAGGTTTTATTTTAAACCACGTTCAAGCAGCTGGGGATGACATTATCAGCAATATTTTTTCAAGAATATTCACAAATAGCGTACAGTAAATAGTAGATACAAGCAGTAGCTTTTATTGTATATATTTGTTAAAGGTACTCTATAGTAAGTGCTTTCATGCTTATTTACAGTACAATGTGCACACAGTAAACTTTACATTAAACGTTTAATGATTATTGATTTTCATTTATATTTTCCAGAGGAGATACTTCACGTGACACAATTTGGGGTGAGCTTGCTGTCTAGTCAATTCATTCCAAAGAGAATGCGTTCTGAAAAAAGCAACGTTCGGATTGGTGTTTAGAAAAACATCTTCAGGTTGGTGACAGTGGCACATCTATACGTGGTCAGTAAAAAGAAAAAAAAAAGAAAAAAAAAACTCGACGCATGCGCTCATGCTTGCATGCTTTTTGGGTTTCAAGTGGACAGGTGTGGGACAGCTCTGCGTTTCCCTCACGGCCAGTGGCTATCTGGGTGAGCAGAGAACCACAGCGGTACCAGAACCTGTCACTCTGTCCGGCGCAGTGGAGACACTGTGGAACCCTATACGCAAAGACACCTCAACCCTGCAGTGGGAGATCAGAGACCGCATGGAGAGAAAGGAACTTGCTCTGCATCCAAATCAAATCCCCAGCAAAACAGCCATGGGAATACTTAGCCTGGCACAGGTGGAATTTGTGATAATCTTAGTAAAGAATAGTGCTGTGGTCCAATACCTCACTGCCGGGACCAAGTATTTATTTAAAGACCTTTAAAGCCTCTGACAAACTCAATTTGCTGCCTACAAATCATGTCAATAAACACCATTTTTTTGCCGAATAAATAATTAGAAACAAGACAAAAAGGCAGGATAGGCCTACAATACTTTTTTGTTGTTTATCTTCTATGTGTTTGTTTGCCCCAAATTGTCGTTTAGTGTCATTTGTCACCACCTCAGTTGGCTTTGTCCAATGGTTTACAGGTCTTTGAATGAATAACTTTCTGAAACACCTGTGAGAAAAATGAATTGGAAATCATTTTCCGGTCTCTCATTGTCATAAAAGGAGACCGGACTGCAGCACTGTACACATGCCATCTGTTGCTTATTTAGTTATTTTGATTCAATTTCTTTTATTTGGAGGTGTGTAACAGTGATAACACCCGACGAGCCGGTGAGAAGGGTGTTATCCCGCTTATTACTTGGCTTTACATTAATAAATAACTAATAATGGAGAGAAATAATTGACATAACAAGGCTGATATTATTTATCTGCAGTTGTGCAGTTCGTCCACATAACAAGGTCTGTTGTTGAGTGGAGTGGTCCGTTGTTGTGACCACTCATGTGACCAGAACGCTAGCTTCTTATTGGAGCATTCATTCAAGCCATCTCAGGGGTTGACACTAAGGTCTCCGAGACACTTGCCCGTCGGGCAAGTGCAAGTCAGGTTCTACTTATATATATATTATTATATTTCAGCATCAAATAAAGTTAATTATGGAATACTGTACATACTGTACTGAATCCAAATATGGATTCCCGGCCTGAAAGGGTTAAACCAGGGGTTTTCAACAGGTGGTCCGGGGACCACCATTGGTCCCTGAGAGGGTTCCAGGTGGTCCCCAGCTAAGTTGGTTAACCAGATGTAACTCTTGAGAGCGTAAAAATGAAACCAAATGGACCCGCAAGAGTCCATTTGGTTTCATTTTTACGCTCTCAAGAGTTAAAATGTATCATCTTAATTAGCCCATAGTGGTCACAGACCCAGTGGTCCCTGACCCCAGCAAAATGATAGTTTGGAACCAAATGGACCTGGGATAGAGATAGGTGGAGATAGCTAGAAAGCAGGGAAAGACCCAGAGGCAGAGTGCAATGACTGCCTTCAAGACAAATTTATCTTATCTTGTGTTATAGTGCACTAAGTTGCACACTTGCCCGATCGGGCAACCAGGTAGCAGTCATCACTTGCCCCACCATTTTTTTTACTTGCCCCGGGCAAGCGGGCAAGTGTCAAGCCCTGCATCTAATAAATACATAGCCACCTTAGCAGGCAGCACTGGATCACTACCTAATGTCCTGTTCTTTAAAATGTTTATATTTTGTGTTGAATGTGGGAAATCATTGGGGTACTATCTATGTTCAGTGCCTTCATCTGTAGTGTCTCTCCCTTTTTCTATAAATGATGGCATCAGTCTTGTGATTATGTGAGTTTTCCTAGTTGTGGGGAACTGTCTAGGTTTCCTGAGGTCGATCCCTGTGAGAGAGACAGCAAGATCAATTTACGACCGCGACATATGTCGTAAACACAACCTCAGTAAAACCAATGCCTAAAGTAATCTTAACCCCCAACTGTTATATCAATGCATGGTTGCGACCGTTACGCCAATGCAACCATTTGATAATGTTCGCGACCGTTATGCAAAATGGTCACGATGTATGCCACAGTCGCAAAATGATGCCACAGGAGTTGAAAAATAACACAAATTTGTGTCAACCAATCGGTTGCGAACATTGGCCACCTGTCGCGGTGTACATTAAGTACATTATGTTGCGACGTACGTCAAGGTTGCAAATTGATTCCGCCCCTCCTGCCCTGTGGGCTCCCCCAGAGTTAGTGTTGAAGTGTCCTTGAGCAAGACTCTAATTGCTCCCGATGTGTGCAGCTCTTTGGATAAAGGTAAAGCACTTCGGATAAAAGCACTAGCTTTTATCCGACAAATGCACCATTTACCGTTTTCCCCCCATCAGCCTCGATCCCAATGCCGACCCCACTACGAGTTGGTAGTAACGACTTACACCATGTGTTCAGTTACATTAGCATAAAGGGACATTTCAGCGACTGCATGCAGTACATTTCCAACCTCTAATTAAAACCAGTCTATAAGATGGCACAATTTCTGTTTACTCGATGTGTTTTAGAGGAGGGCTGTTGAGACAGTTGAGAAAACCACCCTATACCGATGACATCAAGGGGAATTCCATGCGCTAATGGCAACTACAGCCTTTCTGGTACTAGAAAATTAGAACCTGTCGTTATCGCATGAAAATAAATAAACTAGAACACGGGTCTCTGCCAAGCCTACCACCACCAAGGCCGGCGGAATTTGGAATGCAGTCGCAAGCCAATTGGGATATAACCACTTATTTATTTACCCGACTAGGGCATGCATGGTGTCTTTTCCCACAATAGCTCACAGCCTGTGTGCATGTCATCACGGACGTGTCCACACACTGAAGAGGACAGGCCCCCAGCTGATGATGAAACATGACCCTCTGACTTGTCTTCTGTGCGTGCGTGAGTGTGTGTGTGTGTGTGGGGGAGAGAGAGAGAGAGAGAGAGAGAGAGAGAGAGAGAGAGAGAGAGAGAGAGAGAGAGAGAGAGAGAGAGAGAGAGAGAGAGAGAGAGAGAGAGAGAGAGAGAGAGAGAGAGAGAGAGAGAGAGAGAGAGAGAGAGAGAGAGAGAGAGAGAGAGAGAGAGAGAGAGATTCAGTCCTCAGGCTCAAACTACAGAGCCACAACAGATGGCAAACATTTCATTCATTATTTTTGCTTTGACAGCATATCATTGTGTGTAATGCAATGTTTTGCTTAATTATGGCAGTAGTTCTCCAATGTTTTTTGTTTTAGCCCCATAACTCTAAGAAATACACACCTGTATCATGTTCATTTGGAGCCGCTTCAAGGAACCCTGGGGGCCCCTGGACCCCATTAAATAAATAAATTGCTTATTTATTGAAGCCTCAAAGCCTCGAAGGCTTCAATGAATAAGCAATGTATATTTATCTAATATTTATTTAACTAGGACGAATAGCATTAACATAAAAAGGAACCTAAAAAAGTAAAGATATGGGTCCACGACACCCTGTTCAAAATCTTACCTACAAATGTTTGTAAAGGTCACATGAGTTGTAATTTACTTGATCTGCTCTTTTTTTCTCTCTCTCCAGTCTATACAAAACTCTTTGTCGATAATAAATTAATCTGTCATCAAGCACACACCTTTTGACTTTTTAAAGCATCAACAGCAAACAATGATGACATCAAACTGGCTGAATTCCTAACTGATTAGCCTTGCTGGGGTTGTGTTTGTTTTAATTTGTTGTACGTGTGTGTGTGTGTGTGTGTCTCTGTGTGTGCGTGTATGTGCGCACGTGGAAGGATTATGCAAGTTGAAGGGAACAGAGTATGGGGTGGGACACCATTACAAGGCAGGAAATGTACTTTTGACTCCACTACATTTCTAGTAGGGTAATAATACTAGTAGTAGTAGTAGTAGTAGTAGTAGTAGAAGAAGAAGTACATAGGGCCACAATGGAAGAACAATCCCCAGACTGTGTGTGTGTGTGTGTGTGTGTGTGTGTGTGTGTGTGTCTGTGTCTGTGTCTGTGTCTGTCTGTCTGTGTGTCTGTCTGTCTGTGTGTCTGTCTGTCTGTCTGTGTCTGTGTCTGTGTCTGTGTCTGTGTGCGTGCGTGTACACGTGCGTGTGAAAACAGCAATTCATTGATATAAAAAAGAATGTCTTGTCATTAAACGACAAGTAGAATATGTAGAGTATTTTTTAAGAAAACGCAAGTAGCTAAGTACATTGACATGCAAAATTTACCCGAAAAACTTGCACTTGTAGTATAGCGCTATTTGACAGTAGAGTGTCTATACTTTGACCCAAGAACTGGGGTTGAGTATCCTGAATTAGCCCAAGTCTACACAATTAGAGAATGTAGATTAATTAAGATGGTCATTTCGATCGGTATGTTTGGTTGTTTTTGTTTTCTCCGAAATCCATCCTGGAATCGTGGACAAAAGCAAAATAAATCTTTAGTTTTGGAGTATGTGGGGCTGAAATGTCCTCAAATGGTGGTCCGTGGCTCAAATTCTGAATAATTAGTGGACCCTGGTATCAAAAAGGTTGAAAACCACTGGTCTAGATGTAGCGTGATTTGAGTTAGTTGTGGCTGGTGCGTCTATCTGCCATGCTCTGTTTGCACATGCACTTTGCTTTGTGTTGATGCATGGCATGTGGCCAGGTGACTGGGCCTGGCATGGGTCCTCAGTAAACATAACCTGAGCACACAAATATAGGTGTCAGGGAAAGCCGATCCCTGGCTTTTTAAGAGGGAATTGCATTTCTTTCAGGCTTATCAGAATCAGGAACAACTTGTTGCCAAGTGTGACGTTCGCACTGGGAGGTTGCTCTTGGATATCGCGCTGTGACAGCCGAACAAGAAACACTTAATGGCGCAATGCTGGCTGTGAGGCGCTTGGCCATTGTACACTCACTTTAGTGCAACAAGATACTACATTTAGGTGGTAGACTACACATAAGACGGAAATTAAATGTTCCCCTAGTTACACCCAGGCAGAACAAATCAGAGATAGTTGGCACTGTTGAGTACCAAGTAGAACCCGACCACTTCACACAAGTATTACCCGATTAAATTATGTATACAGGATGTGGAACCCATATTGATTAAGTCATCATCAACAGTCAATAAAGGGCCACTGTTGTGATCCCTGCCTACATTTACATGCCCCCTATTGATCTTATAATATATCATAATACTTATGCACATATCAGACATATCAGACACACCATAATTAGCTAATTAGGGACCTTAGTTACATCACCAAGAATGGCGGTCCTTTATTGGCCATTGGGTTCTACCATTCTTAACATATACATACACCGACCTCCATACAGTATCTTAATACTTTGCCAGCATTTATTGTAAAAAATGTGTTACTGTTGATAATGTTGATACTGCCGGCAATTTTCATTTAAGGCCTCTTATTTTGAAGAGCCAAATTTCCAAACCGTAAATGGGCATCTTATATTATCGTATTGGACGGTGCTTATTGACTCCCAGTTTACACTGTAGTAAGATGGAAGCCTTCATAGTGCCACTCTAGTGACTGCTCTGGGCTGGTGGAATATACACTGTTTTGACCAGAACTGTCAGGAGATACAGGATGTTGAAAGGAAGAGATTGTATGGCTGTTCATTGGCATGATGCACAATCCCATGATATTAACAACAACAGCTAGCAAAAGTAGCAGTATGACCCCATCAAACAATAGGACTGTAAAGGAGTGTTTGACGTTGATTAATGTCAGTGGCGTTGGGCGTAACTGTTCATTTGATTTATTTCGTTTAATTGCCTTTGATAGCTGGCGGTAGGTGTGTACAACTGGCGCCTCAAGCTCAGTGTTGATAAGACTGTTTCAACAATGTTCTATACAACAAGGCAACCCGCAAAATCAACATCATGGTTGTCGATGCCCGGTTTCAGTTCCAGCCCTTCCTTACATACTGGTATTTTGTTGTGAAACCTAACATAACACTGTCATCTAGCTGACCACTACTTGGGGAGATATGACACTGCATATCTTTGAGATCATTCAGAAGGTACGATTGAGTGAACCATCCACAAGATCGTCACAATGACATCACAGTGCTTCAACTGTTTTCAAGTTTTCCTGGGTGAAGGCAAGGCGTGAGAAAAAAACATGCCCCTAATTTTACTTCCCAGGTCTTTCTTTGAACTATGCGTGTCTCTACTGGCAGTGTACCCCACCCAAGTATAGAGAAGTGTATGTTTTAGTTACAAATACAATATTGTTGTTTGTCCACAATGACATTAGGTTATCGGTCGTAATTGAATGACAATGTCATCTTGAACAGATTTGTAGTGTGCTTTTCTTCACAAAGACTGAATAAGTGATTAAAGAAAAAGAAACGGTTAAAGCCAAAATAAACAAAATAATAATAAAAGATGTATGCATGAAACTCTACATTTAGTGGCAAGCACTTAAATTGTCACTATTAACAGCCTAAACTATTTACACAGATGTAGGCTGTTGCACAGACCGCTATGCATTTTCAACATATTGCATCGTTTACAAATTGCTGTTGGATGGTACAGTAGTAAAGCGGGGGGGGGGGGGGGACCTTGCTTTCTTTCATGATTGGAGTACCTTAAAAAGTGTGTTTGGGTGTGTTGATTTCAATTCACCCACTAAGGAGGAGGATGTATGGTAAATGTCAGGTCTTAGTTCCTTGCAGTCTTACACCTGTGGGAATAGTGTTATACAAAGGCAAGGTCGTTCTCTCGCAAATACACTAGTATGCTAGATAATTGCATCTGCATTTCCACCTCAATTACCTGGGCTCTGCACTTGTGTCCTTTTTTTCAGACTATATTACCTTCTCCCGCATCCAAGTATGAGTCAACAATATGGAAATTGCATGAATACAGAGGCCCTTAATCATATAAACAGGCGCGGGTAATTATGCCTGGGGAAAAGTCTGCATGCAAGCAGACCGTGGCCTCCTACCGATCGCAGACGGCCCCAAGATGTCAGCTCTCCCACTGGAGGGGAGCGAAACTTTAATTATGGCCAGATCTGTGTTTACTTAGCAGTGACACCGGGCCGCCATTCGCGCCCGTGTTTATTTTCGACTTTAGGGTTCGCCTTCACAGGAGAATAAATCATCCCCCCTCGGTGCCGCCACATCATATAAACAGCACAAAGGGAGATGTCAAGTTGAAAGGGACCCGCGTTCCACTGGAAAGTAAGCGTTCTCCTCTCCACACACCTTTTTCTTTTGGCGCGCAGGGGCCGCGTCTTTGAAGAGTTTTTGCCGCTAAAGCCCCCGTTGCTAATGTATTAGCACCTAATTGTTTTGCTTCTCTTCTCAAAATGGGGGTGGGTGGAGGGGTGGGGGGTGGCGATGGGATCCATCCTCGACATTAATTGTGGACACTCAGGTATCTGTGAAATGCGATAATGCGCGGCAGCATGCAATTTTCCGCTTAGAGGCTCATTATGCACCGGAAAGCGCCATGATGATGGCCCCCATTATTATGGGAGACTCCGGGAGAGAGAGAGAGAGAGAGAGAAGCTCGTTCCACCACGGAGACGACTATATGGGAATATGGCAGCCAGGGCCCCTCTGCCTGTCCTATACGGAGAGGAGAGTTGAGGCAGGACTCGTGGGACTGGCTCCCAGTGTGAAGTGCTCCCTGGGGGGGTGTGGTGCGGTGTGGTGCAGGCGGGGGATAGCCGAGAGGTGGAAACGTAATAACTGAATGACGCTGGAGAGGCTGCCAATTACAGTCTGCTCACGGATATAAGGGGAGCAGGATCAGACACATTGAAAAATCGCTGCGTTTTCCAGACTCCCCTGGGAAAGAAGAACCCCCACCCCCCCGCTCCAGCGGAGCTGCCAGTCCGTCGGAAATATGAGCCGGCAATGTGGAAATCCAAAACAATACCATAATTGTTAGTGATAACAGCAGCCTCTGCGAGGAATCTCAACATAAGCATCGTCGGTAATGTTGTTTTAAGATTAGATGAACACACACACACACCAGGGGCGGGTGTAACCTTTCCCAATTGGGGGGGGGGGAGAAGAAAATGGTAAGGGGGCGGCTTCATCGCCCGTGGCGCGGGCGATGAAGCCGCCCCCATACCATTTTCAGTAGTGTTTCAAATACTTTTAAACATAAGCGCTGAAATATCTTTGTTTGTTTGTTGTTTTGCATGCCATCATGTTTGGTGGGGCAGACTGGGCATTTAGGGGGGCATTGCCCCCCCCCCATGCCTATGCCTAGATCCGCCCCTGACACGCACACACTCGCACACGAACACACACACACACACACACACACACACACACACACACACACACACACACACACACACACACACACACACACACACACACACACAAAACTCATGGCCCGGGATCTCGTTTTTCACTCGACCAGGCCTTAGGTTGTACTTATAAGGTCGGTTTGGTTCTTGTCCCTGCCAAATATTCCCTCAAATAACGCAACAATGGAGAGGAGTGACTCACGGGCCTGGCATTCCTCCTCGCGCGGCGCTGATAAGCCGCTTGACATGAGACCAGCCAAATACATTTCATAACAAAGTGTGTAATGTAAGTCTACAATTCCTGATACTTAACTGTCTGTTATGACAGCTAGCTTGAGGCGTTCCTGCATGAATTTAGTCAATCAGGGGTTTCTAAATATACTCTAAAAACAGAAGGTTCCCAGGGGTTGTTTCGTGCGTTTTTTTTTTTAATGTTTCTTTGAGGCTTTTTGCAAGTTACCCACTGGCCGTTTCCATAATAAATAGTTCATTTCATCTGGCGCAATGTTCCTTTCATTCACACATAAGGCCCCAAAGTCTTTTGAAACCGCCTACAGCGTCGCTACACTTGTTTAATCCTCTGATGTGCGAGGAAAGTTTACAGTTTACATTTAACACAAAACAAGTGACTGAAACGCTGTTCATTCTGCAACTCTGTGCCATTTATCAAAGCTATTTGGGGGAAAGCGTTTTTATAAATTAGTCGTTCTCAAACAAGTTCAGGGGACCACCCTTGGAAATTTCAAAATTGTTCGCAGCCCACCCATCTGACCATGACAGCCAATGGGTGGATATACTCACAGCCAGTGGCCTTCTGTCCAAAGGCTGGGACTCGCTTCTCTAAACTAGACCTTCTCAAACATTGAGAGAGAAAAAGAAAACTTGTGCGCACTTGAGTTACTAACTTAAATGCTCAAGTTGGCAGTGTTGTACCCGAACACTTTCAAAGAGAGATCGTTCACAAACATGTTCATATTTTGGGTGGTAGTTCTGCTTGATGACTCATTTCTGATGTGTGTGAACGTCTCTTTCAATTTCTTTCAAGTTCAATTTCTTCCAAGAGTGAGCCTTCCAGGTGAAATCTCCCAGCGCTAAAACACACCTTAATCAGCCCTTAATATGTAGAGGAAAACCCACCAATAAGCCCTTATCTAGCCGTAATCTATGCTCAGCCGTCACTGCAGCTCGCATTCAATTGAATACACGCAGCAGCTGCAGCACACAGCAGTAGTAAAAGATAAAATATGTCCCAAGTCCCAATCAAAATTCACACTGCAGAGGAAATGTGTTGGTGTTGTTTGATTAAACGTAATGTGCTACGAAAAATAGCTTGCAATACCATAGTAATAGTCAGCTCCATATTGCCCTAAACTGCCAACACTTCTCCCACTAGTGAATGAAATGCTGCCAGCCATGCCTAATTTACTGTATTTTTTGTCGTACATCGTGTCCATGATGTGTTGTGAGCTCTTAGATATTAGATATTAGCTATTTTCAGCACACAGTGGTAAGGTATGCTATGAGAACTGAACTGAGAGCCTTTACAATAAAAGCTTCACAAGCAAAGGCTTTAACAAAGCACAAAGTGCCCCATAATAAACAGTAAAAGAATTAATTCCTCCTAATAGGAATAAGGAACGAAGTCTGTGGTTGTATATGGCTAGGAACTGCAATAATTTGCAGCCTAGCCTAGCCATACAAGAGGGAAAAAAGACCAAAATAACCATGAACTTTAGTTCCAAATGTTGAATTATGAACTATGAACAGAACTAGTTCGTTTTTAAATTTGTTAACTGTGAACTGAAGCAGTTCATTAAAAAACTGTTACGACACTGCAAGTTGGTAACTAGAGTTCTCAAGTTGAAGTTTGTACTCAACGACCACTCTGGGGCTCTGTGGAAATGCATCAGGCTGCGGACCCCTATCTTCAAACTGCGGGACCCCAAGCTACAGTGTAAAATCCTAACTTCGAGAGTAGGTTCCGTTTGGTTCTGTTCATATACTCTTTAACCTCGCACAGACCCCTGCATGGGGGGGAAGGGGAGTGGGCACCAGCCGGACGGACCTCACATTGATAAACCGCTGCTCTGAACCAAAGTGACATGGAGTTCACAGTGATTGGATTGTATTTTGTGCCGCTGAGGTCTTCGGGTTTCAAATTGAATGAGCTCCTTTGAGCATTCAGAGGGTAATGTGATTGTGAATCGTGGAGGATGGTGCCAAAGCACTACAGCTTGCTGGCCAAGTGCTTTTGGCTTCAAATCCCAGTGCCTTTTGTCTTGAATATATTCCGCTAGAAATCAAGTTGTCAACTGGGAGATCGCCGACTTGTTTTACCGCGATATGATTTTGAACTATAACATTCCTCAGTGTGTTTTGGTCAACGCAGGCCTATATTTGCTAGTGCGGTTATCTAACCATGGGATCACATGGGGGGCTATGAGGCCTTGCCAGCTTGGAAGCAGTCCAACTCTTAATAAAACATGTTTCACAAAATCATATCTTGAATTTTTTGGCGATTTTTGTGTTCTACAACTACAGATCTCTTACTGTGCGGATCAACATTCAAGGTTTCACTTTTACTTGTCTCCCGTAAGAGAACCGGTGGCTCTCAACCTGTGGCTTTGACCTGTAGATATGCTATTTGAACAATATTTGACCTGTAGAACTCAGTCAAACAAAATTGTAGGCCTCAATTCCTACAATTCCAAATGCCAGGGTGTGTGTTGGGGCAATGGGGGTGAAAGCTTGATAACCATGGGCGGATGTAACATTGGAGGGGCAAGATAACATGTTGGAGGGACACGAGAAAATGGTGTGGGTGCAGCTTCAGCGCCCGTGGCCCGAAGCGACACGGGCGATGAAGTCGCACCCATACAATTTTCAGTTGCAGGACTTTTATTAGTCAAGTAAAGCATCAATAATAACATCAGTTGTTGTTGAAGTTGCAACAGACACGCAGCATGCATAAAGCTAAAGGTCTGACTCAGAGAGTTTTCTGTTTTCAATGATGAAATGCTGTTGGTTTAGTGGTGACACAGCTGTAGTTAAGTAGTAGCAGTAGTAGTGTTTCACATCATTTTAAATATAAGCACATTAATTTCTTGGGTATCTTGGGTTGTTTTTCATGCCATCATGTTTGGGGGAAGGGGGGGGGCAGACTGGGCATTTAGGGGTGCATTGCCCCCCCATGTCCATGCCTAGATCCTCCCCTGTTGATAACCAGTGGATCCACACCACTGACGCCAGAAATACAGTTCATTTTGTTGTTGTGGAGACGAGCTTGCTGACAGATGGAGGCAGTCGGTCAGTGTGTAGTCCTGATCACGATGCCAGCAGATTCTCTGGTTGGGCCCCATGCAGCCTGCACTGGGGATTAGGAGGCACCGGGACCTGGAATGGACCCATGATGACCTCTGCTGTTTGTTTACCTTCTGCCGCTTGTCGTGTCACATTGCATCCCATGTAAAGCAGCGCTACTATCCGTTGTTTTCCTTGCGATTATTATATAGATGACTTGGTCGATTAACCAAATAATTGAAAGTAAGTGTGTGTGTGTGTGTGTGTGCGTGTGCGTGTGCGTGTGCGTGTGCGTGTGCGTGTGCGTGTGCGTGTGCGTGTGCGTGTGTGTGTGTGTGTGTGTGTGTATTTGTGTGTAATCAGTGTACTGATTATGATAACCACCCAAGGCCTATTTGATTTTACTTGGTTGCACAGAGTTATACAAGAAATGGTAAAATACACACGTAGTGTGTCGTATTGCCAAATAGTAGATGTTTTTTTTTTTTTTTACTGTCTTTTAAGATTTGTTTTGAGGCTTTTATGCCTTTAATGACAGACCAGTATGTAGACAGGAAATGGGGAGAGAGATGGGGAGTGACACTTACCTACTGCCAGTTGTCTCTCCTAAATTGTGGACACAAATTCGAAAAGATTTTAGTTTTGGGTCCGAGGAAGTAAATCAACATGAAATGCTGCTCCGTGGCTAAAATGCAGAATAAATAGTGGGCCCGGGTATGAAAAAGGTTGAAAACCCCTGCAACAGATAATAAATGAATAAAACTAAGTACAGATGTATACTTGCATGCATGGTATCTTGTCGTTGCAGACAGTATGTGGATACATTATGCCAGGGGTTTTCAACCTTTTTCATCCCAGGGCCCACCATTTATTCAGCATTTGAGCCATGGACCACCAATTGAGGATATTTTTTAGACCCCACAGACCCCAAAACTAAAGATTTATTTTGCTTCTGTCCATGCCCATTAATCTTCCAGTTGTGTAGATTTGGACTAATTCGCATGATGGATATTTTAACTCTTGAGAGTGTAAAAATGAAACCAAATGGACCCGCCAGGGTCCATTTGGTTTAATTTTTACATTCTCAAGAGTTACATTGGGTTAAAACAACTTAGCTGGGGACCACCTGGAACGCTCTCAAGGAGCACTGGTGAAAACCGGTTAAAAACCCCTGCATTATGGTGCTGAGAGAGGAGCATGCACACGGGTGCAGCATGTGCTGCTGGCACAGTCGGCCCAGACCAGGCCTGACAGGGATTTGTCCACATGAGCTGCTAAAAGCTGTGTGAGCTGAACGGGCCTCAGGATATGCCCGGCTCTGCCACGTGCCGTGTGTGTATGATACTAGAGGTTTGGGGCCGACATGCAGCCCTCATTCTACCGTAGTAGTAGCCGCTGCATGCAATCTATCTTGGCTATTTACATATTATCAGCTTTATTCCTAAATACAAACTCGGGTCGTCTATGTTTTCAGTCTTTGCTACAGTAGGCATCTTCAGTTTACATTAATCACAACTTTAGTTCCCTGAATACACATTCAAATTACACTCATTCAGTTTGCTCATATTCAAAGCTATTCAATTCAAAGAAGCTTTATTGGCATGAGAGTATATACAGTTGAAGGGGGTACAGAATTTTGTAAATAGAGTTGTAAACAGTAAACACTTTGCATTGTTTTATATATGTTAACATAATAATGTTAACATAACATGTTAACATTATATATAACAGGGCAACAATCCCAATTTGTTAACAAATAGCATCAATGTCCTAAAAAAAACAACCACATTGTTGCCAAAAAGTGCATTTCATCCGTGTCGTGGGGGCTTAGACTTCCCACTAAGGAAAGTTGGATTTCTAATCACCCAAGCGGCCATGTTTGTTTTCGTGATTAGGTAAAACGTTCTTTATATTTCCACTTCAGGAGAGATCCTGGTCAGAGGTCCATCCGAGAGATTACGTATTTCACAGAGCTCTACTGCAAGGCAGAATCACAGAAGCAGTGGAGCTATGGACCAGAGCTAGGTTTTCTCCATGGTTGAGGGCTATATTATGGATGGTGTCAGAGTTGCTTTGTTTGAGGTGATCGCGAAATTCAAGCGCTATTCAATGCATATTCCTAAACAAGCTTTGTGCATTGCCCATAACTTCAGTGCCAGTTGTAACAATGTCTTTATTGAGTTTATTAAAATAATGCCCCTCAGGTAAAGTACTACAAACCTGTGTTTGTGGCTGGGTGGACACAAGCATTTTGAAGCGCATGTTTTCTCCAGTTCCTCAGAAAATATTATTGTATTTACTACACTAAGTGCGGCGTGGTAAATGATTTGACATGGGTTATACGAAGAAATTGGTTATACCAAAACGATAAGACATAACACTGCTCTCTATTCTTTGCTTTTTATGTACTACAGTACCTGTTGTATTTTAACGATGTCAAATACAGTCTACGCCGGGTCGTCTTTGGTAAGCACTGTTACTGCTCGAGGGAAAATAGTGTCACTCTTCTCTGAAAGCAGCATTCTATTACTATTATACTATTTCTAATGGGGTTATAGGCAGCGATTTGTGTCGCTTTTTTTTTAACAATGCGCCGCCAAATTACGGAAGGCGACCACATGGTTAAAATGACTCTTGTATGTATCCTCAACTCATTTGTTAAGGATTAATCTCCTTTCATCAGACCTCTGCTGCTCTGCACCGAAAATGTTAAACTTTCGTTAAGCCCAACAGAAAAAAAGATTCTTTTTCCATCATTAAATTCCCCTTTTCCCCGTGCATCGTTTTCACCTAAAAGCGAGAGAATAGAGCTGGGGAATGGAGTGGGTACAAAAAAATCAATTACACCTTGCACTTTTGTGCGCGCGACAGGGGCTTTTCAGCATCCAAACCTAATTAAATTAGCCTCAAAGGGGGAGAGAGAGAGAGAGGAGGCTGGCAGCACCGGTCAGGGCTGCCTCGCTGCACCTCCCATGATTAGCGCATCGATTTATTAAAATGGGCCAGGAGCAGACGGAGCGGCCGAGGCTACAGTCCTTCTCCCACCGGGGTCTTGTTTACTGCAGCCTGAAAGACAGTTAAGAGGCGCCGGGGCTCTGCCAGCATTACAGGAGGAGTTAATTAGACTGGTCCGTATAGGAAATGGCCGGGCGAATTCTGACCAGTGAGGGGGCAGTCTGCATAGGAAGTATTAACATTTCAAATGTATGTATTCAAATGTGTCCCTTACTCAGAAGATCGGTATCAGCGCGAAAAACAATCAGTGATTGGGATCGGCCCTCAAAACACCTGATCAGTGCACCTCTACCTGTAGATATCATGCCCGATATACAGTAGTCTTGTTGAGCATCGTGCACAAAAAGTAGCCTAGTCCATCCCATAAATGCTTTGGCCAGGTCTCGGGACCCCCACCCCTCTTCCCCACGCCAATACAAACTGAACGCTGTGATAACCTTAATAATATAGAAAGTATGTACTAAAACCAGATTTCTAAAACTGCTAGACCCAAAACTTTATTGGCTGGTTACCGTCACGTGACGGGTGAAAAACTCATTGGTAGCCCACAGATTAAGCATCATATTTAGTAGTATCACTCTTCCACCCGGAACCGACTTTGTTGTGTTATGGAATCTTGTCGCAGGTGTGTTGTTTCTACAGCTGGTTGGCCGGGAACTACCTACTTGTAGCTTAGAACTACTGTCTTTAGATAACTAGGTAACTTACAGATGACATTGTGCTACTGTGAAATATTTATTTGGTAAAAGTTTTAGAAAAGCAATAAGCCACTTGAGGTCATTTTATCTCGGCGATGGTAGAAGACCCTCCGCCTTCGAGGTCGGGTCTCCTTACATGGCTTATTGTTTTAATAATCAAGGGAAGTTTATACATTTACTTTTTTAATCAACTGAGGACCCCCAAAATAGAAGAAGAAGAGCGGTGAATCTTTGTGTGCGGAACATCGCTTAACCAAGTGTTACATAAATGTTATGCAGATCATATTTTTCATTGCTATCATTTTTCAAGATACTGAGATCGGTTTAAACTCAGAGTTAAAGAATCTCGGCGTGTCAAACATGCATGGAACTCGGCCAACATGGCCTCCACATGCAGATGGCGTGGGTGCAAAGAAACCCAAAGCTTTTTCCGCGGCTCAATTCGTTTGCTGTGCAGGCTTGAAACACGCATGCATATATACATATTTCAGCCCTTTTAGCGATATAATGCGCGCCCTATACTTTCTTTAAAAAAATGTTTTTGGTTGAACAGTCGTTAAATTAGAGTTGAGCGTATGTGGGTTTTATGAATATTTAAGTTTGTTTTTACTTTTCCTCTCGTCGACATACGAGATTTCCACCCGGCGGCGATTATTTGCGCAGCAGCAGCAACGTCCACGTTCTGGGCCAACTTTCTCTACCACACGGTTTACAGTCCCAGCGGGACCATGGACCGTACCATGTCGTTTCCTCGTTGGCAGAAGTGCAAATTGTGTCGATCAAATGCAATATGCTCTCGTCTCTGTGAATAAAGGCGGCCAATGCCATGAGTGTGTGATAAACAAAAGGATCATTCTGCATTCGGCATCTTCCTACTCACCCAACAAACCTCATGTGTCTGGCCTCTGTTGGATCAACTCTAGCAATGATGAATGTTCAGGTGATTCTCTCTAGCGTGTGTGTGTGCGTGTGTGCGTGTGTGCGTGCGTGCGTGCGTGCGTGTGTGTCTGTCGATGCTCACATGCGCACCAGTCCACAGCCATATAAACCTAAGCAACTGAAATCCATCATCCATCATCCCGCTCACAATAACAGTCAGAGAAAATAAACCCACCTGACATTCAGGGATACAAACACCAAGAGCTGCCGCACGGCAGGCGTTTTGTCTCCCTAAAGACATGCCGTGTGTGTAGAGCGTCTGCAGTCTCAACGTCTACGACAGGCGCTCTATAGGCATCCTATGAAATGACTTCCACTGTGCTTGTAGTGTGCATGAGGCACGTGTCACTGTGCATTGCATGGGTAGCAGGGCTTATAAGGGACCGCAAATTCATCCTGTGGACATGAACCTGCTATCTATTTACAGGCATTCACATGCACACTCCAGGAGCCAATCGTCCTCTCGCCATTGAGTGTGTGTTTGTGTTTATGGGGGGACGGGGCTTACATTAAGCGCCCCTACCTGTCGTTCTCTGTACCGAATCTGAAGAACATGAAGACTAATTGATTCTGTTCTTTAATCCATCTTTTGATCTGAATGCATCGTTTGCCGATCACTGTTTTGTTGCATTTCATTTGGGACAAAATGTCATTTTGAAAAAAGAATGCTTTCTATCTCATGCATTCAAATGGCATTATCTCAGATTCTACCCCTCAATGTCAATGTTTTTTGGCCAAACCAGCCATTTCCAATGAGAGACGGCGGTACATTCGCAACTCGCAATATCCGTGACTCTGGATATTTTTGCACAGAAGGTTAAAGGGCAGAATGGTAAAGACACCAGAAACACGATTACGTCATTATGGAATCGCTTTTGGAGATCTTCGAAATGAGGGTTTCAGAGGTGAAAGCCGTAGCATAGACGTACGCGTAATCCTCGCATTCGCCGGTTAAGAGTTTGTTCCACCCGTTCTCCATCACCCCCAGGTTTGTCCGTGTAGCTCAGAGGGGTCTGATACACAGTGACACACTAGGTGCGAACCGACTGCTAGCCCCGAATGCACCCTGGTTATATAATTCATAGTTATTATGCATAATTCTGCACCACACAAATTGTTCTTGAGATGTAATTGCGCGGATAACTCTGCAACGTCATTCTTTTTTTTCCCCCCCTTCCTCCCTGACCCCGCCAGCCGCGCTGATGAAGTTGCACCGCTATCCTTGGGTCGGGGCCGAGGCGCGTGCACCGCTGCTGCGCTCATCGCATACTGATTAATTCATGTGAGGAAACCTCTCCAAACCTTTAAACTCATCATTTATTTAGGGGTTTCTTGTTTGCCTTGTCAAGCTGTGGCCTTGCTTCTGGTGCCCCGGCAAGAGTGCCCCCAGTCTACATTTTTGCATCTCACAAGGCTAACCCGTATTAATATTTTAAAAATCGGAGAAAGCAAAACAGGCCCCCCAGTCCATCCTTTTGACTGGCAGCCGAGGCGGTGTGCGGCGTACGGAGATTATTGATGCATTTTGGAAGGGGAGGGGAGGGGTGCGGGGCAGGCGGGAGGGAGTCGGGTTTTTGTATGTGTTCTCGCAAAATGGAAAATAATGGCGAGCTATTTGTCTATCAGTCTTGCAGGGTTTAATTGAATAATTCTTATTAGACTTTACTGAGTGCCGAGTTATTCCGCGGGTTGATTCTGCGTGGCACAGATGTCCCATGAATAAAACATCGGCTCGGGGAGCAAATATTAGCACATTGCATTTATGATGACTTTCTTGTTAGTGCCTGGCGATGTCAGACATGTGCTTTGGGTGTTGCTGTCCCATCATGGATATAATTGGTCCACCTAGAAAAATCGCACGAGCGGTGACATGTGAATTAGGATGGTGGGTGGGGGGGGTGGAGAGACGGTGGGGGGCGGAGAGACGGTGGGGGGGAAACAAGGGTCCCATTAACATTTCCATGTCATGGTGAGAGACAGTGTTTATCTTCATTTCCTCTCTTTGTTAACGGTCTGGATCAAATTCTCTCCAGCCGGCGACGTTATACAGCGCACGTTGTAATCAGTCTCCAAAATAGACAACGGTGATTTCTTTTCCGCTCATGTTGAACGTTGTTCAGGCTTGCATCCAAAGTGATGTGCCAGGAGGACGTGGCGTGACTCAGTACCGCATGAATACCCTGTCTGTCTGTCTGTCTGACTGTCTGTCTGACTGTCTCTCTGTCTGTCTCTCTGTCTGTCGTTCTGATGGGGAAAAGGTATAAATCAGTGGTTTTCAACCTTTGTGATACCAGGGCAGGGCCCACTATATTGTATATTCAGAAATGGAGCCACGGACCACCATTTGATGACATTTTAGCTCCACAGATCCCAAAATTAAAGATTTATTTTGCCCACAATACCAGGTTGGATTTGGGAAACAAAACAGTCAAACATACATTTGAGGACATTTTTGCCCCACAGACCCCAAAACTAAAGATTTCTTTTTGCTTTTGTCCACAATTCCAGCCAGGATTTGGGAAACAAAACAGGCAAAACATACAACAAAATTACCATTAATCTTCTAGTTGTGTAGACCTGGGCTAATTAAGATGGTGAATGTTTTATCTATTGAAAGTGTAAAAATGAAACCAAATGGGCTCTTGTGGGTCCATTTGGTTTCATTTTTACGTTCTCAAGAGTTACTGGTTATCTGGTTAACCAACTTAGCTGGGGACCACCTGGAACCCTCTCAGGGACCGCTGGTGGTCCCCAGAGTTTTTGGCTTCAATGTGCAGAAGAAGGTAAGAATCTTGTATTGTGGGAAACCATGCACCCTGTCTGAACGGCGATACAGTATGAGTATGAGTAGTTTTTTTTTTTAAGAAACAACATGTAAATGCATTTTCGCAAGCAAGAGTAAGTATGGTACTGTTACTAACAGTCACAGAAACATATTTTTCCAGTACTCAGTGGAACGCGCTGCAAATTATAACAGGTCTGTGGAATGTTTGCCTCGTAACCCACTGTTTCCCAACGAACATTGCGTGCTTGTAGACGTGTGCTTGTAGATCTGCTACCTTGGCTCATCTAATCTAATCTAATCTATAATCTCACTGTTGGGTCACAGGCAATAGTTTGGGAACCACTGATCTGACTGGCGGGCCTGGGGTGCCTGCCTGCCGCACACTTGTTGCCAGATTTACAGTACATTATAGCCAGACATGAGCTTGAAGATCTACTATTTCCTTGCTTATAAAGTAAGAAACACACGCTCTCTTCTGTAACTACGTTACACAGTAAGTGAAACCGCAGCGTCTATATCCGTCCCCCGGTGGCGATGTGCTGGGATCAGAATCTGAGCTGTCAGATGGAAGATGCATCCCAGCAGCGCAGTATGAACTTCATGCGTCCTGTTCCAGCTTGCAGATTATGCATAAGCTGTTGGCTGGAAAGCTTGTAAGTCCAAAAGTGTTATACTTTAAAAGAACCTGCGTTTCAATGTGTCCAGTGCAGTTATTATTTGGTCAAATACTCTCGGTAATACTTATCGGAATACTTATATTCAATTGGTTAGTCACACAGTCATACTGTAGCATGTTCCCTTTAAAACGGTGGTTTTCAACCAGTGGTCTGGAGACCACCAGTAGTCCTTGAGTGGTTCCAGGTAGTTCCAGGTGGTCCCCAGTTAAATGACGGAAAGTTGGTTAACCAGGTCTAACTCTCTGAGAGCGTAAAAATGAAACCAAATGGAACCTTGCGGGTCCATTTCATTTTCAGAATGTAGAAGATTTCAGAATGTAGAAGATTAATGGTCATTTTGATCTGTATGTTTGACCGGTTTGTTTCCCAAATCCAGCCTGGAATTGTGGAAAAAGCAAGATAAATCTTTACTTTTGGGGTATGTGGGGCTAAAATGTCATCAAATGGTGGTCCCTGGCTCCAATTCTAAATAAATAGTGGGCCCTGGTATCAAAAAGTTTGAAAAACACTGCTTTAAAAGAAAGCAGGAAAAATACCAAAAATAGCTGAAGTTGTCAATCTAATGTACTTCGCATTGAATTGCAACATGTGAGCTTGTGGATTGTCTAGTTTTGGTGACACGTAGTAGTTTGACAAGTTGTGGCATGAATTTACACTAAAAAAAACTGATGGGAAATCTGCCTGGACATACAAGATTTTCCGTCAAACAGCACCAATATTAAAGCTGGCTGCTGTGAGCCTTATCACAGTTTACACTGTCACAACAATGTCTAAGGGAAGGTTTGACTTATTGCTGGAGATCTGTTACCTTTCCAGGTATGAAAAACAGGGCCTTACACACAAACCTTTCATTTAGAAACTTTTTCAGTTACGTTAGGGGACTCAGACAGACCTAAACAATATTCTGTTTTGCCCGAAGCGCCTTAATTAAATAGAAATTACAACTTGACAAAACACATACTACAGCTTATAGCAGTGCTCATGTGTGATATTCCTGTCACTGGAACTTGTACTGTGCTTTGTTGTGCTACTGTTTTTATGAATTCAACTTCTAGCCTAAACCAGCGATTATCACTCTGACTGGGGACCCCCTTTTGGTCCCAGTAATGCAATTGGTTCCCCAAATAATAATTAATTCTTGTGAACTTGTAGAATGGTATATTTCGGTGGACGGTGTGGAGGGAATTGAATGCAGAGAAAGAACAAAGCCAAAGGTCAAGTTTAGCAAATGTATTGAGCCTTATACTAGGTGGTGTGCATATACTGTGGTATAGTATAGCTCCCCTGGCTCCAAACCAGACCTAACATAAATGATTGATTGATCATTAAAATGCACACAGCCCACAACCCTGATCCAGAAAAGGTGTCTTTGGCCCAAATTTTATCCCCTGGCTGGAAACAAACCTTGCCGTTGTGGCGATTAAAGCAGAGATCAGATCACGACTCCCTCAAACTGAAGCTTTTGTCAGTTCCAATGTTCATTCAAAGTCAAAACGTTGTTGCGCATTATCCTGCCAAGCGTGGCCGTGTCTCCTTTTCTTCCCCGCATGAACTCTTCCACTCATCCTGTGGTATTTATATCACGCCCATATGATGATCTTTATCAGGTTCTGCATGTTTATTTTGAAAAAAGAAAAACCTCGCTCCCCCCTGCTTTTTTTCCCTCCACAACGAACCACTTTGTGCGTGGCGGCAGTCCCTCTCTCTCACTAGGTGGTCCCTGCCTTGTAAGAGAACTTTGTATATTGTGTTTGCTGAGGCGGCATGAGAAATGACGTCTCTGGAGACTGGAGCACGGGGCGATCCAGAGAGAGAGAGAGAGAGAGAGACTCTAACGCTTGACCTGTGCTGAGTGATGGCAGCGACAGCTCCCGTTAACACGTCTGTCCGTCTGTCTCCTCGTCTGTCTGTCTGTCTGTCTGTCTGTCTGTCTGTCTGTCCATAAGCTCAAGCTTATGGACAGACAGTGTTGAGTGTAACAAATTCCACCCATTATCAACATTTTACTTGTCATTAATTAATACACCTTAGAGATGTTGTGTGGACATGATGAAAAAGGTTCCCCCTATTCTGTGTTTCCTAGAAATGGAGGTCTGAAAGAAATCATTAATATGGTGAAACACAACTTAATGACATCATTTCACCATTTTTTTTTCTGGGAGTGTACAAATGTGAACCTTATGGACCCACTAGGTTCCATTTGGTTCCATTTGGGTGGAATCCCCGTTTAAGGTAATGGCTAAATAAGAGGCATAATCCGATTAATCAATGAATCGGTTAATTAATCAGCCAATGAATCGATTATGAAAATAATCGTTAGTTGCAGCCCTATTTTTTTATGAATTACAGCAACGTACCATTTAGTCATCATGAAAGCGAATAAAAGCACACAAAATAACAGATTGCGATGCGATGTGTGGTTCTAGATATCTTTGTTGTCGGGCAGAAATCTCAGAAATATTCATATTCATATATCAAATTAATGCCATATGGATCCTATCCAGCCTCACCCAAAAGAACTAACAGATTTCCGAGCTTGACTTCAAACCACGCTTTGAGCTTGTAGTCCTGCTACATTTTCTATTTTTGAGGTCCAATAGTTTTGGACCCATCGCCTATAGCCTACCTGATGAGGCTTTCACCCAACACAGATCATATGCTGCATATCTTTCTATTTTTCCTGATGACCTCTTTGCTCATTTGCTGTTGACCCCATTGCCAGGCTTCATGGCCTGCTAGAATCCTCCAACAACAATCACACAGGACACTTAAATAAGCAAAATAAACATACTGTGCTATTGCATCCATTTAGTTACTTAAAATAACCTTGCATCAATATGCATGCTTTTTTATATACTGTATATATTCATATTTATTCATTTATTTATTTATTCATTAACCTTACATACTGTAAACACCCCAGCAGTGAAGTAGAGGACACCAACACCACTGATGTTCTCACAATGCTGTCCAAATGTGGTGTGGTTTCATATCAGAAACCAGCACCAGAATCTTCAACAGATGACTGATGATTGTCATGATTAATGTCATGATTGTCATGATGATTGTCATGATTAACCAAAATAAGTGGCTGAATAATCCTTAACAATATGCTGAAAACATAATGGAATCACTTAACTGTATGTGTTAAGAAGCAAATATTAATATGGTTTTTACTTCCCCCGGGACGAGGGGTGGGTAGGGGTGGGTGGGATTTGGATTTGTCTATTTCGTCGTTTGCGTATAGTTTTGTCTGTAGTCATGTACGTCTTGATGTATTTTAAATTGAAAAACCCAATAAAAAAAGAAACAAATATTTCATGATATATCACAAGACAGATATTCTTTTTCAAACGAGTGCAGATTCCCCGTCGGGATCGGACCCTAGGATTTGGCAGCAGTCGTGCTACAGTTTGGTGGTTGCCAGGGACAACAGGCTGTTGATGCAGGTTGTTGATGTAGTGGGTGGTGGAAAGGGTCAGGCCTCCCATCAGGAAGTCAGAATTAAACACACAGTGACACGGTGCGCCCCGATCTGCCTGCCTGGGTGGCAGTGGGGTCACTGTTTCTCAACCCTTTGCATGTCAAGCAGGACCCCACTCATGTATAATTCTTTGTTTGGCCTCGGCCACCATCTGAAAAGATCTCATGCTATAGCAACTCATGGGAGAAGATTTGTGTTATTAGACAGTGTTGTGAATCCACGTAACTTTGTTCAACAGTGTTGTGCAAAAACAGTAGCACTATTGTTGCAAGCTTGAAGCTGTGTGTTGCTGTGTGCAGTGTGTTGCATCACAATATATACGGTATTTCTGAATAGCATAAAGTAGTGTATCATCAGTCTTGTATAAGTGGGTCAATGTAAATCAAGATTGTAAGGAAAGCTGTCTAATAATCGTAGTGGAATTTAAAAAAAGCTCAATATTTGCCTCTGATTTTTATAACATTATAACAAATAGAAGTACTCAAGTACACATCTTTACACAAGTTAAGTTCCTTAAAATTGTACTTATTGTACAGTTAATCATTGTACCTAGTTACTTCCCCCCATGCAGTCTGGCTCTCAGAGTGGGACTCCAACCGTTGACATGGCCTGAGGTCATGTGACCTTCACCCTCCATGCTGTGTGTGGCCTTGACTAATGAGGGTCAGCAGAGGTCACAGGGGGCGGGGCTTCTGGCTCTTGTCTGATGTCATCTTATTGTGAAAGTCAGGGTGAGGAGACACAGTGGTAACAAGAATGACTGCAACAATCCCCTGGTTTATAAACATCTGCAATCACTGTGTGTGCTGCAGAGAGAAAATATATGTTTCCACTGCGGTTGATATAGAGCATACCTGGGCATTACGCGACTCGGGGGCCAAATGCGTCCCTTTGGCTGACCCTGACCGGCCCATGAAAGGGTACTGTGGTTTTCAACCAGTGGTCCGGAGACCACCAGTGTTCCTTGGGAGAGTTCCAGTTAAATATGGAAAGTTGGTTAACCAGACGTAGCTCTTTGAGAGCGTAAAAATGAAACCCCAAATCATCCTTGCGGGTCCATTTGGTTTCACTCTGGAGAGTTAAAATATTCATCATCTGAATTAGCCAGAGAATGTAAATTCAGGCCTGGAATTGTGGACAAAAGCAAAAGAAATCTTTAGTTTTGTCTGTAGGGCTAAAATGTCAGCAAATGGTGGCTAAAATGTATATATAGAGGGCCCTGGTGTCAAAATAGTTGGTCTTACTCTTACTTTTATCTTGAAATTAAATTACGCAGACTTTAGTCCAGCCTTTAGTCTTGGCCCTACACTATATT
>CM076982.1:22335432-22455432 GCA_039105355.1 Benthosema pterotum
GTCTTGACAGATTGCATACCACTGCCTGACTGTATTGTAAACCAACCTTCTGGGGGATGAAAAGGAGGCGAGGGAGGTTGCAGTGGGAGTCTTAAAAGTGCCATTTGGCACACAACTAAAAATGAACAGGTCATTTTGTCTTTTAGCAACAACACTAATAATGTAAGTCACAATGTGATGCACTGGGGGATTGACTTCTGCAATTTTCACTATTATTGATATTGTTTGCAAAGAAAGACAGGTGCAGGTGCGCGTCGTCTCTGGATGCTGCCCTTAGTTCAGGTAGCAGGGGATGCTCAGCTATAAATACTGTAACTTACACTAAATCATACACCACCAAAGTGCTATTATCAGATGTTGTTTGTGGGTCTTATACTCTGTCATTCTTTTACTCTGGAAAACTTGAGTTTTCTTTTTGAAGTAAGCACTCCATGTAGTTTTTACTTAAAGGGGAACTCCACCCATTTTCAACGTTTTAATATGTCATTAATATACCTTTAGAGATGTTGTGTGGACATGATAAAAAAGTTCCCCCATTCTGTGTTCCCAAGAAATGGAGGTCTGAAGAAAGCCACTAACATGTTGAAACATCTTGATGACATCATCAAGATGTATTTTCACCATGTTAATGGATTTCTTTAGACACTTCTTTTTTCTGAGAGCGTACAAATGGTGGTTGCATTTGAACGCTCTCAGAAAAAGTACAAAAATGTTGTCAGGGTGACTTATCACTTGCAGTTGAATAATGTTTGATTTTTGTGTTTGTAAGTACTAGTGGGGGTTGAGTACCTTGTTCAGCACTACACACACACACACACACACACACACACACACACACACACACACACACACACACACACACACACACACACACACACACAATGCACACACACACACACACTACGCACACACACAAAAGCCTCATTCCAAGCATACCACCGCCGTGTGGCCACATTTGATTAGACAGATTGAGTCATTAAGCCCATCTGACACCAGCAATGGACGCTGCTCCTCCATGATGAGAGTCCAGCGCTACAGTAACAAAGAGACGGACGGCCTCACCGCCTCCTTGATGATCGGGATGGGGGGGTAACAGTGGGGAGGGGACAGTGTAGCCAACTTGGCGCATTTGTTTTTTTTCTCAGATCCCCCCTAGTGCCAAAATTAGTGGAAAAACTCCTGGTGGATAATCTACTGCTTTTTTTGCTGGTGAGTTGGGGCGAAATTGTTTGACAGGCGCCAGAGATAAACCCCTCTGTTTTTCACCATTTTTCCTCCTTCCTTTCCAGAAAGGACCATTAGCCAAAAAGGGCCCTTATATATCTGTAACTCTAGATCACGCTCAAGAGTTAAATTATACTTAAACATCTGAGTTACCTAATTTTCAAGAATCTACACATTTAGAAAATGTAGAAGAATTGCTATTTTGACCAGCATTATGCCAGCATAATTTGCATAGGGTTCAGGGGTTCAGTAAACCCACGGGCCCTCCTCTGGCCCACTAGGGGGCCCCCACTCACCAGTGACTGTAGGGCTGACGGGAGGAGGAAGAACGCGATCAATGCATGTAAAACCTAACAACAAAAACAACACAACCACCAGCCTGGACAGAAGGAATACACAAGTGTAAAAATAGGGCAAAACCTGATCTGTTAACAACAACAGTGTGTTCTTATACATCCTACATTTCGCCACTACAGTAGTGAGTCATTGCTGAAATTAAAGTTTCCTTGCACGTTTTGCACTGCATGTGATGCTGCTGATGAATGAGTTTGCGGATTAATACATGTGTGACGTAGGTGTGCATGTACGAGTGCACAGGGCCCCTCTGATAAGAAAACCCATCGCTGATGAACCCTAATTATGCCGCTGCGAATAAATAGTGGGCCCTGGTATGAAAAAGGTTGAAAAACCAACTGGTCTAGCGCATTCTAGTGCGTTTTGGAAGTGCCACTATACTGTAGTGCATCTTGGATTTGGCAGTTGGCAACACTGGGGAGGGGCGAGGGTGGTTGTTGTTAGCGGGTGGGTGGAGGGGGGGGGGGGGGTATTTGGAGCCTGTCAGCAGGCATGGGCTGGGGGTCACCCCACGCCAGGCCTGATTAGGTCCAACGTCGGCAGAATGCCGCCTTGTCAGGAGGCGCTGCATTGAAAGCCGGCGGACGGCATCCCGGCGTGCCTCTCTCTCTCTGTCTCTCTGCAGCCCCAGCACCAGAGTTTCTGGCTGGCTGGACAGGATCAAACCCGTCTGGGTCGGCCCGTGGCGATGCCTTGTGTCACTCCATTAAACAGACTAGCATTAGGGGGGCTTCACGGTGCGTCGGGGAAGGTGACAGGGAAAGTCAACTTGACCTTGAATGCTCCAGCCAGCAATTCCACCATTAACCATCGAACCGATCAGATTTGTGCTGGGTCGGGAGGGGGTGGGGGTTGGAAGAAAATGTTTTTAGCTTTTTTCTGTCCTTTTGGTCTTTTGCAGAGTTGCAGAAGTGATATGAAGTTAACAGTTCCGGAGTGTGTCTTAACAGTTCTAATGCTTTAAATTTGATCGTATAAACCTACCCATACTGCATTACCTTTGGAGCAAATAGTGTTTTTGATCAATGAAAAATTGCGAGAAAACACATCTGTCAAGTGTTTGTGAGCCGCTAGAAATGCCATACCGTGGCTTTTGACAAAAGTTGTAGGCACCTTTGCCCTAGCAACCGGAGATATAGTTGATCTGGAGTATAACCAAAAATGTACATTTAATGGCGAATTAAAACAATACAACTCGCAAATGGCAATTCAAGTGTTCTACTGTACAATGAGTTATAGTGTGAGTCGTGATCCGCAGGGGAAGTGTTAATGATAAGGCTATTTTGTAGGGATGTGCTGAAATATCGTTATCGTGATAATATCGTATACTTCCTCCTGCAATATATATCGTATATTCCTCAGCAAATATTGTGATATTTGCTGAGTAATAATTCTGGGAGGAAAAACGGGTCGCAGAACTAAAATGTTAAATGACTTCTATAGCTGCTTCATTCCCCAAAAAAACAAACACAAGATAAAAACAAAAAGCCTGGTATGAGAATCAGTTGAGACAAATAAAAGATAAGATTAATACTTGAGGATATACATTAGTAAGTTCTGATTTTTGCCTTTCACTTTTTTATTCATTCATTTATTGTTTTTAGTTTTTGTTTTTCAGCTGCAGCTACAGTATCATGATGATATCACTGATGAACTTCATGCAATATATTGATATATCGCAAATATCGCAATATATCAAATATCATGATATATTCATTATCGAAGGCCTAATATCGCCACCTATATCGTATCGTGAGGTACCAATATCGTCCCAGCCCTACTATTTTGTGAGTGTTTGTGGATAATGGCATGCAGAGATTATTCTTCTTTAGCATTCCTTGCAACAACCTAACCAATCCCGAAGTAAATGCAGGAGACAAACTGCACGTAGACAAACTGTAATTGCATGTAATTACATCTGAGGTCGCTCTCTGAGCTGAACCTGCTCTTAACGGCCGCAGCAGCCGGTCCAAACTTTCCCATCTGCATTTTTTCCACCTCCATCAAGTATTTTGGTTTCTGTGGCCAAATAAAAGAGGCCGGAGCCTTCTAAATATTTATCGGCTCAAGAAAGCTGTGCCTCTTTGCCAAAACAAACTGGGAGAGTGAAGATGAGCGCCACATTCCTCTGTACGGAGCCTCCTGCCAGCTGACTGACTGAGGGCTAGCACTTTGCTACCAGCTCAGAGTTACCTACAGGTTTGATTGATTTGGTCCCATGGACCGCCCCTGTGATACGTTGTAGTGTGTGGGACTTGCTAAAATAGATCTTGCGTCATTGTTATTATTAACTAATTTACCCTCTCGGAGGGATCTCCAGTGATTTCACTTAATTCAAATATTGTTTTTTTGTGTGTGTGTGGTGACCATATAAGGACTTCATCCCTGCTCCCTAGTTTCAGCTTCTGCTTTGGGAGAAAAGCCTTTCATCCAATCAGGGAGAGAGGGGCCTTCCTCCAGTCAGGATCAAATGGGGGTGGGCCTTGGTGTATGTGCTTTTAGCCTGTTGTACTTTCCCCACTGTAGAGGGTGTGCATGTGCACATCTTGTTACTGTGTGGGTTTTCCAAATCATCCAAAATCACTGAATGCTCCTTTAAACACACAAAGTATTGTGGGGGGCTGTCTGACCTTTCTGGATTGATGCACAAGCAGCTATAATCCATCCCTTGGCCAAATTATGTTTTTATATTCTTGATTAAAAGCAAATAAACATTTTAACAATACCAGGACTGTGGCATAATAGACCAGGCAGGTGACCGTTTCAATAGACTCCTTGTAACTTCTAACAACTCGTCAAGATTAACCCCCACTTTTTTTTCTCTTCCTAATGACAAAACCATTATTACTGTCATGTTCCATATGTGTGGTCCTGGTGACGTACGCGTGTGCATACTTGAGTGGCCGGACCCCATAGAAATAATGAGGTTTCATTTGAAAGGAAAATAATCGAGTGCCTGGTGGATTTCAAAGAGCAATATTTGGTTTGGGCCCTGTGTATTTGAACTGCCTGGGCCAAGGATCAGTTGCAGGGCTGCGTACGTGCCACGGATAGAGAGAGCCTCCGTTGCCCTTTCACACCCCCTCCTCGACAAACCTTGCTCTCATCAACAGCTTATAATAGACGTGACTCTAAATGATCTGTTTGACACGACGTCGTGTTGTGAATATCGGGGCCGCACAGATGGCCCTGCGACTGAAATAGCAAACCCGCGCGCAACCGGATAATGGAGATTCCCATAGGACGCGTGTCTTCGCCGTTCAATTTGCAATTCCCAGGCACTTGCGCTAATGAGGCATTTTATTATGCGCTCCGCAGTCAGCCCTCTTGTTCTTATCAAAGTTGACATTTCCATATACATTTGGGAACGAACCCCATAATGTGTAAGTCTATTAACCCTGTTAGCTAAAACTATGATGTAACAATTGCACGGCTTCGGTGAAAATCAACGTGTTGACAACTATGCAACACCCACTAACAAACTGTTCACTCTCATTCATCCTGGGCCATACTAGTGCCACTTTGTACTCGGCGTGTGTGTGTGTGTGTCAGGAGCGGATGTAACATCCCATTTGGGGGGGGGGGGGGGGGGGGGCAAGAGAAAATGGTATGGGGGCGCACCCATGCCATTTTCGGTTACAGGACTTTTATTAGTCAAGTAAAGCATCAATAATAACATCAGTTGTTGTTGAAGTTGCAACAGACACGCAGCATGCATAAAACTAAAGGTCTGACTCAGACAGTTTTCTGTTTTCAATGATGAAATGCTGTTGGTTTAGTGGTGCCAAAATTGTAGTTAGTAGCAGTAGTAGTGTTTCAAATCATTTTAAATATAAGCACTTTAATTTGAAAAATCTTGGGTTGTTTTGCATGGCATCGTGTTTGGGGGGGCAGACTGGGTATTTAGGGGGGCATTGCCCCCCCATGCCCATGCCTAGATCCGCCCCTGGTGTGTGTGTGTGTGCAAGGTGGTTTGTAGGCGGCGCAGTCGCACCGCAGCAGAGCCAGAAAACCAGGAGCCTTGCAGTTACTGCAACGTTACTCGAGAGCTTATTATTAATTTTCCACACCCCCTTCCAGGCTCCAATAACAAACTCTCTCTCTCTGCAAATTCCCCCGATGACAGGGAAGGCCTGATAAGTTGACAGCCCTATATACCTGACACTGTATGTCGGCCAAGCAGCTGTAACCAGAGAGCGCCCTAGTCTCCTCCAGTGCCAGCTCAGGGCACAGCCCCTCTCTCTCTCTCTCTCTTGCCATCTCCCTGCTTTTCGCCTACTCAGGGTTGTAGTGAAGGGGGGGGGGACGCGGGGGGACGGCGTCCCCCCACTTCTCACATCTAGAATATTTTTGGGGCAAAAGTAGGCCTATGTTTTTTTTGTCTTGTCATTTACTCTTATGGATACAATTAGGCACTGTAAACAATCTTTCCCAATATGCTATACTTGTTCTGATAGCGTGTCTGTGTGCACACATGAATGCAAGTGGGCATGCACGTGTCTTAAAGAGGAATTCCACTCATTTCAATATTTTAATATGTCATTAATAAAGAGATGTGTGGACATCGTGAAAAGTTCCCCCATCCTGTGTTTCCTAGAAATGGAGGTCTGAAAAAATCATTAGCATGATGAAATACATCTTGATGACATCATCAAGATGTCAATGAGTTAATGAGTGTTAATGAGTTTCTTTTTTTTCTGAGAGTGTACAAATGGAACCAAGGGGACCCGCTAGGGTCCATTTGGTTCACATTTGTACACTCTCAGAAAAAAATGAAAATGGTTGGAATTCCCCTTTAAGAGGCGTCCCCCCACTTCTAAAAGTCCCACTACAACACTGCGCCTACTACAGCAGCAGCCCCAGCCGCACTGCAAG
Source organism: Benthosema pterotum (assembly GCA_039105355.1). NCBI lineage: Eukaryota > Metazoa > Chordata > Actinopteri > Myctophiformes > Myctophidae > Benthosema > Benthosema pterotum. The sequence goes on from CM076982.1 coordinate 22,341,886, forward strand.
ACAAGAAATCACCTGGACTTGGCAGGGATTGCCACAGGATTTACCCCCTCAAACATGCAGAATCCTTTCAGACTCGTACGCCTCGAGGCGTGTGGTACCGCCACTGACTGCCTCAGTGAAGAATGATTCATTCATACTGTATGATGTGGCCTTATCATGCATATCTGTGGGAAGCCACTGGAAGAGTTTGTGTAAATCAGTTCAGCGCTTTTAAGTGGCATAACAAGAAAGTAATTCTGTCCTTTTGAGGCTGTCGAATATCGGTTTCACGTCCCGGTGTCGCGTTACCGGGATAATGCTTTGTCCCTAAGGCACACGATACTGGTTTAGATTGCAATATGGTTGCAAATGTTTGCAGTGTTTGACCGGTCCACAATATGAGAAAAGAAAAGACAACCTTCTCTAATGACTGATTCAAAGCGAAGTTTATGTATTTGTCTTGACGGATGGTTCATTTGTATACGCCTGTACTAATTGGCTACACAGGTGTATGTGACAGGTCTGTGCGCGCTACTGCAAAAGGTTTTTCTGACGCTATTGCCCTCGATAAAGTGATATATTTGGCGTTTGCCACCACGTGCAACCTGTCCCTAAACTCAGATCGAGGTACCGAGCTGACAAAGTACAGTATCATCATCTGCGACACTGCGTGTACTGTACACTGTACATGTACGCACGCCGCCGCGACCGCTGAACACAGAAGATCTCTTTTTTTAGTGCCATGATGAAAGACATGTGATTAATACGAGCTGCGGTCGACTTGGACGGGGGCCCCTGTAATAGTACCTTGAACACATGTTTTTGCTGAGGAGTTGAAAGATGGCACTCTCAGGGCCAGAATTGACTGCCTCCAACCCCGAGCGCGCACACAAACCATTGATTTACTCCCTCCTCCTCCTCATCTCACTTCGGACCGCAACTGTTTCGTGCATAAAGGCTTGAGCAGAGAGAGAGAGAGAGAGAGAGAGAGAGGGAAGAAGGGGGTGGCAGAGGGTCTAGTGCATTGTTTATTTTCACAGGAACATTCCAGGAGATGACAGCTATTCCCTGGTCCAAAGCATGCACTGTGAATCGCATTGCAATTTTCCAGACTCCAGACGACGAGTGTGTGAACTCCCACTTAAGACTCCCAAGTCTAAGGACAGTGAAGAATAAAGTCTCCTATTCACACTTCCACTGGCGATGAGAGCCACTGAGTGCTTGTTAAGAGAGTGCTTGTTCATATGGAAGGATATTTAATTTCATATGGCAAAGAGTTCTTTTGCTCACCCTGGGAATAGTCCCCAGCTCTCCAAAAGTTTTCCAATCTACCGTTGAAGCCTCGCTTCCATTCTACTAATTACTGTACTCGAGCTTGAATCTTTTTGTTTGTTTCTTCAGCTGTATAGCTATACAGTACCACCACTTTTTTCTGTGAGAGATAGAGAGTGAGAGGGAATAGTTGACTTGCTGAAATCTATATTTGAGTCCTAAGGAAGTATTCTTGGTCTCCGCTCTCCATGTGGCAAGGCTGCGTGCTCTCTCTACGAAATGTCAGGGTAACCAGATCGTTACGCACTTGAATCCAGTTACACCTCCATTAACGACGTGCTGACCCCGGAAAATAACCCAGAATTAGCATACATATTTAAAGACACAGGGAGTTCTAAGAATGCATTTCACAAGCTTTCAAAATGAAATGCTACGACTAAGGCACTGCGTATATAGGGGGTCAGTTTTCATAGGATTTGAACTGGGAGCACCAAGGAAAGCTATATAGCCAGGAACTAAAATTTCTATTCCGGTATGGGAACATGGAAAATACAGTTTCTTTCAGCGATTGATCGCTTGTCTAGTTTCTCCCTATAATTATTATAGAGCTTTGTGTGTAGAAGTACAACTTTTTGGGGGCATGGTGGAACAATGGCTTCCACAGTTGTCGCCTCACAGCTAGAAGGTCCTGGGTCCGATTCCTGCTGTGGGCGGATTCTGCTATTGACAACATGAATAATAACAGTATTAGCTAGCTCAGACATTTAGATATCAGGATGGGATCGGCAATGGAAAAAATTGTATTGAGAGATCCCTAATTCTGACCCAGAGCCATTCCGACTTGCCACGTCCCTAACCCTAAATACATATGGAAGTCACACATAGTCGTAACAGCAGTGCATCGGAATGCCACACTGTCCCGGCTCACTGACATTACAGAAGAAATAATAAAGGATGTAAAAGGCCCTTATTGTTGTATCCGAGGAATGCCACGATGTACTGTAGCTCATTGACCGGACCTATGGAACCACTTTTGGATAAAGACGTTCACTGTTATTCTATTATTCCTCTATATTCCTCTATATTCTTTCTCTAAATGTATTTTAAATGACCTCACACACTTTGGACATGCTGAGGCCATGGCGCAAATCAGAAACAGAAATGGTACCTTGTTACTCAGCAGCAATCCCCTTTAGGGAAGGTTCCTGTGCAGTCACACAGGGGGTTGAAGAGGCCAGGCAATTAATCTACACATCCCCGTGGAATCAGTGTTATTACAGGATGGAGGCATCCCCCTGGCCCAGCCGCTAAACGCTCCCCATTGTCTTGTACTGCCACTGACTCATAGTCGCGAGGGACATGAGAAAAATCTGACCTCTGAACTTGCACAACTCCCTCTCAATAGCTGCACGTCTAAATATATATATGAAGTTGTGGCCTATAGCAGTGGTTCTCGACCAGTGGTCTGGGGACCAACAGTGGTCCCTGGGAGGATTCCAGGTGGTTCCCAGCTAAATGATGGACAGTTGGTAACCCAATGGGCCCTAATAGATCTGTAACCCTTACGGGTCCATTTGGTTTCATTTTACACTCTCAAGAGTTAAATTATATTTAAACATCTGAAATACTTCATTTTCAAGAATGCATGTACTGTATTTAGAACATGTAGAAGAATTGTTATTTTGACGTTTGCCAGTTATATCTCCAAAATTGTGGACTTCGACTTAAAAATCCTTAGTTTCGGGTCCGAGAGTCTAAACTCTAAATTGCAGAATAAATAGTGGTCCCTGGTATTAAAAACGTTGAAAACCCCTGGCCTATAGCAACGCCTCAATTTGGCAGCCCTCCATGAAGTAGTCGTACTGCATTCACGATTTCCAGTTCCAGGCAACTTCAGTTTCAACAACAATGCAGTTGCCTGGAAGTATGTTTGTGCAGTCATTTACTGATGGACTAACAGGAGGTAACAAGTAAAAACCAAAAGGTTGTTTGACTGGTAGGAAATTGTGTTGTATTTGAATGTTCAATATTCATACCCATCGCCCTTCAGTCATTATAAAAAAAAAACACAAAACTGAAAAGGAGCAGAAAGAGTGAGCTGTTGAAAAGCCTTTAAAAAAAGTTTACAGGGCCCCAGGTGCAGGCCAGACCCTGCTGAGGCCTTTTCACAAACACTTTGTTCATTTGTGTGGCCAAACGGAGTGGCTGGACAGATGCCTGGTCACTGGGCCAGTTCCTGCGCGGTTACATCAAACTAGCCCTAAGCAGCTCCCCTCCACCCTCCACCCCGACACACACTCCATTTCCTCTCTGGCTCTCTTGGCTCACTGTGCCACTAATGGATTGGAAGCCACAGGGGGGTTTATGCCACCAGACTGAGCCTTGCTTTCTCTCTCCACCCGGGCCGGGTCTAGGCATGGGCATGGGGGGGGCAGGGGTATAGTGGAGGGGGGACGCGGGGGGACGGCGTCCCCCCACTTCTCACATCTAAATAATTTTTGGGTCTGAAAAAAATCATTAACATGGTGAAATACATCTTGATGACATCATCAAGATGTGTTTCACCAAGTTAATGAGTTTCCTTTTTTCTGAGAGTGTACAAATGGAACCAAATGGAGCCGCTAGGGTCCATTTGGTTCACATTTGTACACTCTCAGAAAAAATAAAATACAATGGGGGGAATTCCCCTTTAAGAGGCGTCCCCCCACTTCTAAAAGTACCACTACATGCAAAACAACCAAAGATATTTCAAATTAAAGTGCTTGTATTTGAAATGCTTTGAAACACTACTACAGTACTGCTACTAACTAACTACACCTGTGTCACCTCTGAACCAACAGCATTTCATCATTTAAAACAGAAAACTCTCTGAGTCAGACCTTTAGCTTTATGCATGCTGCGTGTCTGTTGCAACTTCACCAAGAACTGATGTTAGTATTGATGCTTTACTTGCCTAATAGAAGTCCTGTAACCGAAAATGGTATAGGTGTGGCTTCATCGAAGCGACACGGACGATGAAGCCGCCCCCATACCATTTTCTCTTGCCCCTCCAACATGTTCTCTTCCCCCCAAATTGGGGCATGTTACATCCGCCCCTGCTCTCCACCAACATTTTTTACACCACCAGATAAGTCTTGTGTCAATGGGGAACTACTGTAATGGCTCTTTTCCACTGCACAATGCATTTCACAAAGTGAAATGCATTGCAATGGCTCTTTTCCACTGCACAATGCATTTCACAAAGTGAAATGCATTGTGTTAAAGGGGAACTCCACATTTTAATATGTCATTAATATACCTTAGAGATGTTGTGTGGACATGATATAAAAAATGTTCCCCCAATTCTGTATTTCCTAAAAATGGAGGTCTGAAAAAAATCATGGGTGAAATACATCTGATGACATCATCACAATGTATTTCACCATGTTAATGATTTTTCTTTCAGACCTATTTTTCCTGAGAGGGTACAAATGGAACCAAATGGACCCGCTAGGGTCCATTTGGTTCACATTTGTACCCTCTCAGGAAAATTTTGAAAATGGGTGGAATGCCCCTTTAACATATTTCACAAGTTGTGGAAATGTTTCCATATTATGCTGCGGCTTGGTTAGGGTTATCAGAAGCTAATTCGGACCCTGCTTGGGAGGCGGTAGGTAGGTAGGTAGGTACAGTAGGTACACAAGTTCAGAATGTTTTCACACGTATTGTCGTCGGCACCAATCAAGGTCCAGAGAAAGCACCTGGGCTTGGCGTGGCACAGATTGTCCTTCCTAATCAGACCCCCTCCGCCTCGATGTCTGCAAAAAAACGGTCGATGCCAGGCCACCTCTGGAGCAGCCTGGGTTTGTCTGGTCCCAAGCAAGGCCCCCCAGAGCACAGCGGGTGCTGCTGCGTGTCTACTCTCCGCTGGCACAGACACGCCACTCTCCCTTTGACTATTAAGGAGTTTAATGGGGGCTTGCTGGGTAGAAGCCGGCCGTCCATTATCTTAGAAACTCGAAGCGAGGCAGAGGCTGGTGATGGGGGGGACAGGGGTTTCCAGGGTGCTGTGTTCTAACGGTCTGGCCAGCCCTATGTCTCCACGGCCAAGTTGAAAACCTCCCCGCGGCTACTGCCATCTTTGTTTACAGCAGTAGCTCTCGACCGTTTTAATTCCGAGGGCCCATGCGGGTGACTGGTCTGGTTGCGCATCATGCAGGCCACTGTCTGGCTGGTACACCATCTGTCCTTTGGGTCCAGTCGGTGTCCATTTGTATATTCAGCAGAGTAACAAACCCCTGGAGATGCAGTGATTTGCAGTCGTTTTTCCTATCCCTAACCACATTAATCCAACATTTGTCAGAGTATTGAGATGTCAGATTAATGGGCAGGCCCCTGATCAGCATGGGACAATTAATGAGCTGCCATTGACCATCAGAACCATAATTATAGTTTTGAGAGCAGTCCACTCCACCATGTGCCTGTACGTACACACACACACACACACACACACACACACACACACACACACACACACACACACACACACACACACACACACACACACACACACACACACACACACACACGGATATCCAGCTCTTATTTGCCTGGTAATTGCGTAATTAAGACATTCTATCAATAATTCAGGCACCAACAGGGACATATATTATTCTCCCGTTTTGCCTCATTTGCTCATTTGCATCTATGTTAATGATGCATTCAGGCATTTAACTATCTTGCATTATTTGTTACGATTACACACAGCAGCCTCAGCTCCCCAAAGGGGACACATTATTTGGCATCGACAGCACCTCAACCACCAGCATTGAAACGGATACCTGGGAATTAGCAACACAAACTGTAAGATGAGTGTTGTGATCATAAAGATGTAGCAATTGCACACAAATGCACGTTGACTGATTAATCAATGCCATAACGCCACCAATCATGTCTTTCCTGCATTAATTGGACTTAATTAAGACTTAATTAAGTTTGAAAGACTGTAGTATTAGAGAGATGCACTTCCTATCTCTATACATTCTACTAAGCGGCAGTGTAATATTTGTTGTTTATATTGTCACGGATATAAGACAACCCTGGTTATAAGACGACCCGTATTTTTCAAGGCTCATTTGCGGAAAAAGGACATTGAATGTGAAATAATATAGTGCCCAAATAAAAGACCACTCCATTTTTTTGGGATATTTCCATTGGGAAAAAAACACTGTCCTATATTCAGGCTAATTTTAAAATTCCCCACAGCCAAAAGTGTTTGCGTGTTTTGCAAGTGAATGCCTTACATCTGCCGATATATGACATCAATAACATTCTGCTATTTTGTCCAATTTGCCCACAGCAGTTTTGGAACAAGAAGGTAATATCCATTCTATTATTTGCAGGTATAGTGCATACCTGGTATTGGAATGAACCCCATGGTGTTGCTGTTTCACCAGCATTGTGATAGGAGGCTGAAGCATTCACAAAAAGAAAAAAGGGAAAAAAAATCCCACAATGAAACGTAGCCTGTTGCAACTTTGAGAAGACCTTGGGGCAATCCAGTGATAAGCATTTCCTCCCAACACAATGCGCAATTCTTCTTTGGGTACACTGCCTAACCCATATCCTATGACAGCCTTTCCCCAATCATGATGTCATCCAATGTACTCCTCTCCCCTTGTTTTCTCTCCGTCCCATAAATGTTTGACAAGGCAGTCTTGTTATGGGGGAATGAGGAATGTTATTTTTTTCCCACTTTTCAAACTTCCTCAGGTACATTGTCTGTCACCGGTCCTTCAATAAATAATGTCTTGTAGCAATGTTTGCCCATACAGTGAAGCCTCTTGACATGAATATGAATAAGGCTTTGACATGACATGGGGTAATGAGACATGTGGCAGTTGTGACAGTCATATAGCAGACAGTGGTATGCCTATAGTTTTTCGGGTACAGTACGGCCCTGCAATCAAACTTCTGAATAGACATGCCTGCAGAGGAAGCTTTTCAAAAAACCCCAAGCACAAAACTTGTCCACAGCAAATTACTATGCTACAGCCCCGCGAAAAAAAAATCGTCCGAGACGTACGGACGCACTCAGCCACTCCTTACGTTACATGGCCGACACATGGAATGAAATGGCACCGTGTGGCCAGGAAAAGATACCGAGTAATTAATTCTAATTGGAACGGTTCTGCAGGGGGCGAGGAGAGAGGGAGAGAATGGTGCTCCAGAGCTGTGTTTTTTGATGGAGCCAGAGCCCCATATGCTACACTCAGGAGCACAGCTGTGCCCAGTGCTTGCGGAGGAATCCCCTGGCAGTAAAGGGGAAAAAGACAGGAGACTGCACTACAGGAGAGGAGAGAGAGAGAGAGAGAGAGAGAGAGAGAGAGAGAGAGAGAGAGAGATCTGGAAGAGATGGTGAATAAAACATAGTGGTGTGCCAGCCCGCAACAAATATCCATCCTAATTGGGCCACAATTGTATTAAACTAGCTATTATGTAGCAATTATATTTGTTTAAGCCCCAGCTAGTTGCAGACAGGTTTTGATGTGACTAATTAAAACTGGTGAGCAGAAAACTCCCAGAAGAATGTCATCCTGAGAGCCCTGAGCATCATGGCTGCATTTAGATGCGTTTCATTCGAGCAGCGTTTTTGGAACGAGGTTTCTCTTTTTTTGTTTAGGTTTTTCTAATAATATGTTTAGGTTTGTTTAGGTTTTTCCAAATAATTTACCAAAACAGTTGCTTGCTGCACAAATTACTTTAAAAAAGTCATTGCAATTATTGAACATTACAAAAATACCGACCATGTTGCAGCATGGATACAATAATGCGACGAATGGCAGTGTTGATAGTGGATTTCAGCGCATGGATGAAATGGATTTCAGATCTATGGTCCTTCGGATTGATGCATAGTCTGTCTTCCATTGGCAGCGGTGTCTGTGCCTTTCTCTATTGCAAGGCTGTCTGTGCCTGGTCAATGCTTTCCTAATTCCTTTTCAATGCTTTCCTAAGCCAATCAATTTGTAAAGGCACTTATAGACTAATAGTAGCCTATGGAGTATCAAAACCCTGTTCCTACTCTCGTTGTCACATGACCCATGAGACCATTTTGTGCCTGATATGGTGGAAAATATGTCATGTTTATCCACCAAACCTGCTTTCCTTTTCTCCCCTGCAAGATGGCACCCTCATAGCGGTACCTGTGACAGCTCTTTATTCCTGGAAAGCTGGCTCTCCACCACCTGGCTCTCCACTGACCGTTGAGGACCAGTCCCTCATTTAGCAGCCTTTCTATGGCATGGTCAGATCATGCAGGAGTAATAATTACCTTGACAGCTGAGGAGGCATACAGTATAGGGTCCTAGTGATCGATTGGAATGAGGGGTTCTTATATTGTAGACAGTTAATGTTTAGCTGACACTGACCGTTGCCAGGCAGCAAATTCATGTCTTACAATGACTTGTGTGAAAGGCCCATTAGATGGTGCCAGAGGGCGGGTCAACATTGGGGCTTGTTGTGATGCTTCGAGAATGAGGGTGTGTGGAATTAAATTTCAGGAGAATAACATGAGTGGAGCTCAGCATACTTAATTTAACGTGGCACGCCTTACTTCCAACTATAGTAAAAGGTCATTTTGAAACAAAACATTCAAAAGAGCTAATCCACAAAACAGCCTGCCGTGCCGTCCCGGAATCGGTGAGTGCAGCAACATTACGCACGATGTGCGTATTGGTACTGGTTGTTTATCCCAAAAGAACAGCTGAACGTTTACCAGAAGGAGCAGGATTGGGGAAAAGGAAACAATATGGCTCACCACTAATTACAGCCCTCTCAGGAGGAGATGAAATGGCCTGCCTGGCCACAATATATAGGCAACACTGTGCCATTCTCTCTCTCTCTCTCTGTCGAGGGAATAAAATGGTGTACCCTGAGCTACATTGGCTCAGCGGGAGGCAGAGCATGGCAAACCTGGACCGGGGAGTAATTAGTGAGTCAGTAAGTAAGTAGTAATGAGAGCGTGACGCAGCAGCCAAGCGGAGAAGCTAGAGCTTTAGAATTATTCGGCACAACTTTTGCTCTCTGATCCTATTTCTCTCCCTGGAGTTAAGTCTGGTAGCAAATCCAATCCGTCTGTCAGCTGCAGGGGATGCCAACTCATCGTTTACTTCACATCGGACAGGCTGCTACCAAGAGGGGAAATTATGCAGTATCAATTCTGCCACTAATAGAAATCATATTACTTTTTTTTTTCAATCAATCAATTTTAGCTCATTGCAGTGTGTCAGTTCGAACAACAATAGTCTGGTTTGGTGTTAACCCCTGGTACAGATGAATGACATAGCCGGATGCGCCACGCGGCGTATTCGAACCAAGCCCCCAGTGAAGCTCTCCAGAGTTTAAGTGGTGACTAGTGGCCAAATATCGGTGGCCAAATGCAGTACCATGTTATTCTCTGCGGAAGTCGGCGCCTCCATGGGTGCCTCAAAACACCACTGAGCAACTTCCACTGAATGAATAGCAAGGGGGCCAGGCTATCGCTCAAGTCCAGTCTCCATCCTTTTATTCCTCTATGTCAGGGGTTTTCAACCTTTTTGATGCCAGGGCCCACCATTTATTCAGCATTTGAGCCACGGACCACCATTTGAGGATATTTTAGCCCCCACAGACCCCAGAAAGATTTCTCTTGCTTTTGTCTATCTTCTAGTTGTGTAGACTTGGGTGAATTCAGATGATGAATATTTTAACTCTTGAGAGTGTAAAAATGAAACCAAATGGACCCGCAAGGGTCCATTTGGTTTCATTTTTACACTCTCAAGAGTTACATCTGGTTAACCAACTTAGCTGGGGACCACCTGGAACCCTCTCAGGGACCACTGGTGGTCCCCGGACCACCTGTTGAAAACCCCTGCTCTATGTTTAGAACCCCCAGCCTCTGTACAACTCAACCACCATTAGGGCACCCTGATGCTTATCTATGTTACTTTTCCTTACTTGATCTGCCTTACTTGTGTTAGCAGAGTGGGCACACGTTTAGTGAGCATTGCCTGGTCAGTCTGCCGTCATCGGTCGTCCCTCAAGGTACTCCGATTGGCCAGTTTAAAGGGGAATTCCACCCATTTCATTGTTTTTCCTGAGAGTGTACTAGTCTTGGGCGGTATTGAATTTTTAATATCGGTATTGATAACGTGTTAATTAGCTCGATATTCGATATTACCGGTATTGATCACTAGATGGCAATGGTGTGCAATCAGAGTGGGACACGTTCCACCAGTCACCTAGTTCTCAGAATTGCGACATTGAGGGGTCAGAAACTGAGCGCTCTGCTGTTCAAGCAGCCTAAATAGGAAAAAACTGGAGTTGGAAATACATTGTTTCCAAAAAGCCTAGCCCAAATAAGGGCTATTTTAGGCATGTGTGTAACATGAAAATTGTTTTTATAGTTACAATTAAAAGTCTCATAGCTCATATTTTAATAAAATACAGTGTAATGTCGGTATTTCACGATATTCGGTATTCGATATTTTTTATAGATCCAACGGTATTACTCGGTATTGATTTCCAATATCGCGATAAACGGTAATACCGGTATATTGCCCAAGACTAGAGTGTACAAATGTTCCATTTGTGCACTCTCAGAAAAAAGGTCCTAAAAGAAAAATATTAACACGGTGATACACAACTTGATGATGTCATCAAGTTGTGTTTAAACGCATTAATGATTTTCTTCAGACCTTCAACACAGAATGGGGGAACCTTTTATCATGTCTAAACAACATCTCTAAGGTAATAATGACATAGCACAAATGGGTGTAATTTCTCTTTAAGTGATGATGTAATGGTGACGTAAGTAAAAGACCTTTTTAGAGCTAATGTCATGAGTATTAGCTCGCTCCACTCATGCACAATAGGCCATGGCCTACTTGTGCGTGATTAAAAACAATATATTCTTTGGAGTAACACAGCTGTCCTCTGTCTCAGGTCATTGGAGGTGACTGCAGGAACACTGGTGAACTCACAGTGCAGTACAGTAATGAGCCACGAAAGGGAGAATAATTGGACCCCAGTAAAGAGTAGATTAACAGGGATGGATGATCCAGTCTGCACAACAGCTATATGAGGGGCTGACATCATTTACGGTCGTGGTAATCGGCAATAACGGCAGTGACAATGATTTCGTTCCACAACATTTCCTCTGATTGAGCCCACAGCATAATGGTAATACTCCATAGGCCTACAGCCGCTTATCATTACCGCCACAAATTAATTTTGCCCTAACTTTGGTAAATCCCTGCTGAGTCGATGATAGTCTGCCATTACAACACTGCATTGCAGTGGTTCCCAAAACCTTTTCTGACATGAAAATCCTTGAACGTGTTTGTGGCCCACCACTACCCATCTCCCCAATGAGGTGGTCAGATCAGTGGCCTGCATGTATGATTGTTTTTAAATTGTAGGTAACCTGCAAAAAACTCTCAAAACTGTTGACACATGTCCCTCAAAAATAGCCTAAGTATCCCAATGATGTATTTAAAATGCCTGATGGGGCCGTACACATCTCACATTTGAGGTTTATAAAAATAAAATTACTACATCCGCCACTTTGGGAAATGTAGTTCTGAATCTGTTGATGTCGCGGGTGTGTGACGACAATAGGAGACTGCAGAGAGATGTCTTTTCTTCTTGTTGCAATGCTAACTCCGATGGAAACGCCCTTCTCCTCGTCAGCATGGTACCGTCACAGCAACGCAGGCGTGCTTATTGAGTATAGACAGAATCAGCGTGGAGTCGAGACTATTTATAGCGCTCAGTTCTAGGAACAACTTTTCGGTCGTCTACAACTTTTGGAAAATGCCAAAGAGATGCGTAATCGGTGGGTGCAGCAATATAGGTGGGAAGGGAATTCCGATACACGTTTGGCCCAAAAACGAAAAGACAGCCAAAAATGGGACACTTTCGCACGCATTAGACGTGCTGACTGGACCAAGGGGCTACCGGGGAAGTCCACTATATGTGGGGAACATTTTCTTCCATCCGATTACAACGGCTATGGTCAGTGGAAATCTGGCATGGCCTCAAAGCCACATTTGAACTGTGCTTTATGCTGGGATAGAACCATGACGATAACATTAAAAACAGGAGGAGTAGGCCTATTTGTGAAGGAGAGAGTAATCTTGGTAAACATGCTCGTAAATCAGGGGTTTTTAACCGGTGGTCCGGGACCACCAGTGGTCCCTGAGAGGGTTCCAGGTGGTCCCCAGCTAAGTTGGTCAACCAAATGTAACTCTTAAGAACGTAAAAATTACACCCTCAAGAGTTAAAATATTTATCATCTGAATTAGCCCAAGTGTACACAACTAGAATGGATGGACAAAAGCAAAAGAAATCTTTAGTTTTGGGGTCTGTGGCTAAATGTCCTCAAACGGTGGTCCGTGGCTCAAATGCAGAATAAATAGTGGGCCCTGGTATCAAAAAGGTTGAAAACTACTGTCGTAAATAACCGAACGAGCCAGCAGACCACCGCTGCGTCTACCCACTGATACTGATCCTCTCGCTTTTCTCTTTCACAATCTCATGTCCGGGCAGTAGCATTGTTTCCAAGTTTTACGCACACTGCTGCCTGCGTACTAGGAGCACACTCCGTAAAATCATCCACGCTCAGTATGCCAGGTTATAGGCACAGCATCCCTTTTCAAATGTGGCTTTGAGGCCATGGCCATGCCAGATTTCCACTGACCATAGCCGTTGTAATCGGATGGAAGAAAATGCATAATGTCCATAATCCATCCACCGAGTCCCCTCGCATTCCAGCGGCAGAAAACAACTAAACGTTGGCTTGGTCGAGAACTCCAGTTTGTCCCCATTCAGGCAGCTCGAGCGCTCAGTTTCCGACTCCGCAATGTCGCAAGTCTTGTACTAGATGGCTCTGAGTCACTGGTCAGCTGGAGTGAAGGCACGCCCCTCGCGACTGCAGTGTGTAGAACTATAGCCACATACGCTAGCTCTGTTTCAACATGGATATTGCAAAAACGGTCTGAGAGACTGTCTGAGTAAAAACAACGTGTGGTGGCCGCACTACCCCCCGGTCACGATCATTAACAGAGTTATGTTTGTACTCCGTTACGAGTGTGTTTAATATGGTAATTCCCACGGGCACTTTGCCATCCAAGTCAATGCGAACCCGATGAGATCTTCTCCTAATGACGCGCCATCTCAACTCGTAACTTTCCGGCGTGATTGGCCAGTGCTTCGGGGGTTGGACCACCTTTCTTCTGATAGCCCCCAGAGCAAATACACACCAAGTATTGTTGTATTGGCAAATGTGTTTGTAATTATGACACAATTTGATTGGGAAAAGTAGTGCAAAACAGTTACTTACACTTTAAATCTATGCAGTAGCAATGTATGAAAACACACAAATTGCAGACTCTCTCACTCCAATCATCTGTGTGTGTGTGTGTGTGTGTGTGTGTGTGTGTGTGTGTGTGTGTGTGTGTGTGTGTGTGTGTGTGCGTGCGTGTGTGCGTGTGTGCGTGTGTGCGCGTGTGTGCGCGTGTGCGTGTGTTTTTACATTTTACATGCAGGTATGTTACTTAATTAATAATTCTAGTATGATTAAAATGTGCCCAAAGATTTGCAGTACTCTGTACAGCTACTCAAGGGCACTGCTGTGTTTTTCATAACCAGCACAGATTAATTTGCTCTAACTTGGTGAATCCTTGGTGAACGGTATATTCTAAGTCTTACCGTACAAATCTGCAGTGTGGAATGATGTACTGTGGCCAAGGGTAGACACGTGGGAGGCACTACATTCTTAACAGAAGCTTGAGCTGTCAGGGCTCATCCCACACTGACGCGGCACGCACCGGCTGCCGGTGCCATTTCCACCCGGAGTTCAAGGATTCGTTAAATTAGTTTGGGGGATCCCACATCGACCTTGCATTTGGGTACAGAAAATATAGTTCTAAGACGCGAGGCGCGTTGGTTTCCCTCAAAACTCCTCCTGCTGCTGCTGCTGCTGCTGAAGCCTCGGGTTCAGCTTTCTGCACACGCACAGGAAAAAATAGAGGTGCCGACTGGAACCGAAACTGGTTCTTCATTCAGAGTACATGATAACTGTTTTAGTTTCAAACAGAACTAGGTGTGTAACAATACATTATGAGATACAATACAGTGCATGGTTCATTATGGTGATAGGATGAGATATTCAATGATTTGAAATTGATACATTACAGTAACTCGTTAGAAAATAAATATGTGTGGAAACAGTGCAGGTTAAATGTATTTTAATGGATATAAATAAGTAAAAACAGTGGTCTGGCATATGGACAAGAACACATGATGTGCTTTTGTTTCTTTTTTCTTCTTCTTTTTAAAAATGCTAAATACATTACACAAATACATACAGTACTATTGGTAATAAATACAATACCCTTTAGACACCAATTTCGGCACAGATTATACTATATTGTTACCCACCTAGGCATTACCTTTCAGATTAATGGTTGTATAAAGATCCTTGGCTTAAAGGAGAAATTCATTCAATTCAATTCAAATACCTTGATTTGTAGTTGTTATATCCCTACCAAAGAGGTCCTGGTGTTATTGTCCTTGTTTCCCTATGTATGAAATAGATGACAAATAGAAGTTCGCTTGGGCCTTTTCTGACCTTTGGTGGAAAATGCACAAAATATAAATGTTCCCATTGTTTGGGAATTTATTGTTAGCTATGCTGATGAGCAGTTTTGACTCCCGATATGCTCTAAAAGTGTAACAACAAGTTTTTATTGTTAGAGGTGCGTCAAAGGACCACTGTCCTTGGTCCATTAACAACAACAACAACAATTCAATCCTGAAGAACTGTACAAGGTTCTCTTGAATAATATGGGGAACATGAACTATTCACTCATTAATGTATCTTTTTTATATGTGGTAATTCATGGAACCATATAGCATTTTATAATAAGCCTAAAAATAACACAATCATTGGTTCCCTCTTGACTGAAGAAAGCCAAACAACTCTCGAAACTTCCCATCATAAACTCAATTATAACGTTACAGTAAATGAGAATTCACAATGGGACTCTGTGAACGTTTTTAGGCCGGTAATGAAAGATAATGTACTTTCAATTGACATATTTTCAAGCAATTCTGGAAATCTTTAATGATCAAAATACTGGGATATCTCGAATCCATCTAAACACTGCATTCTCTCTATCACGCAATCAGCACCGTTAGCCTTTTGCGCAGCAACACGTTTAAAATAGTATTAGTGAAAAAGCCTCATTGTTTCAGGATGCTTGGAGTGCTCCGTGTGGGGTTATGAAAGCGCTACGTGCAGCGCCACAGCCATGTGTGGCGTGTGGACTGCAGCCTGTACGCCGCGCACAATGCCAGAAATAATATGGTGAGTGATTACGGCTCATTACGGTAACCATAGACACTTCCCTGGTTTGTTTATGTTGTCGCTGAGTGGTTTTGGCTCCCAATTACTACATCTATTGTTGGGGGAATACGGGAGGAATGCATCCCTTAATCTTAAGAAAATCCTACCATCGCTGCATGGGTGAGAGTGACAGCATGGGAAACTGAGAGTGAAGAGGAGTTGTCAGGGAGAGAAATCCCACATTAGTGGTAAACATCCGCTAGACCATCCTCCCGCTCTAAACACACAATAAACACCATACTGTACATTTGAGATAGTTGTTGCAATATGCATAATTGGCGAGGTGGTGGTGGTGGGGGGGGGGGGGCATTTTGTTTAAGACACAGTTTAATCACTATGATGGAGATTATACCCTGCATAAACAGTGTGGACTTTGCATTTTGATGTAATGTAGCACAGCCGGCAATAGCAATATCATAACTTGTCTCAGTTGCCTGTGTGTGCCAATGTTGCATTGGACACAATTCAAAATAAAAATAAACTGCTAGCTACTTTCCAAAATTGTTGGATATATATATACAGTGTGTGTGTGTGTGTGTGTGTGTGTGTGTGTGTGTGTGTGTGTGTGTGTGTGTATATATGTATGTATATATATACTGTATATATAAATATGTATGTATGTATATATATACTGTATATATAAATATGTATGTATGTATATATATACTGTATATATATACTGTATATATATACTGTATATATATATATATATACACACATACACACACACACACTCCTGCTGTTTTTTTGTTTAATCTTTTGACATATTGTCATCATAAAAGCCCGGGAGTACATTGTGAGAACATGTCAGATTGACGTTTAGTGACAAAGGAGCCCTGCTGAGCTAAACGCCCGGGAATCGCACTGTATGTCAAGTCTGTGGCGGTGACAGGGATGACGATATTCCAAATTACCCCGCAAAAAAAAAATAGATCGATGCATGGCGGCTCTGCATGGACTTGACTCCTAAAGAGGATTATTCCTGTTGCAGTATAGGCTATGTGTGTTGCAGTCGGAAGGTTTCTTAGTAGAAAATCCATACCAGGATTATACGTTAATGCCCATAACTGCTGATGGACGTACGGTATAGCTGCTGAATTTAGTTGGCGTTGCTTATTTTTTCCTAGTGTTTTTCCTCACCCCTCCTCTCTCTCTCTCTCTCCCCTCGTCCCTCCCATCATCAGTGTATTTTGCTATTGATTGCCCACTGGCCTCTTTCATTATGCATTCTCCCAGCACTTCCCTGTTTGGCGGCTCATCCCAGGTGGGTTTGTCAGAGACGCGTGTAGACCCGGGCAGTGTGGCTCGCAGGAGCGTCAGAAATCCATACAGGTCAACCTCATGTCACCCTGTCACTTCTGATCAGCGCTGGGGCTGAGCGGGAGCCGCTGGTGACAGGGGCCTTAGAGGTGTGTAGGGGATGTGCCTCTGCTGCTCCGCGCCACTACCGGGGCCCCCCGGTTCAATACCAGCCAGATATATATATATGTACTGCCATTGACAGAGACTCATTATTATCATCATTGATGGGTTAGTTTGCAGCAGTGGTGCCTGCAGGATGATGACACTGTAAGCTCTCGTGCTTCAGGCCCTGGCCTGAATGTTTAGTACGCATTATCTCATTGCTAACTTATGGCACTGAATTTAATGTGTGACTTGTATTGTGGGCTTGTAGATTGGCTATTTTCTGAAGATGTATGCAGATTCAGATGCAGATAAATGTCATTTATGAAAAATAATGATTAGCACAGTGAAACACATCTTGATGACGTCATCAAGATCTGTTCCATCATCCTAATGATTTTTCTTGCAGACATTTTTTCTGAGTGTACACATGGGACCAAATGGACCCTTTATCTTACAAGGGGTCAGATTGGTCCCATTTAAATGGCAGATTCTTACTTATATAGTACGTTCTATGCAAGTACTCTTGTACTTTTCAACACTCACACTCAGAGTATTTTGATTTTTGTATTTTTACAAAATACAAAAGCAGTTTGGCTCTCAGTGTGTGTGGCTACCTCTATGCATTATACTGTATATAGTCTCTTGAAGATCCTTCTGCAGTGGACCAGCACCACTACAAAGACTGGGTGTGCTGTAACATTCCTGTGCACATCCTCATCATCCATCTACTATATCGCTTCATTAGAAACAGAAAGGCAACAATGGTTGACTCACCCTCTGTCTTGTTTGCCTTTGTGCAACATCAGATTTTCAGGCTGCTGTGACCTTAGTTCAAAACTACTTTAAAGTCGTCTTGTTGTACAGTATAGTATATAGGCATGTGTTACATTTGTGATGCCCCAGCATACACATATTTTTTGCTACCTGTACTAAATCTATAATCAGTGATTAAAGTGCTAGTAGTCCTGGGGACTGATTTCAGTCCTGAAGTTTTCACTTAATGAGATCAGTGCACATTTGTTTGCTTTGAGCCCTATGTCTATAGGGTCATTCCGCGCCAACTCAACCAAGGGTCCCCACATCACCATCTCAGATTTTGCTCAAAAAATTCTATAATCAAGAACCATATGTTAGTACCACACATGCAAAATATTAGCTCCCAATTCATTGTAGTTTTGGAACTACAGGCCTTTAAAATATTGGTGTCAAAACACCACATGTCGAAATTGCGTTTTTCCCCAACTTCAGAGAGCCATAACTTTTTATTGCAGCTATCTACACAGTTGTGTTTGCAGATTCTTACTGAATGATACCCACTCTTTTCAAATCTGTTGCCAGAAAGCCTCTGAAGGACATACTTTTTGCATAATAGGAAGCCAAAAATGGCATTTTGGCCAAAATCGCTTAAAATTCATTAAAACTCTAAGGGGCCTAGTAGAAATATGAAACTAGTTAGATTTTTGTCCTCATTACCTAGTAATTGTAGGGTTGCGATGTGTTCACAGAAACATTTTTGCGATGAAAATGATATTCCTGAATTTTTTACAATTTTTTTAAGATCTTACGTCCTTTCCGAGGGGGCTAAAATAGGGCATTTTTGGCATCTTATTTGGTCATGTGGCTAGGGGTTTAGGATCTTCTAATTCTTTGTGAAGATGCTCTCATATAAGATGTAACTACTCCCTGATTTTTTTTTAACAAACGCCCCTTTTAATTATTTTTTTTGTACGTGAACAGTATCGTCATTTTTCACTTTTTTCCACATTCAGAACTCTGTGACTCTAAATTGGAAAATTCCTACTAGCAGCTATTTCAGACTTACATACACTGACATACAAATTTCCATATTTTAGTAGTTTTATGTCCAAGAAATTCATATTTTTCTTTCTATTGGGACCTAAAAACAGCTATTTGGCCAAAAATGACAAACATTTTGACTTGATATTTTTCAAGTTCTGGAGGGAATGGGATATACAGTATTCCTCAGACATTACAGATGTGGTGACTTTTTCTATCCATATATATATGTGTGTATATATATATATATATATATATATATATATATATATATATATATATATATATATATATAATATATATATATATATATATATATATATATATATACACACACACACATATATATATACACTCAACAAAAATATAAACGCAACACTTTTGTTTTTGCTCCCATTTTTCAGGGGATGGACTTAAAGCCCTAAAATTCATTCCAGATATACAATATAACCATTTCTCTCAAACACTGTTCACAAATTTGCCTAAATGTGTGATATTGAGCACTTCTGCTTTGTTAAGATAATCCATCCCACCTCACAGGTGTGCCACATTAAGATGCAGGTGTGACATCATGATTAGTGCACAGGTGTACCTCAGACTCTCCACAACAAAAAGACACCCTGAAATGTGCAATTTTCTTTTGCCTTATTGGGTGTATGGGCCTCCGAACCAGTCAGTATCTGGTGCGACCACCATTTGCCTCATGCAGTGCAACACATCTTCTTCGCATAGAGTTTATCAGATTGTCAATTGTGGCCTGTGGAATGTTGCTCCACTCCTCTTCAATGGCTATGTGAAGTTGCTGGATATTAGTGGGAACTGTTACACACTGTAAAAATGGTAATAACACAATATTACCACATTATTACCATTTCGACAGCGCATACCAGTTCCCACTAATATCCAGCAACTTCACATAGCCATTGAAGAGGAGTGGAGCAACATTCCACAGGGCACAATTGACAATCTGATAAACTCTATGCGAAGAAGATGTGTTGCACTGCATGAGGCAAATGGTGGTCGCACCAGATACTGACTGGTTCGGAGGCCCATACACCCAATAAGGCAAAAGAAAATTGCACATTTCAGGGTGTCTTTTTGTTGTGGAGAGTCTGAGGTACACCTGTGCACTAATCATGATGTCACACCTGCATCTTAATGTGGCACACCTGTGAGGTGGGATGGATTATCTTAACAAAGCAGAAGTGCTCAATATCACACATTTAGGCAAATTTGTGAACAGTGTTTGAGAGAAATGGTTATATTGTATATCTGGAATGAATTTTAGGGCTTTAAGTCCATCCCCTGAAAAATGGGAGCAAAAACAAAAGTGTTGCGTTTATATTTTTGTTGAGTGTATATATATATATATATATATATATATATATATATATATATATATATATATATATATATATATATATATATATATATATATATATATATATATATATATATAATATATATATATATATATATTAGCAATGATATCCTTAGCAAATGTTGATTTTTAATTGAAAAATGTGTCTTACATTCCTGTTATTTGAAATCATAATAGTTACGACTACGAGAAAACTTACGAGTAAAGACTGGGTTTATTGTGGCAACGTTTTGGTCAAAAGAAATGTCTGTTCCAACAGTCCAACCAAAAAGAAAACTAACATACAGTACATACAGCAAGACAAACTAAAAGAAATACTGTATGTATGTCAGTTTTCTTTTTGGTTGGACTGTTCACTGTTGGAACAGACATTTACTACAGCCGGGCTGTAACTAACTAGATTCAGTTCAGTTCAGTTTTATTTAAGTCCCTTAAAGGGCAATTAGTGAGATGACAGTTTATGAGTGTCTTAACACATCACATGAAACTGTACTGCCTGTGAATGAATTACCCATTATCATGGATGCCCATATTTGACTTAAAATCATGGATCACTGAATGTGTTAATATGTAAATAAAACCTCATTGCTAAATGTTTTGTGCTTACACAACTACTCCAGAATGTTGTTATTTTTCTATATTTTCCAAGGATATTCAACAAAAATTGCAATTATACCTAAGATTTTCTAATTGCAAGAAATACTGTACAATACAGTAAAAGTTGTTCAGGAAATGTGTATGCCTTAATTTGTGTGCAAAACACCCCTTCATTATTCCTTTGTTTAATAAAAGCTGCCCAGCATTTTTGTTATTTTTGGCCAAATAGCTGTTTTTTAGGTCCCAATAGAGAGAAAAATATTAATTTCTTGGACATAAAACTACTAAAATATGGAAATTTGTATGTCAGTGTATGTAAGTCTGAAATAGCTGCTAGTAGGAATTTTCCAATTTAGAGTCACAGAGTTCTGAATGTGGAAAAAAGTGAAAAATGACAACACTGTTCACGTACAAAAAAAAATATTAGAAGGGGCGTTTGTTAAAAAAAATCAGGGAGTAGTTACATCTTATATGAGAGCATCTTCACAAAGAATTAGAAGATCCTAAACCCCTAGCCACATGACCAAATAAGATGCCAAAAGTGCCCTATTTTAGCCCCCTCGGAAAGGACGTAAGATCTTTAAAAATTTGTAAAAAATTCAGGAATGTAATTTTCATTGCAAAAATGTTTCTGTGAACACATCGCAACCCTACAATTACTAGGTAATGGGGACAAAAATCTAACTAGTTTCATATTTCTACTAGGCCCCTTAGAGTTTTAATGAATTTTAAGCGATTTTGGCCAAAATGCCATTTTTGGCTTCCTTTATGGCAACAGATTTGAAAAGAGTGGGTATCATTCAGTAAGAATCTGCAAACACAACTGTGTAGATAGCTGCAATAGAAAGTTATGGGTCTCTGAAGTTGGGGAAAAACGCAATTTCGACATGTGGTGTTTTGACACCAATATTTCAAAGGCCTGTAGTTCCAAAACTACAATGAATTGGGAGCTAATATTTTGCATGTGTGGTACAAACATATGGTTCTTGATTATAGAATTTTTTGAGCAAAATCTGAGATGGTGATGTGGGGGAGTTCCTGAAATTTGGTTGAGTTGGCGCGGAATGACCCTATAGTTCAAAGTAACTCCATACATGAACATAATGTTTGTAACACCCTAACATGGTCCACAATACATCCATAAGATGATTTTAATAAGATGTTGGGGCTTCACCCCAACTGAGCATAACAGTTGTGCGGCTTGTGGTAGATGGGTGGCAATCTTGTAATGAATTTGTCACAAAAACAATGACCGGCCTTGATTATCATTTTAATTTTTATACGCACAGAAATATCATTTAGGATATTTAGGAAGATTTAGATTTAGGAATAAGACTCAGATTTAGGAATAGAACTAATAATAGGTTGTGAGCAAACTAGAAAAAGAGCCCTTCTGGGCACAGATTTCCACCAGGAAATATGCAACAGGTCGGGGGACATACATCTGTATTTAACATATTTCAGACTGTGTTTTATGTCTGTATACTATATACAGACTACAGTATATGTTGTGTATATATGTTGTGTTAATAATTACTGTATATTTATTCTCAATACACGCGACACTCCCTCCCCCCCAAGAAAGCACGGCTACACCCATTATTGGTATGACTTTTATGCCTGCCCGGGCTTAAATGTTTGTTATATCAGGTCTTTGAAAACAGATTCCTCTCCCCCATCAGGCGATACGCCGCCGCACGCTCGCCACAACAATAAACGGCACACAGAATGGCCGGGGCTCGGAAACATTGTAATCAATGGGAGATGCAGAGGGAGGGATCGAGTTGCCGCCGTGTCTGTCTGGGAAGCCTTCCCACGGAAGGGCGAGTCCCGCTAAAGCTAGGCCATCCATTGGTGGCCCTTTTTGAGGAAAACAGGCCGCAGTTTACAGAGATCATGGCTGTTGTGCAAACTTAAAGGAGTTGAAAACACTGGCGACAAACAACAAGAGGGTCAAAGGAGCAAATCCGGCCCTCTATTCTCTCCCAGGCGTCATTGTGCGCCAACACAGCCAGCCTGCACGGTGTGATGTTCTGAACGCTGCCAATGAAAAGAGCCTTGATTTTTCACAGAACGGCTGACCTGCAAAGAGCAGGTGTGTCTCAGATACTGTTTCACACACTTCTCTTTTTTTTTATACCACCCTCTTAGGCTGCCTTCACTTCGCAGCTGACGATACTGACGCCTGATCCAAGCCCCTTATCAGCACTATGGTAACTATGTATAAGTACATACTCAAGTACTCTGCTTAAAATCCAATGTTCATGTACATTTACTTTGCCTGAGTATTTCTGATCCTGAACGCTCCACTTCCACTTCACTACACCTCCAAGGCAAATGTACTTTTTAGCTGCTATGTATTTGAAAGCTATAGTTACGAGCTGCTTTTCAGATTTAGTTTATTACAACAAAGCTTGTTAACCAAAAAAAGCCCTACTTTGTATAGCTGATCTACAAGATCATATAGCGCATCACAACGTGTTGTGTTCTGAGTTTCTAGATCTGCTATTTTGAAAACATCTGTAGTACTTAAATGTTGACTTTGTTGTTTTTATTTTGTATTTGTCTTACTTGTAAGAGTATTCCTACATCGTGGTAAAAAAAAAAAAAAAAACAGTCTGAGTACTTCTACCGTGGAAGAAAATCAACAGTTCAGCTTGGTTTCACGTCTCCTCTCACCCCCCCCCACCTATTTTTTTCCCGTCTCCCTTCAACTCACGTCTTTCACTGGCTTTGAGAGTAACTCAAGATGGCTACAAGACAGATACGATAACAGCAACCCGGAAACTAACATCAATAACGCCAGCCAGATCAGCCCCGGCGATACCTTGTTTTGTCACTCTCACTAAAACCGTTTCCGTTGAGCGTGTAATATTATGCCAGCACAATGATCCGCATGGAAAAAAAAGAAAACGGTCTCATGTTTCCACCCAAAAGGGCTTTTGCAGGGGGGAAACACACAATCCTTTCCTGTAACACAAGGTGAGGAAACAACCATTTTGGTCTTTTGTAAAGCAGAAAGAACATCATATGGAGAATCTCCTTTCACTGGCCTCAGGTAGTTTTGGTTGTACAGCGAGGGACCCTACAGCACAACAGCGCACATTGTTAGGAAGAAAAAGAAAGGAGAATGCACGACTGCTTTCCCACCAACATTTCACATACTATCTTATGAATCATCTTCTAGCATCGTGAACATGTACTTGACAGATTTTGGTCAAGGTTTTGCTTATTTGCCTTTGTTATATGTGTATTTTGTTTATTAAAAAAAACACACATTTCCTCTGCATTTTGAGCCACTCTCTCACTATTTGATTGAAACCTTTATTCATTCTCCAAAATGACATTGACGTCCACCCTCTTTTCAAATTCTCTAGAGATCACATATCAAGAAAATAAACAAAAACAAACGATCGATGGATTGCACTGGGGGAAGCTTGATTCTCTCTGTGAAAAATAAGTCTTAGTTTCTTTCATCCTCTCCCATTCAACAGCAAAAATAATGCAAACTATTTGTTTTCAGAATATTTGAAAAATGATGATTTGGGATGCATATATTTTGCACAGTCAATATTATTATATATGCCATATTTTCAGTCTCTCACTCTTTCTGCCACCACAACTGGTGTTGTGAATTACATTATGTTAACAGAATGGGTGAAGCTTTAGAGACTTACTTAATGTTTTCCATACTGGGGATAAAGACTTAATGACTAAAACAACCAAAAGACCAAAATACTGTACATCTATGACGGGATTAGTGAATTCTACTGTAATTCCCAACAATAGAGAGTTGGCATATACATGCAAGCAGTTTTTCATGACATCTTATCTGTGTTTGTGGTGGATCATAATTTGCAAAACAATCTTGAAGGTTAGCCAGAGATTCAGCTGCCTCTGGCAAAAGGGTTTGCCCTTACTCTGTCATATCGTTGTGAAAACCTTGTATGTCCAAAACCATTCTGTACCATACGATCATAAGCTCGTACATTGTGACACATTAAGATATGTAGTTGATTTGATTTAGCACAATCTAAAAGCAACAAAAAAAACAAAACTCTAGACACCACATTCAAACCAGTAAGATGCCCTGAACACATTCATCTGGTTGACGACAGTCTGCTGGGAGAACACTGGCACTTTGGGGGTCAGTCAGATAAACATATGGAATTAATTCTGTACCGGTTATGTATAGAGTGTGTCTTGAGTTGACATGGTTTGAACAGGAAGGATGGGTGGGGAGGATCAACATAATTGGAATGCTAGAACAGGTCAGTTCCATATATGGAGATATATAGGGTTTGCGATCGTCAGTGGTGGATTTGCTGGCCAGTGAGTAGTAAGTAGTTAGTAAACGCAACCTTATATCACAAAAAGTACCAGGAGTAAATAAGCCCAAATAGCTTATTTGATGGCTCTCTACTTAATAATGATTTGACATGAATCTAGATCTGATGTAATCTAGAAAATCATTGGAGTACCTGAGTAGCCACAAGAATCTAATTGTTTCTATAAGCTGATTGTTGGCCAATATAGTTGACATACACTAGGATGTCAAATCCATAGAGCAAGCAAACAGGAAGTAAAGAACAGAGAGAAATACAGACAACTCAGTAATTTAGAGCTGCATTTTTTGGCGCAACATAATGATAAAGTTGGCCATACATTCACCGGACAGAAAATGTTTCTGCCTGATGTCGACAATGTGAAGTGTACATAAATCAGGCTACTGTACTGCTGACGAACAAAGCACGTCACAGTGTTTGTTCAACAGAGTATGTCTTCATAATCGCTGTATGGCTCTTATCTCTAGCTGTACATTTCCTTTGGGGTTACGCAGTGTGTGATGGCTGAACTTATCTTCTCATGTGTGCGTGTGTAGTGTGCATGCGTGCGTGCATGTGTGCGTGCACAGTGCTTGTATTAGTCCCCACAAGTATAGCAGAATTTGGATAATAGTTATGAGGACCATTTTACTGGTCCCCACAACTCACAAGTTGTTTTACATTTATTTGTTTAGAGTAGTGCTGTTAAAAGATTACATTTTATATCAGAAAGTTAATTCAAATTTTAATCATGATTAATCACCATTCAAACTATTTTCAAACTATGCTCTGTTTTCCTGTACAGGATTTGAACATTTAAAAAAGAATCTGGGGGGAAAAAAAGATCTGTTTATTTTTGTAATATTTATTAAAGTATGTGATCTACAAGCCCCCGATGCTGGTAGATCCCTCAAGCTATACTCTATGGCCTAGATTTTTGTCACTGCTTAACCCCATAACTTCTTTGCCTTTTAAAACTATTTAACAAAAACATTTTTCAATAGTTAAAATGGCCAATCTACAAGCTCACAACGTGTCAATAGATTGGCACCTTGAACTATTCTGAAATGATTTTCAAAATAGTAAAAAAGGGACAAAGAAGTTATGGATAAGGGGTTTAGTGTGTGACGAAAATATAGTCCTATGGCTACAGTACACATCTATACTGTATGTCTCAGTAAAACTGTGCTCTACCATTGTGTTTTTGCTCAGTGGGTTGAGTCAGTGTGCACATGCGTTACCGTAATTGCAGTAAGAATTTTAATAAGATTAATCAACAAAATTAATTAGTGCCATTATTTTATATCATTATACAAGATCATAGATAGTGAAATTTAGGGGGTATATTATGCCTAATCCTACTGGTATCAAATGTCAGAAATAGCAATCACTCACAACCTGTCTTGAGCTTGCACTATTTTATAAAAATAAAATTTTAAAAAGTTAATATTTAAATGCCATTCATGGAATTGCAGCCCTAAACTGTTGATGTCCGCACAAGTATATTAATGATAAAGCACGTGTGTGTGTGTGTGTGTGTGTGTGTGTGTGTGTGTGTGTGTGTGTGTGTGTGTGTGTGTGTGTGTGTGTGTGTGTGTGTGTGTGTGTGTGTGTGTGTGTGTGTGTGTGTGTGTGTGTGTGTGTGTGTGTGAATGGAGGGGGGCAGTAGGGTGCGTCATGAAGACATCGGGAGGAGTTCCAGCGCTCCATTCTGTCTGCAGGACCCCCTGAGATCAGCTCTGATCAAGTGAGACGCTCAGACGTGACTCACACATCGAGTTACTGTACGGCGCTGCCAGATTGTTACTTTAACCCAATTTGTCTCCCCTGAAACTCTGAGCTATTCTCTCTGGCAGCGTGCGAGACCTAAAACATTTTCCCCTTTTGCTTTCGGATAACACTAACAGACATCCCACTGCAGGAGGGATGAAATGTAAGGCTGCTAATATCCATGCTTCAATTAACCACTTGGACCTTCGCATCCTTTAATCTGAGGCGAGCATTTCGGCGAAAATAGATCTGCAAGCAGATTAGGCAAAGACTAGAGTGGCGTTCTATAGACTAGAGCAGTTAAGTGGTTAAAAAAAAAGTCTGTTGGACACGGCACAATAGTATTGAGTATCGTCAGCAGGCACGCACACTGGTACAACATACACACCCATCTGACTATACCCTCTGTCAAAGTTAAACACATCGCACGTGGGCACACACACGCACAGACACGCGTGCGTGCACAGCCACACAAGCACAGACACACACACACAGGGCGCAGAGAGTGTTAAAGGGGCCGTAAGAGTAAGAGTGTGCTTTTTGTAATCTATCTCCAAGCTCTCAGAACTACTCTGACTACTCTAGTGTTCAATGCAAAATACTGTGCTCAAGTCAGGAGACTTCTGGCAAATAATCTCCTTAATGCTGGCGTGGAAAGTGGCATTCTTTCACGGTATAATAAATGCTGCGTTCATGGTCTGGAAAGGGCAGTTGTTTTACAGCACGGTAAAAGGGCAGGCCCCCTCGGATGTCTAAGTTGGCACGTCCCTGCACGCACAAACACACACACAATCACATACAGAGAAAAACACTGACACACCCAGCCACCCCTCCTTCCCCCTATACAGTCACTCTCTCACACACACCCACACAGGACACGTCCCTGTATAATTAGCCAGAGGAGCCACCGCACCGTAGCAGACAATGAGCCTCACCATGCAGGCTCTGTGTGTGTGTGTCTACTCTCCAGTCAGTCAGACCTCCAGCCCTCTCTCTCTCTCTCTCTCTCCCAGTCCCAGCAGCTCCACGTGACAGCCTGGCTATGACCTCATTCTACCTGAGCCCCTACCGGCTCCGTCTCAGCGGACGGCTCCACAATGCCCTGAGGCCAGAGACGAGCGGTGCCAACAATAATTATACACACACGCGTGTGCACGCACGCACAGTCGCACACACATGCATGGACGCACACATACGCGACAACTCGGATATTTTACTTAATTATAGAAGTAAAAGCAGCAATGCCACAAAAATACAAATCAAAAATAAAACATACAATGTATAATAATAATACAAATAATGATAATAAATAATGTAATAGTGCAAACAAGTAAGAGAACTTTTTGACTCGGGTAAAAGTATTGACATCAAATTATGTTCATGCCACATTACCATATTTTTATTTTTATTTTTTCAAAAACAGACTATTTACAAGCTTTGATACACTACAGATGGGCTATTTTCAAATTGCCAAAGGATGACATAACTATAAGTCTTAAGTGGTTCACTGTTTATGTTAATGAGCTTTGTAATAATGATCTAAATGTGCAAAGTGAACTAGTAACTAAAACTGTCAAATGTCATGTAGAAAATAATACAATAATTCCGTCTGGGATACGGCAGAATATAACTATTGAGGTATTGAAAAATGGACACAAAGTCCCAGTCGTTCACAATTGTGCGTAAGTACAGCACTAAAAGTAGTTGTACTGTCTGAGCTCCCAGACGTCTGTTGTCATCACACTCCACTCCTCCTGGTGCTCCCTGCCTGTTTTCAGCTCTCTAAACGCTACGTTAGCCAGTCTGAAATACCCTTAAAGCCGCAAAACGCTGTTTAGCTCCAGCCGGCCAGCCCCCATGGCACCTATGTAGTTAATTGGCGACAGGAAAGGGCTTGTTTGTTCTGTATTTTGGATTAGATTGAATCTTAAGTGCTACCTTGATGCCAAGGTAGCAAAGAGCAAAAAAATATTGGGATCCACCTTAAGAAGGTTACATCTGAGCATTGCATCAGCATCAGCTGTGGGGCCCACTTGAAAATCTTCAGAGCCCTTTATTTTAATGATCAAACAACTGTGTTCAGGCTAGGATCAATGGAACTGATGTAGCATGCCTGTACATTATGTTATTATGAATCAATTAAACATCACCTGCTTTTAAAGAAAACCCACGATTATAGTTAAACCCTTTAAATGGTTGCTGCGCAATGGATGGATGAAAATGAGCGAATGGAATCTCGCACAGTGGACGGCACAGTTATACACAATGGACACTATGAATTGACGTTGTTCATTATAGTCAAATTACAATCAAAGAGATTTGTGGAGAATTAAGACAGAACACCTGAGCTGTGGATGTTCAGCCATATTGTGTGTTGCAGCAGCTCCAACATTCTTTTATCGCATTACATGTGTTAAGAACTATTGTTGTTGGGAGTCTGTGTGCAACATAGCAAAACAATAATGGGATAGCGCATCAACACATCTACAGACACACTTCCACGCGCAAATAAAGATGCCGGCATAATGTATAGTGGCTATTGTTGCCGCAAGCTGCCATTTAAGGATAGTAGAAGCTCCTAAATACGTAATTCAAGGATTATGGTTAGTGCTTGCGGGTATAGCATGGTGTAATAGAGCTGCATGTATTTGTAGATGCACAGTATATGTGCTTCAGAGTCCCGAACGTTAATTGCACGTGGCGAATGACTATTTTTATTCCGATGTTGAGGATTAAGGCTGGTTTCTGGAAGTGCGCGGAAAATGTGTCTCTTTTTTTTCATGCCATGGTTTTAGTAAAGCCCAGGGATTACATCACTGTCAGAGCAGAACCTTGCGAGAGGCCCGTAAAAGCTTGAAGTCATTATTAATACGTGAAAGTGTTTACATAGGAAGGCTAGCAAAATGCACAGAGAGGTGCTGCTTCTATTAGTCATGTCACTTTGACAGGTAAACAGCGCCGGGGCTCCCTGACTCAACCCTAATTAGTGTTTATTGAACAGTAAAAAACTTTTTTAACGGTTCTCGAAAACAGGAAAGCCCTGTAACATTAACTCGAGCGTGCCCCAGTTAATGTTCTCAAGCGTAAACATTTTCCAGTTAACGTCATTGTTAGGCTTTGAGCGGAAATCAAGTGTAACTTAAACAGAGTATTGTCAAATTAGAGCATTTTATAAACAATTACCGGAGCGGCAAGGAGGAGTAGGAGGCGCGCGAGGAGGGGGCTGCGAAAAGAAAGCTGGGGAATCTAGCCATGCCCTTGTCCACATTATGTTTCAGGTACTAAGTAATCCCCCCTCCCTTTTTTTACTGCTGTTTAAGGTTTGGCGTCTCATGCCTTGTCTGCAGGGGCGGATCAATGCATGGGCGTGGGGGGGCAATGCCCCCCAAAATGCCCAGTCTGCCCCCCCCAAACATGATGGCATGCAAAACAACCCAAGATATTTCAAATTAAAGTGCTTATATTTAAAATGATTTAAAATGAAACACAGCTACTGCTACTAACTAAACTACAGCTGTGTCACCACTAAACCAACAGCATTTCATCATTGAAAACAGAAAACTCTCTGAGTCAGACCTTTAGCTTTATGCATGCTGTGTGTCTGTTGCAGCTTCAACAACAACTGATGTTATTATTGATGCTTTACTTGACTAATAAAAGTCCTGTAACTGAAAATGGTATACGTGCGGCTTCATGCGATGAAGCCGCACCCATACCATTTTCTCTTACCCCTCCAACATGTTCTCTTGCCCCCCCCCCCCCCAAATGGGACATGTTACATCCGCCCCTGCTTGTCTGAGATCACCCCCTTTTTTTTTTCTTGGCAAGTTACAGTGTGACTGCTGTAGAACAAGCCTCTCTCCTATTACAAAAGACTGGGCTTAATAAGCATTCAGGCTATATCGAAGCTGGATTCGGTTTCCTCAGATCTTGGAAAATGCTGCCGTAAAAAAGGGGGAGAGAAAAAAAAGAAGCTGAAATTTACTGCTTTGCCCCCTCAGGTTTTTTCTTAAAGGAAGATTCCCCTGCGCGTCGGCTTCCTTCGCTTCCTTCGTTGCCAGATATATATATCGCCTTGCACTATTCGTCAGGCCTGTGGGAGGAATATGGAAATTGTACAGTAAGAAAAGTTTAAAGGCAGGATAATTGGATTTGGGCCAGGGTGAGACACCGCTATAGCACACCCTCTACCCCCCATGTCCTGCAGCATTACAGCTCCCAGCGCTGATCCAATCTGCATGCCTGGCGCGCACACACGCATGCACGCGCATGCACACGCATGCACACACACACACAAGGCTTCAGTCCAGTGGTTTTCAACCAGTGGTCCGCGGACCACTAGTGGATCTCTGAGAGGATTCCAGGTGGTCCCCAGGCTAAATGATGGAAAGTTGGGTAACTCTTTGGGAGCGTGAACATGAAACCAAATGGACCCTTGCGGTCCATTTGGTTTCATGTTTACACTCTCAAGAGTTAAAATATTCACCATCTGAATTAGCTCAAGTCTACACAACTAGAGAATGGTCATTTCGATCTGTAGGTTTGGCTGTTTTGTTTTCTCCGAAATCCAACCTGGAATTGTGGACAAAAGCAGAAGAAATCTTTAGCTTTGGGATCTGTGGGGCTGTAATGTCATCAAATGGTGGTCCGTGGCTGAAATTCTGAACAAATAGTGGGCCCTGGTATGAAGAAAGGTTGAAAACCACTGGTCTATGTGACACGTGACTCGAAGACTTGGGCAATCAACACAGCACTTGAGCACAGCACAAGAACCTATTAAAGACCAGTGGTTCTCCACCATGAGGGATCCCTTTGGAGGGGTTCCAGGGGTTCTGCAGCTAACTGATTGTTGGTTAAAAACCAAATGCACACTTAAGCCCTAGCCTTGGACTCAGGAGAAATATGGAGCTTTTCAGTATTATATTTTAAAATGATCAGATCAAGCATAGTGTTAATTGACGAAGAAACACGAACATGGAGATAAGAGGTTTCTGCTTTCTGCAACGACGGTAGAATGACCGGGTTAGATCATTTTATGGTCTACACAGCCTTAGATGAACACTCTAGACATTTTTTTTAATTACTTGATTCTGTATTTAGATATTTTATATTAATTTTAGCTGCCCCCTTCCTATACAAACCCAATATAACTTCAAATACCATTTCAACCAGTCATTAAAATACACAACCTTTTTTCTGGTGACTGATGTTGTCCATGTTTTTCTTTTTTCTTTTTTCCATTTACTGTTTTCATATAATAATCATAATAATCATTTTGGACAAGAACCTCCTCTAGGAGAGGGTCAGAGCAGCATAAAACATCAAAAGGCATCATTTAAATGGAGTTTGAAGATATAATGGGTTTTCTATGGGAAGGGGGCAGGGCAGCTAATGACATGATCAAACTTTTTTGTGAAATCATCAGGATTGCTTTCCGATGAAGTCCTAAAGCAGTCCAAATATTGATTCCTGTGGTCTATCTAAATTAATTAGCAATGGTGTGTTGCCTTCTTAACTATGTATATTTTTGCAGCCCCCCCCCCCCCCCCCCCCCCCTTAGCAGCAAAAGTTTATTTTAATGTCATTGCATCCATGCATGGACATTTCCAAAAAGTCCACTCTGCATCTCATGGTGGACTATGGACAGAAAATGGACTGCAAAAACGTGCCTACACTGTCACTGTGTTGTAGGAACCTTTCTCCTTTGTAAAATCAAAGAAAGATGCTGTGTGTACATTGTATGTTTCATGTCTAATGAAACATGACAGATATATGGAAAAGCGATCTGTTACCAGTAAAGTGTTCATTCCATCAACAGGCTGTGTGCCCCGCCATCCCCCACACATCCAACAGCAGCTGTGATATTATCTCCGCAAATTCCAAATGACATTTTCTGACAGATTAAAATCTGCACACTACTTTGAGGTGCTTTGCTTAAACAGAAAAGGTTTTGGCTGCTCATTAATGCAGACTAAGAAAGCAGATAAGAAGAAGTAGAAATAGTAGAGTATAATGACATTCAAGTCACCTCCAATGTGCTCACGTCAAAGTTTACAGTCAACCATCGATAACTGCAAGAATATATATTTAAAAAAATGTCCTGGGAAAAATGCAATGCAACTGACACTCTGGGCATTGTCTGTATGGCAAGGAGGTGGAAGATCACATTTATATTGTATTTTAGATTTTATAATTCATCTATTTCACTAGGCTACATCTCAGATGCAAATACCAACATGGAGAGTATGCACTGACATCATACCCAGAAGTTATGCGAAATGCCTACTGAGTGGCAAAACATATATACTTTTCTGGCCTTTATAACTCAAAATTTAAACAGAAATACCTCAGTATCAGATTGCACAATATCAGATTGCATAAAATGACTCCCTTTGCCACTCGATTTACCACTTCCAAGTTAATTATTTGATAGGATTACTAATGCAGATTTAAAAATAATAAAAAAATAATACTAAAAATAATACTAATACTAATAAATAATAAGAAACACTCATTATCCACGTAACTGGCACTCTACTAATCCTATACAGAGCTTTTAGTTGTAACAGCTTACACACACGCGCACGCGCACACACACACACACACGCGCACGCACACACACACACACACACACACACACACACACACACACACACACACACACACACACACACACACACACACACACACACACACACACACACACACACACACACACACACACACACACACACATGCCCAGGAGGAAAGAAAACAGTACAGAGAATAATGAAGATATCCATCCTTTTCCTCACAGTTCCATGCTCCTGGCAGTCTGTCATAAATTGTGCATCTGTGCTTCCGGATGCAACTCCATGTTACGTGAAATGAATGGATGACTGCTGAAAAGTAGTAGCCTAGGCAGTGTTGCCAAGTCTGCCTATTTGTTTTAAGCAACATTTTGGGCTTTCTGTAAACTTTACAGAAAAAACAAGCCTTGTAAATATTGTTTTTTGGGGGGCTTGTGTCTATAGTTGCTTATTTGGATCTAAACCAGTGGTTGTGAAACATTTTCATGTCAAGGACGCACCAAAATTGTATATTTGTCTGTGGACCCGCATCTGGAACATTCTTGGGACTATGTGCAAAACCAAGTACAATATTTAAAAATATATCACATTTTTAAAATATTTTTTGGAAATAGTAGAGCTACAAGCTCAAAATGCATAACACTGTGATACCGGTCACTTGTGTAGCCATTGTTAGAAATTAACCCACAGTGAAGTCCTGTGAGGGAGAGCATGGGTACACCAGGTCTGTTGTAGGTTCAAGATGCCATCTCAAAGCTGCAAAACAAAAAAGTTCTGAATGGATAACCTTCTCCAGCATGCATTCATCACCAAGATCTGTGACAAGACCTGCAGACCTCAGATATGTATTGTCATCCTGTTCATGTAGGACGCGATTGTAGGAATGACACAGGGCATCTCACTCATCATTTCCACAACTGGGAAAATCATTGCCTGTATTCTGTTCAAGAGGCATCATCCGACATCTGAAGAAATCCTCCCTGAATCCCAGTGTGGTTTCCATTCTGCCCGTGTTACAGCTGAAAAATGCAAGGAACAAAAACAAGCGCTGCACTGTACATGGCATTGATTGACTTAACAAAGGCTTTTCGACTCGTGAACCGCGAGGCCCTCTGAAAAACCTTGTCAAAATGTGGATGTCCTGAAATGTACATCCGGCTTCTGCAGCTCCTACATGACAACATGTCAGCACAACAGTTCTCTGCAGTTGCAGTGAAACTGAGCCTTTCAAGGTCAAGCCCAAGATCTCCCACACAACTAACTGCAATATGGAGATGACAATAATTCACTGTCGCCACACAGAGTAAGATCTTCATAGCATACTTGATGATTTTACTGGAGCATACAAGTTCCTGGGATTGCCCCGACTCCTCCATAACCCCACCGACATTGAGGGGGTAGAAAACAACCATGTGGTTCATGTACTTGTTCTGTAAACCTCCGGTGTCCCTAGTCTATATAGAAGAGCCTCCATTGGACTGGCCCCATGAAGTGAACAGAGTTGTTGTATCTCTGCACCAGAAGTGCCTTCATACTGCAAAATCCTGTGCATTGATTGGAATTGAAATCCTGTGCATTGATTGGAATCGACACAGAGTGATCACGGATGAGGAGAAAGTAAAATATTTACTCAATTACCACAAAAGTACAATTTTGAGCTTGCATTTACTCAACAACGACAGTCAGGTTTTTCAACCAGGGAGTCAGGAGGCTGGCATATAAGGAAACGCATGCGTACTGTGCGCGTGCACGCGCACACACACACACACACACACACACACACACACACATGCACACACACACACACACACACACACACACACACACTGCACAGTCACACACTCTGGGTTCCAGATAACTAATTGGCCCAGTGGAGCACGCCGAATCAATTAGCCGGTGAGGCAGTGGAATGAAGAGAGATTGTTGTCATAAGGGCTGAGTCATGCGCTTGCTGCATGGACTCAGATAACGGAGCCCTGAACCACTCCATGCAGGCAGCAGAGCCGTGGCAGTGCTGCTGCGTCACGTTATTGTTCGAGGCCACGCTGGTGATGAGGATGATGGTGGTGGGGAGATTTTAGAGGACAGTTACACCAACGAACGCCAAGTAGGGCGCAAGCTGCTCCATGCTGCTTCTCACTTGGAACGAAAGTCGGCCCTGTAATGGAATATCTGTTTTGTTTGCAGTTTCGTGATGATGCTGCAGTGATCTCAGGCTAATCTTGATGCCTTGTGAGCTTGTAGCTCAGCAATTTGCTGGGGAACCCTGGAACCCTCTCAAACCCTCTCTGTCACAGGCAATACCTTGTCGGCAGCCAGGGCTGACTCTTCTCATATTCCATGAAATAATTATTCAGTCGATTTGATTTAGCTGAGCAAAACCTAGTTAGTTGATTAATCCCATTTTAATGATTTATTTCCATGCTCTAACTATAGCACTATTTTGCCAGTCGGTTGGCTCAGTGTTTTTCTAAGTGTTCCAGTTTTTAGAAGTACTCGTTAGATTACATCCCATGCCTACCACCTGTTTTGAATTTACACATAATGCAGGAGGCCGGAGACGAGGGACAGCTATGGTTGCAACCATTAATTTTAAATCAGTTGCAACCAGTGAAGAACGGTCAAACATTTTACTAATGGTTGCGACCGTTGGGCCAACAGCCTCGGCCGTTGTTCACCGGTCACAATATTAAGCCTAACACCTAAACATAAACTCACGCATTCTCTTTATCGCACGTATTTTCTGTGCAGAAAAAGCCAGCCCCTTTGTAAATGAACTAGAAGGCGCGATTTGTTACTGCCTGTCTGTAACGCCCCTAAGCCTAACCTTATCCTCCAACTGCTTTATAGTGGGCGACCAGTGGTCGCGGTTTCGCCCCACCTGCAGCAGACGTTGCTTTAGTGAAAACAAGTGCTTCCGAACTCTGATGGCAAGATGACCATAGTCAGAATATTGTCAATAGCCATAGCTCCCGGCAGACTCTGTAAGGCTGCAGCCCCCACTTTGAAAAACTGTGTAACAGAACTTGCTTGCTATAGTTAGTTAGTTCCTTGAATAGCTTTGACTGTCATATGAATTGAATTAAATTAATATGATGTGTTACTGAGGCTCCCTGGGCTGGAAACGGACAAGCACAGTCACAAGCTACCCCTTAGTAGTGTTGTTAACTGGTTGTGCGTCAGCCAGACCACAGGATATAGGCTGAATGGGAGTGAACGTGTGCTGGAGGCTGTTTGACTCGCCAGCTGCACCTCAGCTGGGAAGAGAAACGTGATGTTTTGGGCCCAGCGCAAAGGCCACGCAGGCTCCATCTTGGACCCGTCGTAAAATAAGTATCCCCTGCCACCAATCAACCCACAAACACTCGCCCACGCAAACATGCTCGCGCGCGCGCACACACACACACACACACACACACACACACACACACACACACACACACACACACACACACACACACACACACATGCATGCACGCACACACACACACAGATGTATTACAATACTTGTGAGGACAACATTTTTGGTAACCCTTCCATTTACGGTACACTAATTACCAGGTAACTACCAGGTAATTACCTGGTAATAATCAGTAATTCCCTGACAACTACCATGTAACTACTGGGTAATTTCCAGCTAGCTTTAAGTATTTACCCATTAATTACCTGGTAGTTAGAAGGTAACTTGCAGATACATTACTCAGTAATTGCCATATAATTACCAAGTAGTTTTCCTGAAAACTACCAGGTATTACCTGGCAACTGTATTCTCTGACTTTGCATAGGTATTATTAAGGCATTGATTGATCCTTCACGATTACCCATCAGCCCATGATTTGAACTCTGAACTTTGAACTGGTAAAACTGTTAATTACCAAGTATTTACACAGTAATTACACATTATGTTTCCAGGTAAAACCTTGGTAGTTAACATGTAAGAAAGGTGGAACTGTACTGTAAAGTAAAGTGTGCTCTGTTTCCATGATGTTTCCATGTACTTACCTGATAATTGTAGATTATGATCCTTCACGATTACCCATCAGCCCATGTTTTGAACTTTGAACTGGTAAAACTGTTAATTACCAAGTATTTACCTGGTAATTACACATTATGTCACCAGGTAAAACCTCGGTAGTTACCATGTAAGAAAGGTGGAACTGTACTGTAAAGTAAAGTGTGTTCTGTTTCCATGTACTTACCTGATAATTGTAGATTATGATCCTTCACGATTACCCATCAGCCCATGATTTGAACTCTGAACTTTGAACTGGTAAAACTGTTAATTACCAAGTATTTACACAGTAATTACACATTATGTTTCCAGGTAAAACCTTGGTAGTTAACATGTAAGAAAGGTGGAACTGTACTGTAAAGTAAAGTGTGCTCTGTTTCCATGATGTTTCCATGTACCTACCTGATAATTGTAGATTATGATCCTTCACGATTACCCATCAGCCCATGTTTTGAACTATGAACTTTGAACTTTGAATTTTGAACTGGTAAAAAACTGTTAATAACCAAGTATTTACCTAGTAATCACACATTATGTTACCAGGTAAAACCTCAGTAATTACCATGTAAGAAATGTGGAACTGTACTGTAAAGCAAAGTGTGGTCCGTTTCCATTATATTACATGGTACTTTCACTGTAACTGTAGATACAGCCACCACCATTGGCTGTAATAGGGAAGGATTATAATTTATAATTATCAGGTAGATACATGGTAATGTCATGGAAATAGAGTACACTTCCTTTTACAGTACAGTTCCTTGTTCCTTACGGGGTACCTATCAGGTAATTACATGAGTAGTACCATAGAATTACCATCTACCTAGCTGATAATTATAAATTATAATCCTTCCCTATTACAGCCAATAGTGGTGGATGTTTAAAATATACAGTTACAGTGAAAGTACCATGTAATATAATGGAAACAGAGCACACTTTACTTTACAGTACAGTTCCACCTTTCTTACATGGTAACTACCAAGGTTTTACCTGGTAACATAATGTGTAATTACTGCATAAATACTTGGTAATTAACAGTTTTCATCAGTTCAAAATTCAAAGTTCAAAGTTCAGAGTTCAAAACATGGGCTGATGGGTAATCGTGAAGGATCAAAATCTACAATTATCAGGTAAGTACATGGAAACAGAACACACTTTACTTTACAGTACAGTTCCACCTTTCTTACATGTTAACTACCAAGGTTTTACCTGGAAACATAATGTGTAATTACTGTGTAAATACTTGGTAATTAACAGTTTTACCAGTTCAAAGTTCAGAGTTCAAATCATGGGCTGATGGGTAATCGTGAAGGATCAATCAATGCCTTAATAATACCTATGCAAAGTCAGAGAATACAGTTGCCAGGTAATACCTGGTAGTTTTCAGGAAAACTGCCAGGTAATACCTGGTAGTTTTCAGGAAAACTACTTGGTAATTATATGGCAATTACTGAGTAATGTATCTGCAAGTTACCTTGTAACTACCAGGTAATTAATGGGTAAATACTTAAAGCTAGAAGCTAGCTGGAAATTACCCAGTAGTTACATGGTAGTTGTCAGGGAAAGTACTTGGTAAATACTTAGTAATTACTATAGTAACTACCTGGTTGTTACCATGTAATTTCAGGCAATTACTGATTATTACCAGGTAATTACCCGGTAGTTACCTGGTAATTAGTGTACCGTAAATGGAAGGGTTACCACATTTTTAAGACAGCAATTTTATTCATAGACCTATACATTTTTACCATTTTCACCCTTACCCTGTAGCCAGAATAGCTAGCTAGCAGCGTATATCGCAACACAATGTGCACTTCTTAGATCGGGATCCGACACGACACCATTGCACAACAAAGTTGTATAAATCAAATCCAACCTCTACATGTCTCATTTTAATTCTAAGCCTCACAGAATGTTTTCGTAATTGTAGGCCTGACTCACCAAATCATCTGCAAACCGCAAAACAAACATTTGTCTTGTTAGGAGCAGGCAAATTGTTCTCACAAGGTCTTAT
This sequence comes from Benthosema pterotum, assembly GCA_039105355.1. Classification (NCBI taxonomy): domain Eukaryota; kingdom Metazoa; phylum Chordata; class Actinopteri; order Myctophiformes; family Myctophidae; genus Benthosema; species Benthosema pterotum. Next base: position 22,381,431 of record CM076982.1, read on the forward strand.
TTCTCAAATTCTACTGTACTTCTTGGGACATTTGGCTCTCACAAGAGTAATAGAAGCATGCGCGCTCACACACACACACACACACACACACACACACACACACACACACACACACACACACACACACACACACACACCCACACACACACACACACACCCACACACACACACACACACACACACACACACACACACACACACACACACACACACACACACACACACACACAGGCATGTTGGTGTGCTTTCTTCCTCGCAGTTACAGCCAACCAACCCGTGCTTTCTTTGTGTTTTTCCTTTCCTTTCTTTTTTTTTTTCTTCTTTTTTAAATTCCGCCACAGGAACCTAGTGTCCGGGGAGCTGTTACTCCGACAAGTGACTTTTCTTTCCGGTCGTTTGCGGGAGTAATGGCACACAGCACTGCGGTGACGGCCTGCCTGTTATTCCTAGCAACCACTCAAACTGCTCTGCAACATTTACTCCACAGCTTTTGGACGCTTTGTGAGGCGTTGAGCCCTGACTTCATTCGGGAGGGCATTTTTTTTCCTAGTCCTTAAAGGGGAATTCCACCCATTTTCAACATTCTAATATGTCATTAGTATACCTTAGAGGTGCTGGGTGGACATGATGAAAAAAAAAAAAAAGTTTCCCCATTCTATGTTTCCTAGAAATGGAGGTCTGAAGAAAATCATCTTGATGACATCACCAAGATGTATTTCACCATGTTAATGGATTTCTTTAGAAGCTTGTTTTTCCTGAGAGCGTACAAATGGAACCAAATGAACCCTAACGGGTTCATTTGGTTGCATTTGTACGCTCTCAGGAAAAATGGTGAAAATGGGTGGAATTCCCCTTTAACAGTGGCGCAGACAAAGTACTCAACCCCAGTGCTTGTGTGAAAGTATAAATACTTCTAAGATATTCCATCTAATTCAAAAGCCAATCTAAGATGTGCATTTTTTTTATCAATGTACAGGTATTGTTATTATTGCTTTCCAAAAGAAAATGTGAAAACATGCTATGTCAATGCATAAGCTCACAGCTGTTTGGAGAAATGCATTTTGCATGCATTTTGGTTGTCATTATACTTTTGTTAATATATAATGGACTTCCTTGATCCCTACAAATGTAGTGTAGGTCAAAAGTATAAGATTTTGTTTTTGAAATGCATGAAGTGCAGTGAAAGTTTCCAAAAAATACAAATACTTATTGAAAGTATAATGCAGAAAGCGGAAAAAGTAGTTATTTTCTGCCTACCACTGCATTACTCAGAGGTTTGGGTTTGTGTGAGGCGTTGAGCCTTGGGTTCATTTCGGAGAGCATTTTCCAGTTTTTGCTCGGAGCCATTAGTTGCATATTTAAAGGGTTCATCCACTCAATACCTATGTTTGTAATGAGCGATGTCTCCAGGCCATGACTTAAACAACATCAACCTATTGATTTGCTGTCAAATACCTGTTCTTGACTCCAATGTGAAAGACGCAATCTCGATAACATCATTGCGTTATGGGCATGATACATACTGTGTGTGTGTGTGTGTGTGTGTGTGTGTGTGTGTGTGTGTGTGTGTGTGTGTGTGTGTGTGTGTGTGTGTGTGTGTGTGTGTGTGTGTGTGTGTGTGTGTGTGTGTACAGTAATATGATGTGAAATGTGGCAGGAACTATCGGCTGGTCCTACCAAAACAATTAAATTTGCGCTTGCACAGCATACAGTAGATATAACTAATACTACTGTGTCTGTGTGCGTGTCCGTGTCTGTGCGTGCGTGTGTGCGTGAACGTGTGTGAGCGTGCATGCTTGCATGTGTGCACAGATAATCTTGCCAACTGCAACGGTGTCAAATCACTTCTGCATGCGCCCAGTATAGGCAAAGGAACCTAATTCCTGGGTCCTATTATCTTTCAAATCAGCGTCATGGTGGAGCTACACGAGGCCATGATGGCCTACATGCATAGAGGTCTTCCCTCATCATGGGTCGTAGACTTAAAGTCAATTTTCCCTGGAGATCTTACTGATGCAACTACGCAGCATGATGTAACACTTAAAATGTTCTTCAAAACACACACATTTTGCTAACCTAGTTTTCCTCCTGTAGCTTCCTCGGGCTGCAACACACAAATTCTAGACTAGACTGAATATACTGACTGCAATGATCAGCTGGTTGCCTCAATTTGGCTGCCAGCTCTAACTGTTTTATTAGGTCATATTGGGGGCTGTTGTCATTTAAATTCCTGCCCTGGTTCGTGTTCCCAATCTGTCCCTGTTGTGTCAAACATAATTGACACAGTAATTTAAAAAAGCACGTTGCCCTGTTCAACTCTATCATCATGGAATTGGTCTTCACTAAATGACCAAAAAAGCTGCCTTCCGATGGTGTCATTGGTTATATAGTCATGGTTTCTTAATTCTCTGCGGCCGCAGACCCAGTGGATGGAACAGGTGCCATCTTATAGTGAACACAAAAATGGGTGAAACAGTCCTGTAACAACCAGCATCCCTTCATTATAGCCTTTTCTCACCATTTCCCTGTGCCTAGTACCCAGTATAATAATTTATTAACATACAGTACATTAATAGCAAGTGGGCTAAAAGAATCAATAAGATACAGTATCTCTTTGCAAACATAACATACCTCTTATTGACCTTGTAGAGTAGTAGTTTACAGTGGCTGAATACCGTATGGACGTAGAACAGTATTTATTCCTTGTGTATATCTATGCGTATGTTTTCTTCTATTATTTAATAATTATTATTGTGTTTATTTTATTTTTCTAACCTGGGCGGGAGGCTCTGGGAGTGGGAGGACTTGCAGGAACATACTGTACTGTATGTCTAATCTACATGTCAGCACTGTATTTTCTTCTGCATGGTAGAAGAAAATAAATCAATAAAAGGCACATTGTGGATTATTTATGGAGACTATATGCTGTATTGTTTTTTAAGCTAACATTTTTAACTCAAGTCTTTGCTGTTGTCGGTTCCCGGCACAAAAAAGTTCGTAGTTGTGCGTTCAGAGCCAAATATGTTTCATTTTGGGCGTCCTTGACATAAAAAAGTTTAAGAACCATTTCCGTACTCTATGGCTCGGTTTCAGATTCGTTTCTCAGAAAACCAATTGTCGCTCTGCTTAGGAAGTGGTACTATACTTTGGAACATATACTTTCAAAGGTTGTACAAAATAGTTGCCTGCATCCTGCCCTAAATTATTTTCCCTGGGGATTCAGGTCTTGTTATGCTGTCTATGGGGCTGTTAGAATTGGTTGAAAATCCGACTACAGTACCTGATTGGCAAACAGCCTTGTCACTCAACAGTGTCAAACAACAAACATGGCTACCCCCACTATTCTTATTGGTTGGTATGACCCATTCACTGAAGACTGCCACTTTGACAACACCCATCCCATGAACTGCTGTGGTGAGGGAGGGCTTCCAGACTGAAAAAATGGAGTGAAACAAATTATTTTTCAGACTGAGTGTCAGGCAAACAAAAAGTGTAAATGGCAGATAATAGTGTCAAAGCTCACAGCAACGTGTGACGTCATATATAAAACAATCACAGAACACCATGTGTTCTGGAAAGTTTCACATTATATTCCAGGTTATCTTTCATCATCCGCAAGATCATGATTGACTCCTGCTCTGTTGTTTTCTTGCCTGTAATAAATTCATCCGACATTCCATTTGGTAAATAATATGAAGAAACACAATATTTTTGACTGCATGAGACAAAATCGAATAGTTTTCTTTCTTTCTTTCTTTTTTGTAACTGTGTGGACTGTCCCTCTCTGGCTGTTCACTTTATCTCTGAAATCTTGTACTGCATTTGCCCCTACAGACGATCACATAGGTCATTTCAATTACTACAGTAACCTGATCGTAGTGTTGCAGTGTTACAGTGGTGAGGGGCTTCACGGCATGTAGTATAGCAAGATGTGGTGGAGAGACTCTAGGGAGAATGGTTTACTATTGATTTACAGCATGTTTGACCCTATTAGGCCCCTCAGCACCTCTGTATCCACAGCTTCGTGGAAGGCATCTGTGTGTGTGTGTGTGTGTGTGTGTGTGTGTGTGTGTGTGTGTGTGTGTGTGTGTGTGTGTGTGTGTGTGTGTGTGTGTGCGTGTGCGTGTGCGTGTGCGTGTGCGTGCGTGTGTGTGTGTGTGTGTGTGTGGGGGGGGGGGGTTCTGCATGTGTGCGCATACTGTACACCAGGGATGTCAAACTCAAATACACAGCAGGCTAAAAAAGAAAAATTGGTACAACTCAAGGGCCGTAGCCGCTGGACTGTGTTTCAATACACAGGGCAACCGTTTAGGATATTCAGTGTTCCTTAATAGCAAGATACATGCAAAGATGAAACTGCGTGCATCAAAAAGTTTAAATTATTATTAAAGCCCATTTTGAGGTTTTATGATCCTCACCAAGCACTGCTTTCATAGCAAAATGAGAAAGTACCGTATTGTCTTCGGGACCATATTGTCCCGAAGACTACCCGGGTTATAAGACGCCCATTTTCAAAGACTCATTTGTGTGAAAAGAACATTGAATGTTAAATAATGTAAGATGACTCCATTTTTTAGGATGTTTCCATTGGGAATATTCCATATGAGAATATTCAGGCCAATAGGGTATATCAATTGAGTTGAGAAAGTAAAACATATCATGGTATGTGCAATATACCAGAGGGCCATTTCTAATAGTAAATATAATAATTCATTCACAGACCTGATTTTGGCTCCGAGTTATGTATGTATTTGTTTTGTTATGTTATGTGGTTTATTGTTGCCGACAATGTTGTTTTTTTGTGAATTATAACACCATAATGATAAATGCTATATCACACAAAAGTAAAAAATAAATAGCAGAGCCACAATCTTGAAACTGCTTCAAACTTTCAATATTATTTGAATCCTGAAAAGTACCAGTTTTGGACACAATGAGGTTTTTACACAATCTCTCTCTCTCTCTCTCTCTCTCCCTCTCTCTCTCTCTCTCTCTCTCTCTCTCTCTCTCTCTCTCTCTCTCTCTCTCTCTCTCTCTCTCTCTCTCTCTCTCTCTCTCCAGGTTGTGTGTGTGCACGTGCACGTCTTTGAGCCATACAAAGAAGAGAAGGGGGACTTGAGGGTGAGTTTGGGGTAGAAGGCCCCTCCAAGGCCACTGCAGACAGAGGGTTGTGAGAGTTGCATCAGCGAGAGAGAGAGGGTCCATGTTTATTTCATTATGATGTTCTCCCCACGGCTGCCAGGCCCAGGCAGACAGCATGCATACTGTACACTGTATACACACACACACACACACACACACACACACACACACACACACACACACACACACACACACACACACACACACACACACACACACACACACACACACCATCTGAAAGCCCCCAGCCACACTCTAGTGTAAATAAGCAACCAGATACCTGGACAAAAGGTGCCCACATATTGTGCTGCTTTTGGGCACAAAACTTGTCTTTTCTTATTTGAAGGCAAATAGTATTTCTTTTTATTTTTTTGTGCTGAAATAGGTGTAAATACAGTACTTGCTCTATATGGTGATGGTAGGCTAATGTGAACATTGTTCATTGATTCATCATTGATCAGGATCTTATCTGGACTCACACTCGATACAGGATGAAAAATCATTAAAAAAAACTCTTGAAAGCTCTTGATTCACTCACAGTTGTTGAGGAACATCTATGAAAATACCAAATGACTTACAATGTATGTCGACGTCGGTCTGATTGTTAGATTGAAATTACTTGCATAGCACATTAAGAATGCTCAATATCATCATAAGTTGCATTCGGCATTACCTGCGTTAACTTTGTCTTTGAAAATAGCAGAGATTTTCCATATTAAGTCGATGTTGTACTGTTAAAAATGGATGTTGGTCAAGCTCACACACTTTTTATAAATTAACTGCAAGCAGACGATGTGCATGAAAGCTGTAAAATTATGTCCACCCTCTCATGGGACAAATTCAAAGTAGACTAGGGACATTGTAATTGCATGGCGATTCTAAAATGTACATTTTACATTTATTTCTCATGATAATTGAGTGATTGTGATGGCACACCCAAAATGCATCTTATGGACTTAAGTCAAAGCTCTGAAATGTAGAGCTTTAACTTTTTAACCAGAAACGTTTTAGTTCTAACCAAAATAGCATTTAAGGTCTCTAACTTCTCTAGTCTTCTTAGCAGTGTTTTCCGCCAGTTTTCTGAAAAATATGTCAGTCTCCAAGGACCTTTAGACTATGCAATTCGCGAACAATTTCCGTTTTTGTCTCTGGGGGTTTGTGCACTCTTGGTGGTTTGGGTCTTCTCAGGTGCTTCTGTGTTTATTCCTACTAACAACACAGTTTCAAGAGATTAATTACCCCATTAATCCGCTATTGTACTAAAAGAGTGACTTTGAGAGCAGCGTACAATGTAAATAAATGATGAGCATATTTTGATTTATCAGTATCTAATCACTGCCAACACAATTTATTTACTTATTTTTCTTGTCTGCTTTAAGGCAGCGGTTGCTGTTTTGAGAGATGACTTGTCCTATAATGCCCTACATTGTGGTGAAAGTGAAGTCTGTAAAAGGTAGCAAAAAAAAGTGGTGGAGGCGGAGAGTTCAAGTCCAGGGAGGAGGTCAGGGAGCAACATTAGCCCTAATATAACAGCCAGACATCAGTCAGCGCCGCCATGCTTCACTTAGCGCTCTCAGGTACTCTGTGCTGAGTGAGGAACGGAACGCCAGAGCGGATACACAGAGGATTGAACCGCAGGGCGGATGTAATATTTCGCAATTGGGGGGGCAGGAGAAAATGGTATTGGGCGGCGCGGGCGATGAAGTCGCACCCATACCATTACCAGTTACAGGACTATTATTAGGCAAGTAAACATCAATAATAACATCAGTTATTGTTGAATTTGCTACAGGCACACAACCACATGCTGTTGGTTTAGTGGTGCCACAATGGTAGTTAGTTAGTAGCATTAGTAATGTTTCAAATCATTTTAAAAATAAGCACTTTAATTTGAAATATCTTGGGTTGTTCATGTTTGGTGGGGCAGTCTGGGCATTTTGGGGGGCATTTCCCCCCCATGCCCATGCCTAGATCCGTCCCTGCTGAACCGAACACTCGCCCTGCCTAACAACCCACCCACCCACCCAGTGTCCCGAGGCAGATATCACCCTCTGCACTCGTATGGAAAAACTCCACACCACCACCGCCTCCAGGAACAAACACATGCTTATATGCAATTGTGCATGTGAACATCGTCAACTTTTTAAGCCTCCGTATGTGTGTGTTTTTATTACTTTACTTTTGAGGGCCATATGTCCCCGCAAGCACTGCAGCGGTAGAACTTCAGTGATCAGCATTGCTGCGACAACCGCTTGAGTCTGAGCTCTGGCTGCTCACAAGAGAAAAGAGCTTGTTTTTAATGGTTAGAACAGATGTTTTGAGTTGGTTTTACAATTAGAACAGATTGAGGTTGGAGTTGGGGTGTAGGATTAGGCGTTTAGAGGTCAGGTCTGAGATGTATACTCAGGTGTCGTCGTGCTCCGGAAGTAGCAGATCTACAAGCTCAGTGTGTTGATTCATTGGCTATGTTTTTGGGTTAGGGTTAAAAAAATATATATATATATATATATATATATATATATATATATATATATATATATATATATATATATATATATATATATATATATATATATATATATATATATATATATATATATATATATATTTATTTATTTGTCTTGGCGTTCTACAATATGTATGCATTCACACCTATAGTTATACAAACACTTTTGAGCCTGTTCCACATGCATATATGTTGTGTGTGTGTGTGTGTGTGCGCGCGCATCCGCACGTGAGTGGTTGCTGTCCACGGGCAGATATAACATTTCCCTATTGGGGGGGCAGGTGACAATGGTATGGGGGTAGCTTCATTGCCCGTGGCGGGAAGTGTCACGGGTAGGGGAAGCCGCACCCATACCATTGTATGTTTCATCATTAATAACATCAGTTGTTAAGTTGCAACAGACATGCAGCATGCATAAAGCTAAAGGTCTGACTCAGAGAGTTTTGTTTTCAATGATGAAATGCTGTTGTTTTAGTGGTACCACTACTGTAGCAGTAGTAGTGGTTCAAATCATTTTAAATATGAGCACTTTAATTTGAAATATCTAGGGTTGTTTTGCATGCCATCATGTTTGGTGGGGCAGTCTGGGCATTTAGGGGGTCATTGCCCCCCCATACCCAGGCCTAGATCCGCTCCTGTAGCTATCTGCGCTATGCTGATCTAAGTGCGTCTGGGGCCGGCCCCAGTGCTGTAGCTGCTCTTATGTAAATAGAGCTGTCAGCCACTTGTTATGGTCGGGCTGGGAGTCATCAGGAAAACCCTGACAGCCTCTGGGTCCCCGGCCTCCCATGATTCATAGCTGGCTGGGGGACAGAGCGGGCGGGGGTGAGGGGGGGTTAGAGTATGCCCCAATCCAAACAGGGGAGCGAGAGGAGAGGGGATGGGGGGCAGAAAGGAACTTAACAAAAATAAATGAGGAATGTTTTGGTGTTTGTGTGTGGTGGTGGTGGGAGGGGGGGTTTGTTTGTGGGGTGTGAGTTTGGGGGGTGGGGTTTTGAGGAGTGACACCATGCCGATTGTCATGAGGGAGGGAGGTGGGCGAAGTGGCGGGTTTGAGGATGTTGAACTACAATATGAACTCAATGAGTTTACAGCAGGTTTCACTTCTTCGTTGGAGAGAGAGAGAGAGAGAGAGAGAGAGAGATAGAGAGATGGCTCCATGAATGATGCATTCCTGCTGCTCCACCTCTGTCTCTCTCCATCCTCCCCTCCCCACGCTAACTCTCTCCTTCTCCCTTCCCGTTCTCGTTCATGTCTCATTGCCCGTCTGTCTGCCTGTCTGTCTGTCTGTCTGACTGTCTCCCTCTCGCTCCCCTTTCCCTCTCAGTCACTGTCATCTCAGTCATCATGGTGGTTTATCCTTCCTGCACTCTTGGCCTCATTATTTTCCACTTCCTGCATCTCCCTCCTTATCCCCCCATCCTCTCTCTCTCTCTCTCTCTCTCCTCTCTCCTCTCTCTCTCTCTCTCTCTCTCTCTCTCTCTCTCTCCTCTCTCTCTCTCTCTCTCTCCTCCACCCTCATACTGTACAGTGCATTGATTGGCATGAACCAATTTCTCAAACTTCAATTTCCACTAAACCCCAAGGAACACATCGCCTCCAACTATATTCTTGCGTTTGAGTCAAAGTTGCCCGCGCCGCAGTGAGGGGGTTCATAATGATACCGAGGCAGCGGATGATATTTCCGCGGCGGCGGGGTTATTATTTGAATATTACAAACACTTGCTGGAGGTGAATTTGGGGCTCTGTTGCTGAACATTCCCCCTTAATTGCTACATAGCTGAAAATCCTTTGCATTCGGGGACCTAAATTATGGACCCGGCAGAATCCGGGAAATTAATAAATAATGAACTTTCTGAATTAGAATAATTGAGTATCAAGAGTTCTGTAGCGATGGTATGTGTATTCCCGTTGCAGCCAGCATATGCAGCATTGTTGTTAGGTGTCATTATGTTGGCTTTAAATCTAACAGAATTTAATTGGAGGCTGACGTGTTGTGATTAATACCCTGCAGACATGAGGACCACTGAGAGCATAATTCATTCTTTGCACAAAGTAAAGCATATGATGCTTTGCTGTGGGTCATATATTGCTACAGTATAAACGGAAGGCCTAAAATGATGCATGCAAAACTTCTCTAGATGGATGCTTTTCTTAACGTATGTGCTGCTCATGACGGAGTGCTCCGCCACACAGCCTCAAGGCTCAAGGTTACTTTATTTAGTCTCGTTCGAGAAATTTGTCTTGGACATACAGACTTGCAGCAACAAGTAAGACAATACAGGACAATACAGTACAGTACATACAGTACAATAGTAGTGACTGGTACACCTCATCAGGCTTACATACCACCTCCCAAAGTAGTGCTTAGTTAAGTAGTCATAGAAAGAATATAAATATAAATAGAATAAATACAAAGTACCAAAACTAGTGCAACTTCTAGCAGCATCATAACGACAATCACAGTCTTCTCCTCCCTCCCCTTGCCCCCTCCGCAAGAGAATTATTTAGGAGTGAAATGGACATTGGTACAAAGGAGTATTTAAATCTATTATATCTCCATTTTGGAGCCTGGTACCTCCTACCTGACGGCAGTAACCTAAACTCAGGGTACAGTATGTGAGAGGGATCAGGCACAGTTTTTCTTTGCCTAGCTTTTTTTCTATTCTTTTTGGGGGTGGTTTGACTGTACTAGCTTGACCTCTAGACCTACATCTCGTCAACAACACACACTGCTGTTCAGCTCCCATTATACAGGCTGATTAAAATATACTGTATATTCTATACCTTTATATATCTCTAGAAATAGAGAACTTATCCGGTTATCCGGTGCTGTCGATTGGAACATTGCTGTTTTCTGGAGCAAGGATGGACCCATTTTAGCTCATGGCATTGTCATTAGCATGGTAGCATGCTAATGACAATGACCTCACATAGGATGTGAATGCAGTGTGGTTTCCATGGTGTTACACTCTAAGAGGCTCGGCAACCCGCGAGTAGCTCCTAGGTACTAATGTCAGCAGTATTTTTTTGGTGGGTTTTGCCTTTATTGTATTTTTTATACATGGACAGATAGTAGGCTGACAGGAAATTGGGAGAGAGATAAGGGTGATGTGCAGTAAGGACTGTCAGGATCAGGAATCGAACCCACGAGTACCAGCCAGGGAGCCTGGACCGCTGAGCCCAGGCCGATAATTACACATTTAATGGCAAACAGATTGTTTAATTGATGAGCATGCCAATTGGTTTGATGTGGCAATTTATTTTTTCATCAAATATAATAGCCAACCGGTTATTTTCTTCAAAAGTTTCCAATTTCCGTTCAACTATTATAGCATACAGTATGTACAGTATGTAATACAGGGACCACTTAAACTCTTTGTCAAAACTAACCAATCTCTAAAGTTCACAGATTTGCTTTTTTCTTTTTTTTTTTTTAAATCTGGCTGTACCCCGGAATAATGTGGATGCTGGGGTTCAAGTGGTTAAAATAAAGTACTGTGTGTGCAAATCAGTAGCTTTTCTCTCCTTACTTTTTCTCAACAGCGGAGTGTTAATTGAGATTGTGCACACTCCCAGTGCAACACTTACATCAGATATAGCGTGGTATGCCTGCCTCCCCCTTCCTGGCGGCTGCCTTCAGTTATACAGACGATATGCTTCCAGCCTGACCTTGGATCAGTATCGTCTTCTCATACAACACTGCTGATACTCATCAGCATTTCAAGCGCTGGGGCTTTGTGAATATTGAAATTGGCATGATGGTGGTCAAAACAACCCCCGCGCTATCGTCCTTTTTTAAAATAAATTCAATTTAGTCTTCAAAACCCCGATCTCGGAGTGTTCTCTGCGATGATGATAAAAAAAAGGGAAGAAATTATTGAAAGATTTGTCGTTGCAGTTATGCGCGGTGTTATGCGTTACCAGATACAGTATCTGTGAGTGGATATGGCAGCAGACACGAGTTAAATTGATTATTCTGCCGGCTGATTCATCTGGCGTCGAAATGAAAAGGAACGATAATCAGTCTCACCAGTTTGCATTCAGATCAGTCTTTACAGTGCTCATCCGAGCAGCCATCAAACACACAACCTTGGACATCATGCTGCTGAGTGAAGTTGTTGGAGCTCTGCAAGCAGCCAGGTGTGAATCTGTTGATTCCTAGGGGTGGATGTAACATTTCCCATTTGGGGGGGCTGGAGAAAATGGCATGCGGACGGCTTCATCGCCCGTGTCACTTCGTGCCACGGGCGATGAAGCCGCACCCATACCATTTTTCATTACAGGACTTACTGTATATTAGGCAAGTAAAGTAACATCAATAATAACATCAGCTGAAGTGTTGAAGTTGCAACAGGCACACAGCATGTATAAAGCTGGAGGTCTGACTCAGAGTTTTCTGTTTTCAGTGATTAAATGCTGTTGGTTTAGTGGTGTGACAACTGTAGTTAGTTAGTAGCAGTAGTAGTGTTTCAAATCATTTTCAATATAAGCACTTAATAAGCACTAATTTGAAATATCTTGGGTTGCTTTGCATGCCATCGTGTTTGGTGGGGCAGACTGGGCATTTAGGGGGGCATTGCTCTCCCCCATGCCTAGATCCGCCCCTGTTGATTCCTGCATGGGTGGATGGATAGTGTGTGTGTTATGCCCCTGTACTTCATCTTAGAGGCAAACATTGAACGTTTTAATTCACTACAAATAAGGTTTTGACTTTGACTTGTTGCTGCAGTTACTTTTGCAGATCTTGAATATAAACTGAATATATACTGTAACCACCAGGGCCAGATTTAGAGGAGGAAACGTGCATCCTGCCAACCCAATGAAAGGTAATATCAGTTTTCAACCAGTGGTCTGAGGACCACCAGTGGTCCCTGAGAGGGTTCCATATGGTCCCCAGGCTAAATGATGGAAAGTTGGTTAACCAGATTTAACTCTTTGAGAGCGTAAAAATCAAACCAAATGGACCCTTGCGGGTCCATTTGGTTTCATTTTACTCTCAAGAGTTAAAATATTCATCATGTGAATTAGTCCAAAACTACTAGTCCAAAAACTAGAGAATGTAGAAGATTAATGCTCATTTTGATCTGCATGTTTGACTGTTTTGTTTCCCAAATCCAGCCTGGAATTGTGGACAAAAGCAAAAGAAATCTTTAGTTTTGGGGTATGTGAGGCTAAAATGTACTCAAATGGTGGTCCGTGGCTCAAATGCCGAATATGGTAAATACGGTAATAATACATTTTCAAAAAGTTTGAAAGCCACTGCTTCATATGAAAAACTTTGTTGTTCCCTCACCCTGTCTACCCTAGTAGGGCTGGCTAAATCCGGCCCTAACCACCACAAGTCCTACTACTGTGCAAGCTCAGAAGCTCACGCTGTGCCGCTTGTAGATCAGATGTGGAAAATGGACAAATCGGAACATGTGTGGTATACATGAGCTTTTACTTTGCTGCTTTCTTGAAGGGGTCATGCCGATGTTCCCTCAGCTCTATGTTCCCTCAAGGTTAGGGTGTAGGTTTAGGCATAGTTTTACTGAGTTTAAGGTGAGGGTTAGGGATAGGCATAGCCTGTCAATCAGAGTGAGGGAACATGGAGCTGAGGGAACATAGGTACTGTCTCATTTTGACTTTTAGTGAAGTCAATTTGTGAACTGCCAAAAGCCTAGTTAGTATTTCTCTTTACTCAAGTAAGACATCCGAGTACATTTTCCACCACTGATTGATTCGTCTACCGCGTGTAGAAGAAGTACACAGCGACCGCTAGACAAGTGGCAACCTTTTGCTCCTCCGTTTTCACAAGCGCGTTCTGCAGCTGCAATGAAAAGACGTCAGATGAATGGATACCTTTTAGAAACAACAAGGCCTTGTTAGAGATTCAGGGAAAAACATGAATAATCACATTAAAATGGGGAAATGTCAGTGTCACCACCCAGTATCTGTAGATTCGTTGTTTGTTTTCCCTCCATGTCTCTCTCTCTCTCACTGCCTCCCTCTCTCTCTCTCTCTCTCTAAGGCACACCTCAAATATCTGTCTTGCACATCAGCCCTAGCATAAGGTATACACACACACACACACAGAATAAATTTGGATTAATTGCGGCCCTAAAGTCGACCAGCCAGCCAGCTGCGCTCGGCTCTGCGACCTGCTCCCCGACAATCATCTGCCACCTCCTCCATCCAATCCATGCATCCGTCCGTCTGTCCGTCCGTCCATCTCTCCCCTCCCTCCTTCATGCCATGCAGCCACATCATCTCCCTTGTCATTGCAGAAGTCTCGCCCGTTAAAAACAGTAATTAAATCTCCCTGCTCTCATTAAAAATACAGCTGTCTACCCAGGCGAGTGCCGCCGCGGCTCGGCTGCACTAAGCGAATGTAAATTTTCATTTCATGGTGGGTGCTAGAAGAGAGCGATAGAGAGAGAGAGAGAGATGGAGCTACAGGGTATATAGCCATGGCCCTGCCAGCTAGTGTGGTGCATGCGGAAGAACCGCCCCCCCCCAAAAAAAAAATAATTGTCCTTTTGTTTCCTGCAGAATTACATAGGGAAATGGCCCTGTGTGTTATATAATTTGTGGATTAGGTGCAGTCATGAGTCTCTCCATTACGGCTGCTGGGAACAGTGGAGGCTATTCAGGCGGACTCCCTTTTTTTTCCCCCGTTTCTTTTTAAAGAGAAAAGGTATATGGCAGGGATTTGGAAATGTTAACTGATTTTTTTAATTGGCTTTTCCTATTAAAAAAAAAGAAAAGCTCAGATGCTTCTCCAAGATTAACACCGGGGAGGGGAGAGACGTATGGGGGAGGTTAAACGCTAGTTGACATGCAGTGCACATTCCCTCTCCCATTAGGAGGAAGAATGGTCGGCAGCCGATTTTATGAAGATTAAGTTAGACTAAATTAAATGCGTTGTGCCCTGCAGAAGTGTGTTGGTGAGCGAGTCGGGAGAGCTAGGAAGTGAGGTACGCGGTGTCCTCTGTATAGGACACTGTCTGGTTCTCAACGTCGGGTCCGCGGGGCGCCAGGGGGTCCAAGATTTAAAAGAAAACTTTGATTTAAAGGACAACTTTTTTTCAAAAAGGTTCATGTTTTAGGTTGGTATTTTTTCTTCATTTGAATCTTTCCTTTGTTTTAGCGATTTTTGTTGTTTTTAACAGGGGACGGGGCTACCTACTATTGTCGTACTAGACCCCACTACATTTGGCCACAAAAGATCTATTGAATGTGGAGGGGGGGTATTGTGTTATAGGTTCAATATGTCTGTTCTTCCCATTCAGTAAATCCTGTGATCTTTAGTGGCCAAATGTAATTTTCTGGGGCGGTATCACATTTGGTATAAAATACATATATAGCCCCATGCTCAAATGCCCCCACTCCCTGTTATAAACAACCTAAATCACGACAACGAAGGGCAGAAGCAAATTAAGAAAATTTTACACTCAACTTTTAGTTTCTCTATTAACAAACCCAAAAGACAAATCTTGGTTGAGAGAAACTGAAGCTGCCCTTTCAGGCTCTTACATACTCCAGGGTGAAGTGAGTTTGGATGAAGGGTTTTCACCGCTGTCATTTTTTATGGCTATGTACACTCCAGGGTGTAGCCTTAAAAAACGACACCGTGGTGAAAACCCTTCACCCAAACTCACTTCACTCAGGAGTTTAAGCCTTCAAGGTTCTGTGACTCTGAGAGGGGACAAATGCAGCTGTTGGAACCAAATGGACCAGTAGCTCTCAGATATTGACACTAAGAATTGTTACTGTGTAGATTGGGGTCCCAAAGATAACAGTTGTTCCATTTTGTACATTGCAGTGTTGGAGTTAAAGAACCATAAGAGCCCCCAGACCAGGTATTGAGAAACAGTCATAGACCAGGGGTTTTCAAAGTGGAGGACACTAGAAAATAGCAATGGCAGATCTACAAGCTAATTTATTTGCTTTTAATTTGTTCAGCATATTTGGAGGTCATTTTATGAGAACTTTATTAACAATCTCATCGCACAAAACAGATTCCTCTGTCCTATTAAATAATTACCCCTGTCACCATAGAATGAGATTAATCAAAACATGAAACATTGTTCGTTTCAGCATGCTGGAAACGTCTTTTGGGGGAAAAAAATGTATGTCATTTCCGGCTAGTCCATCCTCCAAGGTGATCCAGCTCCTTTTTAATGAATGAGATTAAAAATCTTAAAACGTGAATCTAAATCAAGGATTCCAATTCTGATCGATTGATTGAGTTGTGTAATTATGATTATGAAGTAATCATAAAAATCTTGTGAGGGACAGTCTGACACAAAAGACAGCACAGCAGTTAAAATGCAGTTACAGGGTAAGACAAACTTGGCCAACTGTATATAATGTTGTAACAGTGGTTTTCAACCTTCAATCTTTCAACCATTTTCATACCAGGGCCCACTATTCATTCAGCATTTTAGCCACAGACTTTGATGTTGAGTTGACTCTTGGACCCAAAACCAAGAAGTTTTTGTCTACAATTTAGGAGAGATAAGTGGCAAAATGTTGGTCAAAATAACTATTATTCTACATTTTCTAATTGTGTAGATTCTTGAAAATGAAGTAATTCAGATTCATACTCTTGAGAGTGCAATATGTAACGGGTCCATTTGGTTTCATTTTACGATCTTAAGAGATCGTATAAGGGTCCATTTGGTTACCAACGGTCCATCATTTAGCTGGGGACCACCTCGAATTCTCTCAGCAACCACTTGTGGTCCCTGGAGCACTGATTGAAAACCCCTGGTATGTAGTATATAAGAATGTGAAGATGCAAGGTTTCTCCGTGACAGCATCAGATATTTATGAGCTGATAGGTATCGCACTTTGCTCCACGCTGTTGTACCACCAGTGGCCAAAGTGATTCACAACCCCTCGTGAGGCCCCACCACCAGTTAATCTTAGGCCAAGTCAAAAGTTCTTACTGTAGATGAAGGATGTCACGACTGACCGTGCGAATGTATTCTTTTGGGGGCATGGAAAAAATCTGAGGGGGCATGAAAAATACCTAACCGTGGGCTCCAGGAAAAACACGCTGCGAGCCGCGCTGGATGACAGACGGCTATGCATAAGGCAAAGACGTACTACGGTATAAGTAACGGGCCCTTTTTCCCACGAGCGCTACGGTTCATAAGGGAATTGGATTATTGCTTGCACTCTGCCGCTTGTGGTCAAATAAGGAGATTTCATTGCCTTATTGCTGGCGTTGACTCCGGGTATAGCGGGGAGCGAGACGAGGCGCTGAGAGTTGCACAGCTCTTGTGGTACATTCTGAGAGCCCTCATTTCACTTTCATGGCAGGGGCACAAGGTCTTGAAGATGTGCCTACCTCCTCTGTCAATCACACAGACAAACACGCCGAAGCCAATCTATAATTCAACTCCAGGGGAGCTCATACAATTCATAGGGGCCAGTGTTTGTGTGTGTGTGTGTGTGTGTTGTGTGTGTGTGTGTGTGTGTGTGGTGTGTGTGTGTGTGTGTGTGGTGTGTGTGTGTGTGTGTGTGTGTGTGGTGTGTGTGTGTGTGTGTGTGTGTGTGTGTGTGTCTGGAATTGGGTTTTGTGTTTTTTTTTTTTATACCCCAAGCCCACGCTTCATTCAGTGTCAAGCCCTTTTTGCATTTACTCCGTAACCACTTAAGTCCTGAATAAATATATATTTTTTTAAAAATGCTTGAAATAGCCGATCTACCGGTTTGTAGTGCAGCGCCTCACAGTGTGCCTGGCCTAGTTTGGCTTATGTTTGTTATAAATGTTAGTTGATTTTATACTATAATAACATGTCAAAAAATAACGGCGGGCATGTTGAAAATAGTTATAATCGAGGCAGGCTCCTGACAGCTCAACTGGGGCCGACTGTACCCTCTTTAGAAGGCCGAGTGGCAAAGGTCACAGCGCCCGCTCTCCACAACTCCATTACCTCATCGGGTTGTAGAGAAAAGAAGGAGAATAAAGGAGATGGAGAGAAGAAGAGGGGGCCAAAACTCTGGAAAGGGGACTAGTGGTGGAAAAAAACATTTTCTCAGTTACTGTACTTTCTACAACTCTAAGGTTCCTTTACTTTCCTCGAATACCTCCCTTTGTCAATTTGTCTACTATGCTGTAGTTCTCGAGACATTGTCTCCTCTCAAGCAAATTTTTCGTTGTTTCTGTCTTTTTTTGTCTCGCCCTCAATAGTCTTGGTCTTGTTTCAGTCTTGCCACTCTACACTTCATTTGTCTCTTATCTTGGTCTCACCCTGAATTTGCCTTGGTCTTGTCACAAACTCGGGGGAAATGTCTCAGGTCTCTTTCACACCTAGACCACTCGAGATGAAACAATGCAAAGGAAATGTGCTATATTCATTGTGAGGATCCATTCATAAAGACGGCTGTCTTATACAGAGCGTAGTGTTGGATGACGCCCATATCGCTAGCAGTCCGCAAACCGACACTTAGTATTATACAATAACAACTAAAGTAATAGTTGTACTATTACTACAGAACAACCAAAAATCACTTCAACCTCTCTAGGTCTTGGCCTCGGCCTCGGTCTCGACCCTTCTAGGTCTTGGTCTTGTCCTTGATCCCTTTAGGTGTTAGTCTCGTCTTGAACAAGTCCATGATTGTCTCTGTCTCGTTTTGGTCTCGACCGCACTAGGTCTTGGTCTTGTATTGGTCTCGATTTTGGTGGTCTTGAATACAACACTATTGTCTACCCTGCTGTAGATCATAGAGCCAACATTTCCAGTGTTTCTGCTATATTGCCTCTAAAATTATCAGACTTCGCATCAATAATAGTACATTACACTGATCAAAAGTTTGTTTTGGTTGTAGTTTTGTCCCTACTGCTATATGAGGGACCAATAATGACCCATTTTATTTGATGGCTCCCTGTGTACCCTAGCGTAGGTGCCCTCACTGGTCTCTAAATTGCCTCCCCCTGGCCAGCCGGGGCGCCTGATGGAGGGGACAGGAACTGGTTGGAATAACGCGTTCCTTCCACGCGCTACTGTATGTCTAACCAGGGAAACTCTCCCTTGTCAGGTGAAAAGACGGCAGCATGCATTGAAAGAAGCATGAAGTCAGTCTGCTGCCTCCCCAGGTTGGCGGAGGATGTGTAGACCCCAGGATCACATTAGGTAGTTGGCACTAGGTGAAAAAATGGCTTACAAAATCTTGGCTTTGCATTTCATCATTATTAATACTTTTGTGATTTTACTCATGCACATTTTGAATACTTGGACTTTTACATGTGAGAGAATTTTTGCTACTTTTTTTTTTCTTTCACCACCGGAAGCGATGAGGCCTCATGCCTTGTTAAAGCAGCTGTCCCCATTTTCCCACTAAGGTCTACCACAATGAAACATATAGTCATGCCTATTGCCTGATTTCTCTGAGCTATAAACCTCGCAGGCGAACACCTTTCCATAAATCATGCACAAAAAGTGTCTGTTGCGCCGTGCAGGTTTTGAAGCGCACCGAAAGTAACAGCCATTTGCACTTAAAAGTAAAACTATAAACGTGCAACAGTAATTCGAGCTCTTAGCGCACGCAGGTCTCGGAGTAATCGCTGGTAATATTGTGCACATGTTGTCAGGAGAATGCATCCTAGTAAAGTGGTGGAAAAAGCCGGTGTCAGCATTTTTTTGCTAGAGAAACGAATGCAGGAAGAAGCAGGAAAAGAGACACTACAGCAGTTATGTCAGCAGTTTACATTTATGTCAACATTTTGGATAAATATCGACTGCCTTGACTAGAGGGCAATGTCTCTCTCTCCCTCTCTCTCTGACACTCCTCCTGTGTGTGTGTGTGTGTGTGTGTGTGTGTGTGTGTGTGTGTGTGCGTGTGCGTGTGCGTGTGCGTGTGCGTGTGCGTGTGCGTGCGTGTGTGTGTGTGTGCGTGCGTGCGTGCGTGCCTGTGTGCGGGCGTGCCTGTGTGTGAGATCATGGGTACACGGCACCAGTATGTGTTTGTGTGTGGTATTTTTCTGGTTGATGCTGCTGACCCTGCTGGCTAGGTTTTTTGTGTCAGGGTCCTGATGGTGAGGTGTGTGTATATGGCCACACACTTAGTTATCTCTCTCTCTCTCTGTCTCTCTCTCTCTGTCTCTCTCTCTCTCTCTTCTCTCTCTCTCCAGCAGGAGGGATAGTGCAGGGAGAGCTTCCCCACTAAATGACAGGAAAGTGTCTGTTTCAGCTCCAGTGCTACCTACCACAGAGCAGCGCTTAAAAAAGGAAAAAGCCTCAGAGACCAGTGTCCTAATGTTGTTTTACTCAACCATGACACCAAACTACCACTGGAGCTCAGGGTTCTGGAAGCATATGGACATCATCTCCGCCTTCAGAAAAACCACTGCAACCCCTGCATCCATATTCTGGGCACAACATTAGCTCCAAGAGCGTACAGATTGGCTATTTTGGTGCAGATGGGGGCGGATAACAGAGACAACGCCAAGTCCAGTCCCTCCAACCAGATTGTCTATTTTTGTGTTGTGTCCAAGTAAATCTTGAATGCCACAACATTCAATAATCATATATCTTAAAGGAACACGAAGGAATAAAATAAAAATGTCTGTGTGATGGAATTTACTGAATTATTCTACAACGTACAGTATTACACAACTGCAAGTTGATTTTAGGTATACTATACATACAACAAAGCTTATACACAGGGCTTTTGAGAAGCTGCCGGGGACGACAACAAGGAGTTCACACAAACACGTTTAGTGCATACCTCAGCTAAAAAAAAAATAACATCTGCAACCTTGTGACTCCCAATATGCTCGGATCTTTTTTTTTTCTTTTTGAACGAGGAGCTAGGGCCACTTGTGTGAAGTGTAATCGCAATCCCGCCGCATACGGCTAGCATACGGAGATATAGTTTTCAAAGCCTTTTGACGCCTGCATGCTCTCACCTTTCTCTGAGCGGGAGTGGCGATAATAAAGGAAGTGTGTTTTGCAGGTTATTTTCATGAAGGGGAGCCGTTCAAGCTGGGTCATCTCCGGTGCGTCTCGTCGCCAAATGTTCTATAGCCACTCTTGAAAACACCTGGCGCCTTGTTTCTACTCTTTCCCTGAGCGGAAGGAAGGCGATCTAAAAAAAAAAGGAGGGGAGATGAAATGCTGATTGTCCCTTTCCTGCCTCCTTTTTTCCTCTCTCTTTTTTTTGACGGAAATCAGAGGCGTTGAGGTGAAACCACAACGCCTTTCATGTTTCCTCCGCCCGGTTATTCTGTACTGGGTGGGGAGTCTCCCTACTATATAGCCTCCCAGCTGATTAATCAAAGGGTGCCATCATCAAACATGGATGCTCTCACGGCTCACTGGCGCTTCCAACGCAGCATGTAGGGGTCCACCACCAACCGGGTGGTTGGTTGTCAATGTTGGGTCCAGGGACCGACAAAAGCACCTTCATATGTAACTCTGAGGGAATACAAATGGATTCCAAATCGAACATCATCGTGGGTCCATGTGGACCAAGTTTATTTTGAGGGGCGTCACAGCTTGAAAGGGTTGAAAAACAGTCATTGCGAACGCAGAGAGCCCTTAAAGGTAATAGAGGCAACTTTAGTGTCTACAAACACTCCACTCTATTGGCTCATTATGAATCTGCTGGAGACTGCTGCAGCAGTCTCCAGCAGATTCATAATGAGCCAATCACATTTTAGCCAATCACAGCACATGTGCTGTGATTGGCTAAAACGCTGCCTAACCCCATACAAACCTCTCCCCCTCAGACATTAGCTCCGCCTTGTCCAGAGCCCGACATTTTTTTTTTTTTTTTTTTACATGATTTGTCGACGACAACAAAGTTCTGGATCGTCTACAGGGGTTAAAGTTTTCAGTACTGGGGACTGATTTCAGTCTTGAGGATTCGATAGGGTTTTTTTCTGAGATCAGTGCATGTAGTGATGGCGCGTTGTGAATGACATCAAAGCAGTAGTCAAGTGATCTCCAAACTAAAAAGCAAGATCTGCGTATTTGAATTGGCCAGACTAGCAATAGAATACAACAGAACTTTAGAAGATACTTCTATAAAATGAAGCATTGGCACTCACACATTCAGTGAAGGCAGTCCAGAACTTAAGCGAAATTGGGACATGGTCTGAAAATAAATTTCAGTCTTGGGATTTCTTTTGGCTTTAACCCCTGAGTCTACAGGACTAAGCAAGTGTCTGTCTGCAGGGAAACAGCTGCAGCATCAAAGTAGAAGCAATGTAGAGGGAGAAAAGGCAAAAAATATAGCTATACTGTATATCTATTTTGATTTTTGGCAAAAAGTTGCCTTTATTACCTTTAACTATGGAAGCCAGGCAGAACATGCTTGTGTGCATGTGTCTGTGTGTCACGCTCTGCTGACACCAACCGCCACCAAAGGGCGCAGTTTGGCGGACTTCAAATGCTGCGTTCGCTCCTTGCATCCGCACATCTTACTTGTGTGTATAGTACATGTCATCGTACCCCCATGGTGGTGATTGAAGAAGAGCAATTGTTCGTGCCATATCTGAAGATTCAGGATTCATTACAAGAGAGGCGAGGCGTCTCTGCACCAAGACTCAAGCGCTCCTTTTTTCATGGTGCCGTACATAGGGCCATGGCGCACGGTTCTCTGAGCAGTCACTCACAAAAAAGAAAAGAGAGAGCAAAATAGGAAGGGGGTGTTCAAAGACTGAGGGGAGAACACACACACATCTGACAGCGGAGCGTTCAGACGTGATGACATGCACCGTGAATAGGCCTGTGTGTACCTGCACTTCTGCTCGCCAGGACGCCAAAACCACTAGCAGGAATTTGTAGCACTGGAGCTCCTTCCACCTCCACTTCCACCTACACTTAAAGTAGGATGAAACCCTCGCCTGATTTTAGAATAGTTGCTTTCCAGTTTATAGTTTTACATTATATATTTACACACCAGTCCATATCTAAACAACAACATCAGTTTCTTTTTAATGAAATTATAAGGAAATTGTTTAAAAATTATAGGTTTTGAAAAGAGGGCCGTACAGTCAGGTGCAGAATGCACTGAACTGTAATGACATAACCAGTGGAGAAACCCGCTGGATAAATACATACCGGTATATCAATAAATATAGAAAATCAAACATTTACTGAATGTTTCAAAAAACTGTTGTGCAAGTTCACTGCAAGGCACAAACGAATGTGCCGCGAGGTTGTATTTGCTATTTGAACAGACAGTATGTGGATGAAGTGGGTAAAATTATTTGAGTCTTTGCTGCAGTCC
The DNA here is from genome assembly GCA_039105355.1 of Benthosema pterotum. Lineage (NCBI taxonomy): Eukaryota > Metazoa > Chordata > Actinopteri > Myctophiformes > Myctophidae > Benthosema > Benthosema pterotum. The sequence goes on from CM076982.1 coordinate 22,404,310, forward strand.
TCGTTAGGGTTTAATATTTTTCCCGAATTTGGCCCATTTCAAATCCCGGGATTTTGCCGACAATTTCCCGGGCTCCCGGGAATTCCCGTAAAAAAAATAGAAGGATAAGACAGTTAAAAAAGTCCCCCTAAAAATGCAATTATATGTCGACACTTAATATTCTCAATTGAATAGTGATATTTTATTGTTTTAAACCTTTAATTTTAACAAAATATGAACAATATCAAATACAAATGTAAGCCGGTTACACAAATATTAGCAATGCGGCACGCAAAATAGGCTACTAATTGGAAGGTTAGGACATCGAGAGAAGGAGAGAGAGAGAGAGAGAGAGAGAGAGAGAGAGGAGAGAGAGAGAGAGAGAGAGAGAGAGATGGAGAGAGAGAGAGAGAGAGATGGAGAGAAGAGAGAGAGAGAGAGAGAGAGAGAGAGAGAGAGAGAGAGAGAGAAGCTGACAGCGCGTCTCAAATGTGGTCTTGGATATCGCATAAGGTTGTCTGCACATCACCTCTGCACATCAAGAGGATACGATGGTAGAACGCGCCTCAAAAGTGCTCTTGTACATCGCGTAAGATACGATGATTGAGGCTTGACGATCAAATATTTGGTATGGGCATTTAATACTATTGATTGCAGCTGCGTTTCCAGCTCATCAATGCAAACGAAGCGTTGTTGACTACGCATGTTTTAGTCGCTGTCTGACATGACAACAAGTTACGGGATGCAAGTTATATAACTTATTTTGTATAGCCTATATTGTAATATTGTAATATCAATAGCCTCGGTGGACATGGGGGGGAGAGACAGAGAGAGCGATGTGGTGTTTTTTTTTTTTACCTGTGTTGTAAGTTATTTCACATTGCTGAGTGGCCGTGTGATAGGCCTATACAAGAAGTTGTAGAACGGGGACAATCTGTCGCGAGGAAAATAAGTCAATGCAGTAGTCCAACGTTCTCTTCAGACGTTCATATTTTTGCTAGTGTATGCTATAAGCTTGTCTGCATCTGATTCAATGAATGAAGGAGGATGCGGCATTTGTGCGGTCTATAGTCCTGAGTCCTGACTGCTCGCATTTAGACCACGTGTCGCCAATATTGTGTCCCGCGGGCACCGCGGGGCTCCTGTTCATAGCCCCTCGCTGCATAGTCTAATTATCAGTGATGTTTGGAACTTATGCGAGGGTTATAGATTTGATTTTACCACTCACAGATATCGGAAAAACACGATTTGTGTGGAAAAATTGAGAAAGAAATGATAACCTCCGGGAAGACGGGTCCCGGAGGATTTCCCGGGAGGGAAATTAAGTCAGTTGTACCCGGGCGTCCCGGGAAACCGGGATCCCGGTATTAAACCCTAGTCCTCGTCCATTTGTTTGTGGGGAAATTGGATCCATTCCAAAGTGCAGAACAATCAATTAAACAAACAAAAACACAGATGGCCCGTCTTTAAATCTGACCTCTTCATTTCTTATGGTTCTTCTATCTTTACACAGACATACGTAAAATTAATCATATGAATCCAAATTAAAAAGATGGAACACATCTGCTGTGAGGCAGGAGTCTAATGTGACATGCTGCCTGGACCACTAGGCCAACAGGCAGCCCCTCATTAAGAAAACTTGTCCCTGGTGTTATGGTGCACCCATGTAGCCCTGCCAGAAGCTAATAAGCCTAACACCTTCCCGGGGCCAAGCAGGGATTCCCTGTGGGATGGGTGAGATAGATATTTGGTCTGTCCACGTGGGAGCCATCCATCAACATCACGCATCATAAAACGGTGCTGTCGTGCGGTGGTTGCAGGGCAGTTTATGATTTCATCTCTGTTTGCTGTTCGGTTTAGTCTCCTGCAGAGCTCTCCTCTCCAAACACATCGTTTGCCGTCACGCAGAAACCTTGCATCTCCATTATTTCCACTGACGTGTCACAGTAAAACCAGCCAAAAATAACCTCAATCACGCACACTTTTTAAACAAAATGTCGTGCATGATGTATTGAACAAATTAAAAGCATTAATAACACCTTCTGACTAAAATGCTACATTGAAAACATTGGAAACACAGGCAGGTTATTTTTTCACCCCTTTCCTGAAAACTAACGCTCTTGGACATAAAAGTTTTCCACCCGACGGCGGTGGTAATCGGTACACAAATGCCACGACACCAAAGCAGTATATCACTCTGCAAGGTGGATGATTTCAACATGTGGCCGCTGACTTTGGTTTACTCTCTCTCTCTGTCTCTCTCTCTTACTCTCTCGCTCGCTCTCTCTCTCCACCCCCCACCCCCCCGTTCCTTGAGCCGCTCTGAGGAAAAACAGGAGCCGTGTTTGAACAAGAGAAAATATGAGTGGCCGTACTTTGGCGAACCGCGTAATCTCAAAACGCATTTATGTAAACACAGCCCAGTTCCAATCCCATCCCGCTGTGGCTTTCCGATGGCTTCTGCATCATCCCCTCACGATCCCTACAATAACACTGAGAGCCTCAGGCCCTATTTTCAGATTTCCCAGATTCCCGAAGCTTTGAATGCGACACTTAGTGGTTTTACGAGCGGACTCTCGCTGAGCTGTGTTTGTTTGTGCAGGTAAATGTCTCCACTGATGTCGCTGTTTGATAACTAAGATTAGATTTCGGAATGTACAGTACAGCAAAATCTGTAGTCTTTGCCGCCATCGCAGGCTGCCGTTTGTGGACAAGACCCAAACCACACTAGACAAGACATATTGCAGCTATCGATTCTGTCAGCTCAGAGAGACATTTCATTTACTTTCTTTAGGTGTGTCCTATTTATACCACCAGGCCACTGATGACACATTGCTGTGAATAGATAACCGCAGAGAAAAGATGTCATATCTCATACATAGAGCGGCTTATGTTGGCGTGAGTTTGTGGCCTCTGTTATTTTGCTACTTGTAACATATTGCCTGTGGCTTTCAAGCTAAGTACTTGAAAAGTATCCCAAGTAAGCCACTATATTGACTGACTGAAAACAGTAGACTTTTCTGAAAATGTGAGGTTAGGATATGTCAACAAGGGGTTGAAATGGTACACATCGTAATTCACAACACTCCAGCTGCTTTTTGATTTTTATTTGCGTTGGAATAACATGTTTATGTCTCCTGGGGGGGAAACATTGATGAGATTTAGACTCACAGACCCAAAACTAAAGAATATTGTGTCATTGTTGGATACGATTTGTCCACAATTCCATGTTGTATTGATGTTGGTACGATTAGGAGACAACCACTGATCTGGAAGAACGTTTATATACTGTATGTGTCTGTCTGGCAAAACATTGAACCGATCAGTACATGCCAAACTCCTTGGAGGCTGTGGTGTGTGCATGCGTGTGCGTGTGTGTGTATACTCTTGTACATTTTATTAAAAAAAAATGGCTCAGTACAATGGAAGTACCCAAAGTTGCTATAAAATATCCAGTCAAATATATGTCATCAAAATGATCCAGAGACCATCAATTCTCATGCATTTGTGTTGATTTGAGCATCAATGCATTATGCGGTGTAAGAGTCAAAAAACACACAGAAAATGAGGGACTGTTTTATTTATTTTTTGTTATAATTATCATTTCTAAACTAATAAATAAGCCCCATGAAATCAGTCTTTGTATTTGAAGGACCTGGTCTTTTTACCGTCCTCCTCATTGACATCGGAGCATATGTGCGCGTGCACATAATGTGTCGTGGTGTGTGCGTGTGTGTTTGTGCGCGTGCACCGTAGCAGCAGTGCCGATCGAAAAAAAAAAGAGAAGTGAAAGGAGAGAAGGCAGCTCCGCGGAGGCCTCATCAGCCAGCCAGGTGCGCCAACAAAAGCCTGCGCAGATCCCACCGCTGACCCCTGGGAAAGGTCATGTAAGACTCCAATCTAAATTCCTGTCTGACAAGACCGTTAAAACACCGGCTGAATGGGGCTGTCCGTCCTCAATGCGGTGGCCAAAGAAAAAGCATTCAGGAAGACACCACCACCATGCTTCATGCTTTCATGCTTTTTTTTTTGGGGGGGGGGGGGGGGGCACATCACCGCAAATTGCAAAAAAAAGGGGTGTTCTGCCAGTTTGAGTTTCACCGTCAGCCGCTGTTACAGTGTTTTTCGACTACTGTGCAGATAAATCAACTACAGTACATTTACACATAGCATTTCCATTCCTTAGAGTGCGTACATGAGGTTTAGATATGAGGTGAGATGGATCTTATATTATTCTCTTGCCACTTTCAAGAGTTCACATACAGTATATATATTTTTTTTTCATATGGGTCCTGACACACTCAGTCTGAATTATACTTTAGATTCACTCCATTATCCAGACTGAAAGCACTCTCAACGACTCATTATTTGTATTGTTGACCTATTTCTAGAAAAATAACATCCTTCATTCATTTTTATCCCTCTAAAATGAACAAAGGAGGTCCAAATAATTCAATAATACAAATGATGTTAGTTGTTTGGATTAATATGGTTTTACTGCATGGGCCCAGTGACTCCCACAAAATGACTGGAACTACTTAATATTCACCAAATTCAGAGCAGAACTCCCACCACGGGACTAAGTTCCAAAAATCCATCCCTTTTAAAGAAATTATTTATCATAGGTCGATTTACCAGCCAGATTCATGCAGGGACCGCGATTCACCGCAGTGGGGGCCACCATGTTCTGTTCCTTGACACTGAGTGACAGGGCTGCTGGCCAATCAGCTGCCCTAGTGGGATTTCCAACATGTACTGACAACACCAGAGGCAGCATTACCAGACATGAATTACCAGCACGAGAAAATAATTTCAGGTAGTATTTTGTTCCAGGGTTGGAGCCATGCAAGGGCTTATTTGAAACCGAGCGTAGTCATGTGCGTCGTCATTTTTTTAAGGAGCCATATGCAGGGCTTGACACTAACACTTGCCCGCTTGCCCGGGGCAAGTAAAAAAAAATGGTGGGGCAAGTGAAGACTGCTACCTGGTTGCCCAATCGGGCAAGTGTGCAACATACTGGACCCGCAAGGGTCCATTTGGTTTAATTTTTACGTTCTCAAGAGTTACATCTGGTTAACCAACTTAACTGGGGAACACCTGGAACTTGGGGGGCAAGAGACCATGACCTGAGGGCAAGTAGAACCTGACTTGCACTTGCCCAATGGGCAAGTGCCTCGGAGACCTTAGTGTCAACCCCTGCATATGACTAGCTAGCTAACTGGCTTTAGAAACCGGATTTCCATGGTTTCTGCTGCCGCCGTGGCCTCTGTAGAGAGGAGATGGAGAGGGAGAGAGAAGGGGGAGGGAGGGGGGCACTATATTGGCCTATATTCCACTGAGGCAGTGCCCACAGGCCTACAGTCCCTCTCACTCAGTCACACTGTGACCATGTGCCTATAAGGTTTGGTATCAGTGAAGTGCACACTCTCCATTCACTGCCCTTTTATACCTCTCTCTCTCTCGTCCATCCCCCATCGCTCTCTCTTTCTCTCCCCACTCTCTCTCTCTCTCCCCACTCTCTCTCTCTCTCTCTCTGTCTCTCTCTCTCTCTCTCTCTCTCTCTCTCTCTCTCTCTCTCTCTCTCGTCCATCTACGCAGAATTGGTGGAGTTTGCCAGAAGGTGCTTTTTTTAAGAGCTCCAGTCCTTTCAGCCTTTGACAAGCATGGCTGTGCAAATGTGGATGTGTGACCTTGGCATCAGCTCCCATCCCACTGCACTCAGCGTCAGAGAGAAAGAGGGTGTGTGTGTGTGTGTGTGTGTGTGTGTGTGTGTGTGTGTGTGTGTGTGTGTGTGTGTGTGCGTGTGCGTGTGCGTGTGTGTGTGCGTGCTTGTGCGTGTGTATGTGCCAAAATGCAACTCCAACTTCAAAACAATCCACAGTGAACAAACGTGAGCAATCACCTTGACTACAGTATATTTGTAGTGGTTCCTCAATTCATGAACGACCCACAATTTAATACTGCATGCATCCGAGAACCCCTTTCTAAACACATTTTGTTCCAGAGAGCGGCAGTTTATAATCAATATTCAAATCATTCAACATGTTTTAATAGTAGTTGATCTACAAGATTAGACTCTGTCCAAACCTCAGCTGGTGTCAGCTGGTGCTTCCGGCATGACCGTGACATCACTTTCTGTTTTTTGAATGGTAGTGAATTGCTGGCTTTTCCTGCTAGCTTGTCGCTGACAGTACAACTGTCCATATCTTGCAGTTCTGTAATGTGTTATTGCTGTGCCCTTTTCTTTCATTCAACATTTTACTGTCATTAATATACTTCAGAGATGTTGTGTGGAAATAATAAAAAAGTCCCTTCCATCCTGTGTTTCCATTTCACGAAATGGAGGTCTGAAAATATCATTAACATGGTGAATCACATCTTGATGACATCATCCAGATGTGATTCACCATGTTAATGATTTGTTTCAGACCCTTTTATTCTGAGTATGTACAAATTGGTTCCATGTGTACACTGAAATATTGAAATAGATGGAATTCCCCTTTAAGTTATTATCAGAGACTGATAACAAGTTAATATGATGAATATAATTGATAGAAACGTGGAAGAATTATTATATGACGTCATTAGCCTCGTATAAATATTCAAAAGTGTGAAATTCAGCTCCTCTACTCAGAACCATCCAATCCCCCAGAGTCTTGCTTTCGGTCTGACCACAGCGGGTCGCATCTTAAAACGCCGCGGCGACTCCCTCACCCACACAATTTGTCCCGGAAGCCTTGCGAGAATGAGGCCGCTGACAGATTGCTGGAATGAATGAGTTCTGTGTTGCGTGTGGACAAACATGGAGCGGCTTTAAGCTGCAGCCATCTCAGTCAAGAAGGTTGGCTGGCTCTGGAAGAGGGGGAAAAAAAACACCCGAACTGACAGTGTCTCTCTTGTTTCCCCGGCAGAATTGAGATGCACTGGCAATAGGAAACAACTAACTCTCTTCACCCCCCCCCTCTCTCTTCTCTCTCTCTCCCTCTCTCTCTCTTCACTCTCTCTCTCTCTCTCTCTCCCTCCGCCCTTTCTTCTGCACTCTATTGACTCTGTGGATAATCTTGACTCCCCAGAAAAAATCCTTAAGCAGCAGCTGGCCACAAACCTTGTGCTTGAGTGCTCTGCACATGCATACAATATCTCACTCAGCCCTGGGGCTGTTTTCTCTCTCTCTCTCTCTCTCTCTCTCTCTCTCTCTCTCTCTCTCTCTCTTCTCTCTCTCTCTCTCTCCTCTCTCTCTCTCTCTCTCCTCTTCTCTCTCTCTCTTTTCCTCCTTCGTCTTGGTCCTCTATAGTTATCATAGCCAACATGTCTGGGGGAAAAAAAGAGGCAAGGATTTGCTGGTAGGGACTGGAAAACGAGTGCCAAAACCAACACCACTCCGCACCTCGGTGTGTGGTGGCACGAAGCCAAGTGCAGTTTTGGTTCCAGTCCCTCAGAAACTGTGTGAAGTTGTTGTGGTGCTGCTCCCTGCCAGACCAGACCCCACCGTGAAACCAGAGAGGGACATGTCCGTTTTCTTTCTTCTTTTTTTGCGTTTAAGACACAACAACACGGTGCCCGCAAGTTGAGCGGTGTAGGAAATTGTATACCTGTTTTCAAATGGATTGATTTCTTGTGGTAAACAGGCAGGGCCAATAGAGAGTTGCTTTTAGAGGGATGGGAAACCCTGTTAGGATCGCATTAGCGGTTTCCCCTCATGGTGGGCTGCAGGCATTGGAACTAAATAGTAAGTTAGTCTGCAAAAACTGCAGACTAAAAATCTAAAGTATTGATTTTTAGAAGCTGTAAATAACAAACAATATATTTGCTGTCAAGCAGAACCCCTCCAGAATGTTTTATTTATTATTTTTATGTATGTATGTACGTACTGTATGTACTGTACTGTATTTACTGTAGATATGTATGTACTGTATGTATGTATTTTCTCAATCTCCTGAAAACCAACAGTTATGTGGACATACATGGTTTCCATCCGACACAGTGACGATATAATTTGGGGAGGGAAGTGTGACAGACAAACAAGTTGCTCCCAAATGAGAACTCAGACTATCGTGCACAGCGCTGCGTGTTGTCAGGTTTTATTAGCTTTTTTGCTAGAGGAGGATTACATTGAGGTTTCGGGAGGAGGGGCTGGGCAAGTGGGTTCAAAGAGTAATATCTTGTACGGCTTCCCCTACATCCTACGTATCATTATAGCCTCTCACATCAAACCCTGGGCTGGGCAGCTGCAGATGACACCTTGTTTGAAGAGTTTGACGTTTGATCGGGGGCTCCTGTGTTTGATGCAGTACAAAAAAGTAACACCTTAGCCTTTCAACCCCGGACTGCAACTGTTTGAAGTAACGACTGCACAGAGGGGTTGCAGCAATGCTCTCTGGTCAATGCTTATTGACTTTGGTGGGAAAGGAAAAATAAATAAATGCATGATTCAGATGCTGGTGTTGATGTAACCTCGTCTATGCAGCTGGCTATGCCAGTGGTTCCCAGTGGTAAAACATTTTTTATGTCATACAGTCACAATGATGAAAAGATTTTGGCTATGGACCCCCATTTGAAAATAAATTGTGCCAGAGAACCCACTACAAGATTGGTGTTTCAAAAATATTCCACATTAGTACAAGATTGATTTTTGGTTGTTTTTCCAATGTTAACCCATTTAATGGCAGTGTAGTTTGCTGACACACCATTGGGTTTGAGACTTGTCATTTGATATTTGTAATTTGGAAATGCAAAATCCAGATCAATAATAGAATTTAATATCTTAAATATATGTTGAAATTCAATTTCTAAACTAGAGCAGTGCCTGTTGGGCACTGACCTACTTGGAAAATTGGAAATGCATATTATTAACCAAGTATTACCTGTATGTCTCAGTCCTTTTTATACCCATATATGGAGTTATTTATCAGTCATGGAGTCTTACCAGTTCCAGACTCGGAGAATGGGTAGGGGATTGTAATGCCAGAACAGGCCAGCTCCATGTTGTATATGGGGTATATATGTTGTGAAGTCAGCTGGGTCAATATCAAATTGCAGGACTTTTTGGGTTTGAAAATTTCAGAAAAAAAAGTTTATTTTCTCCTATATATTATTATTTTTTCCTCCCAAGTATTCCTTACAGATTATGTTTCCATTAATTGCCAAGCTCAGGCATAAGTGATTTCATTTATTTATTTAAAAAACTGAGTTGTTGGGTCCTTATTTGGTCAACTATGTTACGGACAAAAAGTGTACATTTTTAGCATTAAATAAATGTAAAATATTTAAACAAATCACTGTTCTTGGAAGAATATCTGTCCTATTACCTACATTTGTGATTACGATCCCCAATTAATAAAGACATTTTTCTTTTTCACCCATTAAAACACCCACATTTGCAGAATGCAATTCCAAGTCTAGATATTTTCTCCACAAACTGCTGGAATTAATGATATTTTCTCGATCAAATTATATGAGCTACATAGTTCACAGCTATTAATTGTTTTAGTCCTTTATACTTTGTTTTGGGAACAATTAAATACATATTCTTAAAAGAAAACCTTTACAGTAACTTAGTTGACAGCATGGTATTAACATGTCACAAGTGTCAACTATGTTACCCAAGTGTCAACTATGTTGCCTTTTACAGGGTAACATAGTTGACATAACATAGTTGACATATTTACTGTTTTCAGGTATAAAATCAACAGCCATCTTCTTTTTTCTGCTCTCTTGCTGAGGCTCTTCTCCAGTACTTTCTCTTTGACCATTTCTCACTCAAATCAGAAACAGTCAGACAGAACATGGCAAAAGTGTCAAACTATGTCAACTAAGTTACCTTTTACAGGGTAACATATAGTTGACATAACATAGTTGACATATTTACTGTTTTCAGGTATAAAATCAACATGGCTGGCTATCAGCCTACACCACATGGCATTTTTACAGAAAGTAAATATTCAATATACAATTGATTTCTTTTTAAATTTAATGTTATTTATTATGAAACTGAAGTAACACTGTTGACATCTTAAAAGTTTACACCTGACTTTCACCCTACTTTATGTTAAATAACTAAAAAAGAGAAGATAACTCATGCCTGTGCCTTTCCCAAACTTTTCATCAGGATGAAATGACATCAGGTGGAGCAGGTCATGTGATTTGGAAATAACACACCTCCTTGGAGGGGGTTTTGTGATGGGTAACTTAGTTGACAGTGATTTTCTCGGACACAGACAAAATGTGTTATTTTTCAGGTTATATTTTATATATTCCAAAAAATAATCATATCTAACAGGATTAGCTAACTTCATTATATAATAAAATGATAAAAAAAAATATTTGATTCAATTCATTTAAGTATTGTTTAAAGGGCCTCTGACATCCTCACGATTTTAGAGCACATCACGTGGTCAAATCGAAAACGTTTTGTAGCGCGAGCGACTGCCCCGAAGGTCCAATCAGCTGGCAACTGAGTGAGGCGTCCTACCTGCCCACCACTACTACTGCAAGTCTGTTGCTATAGTGGTTTCAACGTTTTTTTATGGCTTCATATTCCTAGCAAACCTCATTGAACAAAAAGATGTTTGGTCGAATATTTCAGTTAGAATGCAAATGACGTTGGTGTGAGGTTTCTATTGCTGCTACAAATATATCACACTCGAGTCCAACGCTCGCATTCAACTCGGTCTAACAACGTCTGTTGCAGCGCCGATACACACACAGACAGAGAGAGAGAGAGAGGAGAGAGAGAGAGAGAGAGAGAGAGAGAGAGAGAGAGAGAGAGAGAAGAGAGATAGAGAAGAGAGAAGAGAGAGAGAGAGATGAGTGAGTGTGTGTGTGTGTGTGTGGTGGTGTCGCAAAGTCCCTCCCCTCAGCTGAAAAAGTATCAGGACCGGGTGTAACATTCCGATTTGGGGGGGCAGCCGAAAATTGCATTGATTTAGTGGTGTTTGGTGGGGCAGTCATGACATTTAGGGGGATTGCCCCTCCCCAGGCCCGTGCCTATATCCGGCTCTGATGTGATCTCTCCTTCCCTCTGTCTGATAGCGTATAAGTATTTTTCCTCCTCGGCCGTCGCCGTCTGTCTCTCTTCTCCTCCTCCATCACTAGGTAGTACTAAGACATTATTTTTTGTTGCGATCGCCTTGTTAGTAACTTCATTGGCGGGGGACGACGACAACTGTCATTCGCCAAAGAAGTGTGGAGGAGGAGAGGAGAGCAGCAGACAAGCGGCGGCTCCATTCTTCACTCCACCACCGCTCAACTTACAGATACAGCTCAGCTGTATAGCTGTCTCGGTGGGAAAACACAATACGTGGCCCGGTACCATGGGACTAACGTTCGAAATTGCGATTATGCAACAGTTAGTGTAAACAACAACACCTCAACCCAATGTCATGTACTAAGATGTTCGAGTGAAAATAATAATTTTCAAGTGGATATTTGACCCAGTATGAAGCCATATGTAACGTCAAAACGACTAGCCTGTTGCTATGCTAGCGCCGACTATGGGGGAAGTTACACCTCCTGCGTGACGCACGGCCTCATTAGCCTCTGAATTAGCATTTGTTAGCTCCCCAGGGGGCGTGTCAGAGGCGCTTTAACTAAATAGAAGGTGGTTGTTGTTACATTCGGACAGTTATTTAGTTGACATTTTAGTGATATTCAGCCATTTTGTATTAATAAGTGACTGTTTTCATAGTGAATTACTGTGGTATTTGAAAAGACATGATCATAATGAACATAAAAAGCTTTATTTTTTTACTTTTAATGCAAACACATGCTAGATATATCCCTTGGACATGAAAAGTCCCGCAATTTGATATTGACCCTCTGGACAACTGTGTGTCCGACCAACAAAGGGTACCTCACTCCCTGTGGGGTTGTGGAAAGCGTGTGTCGGATTTGAGTTCTATCGATTTCAGACTTGCATATGTACACACAGGTTTTGTGCATTTACAGATAAGGCATACACATCCTATTAACTTTATATGTACTGCCTGAAAAATAACATTATTATTGTTCAGTCCAGGGGAAGCAAAATAATTTTGTGACTGTCTCTATAGACTAAGCTGTGTATTACAGAATACAATACAGACTACAATACTGTGTATTACAGGATACAGAATGCCAGAGAAGGAAGATCACTGGAGATGCTACTGGATGGCCCGTCTGAAGGTGAACTAGAGAGAATGTTGATCCTGCCCAACACAACCATCAACTATGATATCAAGTAGAAGACGGCTAGGAGGTAGGATCCTTGTTTTAGATTGTCTTTTCTTTCTTTGCTGCTGCTGTTTCTAAGCTGTGGGTATACTAATGCAAGGTACTATTACTGTTATTTTGGGACCATTATATCTGCGTGGCAGTTACTGTTTTTGCCTGTGGAATTGAAGGCTGAATTCAAGTCTATGTGGGTATGTTGAGTTGCATCTGCCGTTGATGGTAGTGAGTTGTAACAAGGAGCACATGTTCACTTGAAATTGAAACCAATGATGAGGATCCACAGTGTGTCTTGTGGCTGACATTTCAGGGCATCCAATATGGTATTGCACAGCCCAATATCCCCACGGGAGGGCATGGTCCTAAAAGCCCTGTGGACCACTGGCCTGGGGCCCCAGGAGACCCCGGAGGACACAGCCCTAGAAGCCCTGGGGACCACTGGCCTGGGGGCCCTGGAGACCCCGGAGGACAAGGCCCTAGAAGCCCTGGGGACCACTGGCCTCGGGGCCCTGGTGGACATGGCCCTAGAAGCCCTATGGACCTCTGGCCTTGGGGCCCTGACAGACAGACTGATGTGTACTGTGGGTACTGTGTGTATGAATGCTTTGGGTGTAGCATAAGCCGCTTAGAGTGATCGTACCCAAGCTGGCCTAGTGGGGCCAACTTCAGGAACTCCTTTTCAAAGCGCATTTGCTTTGGCAATTTGCTCTCCGGTAGTCGAATCGCCCAGTGACGTCGCCAGTTCATCACCCGGTACAGTTCTGGTTTGTCTGCCTCTACATTGACGACAAAGTAGAATTCAGTGGTGTTTATGTTGTTTCTAGCGTGCTTCAGTTCGTTCCGCGAAACAACAAATCTGGTCTGATAGCTATCCTTTTTGGTAGCTTTGACCTCTACATACTGAGTTGTCCCATCAATATGGACCACTGAGATATCGTAGGGCTTACCTGTTTCGCGCCCATTGTTTATCCAGTTTACACTGGCATCACCATAGACCGATCTCAGGTATAGCCAAGCCCATTCTTCTCCACGTTTGCCGACTGCAGTCTCCTTCAGGTCGTCCTGTAAAAGAAAGAAGCTATGGTCAGTGATCACACCCCTTTGGAACACATTACTTCTACATCATACTTGTATGAAGTGAGGGGCACCTCACTCCTTTAAACATTGTGTTATTATTGACATTCACCTTAATATGTGTTGTATCCAACTTTTTCAAAAAGAACAGTGTGGATCTATGTCCATTAGATGTACATTTGGTGTCAGGAGCCATGCTGCACATGCTGAGTGTTGAGTTGCTTGTCTGATAGTCGATGGTCAACTGAAGGAATTTGTTCTGACTTCATGTATTTATACCGCTGCAAGTATGCACAGGCTGCTGCTGATGTCAGCAAATTGGGTGTGATGTCAGAGTGTCAGTAGCCATATATGGTGATGTCAGAGTGTCAGTAGCCATATATGGTTCCTGTCGGACATGCTCAAATATGGAGCATATATATGATTGTGATGGAGTTCCTGTCAGTCATGCTCAAATATGAGCATATATATGATTGTGGATGTATTCAGCCAATAGGAACAAGGTGTACTTGCTTAATAGCTTAAGCCGCGCCCCCTCTTCCCTGTCTTTTATGATAGAATTGTTGTTCAACCATCATCATGTTCAGATTGATGTATTTAATTATGCTTTTACTTTTCTTTTTCACTTGTACTTTTTAAATATTTTTCTTCAGCTTTAATATACATTCTACTGTACACGATATACAATGCAGCGTTTTGGTGACCCCTCACAGTTTCTGCAAGAACTGCCTTTTTAGTTAAGTTAAGTCTTTGACGCTTACCCCACATGAGCGTGTGTGTGTGTGTGAGACTGTGTGTGCCTTTCCCTGAAAACATAAATCATCATCATATCGCCTGCGATGTAAACAAGGCAGTGAGGCCAGACAACATGGACATTATCCTAAGTGCAATGTGCAGTGTGCAACATGAGTTGAGCTTTTGGCATTTTTCAGCCTTAACCGTAGCGCCGAAAATAGCAGATATACAAGCTCCCCAACTATTTACCGTGTGTGACACCGGCCTGAAACTAAATATAAATCCAACATGAATCTACAATTTCAACCACCAAAACTAACCTCTGTCTAACCTTTCCAAATTGTAAGTCTGAAAGAAACAACAATTGTGAACAATCATAATATCATCATCATAAATCATAATATACCCATCCAGTCCCCAAATTCTGTACTTGTGGGGTAAATATTTGACCTCACAAAAGTATAGCAATAATAACACACACACGGCAACCTGCATGGGAGATGAGCAGAGGTCATGAACTTCAGAGTGGGATACAGACGCAGACAGATAAAGTCTCTCCTGGATGAACACATTTCAGGCTTTTGTCTCGACACGCAGCATGGTGGATGCCTCAAACTGTGAGATTAACCGCCGCTGCTGCTGCTTTGGCCCTGGAGTGGCCGGGTCCCCCCGAGGATGTGTAAACTTGACCCGGTCCACTGGAGAGGAACAGGAAATGGGACCAGACCATTTCAAACAAGCGGGGGGATTTGGAATGTCTCTATTTGCAGAGATAGTGTATTGTTCAGTATAGAATATGCAAAATTCAGAAACCACATTAGTATTCATTTTGTACATCCTGTACCTAGCCAAAGTGTTGTAGTTACCGCTATGTAAACATTGTTGAACACTGGTAAATATCAAACCAATGGAAAGAACTAACAAGAGTTTTTGACTAAAAAATGAATACACTGAGCACAGATTCTTCTTATCCTTCCATTCCTTGAATAGTAAACAGCTTAAAGGCCAACATCACATACACCAAGGCCCACCCCCACTCCATCCTGATTGGAGTATGGCCAACTTTTGACCCCAGGGGCCCCTGGACATGGAGGAACTCCTACACTCTATAGTAGGGAACATTAGCAATAGCATTTTTTTAAGAAAAAAGAAAGAAAAACAATGGTTCAATGACTTGGTTTAAGAAGATGTCAATGCATTTTAAATAGTTACTATATCGATTTTAAATCATTGAATCATATCGAATCGTATCGCCAGAATGACCTAGCCTGACCCAGTGTGGTCCATGTATCGCATTGTCAACCATGTACTGTGATATGTATTGGATCGCTGTTAAAATGTAGCGTTGCACCCCTAGTAGCCTGCATATGTATTTAAAGGGGAACTCCACCCATTTTCAACATTCTAATATGTCATTAGTATTGGTGTTGGGTGGACATTATAAAAAAAGTTCCCCCATTTTGTGTTCCCAAGAAATGGAGTTCTGAAGAAAACCACTAACATGGTGAGACATCTTGATGACATCATCAGGATGTATTTTCACCATGTTAATGGATTTCTTTAAACGCTTCTTTTTTCTGAGAGCGTACAATTGGAACCAAATGAACCCGTTAGGGTTCATTTGGTTGCATTTGTACGCTCTCAGAAAAAATGTCGAAAATGGGTGCAATTCCCCTTTAATGTATGTGGGTTTCCACATCTGTACAGTAGAGTGTGCTGCTCTGAGAGAAGGGGGCTCAGATGTTGAAATGTCAACCTCATGGAGGGAGTCCACTGGCCCTATCAGATGGAGAAGATGCCAGGCTGATCTCCTGTCCCTGTTGCTTCTTCCATCCCCTCCTCCAGCACTCAGCAAATTGTGTCTTATGCGACGTATAGAGATGCGCAGTGACGTCACCGCCCCGGTTCCGGAAGTCTTTTCCCCATTCATTTTTCTCATAGACTTTTCGAAAATAATTTATATCAAGACGATTACGCCGCGGCCAAAGCCAACTCAGGTCGTGACAAATCATGACAACAAACACAATATCGTCATATAATATATAATTAGGAAGAAGTAGAAAACGGCATGATACAAGACTTTTTGTTTCGTTTTTCATCTTAGAAATTATTTTATTGTCCCAAAAGTTTGTGTGTGTCATCATGATTCGTCACGACTCGAGTTGCCTTTGTCCGCGGCGTAATCGTCTTGATATAAATTATTTTCGAAAAGTCTATGAGAAAAATGAATTGGGAAAAGACTTCTGGAACCGGGGCGGTGACGTCACTGCGCATCTGTCCACATTTCTCAAGTCACTTCCTTGGGGAACAATTGTCTGTTCAGCCCTGTTCTCTTCATGAGTGCGTGCATGTGTGTGTGTGTGTGTGTGTGTGTTGTGTTAACCCCGTTGGGGGGGGGGGGGGGGGGGGGGGGGGGCTATGCACTTTGTCTGACTCATGCCTTACATCACGCCATCAAGTATGTTTTTAATAGTGAAATTGATATTATCAAAAACATTTATGACAAATGTAAGATCTATCACCAGAAGGACATATTGGGTACCAAATCTAAGACATTTCATCCCATCATGACTATTTTTGTCTCAGTCCTTCTCTGTTGCAGTTGTACACAATCCAGCATTATGATGATGAAGTAGCTGAAAAGAACATTTGTGATGTAATTTGCATCAATATTGCACAGCAACAGTGTGCCGGAGAAAGGTACAGTAAATGTTTGGAAGCAATGGTAGTGCGTATGGATTTGGCTGGCAGGCTGGATTTGTTTTGTGCATGCAGAGATGTGTGCTAATGGAGTGGAATAGGTGAAGGGGTGGATAAACGGCCATGTGCTTAACCCCCTTTCCATTTGGGTAGAAAAGGATAAAGCCTTTTAAAATGTGGTCACCTCACCTCCCCTCTGTGGAAATCATTGTACACATGGATGTAGATTATTCCCCCCTCTCGACTTCCTGCCCCAACAGTGCTCTTCCATTCTCTTTCTCTGGCGGGCTTCAAAGAACAGGTATCCTCAAGCCCCCCCGGAGGCCCCCGGTGATTGAAAGCTCAGATGGGGGGGACGGAGCAGTGCCAAACTCTTATAAAGAATGCAACAGAGGATATACTGTATACATTATTCACATTAACATTCTAATGCTGCTCGCTCTGTCCACATCAAGCACCAACAAACCAAGAAATAAAGTTGTAATTTAAGGATTTCATGGGTTTGTGCCTTTGTGCCTGCCCGGGGGATGGGGAGTAGCAGCAAAAAAAAGCCTCACGTACGAGACCATCTGTTAAATTCATTAACTTCAGGGGAAATAAATCGGCGCATGGGAGCGATTCGGCGAAGGTCTGGCGTTCTTGTCTTTGACCAAAGATGGCATGACATTCTTCTGACAAGCTTATGCCACGTTAAGCGCCGGACCGGGCGGGTGGGTTGGTTGGTTGGTTGGGGCGGTTGCAGGGGGGTGGTCCGGCCCTCCCATTTAACGCTCTTCATCTCCATAGATTAACTGTGACAACTTCAAATATTCTGGGAAATGTTGTTGTGGGGCGTAAAATACTTGGCACACCCCCCCCCCGCCCGCACATGCTGGAGGAGATGTCTAGATGTCAGCACAGCAAGCGATTAACATGTCTCCCATATTAAGAGGAGGGAAGGGGGGGACACGGATATACAAACATATTCATAACCCTCTCACCCCCCCCCCCCCCTCGGGGCGCTGTGCGGCACACAGGAAAAAATTATGACATGAATTATTAATGGTTCTTTATATGTTCCTCAAAACGGTCCTTCTTTGAGGGGCCCGAAATGGTTGAGCTTGTAGATCTGTTGTTTTCCAATCAATATAGAAATGGTTAAACTGATAAGGCCCAACTCTGAAAGCCCCCTGCTCTCTACGGCAACGCTCTGGAAAAAAAAACATTTTCAGTTCCAGTTATCGACCATTATTTTTTCCCTGCGTGGTGTGACTTCTAGATGTCGGCACAGCCAGCGATTAGCATGACTCCCACATTAAGAACAGGGAGTGAAAGAAAACACGGATACATAAACATATTCATAACCACCCCCCACCCCCCCCCCCCCCCCCCCCCCCCCCCCCCCCCCCCCCCCCCCACCCCCCCCCCCCCCCCCCCCACACACACACACACACACACACACACACACACACACACACACACACACACACACACACACCCCTTGGGTGGGCAGGCGATCCGGCCCCCACCGCGCCTGCCGCTGCCACACTAGCAATCCGTTCTCCGCTCTTCTGTAGAAATCGCTTTCCTCCGCCTTGGCGGCGTGGTGTGGTGCCGGACGGCGCGGCTTCCTTTTCTCCACATAATCGGGCTGATATCAAACCGCCGCTGGAAGCCAGATGGACTCCCCGCTGTGCCAGCGGGGCACACACTCGAGAGAGAGAGAGAGAGAGGGGGGGGGGGGGGGGGGGGGGCGGTGGCAAGAAGACACACAAACAGATAGCACTACCGACTGGCATCGAAAAAAAAAGAAAAAAGGGATGAAAAAAGGGATGAAAAAGTAATTATAATAATTGTGTACTCATGGAAAACTAGAGGTGGCCAAATGGAAACAAGAAACTGGTTTTCCAGGGCGATGCTGTAGTGTGGAAGGACCATTTTTGGTGCCAGAAGGACATTTCAGAACCGTTCACGTCTATGGTTCTATAAAGGACTCCTCTTAACTGTTTTCTTGCTATTTCTGTAAATCTACGCTTATCAGATAGAGGTATGACCTCTCCCATTTCCAAACACCTACGTCTATCTTTCGTTAGTAGCGCTATTGTTTGATCCAATCCTGGTGCTGGCAGCTGTGAGCAGCGCTAACCTCCTTGCCAGCTGAGATACTACAATAAGAGACGGACCGGAAGTAACATCTTGTGCACCGATCTAAAATGTCCAACCGGAAACATAGACTAAAATAAGAAATATGATTTTTACATGCAAATTGCTGGCAGTAGCTACCTACAAAAAATTAACAATGCTGGTGGAGGTATAGCGTTATCCTTTTAAGCGCTGTACTTCATTAAATGGTATTTCCGAGCATTGCGGGTCCCCTCCGCTTTTCCCCGTCACCACCATACAGTATCTCTGCGGCGTAAATAACCGCTCTGCATGGTTAAAGGTGTCTCAAACGGTTCCTTGAGAAACATTTGTTGCTCCTCATGGTTTTTGCATTGGAACCATTATATAGCTTTGTAAAGAACCATTTAAGAACCATTTTATCTCTGTGTAGTATATGCCAGGATATATTTATGATTTATCTAATGAGAGAGGGGAGAGGGGGGGATTCTGTAAGAAGCTGTTTTTCCACTGTACTTTCGACAGCGCTCCCAACTAAAGTAAATAGCATACCTCAGGCACTCTCCTCCTTGGGAAGGAAAAAAACTGAAGTCTGCATAATTATTCCTCCAAATTTTGTTTGCTGAGGTATCATTTACCCCCTCTGCTTCCTCGCTCGGTGGACAGAGGGGTAGGTGGGTGGTTGTTGTGTGTGTGTGTGTGTGTGTGTGTGGGGGGGGGGGGGGTGCATCTGTGTGTAAAATGAATTTGTCATCAGGTTTAAAGCTTTTTTGGCAGGCTATCCCGGAGCCAGCCGGGGTCCTTGAAGTGGGGGAAAAGGCTTCTCTCTCTCCCCGCTGCTCGGCTCCTCCGCATCCCAGCAGGTCCGAGGATTAAATTTACGGCTGCTGTCAAAGCCTCTGACAGGCCTTAAAGGGAACCGCGGCGTCTCGCCCCGCTCCCAACCTCCCCCCCGCCCTCCCGTTATTATCCCTCAGAGGGTGCTGGGAGATGGGCCTTTTCATTGGCAGCTGCGGAGCAAGTGGTGCCCCGGTGAGATGGCATAATGTGGCTCCGCTGCGTGCCACTGCTCCTACCGCTGAGTCTCCAGTGTCTCTGCCAGTGTGGCAGTCATTTGGTATTTAGATCAGTCAAATGATTGGAGTGGAGTATCCTTTCCTCTGAGATGTAGTGGAGTAGAAGTACAGTATAAAGCAGGGGCTTTCAACCTTTTTGATACCAGGGACCACTATTTATTCAGCATTTGAGCCGCGGACCTCCATTTGAGGACATTTTTAGCCCCACAGACCCACAAAACTAAAGTTCTCTTTTGCTTTTGTCCACAATTCCAGGCTGGATTTGTGGAAAAGAAAACAGTCAAACATGCAGATCAAAATGACCATTAATCTACATTAATTTACATTGTCTAGTTCTGTAGACTTGGGCTAATTCACATGATGAATATTTTAACTCGTGTTTACACTTTAAGAGTGTAAGCACAAAACCACATGGACCCGCAACTTCCGCAAGCGTCCATTGGGTTTCATGTTTACGCTCTCAAAGAGTTACATCTGGTTAACCGACTGTCCATAATTTAGCCTGGGGATCTCCTGCAATGCTCTCACGGATCACTGGTCCCCGGTCCGCCGGTTGAAAACCCCTGGTATAAAGCACTGAAAAAGGTGCTTACTTCACATTTGAGTACATAAAGTACAGTACCAAGTACTTTCCACTCTCTCTCTCTGCATCTCTCCCCTTTGCTCTGCTCACCCCTTGGTAGATTTGTACTGGAGAAATCCCTCAGGCAAATCGGACTTGAACAGCCATGCATCTCTGCGCTCTCTCTCTCTCCTCAGTCGCTCAGCATAGGCACTTGTCGTGGCTTTACTGTCAGTGCCGGATCAAGGAATGTGCATGATGGCATGGAAACAACCCACGTTTGAAAGATATTTCAAATTAAAGTTAAAATATTGAAACACTACTATTGTGGCACCACTAAACCAACAAGATTTCATCATTCAAAACATAAAACTCTCAGACCTTTAGCTTCATGCATGCTGTGTGCCTGTTGCAACTTCAACAACAACTGATGTCATTATTGATGCTTGCTTGCCTAATATAAGTCCTGTACAAGATATAAATCGTCACAGAACTACATCTTACAACTTACATCCGGGCCTGTTTCGTATGTGTGTGTGTGTGAGAGTGTAATGTGCAGGCAAAGCTGTGATCGTTTTCCTCCATCATCATCTTGAAATTCTTGGATTTGTCTCATTTCCAGCAGCCTCTTTGCATCACACAAACATGTGACACTTCTTAAAGGATATACTTGACCTGTGATTAACTGAATTCAACGAGACACATAGTGGAGCTGAAAGTGTTTTAACCAGTTTATGCCTTTATTTACTATGTCTTATAACCGTGTCACGTTATAATATTGAGAATATAACCAATGCACAACTTGCACGGCGGTCACAATGTGACTGAGCTTACAGTAAGTGGGTTCCTATATTTAACTAGATCAGTACTCGGTAGAGTGTAAACTTGTGCGTTGCGCACAAGTCGGCCATGGCCTACTTGTGCGTGAGCGAAGCGGGCTAATACTCTTGACATTAGTTACACTCACATCATCATTACGTCGTCACCTAAACCGGACAATCAGAGTACCCTAAGTGATGACGGCTGCGATACAAACACAAACACCGAGGACCGAACACAGAACACCGCACACCGATTGCCTTACCTGCACCCACTATTTTTTTAGAAAGTTTTACAACCTTTGCCTATGTAATCTTCATCTGTTGGATAATTCCCATCAGTGGTGGTGGATCATCTCTTTCCATCTGCCTCTGCTCTTTGCATCTGACCCCAGCCCATCTGCATGTCGTCTCTCTCGCCGCATCCATAAACCTCTTTTGGCCCTTCCTCCCTTCTCCCCCTGGCCTGGTAGCTCTATCTTCAGCGTCCTTCTCCCCACATACCCCTCATCCGCTCCCCTGCACATGTCCAAACCATCCCAGACTTATCTCCTGCTTTATCCTCATGTCTTCTAACCTGGGCCAACCCTGAAATGTCATCTTTTTTGTTTCCTTCCGCTTTGATCCTAATGAGAATCGCAGCATCCCAAATAAGAATGTAAATTAATTAACTTTTAAATGATATGTTTTGGTAAGGTTATCGATCAATTAATCAGTTAGTTGATAAGTGGCGTTCTTGTAAACAACACTTCAGTCAGTCTACAAATGTCATATTTTATTCCATAATTAAATATATATATACAGTATGTGACCATTGATGATAAATGGCCAGACAATGGGATTGTTGTATGTGCGTTCCTCAGCTATACATGCACACAGACAGCATTTCATTCACTGAAAACCGCCTAACAATTAAACCGATTATTGCTAACTGTTAACCACAATCGATTAATTTCTATAATCGATCGTCCATTGCTAAATAGCATCCTTAATGCCAAATTCTACCACCTCTAACCATGCTACTTTTTTTAGTGCTGCGGATCCCATGATTCATTTTTCTACAATGAAATGCCCCAAAACAGTTATTTGTGATCTCTTAAAGTAAAGAGAACGATCCACTGCGCTACTTTCTGGTACCTGTTGGACTGCAGGCCAGCGTTGCTTGGCACCATTCCAAAGGATGCTGAACAGGGAATCGGTACGGTACGAGCAGCTATTCAGAAGGTCGGTTCGCTAAAGTCAAGGTGAACCTTGCCTTGAGCACCTCTCAGCTTGTAATTGTGTGGAGTTATAGATTTTTTTTCTTCCTTAGTAACCGGCAGCGCTTCAATTAAATAGAATAGCCGAGCAGTCCTTCCATGCACCATCCATCTCTTGCTTGTTTTTAGCCCTTCCCTCAGATGCCGTGCCCGGACCCCTGGAAGAAAAAAAAAACCTTGGGAAAGTGTTTGTGGGAGGGTTAATGAATTTAGATCAGTGTTTGCAGCAAACACAAAACCCCTCGCCCGTCCCCACCGTGGCGGCCTTGAAGTCGGCTGGCCCGGGGGTCACAGTTGGGTCGCCTCCAAGACAATGCAGGCTGATTAGGATGGCAAACACTGGGGACCGTGGAACCAGGGTCTCCTTGGCCCAGAGAGACTGGCGAAATGCTAAGCCAAGGTTCCACAATAAAGAGAAAAAAGTCACCAGAAAAAAATCCCATATTGAGAGCCATATGTTTAACACAACAATAGGGCCATTGCTTATGAAAGCATAAATGTGTTAATGCACAGGCCCCACATGGAGATGTATGGAGATTAACCCTAACTTCAGAAAAGGGTGAATAAAATATGAAAATAGGATTCCCAGGGATATATTATAACGATACCAAACTATCGGCATACTAATGTAATGGAGTTGCTTTCTCCCCATGTGCATTCTACTCTAGCAGTAATAGTAATGGAAACAGATGCACAAACAAGACAGGGTATATACAGTACGCTGGTGTCCGAACGCCATGAACTCTGCTGGTTATTAGAACCACATTGCGTCGGTGCACACAGAGTCACCTGGGGTAAAACAAATAAATCCATCCATGTCAACTTGTGTTTCACAGCTGGGAGCCCAGACAGAGATATTACGCAGTGTTCTGGGAAAGAGTTTTTTTTTTAAATGTATCATTTTATGTGAGAATGACAAAGGTGATAAATTGCAGCTCCACTTGCGTCTGTGTCGCGTAACAAACTCCCAAGATGGGCTGCAGGATTTCCGTGCTGTTAAGCAGAAAGCTTGTATCTCCATAACACCCCCCCCCCACACACACACACACACACACACACAATGTGTGAACGCAAATGCATCGCTACGTGACTTGTTTTTGCATTGACCCCCAGAATCCTTCGTCTCATTGTGGTTGCAATGCTAACCCTCCACCTAGACACACTGCCACTAAGAGTGTCAGTGGAAATAATCATATTGAATCCTTTTTGCAATATATAAATACTGTCAATCAATGCAATCAGTACTATCTAGCATTGTTTTAACAACGTTAAGAAGAAAATAGAAAGATGGGTTTAATTACTTATTCATGCAGTATAACTACGTTGGTCTATCGAAAAAATAGTGTACTGCGTTCATGTCAAGGTGTGGTTTGTCCAGATGTTTTCAAGTACAATGCAGGGGCGGATCTAACATTTCCCAATTGGGGGGGGGGGGGGGGGGGGGGGGGCAGAAGTAAATGGTAAGGGGGCAGCTTCATCGCCCGTGGCGCGAAGCGACCCCATACCATTTTCAGTAGTGTTTCAAATAAATATAAGCACTAAAATATCTTGGGTTGTTTTGCATGCCATCATGTTTGGTGGGGCAGACTGGGCATTTAGGGGGGCAGTGCCCCCCTGCCTATGCCTAGATCCGCCCCTGGTACAATGTCTATCTACATATATTTGCCAGAGAATCAATGTGTTTACTTAGTTATATCTACAATAATTCATCTCTTTCTTTACATTTTGATAGAATGAATCAATATCGTCATATAGCTAACCAATATCGCTGTATATTTTAGGGATATAGCTAGTCAATATAGTTGTATATTTTAGGGATAGACAGTAGGCTGAAATAGAGAAATAGAGGAGGGGGGTGACATACAGTACAGTGAAGGCTGTCGGGACCGGGAGTCAAACCCGTGGCACTCTGCCAGACTGGATTACCAGCCAAGGTGCCTGGACCTCTGAGCCATATGGCCCAGGCCCATAACTAAATCTTTTAAATAATTATGGAGTCAAAAGTACAATATAAGCCTCAACACAGCGAGTGCAGGTCCATTTGCATAATACCGTCAACCTGAATGAACAGTAATAAGTGGAACACAGTGCTCCATGTGGTTCACTGCACACTGCACTTACAGTACAGTACCTCCTGCCTCGCCTCCATCACTAGACACCACTTTAAAGGGGAACTCCAGCCATTTTCAACGTTCTAATACTGGCTAGACATGATAAAAAAGTTCCCCCAATTCTGTATTTCCTAAAAATGGCGGTCTGAAAGAAAAATCATTAACATGGTGAAATACATCAAGATGTATTTCATAGCTTCACTGTATAGTTGAGGTTATAGAGTTAGCACAACTCTGATTTATTCACAAGCTCTTGTTAATACATTTCGTATAGTTCAATATCCTGTATCAGCAGTCTATGCTTATAGTGTGGATCCACCGTAATTCTGTGGATACCACAAATCCAGACTGGCAAGATGCTGCCTTTCACTGTCCGATCTACCGCCAAACCTGGCACCAACGTTGTTCAAGAGACTGCCATCAGGATAGCCAGACCAGGGACTGCACGACTGAGTGCCACATGCAGGAACACATGAGTTTGACCAACCCACAGCAAAAAACACACACACACACACACACACACACACACACACACACACACACACACACACACACACACACACACACACACACACACACACACACACACACACACACACACTATTTTGATGGTCTGCAATAACAATAGTCATAGAAGAAGCCACGTGTGGAGGCCACATTAGGGGCCCCAGGTGCACTGTTGCTCCAATCAAACATGGCACAAACACTGTTCAGGACTCTGCCATGAGTATAGATGCACACATGCGCTCAAGCACATGCGTGCGAGCACACACACACACACACACACACACACACCCCCACACACACACACACACACACACACACACACACACACACACACACACACACACACACACACACACACACACACACACACACACACACACCAATAAAACCAACAAGGGGGAGGCAATGCTGCAGGAGTGAGTCCAGATTTTTTTTAAAGGCCAATTAACCAGACCGCTCCTCTTTGTTTTGACGGAGCCATAATGAGACGGTCATTAATTAACTGCTGCTGTGTGTTCAAGCACTAGATAGGAGTGTTTATGGAGCTCTGCAAAGTTTAATAAGTTAATGTGCACAGCACGGTTCAGGGCCAAAGGGCATTAGCTCTTAATTAGGGTCAAACACAAACAGTTTGCGAATGAATAATTTGTCGACAAGTGCAAATATTTCATTCAGTTTCATTGAGGACGGAGAGATGAACGTAGGGAGGGAAAGACATCAATTGTGAAGTTATTGGTCTCTCCAAAACAGTGAGAGTGAGACTATATAGACCTATGTTGTACCTACAATATCAGAGCCATAGTCACAGAGTTATGGCCATTTATAGTGTTTAACACTGCTATAGCTCCCCATAGTTATGTGTTCAATGTAGTCCTAGTCTTTGTCTTTAGATCTTGTACTCCTAGTCAAAAACATTTTAGGTTTGAATACGGAATACACATGCCTACATACTGTATATTTATAGTTTTAATAAGAAACATGTCTCATTTTAAAAACTAAGATTTAAACTTTTGAAAAGTCCCATTTAGTCTTATGCAATTGTTTATTGTTAGTCTAGTCTTTGTTGACTAAACTTCAAAAACCTTAGTCGACTTAGTCTTTATCTTTAGTCTTGGTGATCAAAATAAACACTGGTGTGTGTATGCATATTATTCCAACATCCAGAGTGTGACCCTGTTGTCCTGCCTGCCCCTACACTGTAGGGCCTACAGTGTCCCAGCGAGGCCAGTGGGGGTGGGTGGTGGATTGGTGGCAGATGTAGTGGGATGTGTGGGAGAGGCTGAGGTGGGAGGGTCCGGGCAGGGAGGAGGAGAGGTTAGGTGGAGGTTTGGGTTGCTTTGGGGGGTGGAGTTCTAGGGTTTAGAGAGTGTAGAGGGTCTGTGTGTGCTGTGGGAACCCCAAACTCCCTGTTCGACACCCCCCCTCCCCAACGCACGGGTTACACACACACGCACACACGCACACGCACACACACACACACACACACACACACACACACACACACACACACACACACACACACACACACACACACACACACACACACATCTTTTCTGACTTAGGGAAAAAAGGCCATTGCTTCCCGGCTGTTTAGAAACGTTGTATCTCGTTTCAACTTGTGTCTTTGTTCCTTTCTTTTCTCTTGCGTCTTTTTTTTTTTTGCCCTACTTCGTCTGAATCCTTGCATTCTTGTAGATGTATGTGTTTTTGTTTTGTTTCATACGTACAGTACCAATGAAAGTATTTACAATGTCACTGAAATTATTAACCAATAATTACAACTACATTGGACCCATTGGAAGTATTCTTCTTTTTCTTCCTATTTTGGCCGCATATGCTATAATATAGAGGGATTTAAACGTTGCAAAAAGAAACAGAAGTTTATTTTTTTAAATATTTAGCAGAATACGTGACCTACAAGCCCCCAATGCTTGTAGATCCCTCGATGGCTCTGGTTACAGGGAGGCACACAGCTAACTCCGTAAAACCGTGATCTACCTTTTTTTTTCAAAGACAAATTTCTCAGTGGGTTGAGTCAGTGTGCACATGCGTTAAGTGTGTTAAATGTAATTGGATTAATCAGCAAAATTAATGAATGCTCATATTTATATATATATATATATATAATATATAACCACAGCGGCGATTTGCAATGCAAATCCACAAGGGGAGGGGAGTGGTATTGGGGGAGGTTCAGGAATCAATGGTCCTGTATCAATCTGCTGACTGCTAATGTCTTCCCCGCACATTCTGATTCTTGACTCCCCAACACACACACACACACACACACACACACACACACACACACACACACACACACACACACACACACACACACGCACTATCGACATTGTCAGCCCCTTCTCCTCCCCCATAGCCCTGCCCCACCCCACCCCTTGTCCCGTCCTCTCTGTTGCTGGGCCAATGGTCCCACATTAGGGGTGCAGGAAAGAAAACCCACAGCTCACAGGGGCCGCGGCTTTGAAGAGAGGGAGGCAGTAACTGTCACTCAAGAGATGTGTTTAGCAGGTTCGGAGGCCAACGACATAATGGCCTGAATGGACGCCAAAGACAGAGAAAAGATTGAAGGGGGAGATTGGAAGGCCAGGGGGGTTTGTGTGTGTGTGTGTGTGTGTGTGTGTGTGTGTGTGTGTGTGTGTGTGTGTGTGTGTGTGTGTGTGTGTGTGTGTGTGTGTGTGTGTGTGTGTGTGTGTGTGTGTGTGTGTGTGTGTGTGTGTGTGTGTGTGTGTGTGTGTGTGTGTGCCTGCGTACGTGTCAGGGACGGATGTAACATGTCCCATTTGTGGGGGGCAAGAGAACATGTTGGAGGGGCAAGAGAAAATGGTATGGGTCCTGTAACCATTTTCGGTTACAGGACTTTTATTAGTCAAGTAAAGCATCAATAAATAACATCAGTTGTTGAAGTTGCAACAGACACGCAGCATGCATAAAGCTAAAGGTCTGACTCAGAGAGTTTTCTGTTTTCAATGATGAAATGCTGTTGGTTTAGTGGTGCAAAAATTGTAGTTAGTAGCAGTAGTAGTGTTTCAAATCATTTTAAATATAAGCACTTTAATTTGAAATATCTTGGGTTGTTTTGCATGGCATCGTGTTTGGGGGGGCAGACTGGGTATTTAGGGGGGCACTGCCCTCCCATGCCCATGCCTAGATCCGCCCCTGGTGCGTGTGTGCGGTGCGTCCGTGCACGCGCGTGTGTGAGAGTGTGTGTGTGTGTGTTTGAGAAAAAGAGGGAGAGAGATGGGGTTGTGTGTGTGTAGGGGGGGCAAGGGTTGGAGAAGGCAACATACTAACCCTTGTGGTCATTGTCATAATATCCCAATTTGTGTCACAAATCCTGTCAGAGCGACACGGCGAATCAGTGGCAGAATAGGTTGAGTGTCAGGTGACAGCGCTGCATGAATTACAACGACAAAGGATGCATTCACATCTCCGCCCGGCCCGGCCAGTCACCGCTGGTCAATACACTTGAGACGGGATAGGACAGAAGGGCTAGAGCTGACTCATTGTGGACAGTAACGCAATATTTACTCACCTGCGTACTGTGCTTGAGCGAGGCGTGCGTCGGTACTTTTTACTGTTGGAGAGTTTCACAACCCTTGCATTTCAAAGGCAGATGTTAATTGTGCTTTTGTTTACTTTACTGCATTGTCTATAAGGGACAAAGTTCATTATGAATAAAACACTAAGACCTAAGTACAGTGAAAGTAGCAGATCTACACACTCACAATATGCCGTTGTAAGTTTGTAGATGACATATTTTCACACCTTTCAATAATGCATTCAGCATTAAAGGTATTATATAGGCAACCAAGGCAAAGGGCGCTTGTGGCAGTTCTGAACAACTCATGGGTTCGATCGACTTGACACCAGACACTGCACTCCCTGTGGGGTGTGTTGAATTTGTCGTGGGAGAACGGTTCTCGAGTTACGTGGATTAAAGACGTACACACATTCATGAATACAGATAGATGGAAAATCTACTTGTAACTTCAGTACTTCAAGTCGAGTACACTTACTGAACAACTATCACCTGTTGAGTAATATTTGATCAAGGAGCATCTATACTTGTGTGCCTTAGTTGAGTGCTTTGTCATTACGATCACATGAAGGTATAGACTATTCATCCACCTGTTAAATGACTACACTAATGAAGAGTCTCATCTAAAAGTAAAACTCTAAAACATTAAGCACCATATCCCCCCCGATGCTTTCTTCTTTCATGCCCGGCGATGATGACTAGCCGTCTACAAAGACGTCTCCTGTCATCTTCCTACACACTTTGATTACGGCCCATTCAACTGATACCGTCTGAGTGGCCTTTTTTCTTGTTTTCCTTTTTTCAGAGCACGGTTCCAATTCCAGGCCTTGATGGATTTTGTTTCATCTCGGCAGACCTTGCATGCATAATCATTTTCAATTATTTTAGCCGAACGCTGCTCATTGCCGAAACACAGCGCCATATAGGGCTAACGATTTAAAGCTTTTTTTTGCTTTGATTGCGATTAATGCATGACAATTTTTACTATTTTCACCGTTGGTTAATCAAGACGATACAATTTAGTTGGTTGTAAAAAAATGTTTTGCGTCGATTCATTGCTAAGAGAAAAATCTGTGTGAGAAAAACAAAACGCTCTCCTTCTTGGATATTCGATTAAAGTGGCTCCACCATGAAATGTAAAATCAAATGTATCATATGAATAAAAAATAAATGTGCCTATTAATTATTTTTTATAAGTATTTTTCTTGTTTTATTCCAACCCATTTTGGCTGCAGTACCACAAATCTCCACAAAAACAGCCACGCCTCCCTCCTCACTGGTCCCCCTGCCTACCTCATAGTTATTCACTGTCTCATGTCATTAGAATATGCATGATCTGCCTGGTTTCAGTGGGTTTCATTGGGCTTCTTTGAGAGGGGGTGTAGATGCCATGCAGCCCAATGACTTAAAGGGTGGAAGCAAAGCAAAAATACCAATTTTAATAGTTAAAGAGGTGGGGCTCTTTAACTATTAAAATTGGTATTTTTAGTGACACCAATAAACAGAGGAATCTGAAAGTGCCCATTCATGTGTCCCAATTAGATCTCAAGACGACTCCCACTCGTTCTTTTTTCACTCATTTGTGAAAAAAGAACATTGGATGTCAAATAGTTTAGCCCTCAAATTTAAAACGACTCAATGAAAAAACAACAACATATTCTTATATTCATGCTAATAAGGGCATTGTAGGTGACTGTTTACATTTTGAAGTGCACTTAGAAAGATTCATGGTGGATCCCCTTTAACCCATGTGATTCATCAGCTATTGGTCCTAAATATCATGTTTTTAAATACATTTTCAGTTAATTCCCCAGCCCATTAGGCTACACATCTGGCTCCAGTATATCACATAATCCCCAGACAAACAGTCACCTCTTCTTGTTTGCCACTGTCAGGCAAACGTGCGGAAATGCATGCAGTGAACCCATTTGCCCCTTATTTACAAACCATCCCCCCCTATTATTGGTCAAATAGGCGGAGAGCCTCGACCTCCACAGAGCGCACCAACAGGGGAGTAAATTGGCCGGGCTAGAGTTGAGCTTTGTGCAGTGTGTATAGCATATAGTGGCCTGGCCTGCATGGGCCTGATTCATTATGCCACTAAGATTGAGACGGAGAGAGGGTCGAACCACTGGCAACTTGGCCCTCGTTTTGGAAGTGGAGCACGCTGAAAAGGACCCCCATATGGGGTGGGGTGGTAGCCTGACCCCCCTCAACCCCCTATGGAGGGATAGCGACTGGCTGGCTGGTGGTTGTTATCATAATGTAGCCCCCGAGGTGGTAATAAGTGTAGCAAACGAGAAGTGTGTGTGGTGGAGGAGGAGGAGGAGGGCGTTTGTTGACTCCAGCGCTGCTGTGCTGTCAGCCTGGGCGGTGGTCGGGTGGAAAACTCGTATCTCTAAAACTGTTTTCTGAAACTAGGGGGAAAATAACATGTGTTGGGAAAAGTAAAATGACCATTAATCTTCTAGTTGTGGAGATGTGGTTGTGGGTAATTCAGATGATGAATATTTTAACTCCTGAGAGTGTAAAAATGAAACCCAATGGACCCGCAAGGGTCCATTTGGTTTCGTTTTTATGCTACAATGATTTAATATATTTAGTCACAAAAGCCACAGGCACACCACTTTTCGATTGGGGTAGATTTTCAATCCTGTTGTGAGCTTGTAGATCACATCTTCTCTTTAAAGTGACGACTATGGTGAAGCAGGTCAATCATTGATGAAATTAAATTAAAGGAAAGGCATTTTAAATGTGGAGATATGAGGTTTCTGTGCGCAACAACATGCATGAGGATGACATTTCATTCAGTGGGAGAGAGGCTGCATGGATGGTACCCACATGCACGTACACGCACACAACCACACACACGCACGCGCACGTGCTTGCGCACACAGCCGCAAAACAACTTCCCCACACTACCAACTTCCCACTCTCAGCAATAGTGTGACTGTGAACACAGAAGGAATAGCAATGAGTTGGCGTGTGTGTGTGTGTGTGTGTGTGTGTGTGTGTGTGTGTGTGTGTGTGTGTGTGTGTGTGTGTGTGTGTGTGCGTGTGTGCGTGCGTGTGCGCGCACGCTTGCATACAGCACTGGTGCTACTACAAAATCCCCACAGTTCCCACATAGTTCCACCTTTAATGTTCCCACAAGTATAGCAGAATTTGAGAAATAAACATTGCGCGGACCATTTTCCTTGTCCTCACAAGAGATTGATTTATGGCTAAAGATTATTTGGGGGAGTTAGGAAAACATTCCATAGGATTAAGCATTCAGGGGTTATGGGTCTATAGAGGACTTTGTGTTATGGTTATGTCTGATTTAAACGGAAATTGTGTACCTGGTATAGAACAGCTATTCTAGCCTTTGAGATATAATTTAAAAGACCCATGACCTCAGACTGTGTGTTTGTGTGTGTGTGTGTGTGTGTGTGTGTGTGTGTGTGTGTGTGTGTGTGTGTGTGTGTGTGTGTGCGCGCGCGTGCGTGCGTGTGTGTGTGTGTTTGCCTGCACATTATGGGGGGCTGTTAGGAGCTGTACCTTACCAGCAGTCGTGGTACATATGCACTGACTCCTGATGAGGCTGACCCACACACACACACACACACACGACACACACACACACGCACACACACACACACACACACACACACACACACACACGCAGGCATACAGTGGATTAAGTCCCATTGAATGCTGCGATTGTGAAAAGCAATCTGTCAGTCCTCTCTGCAGTCCAAGAGTAGAAGCCTGTTAGGGCCTGTCGCCTGCTGTTTATTTATGAGCAGGCCTGGGTTCCAGTACGGCTTTTAATCATTCATGAAGCTCAGACAGACAGACACACACGCAGACAGACAGACAGACAGACAGGGCCGCGGCGAAGTCAACACCATGCCGGTCCCACATCCAAACTGGATGCTGCATATGAGAGAGAGACAGAGAGAGAGAGAGAGAGAATGGAGTGAGAGTGAAAATGGAGTGCTGAAATAATAACAATAATAATAGCAATCCGTGGCATTGGTTTTGTCTTGTTTAGTTGGATTCGTTACATTATTGTAAAAGTGTGGATTGTATAAACAATATACTCTATATATAGAAATGAGAATACGAAAATGATGAGGATTCCTAATGATTGGCATGTCTGCAGTTCAGCACCCCCAATCCTTGCTATTGAGCAGAAACCTAATATCTCCATATGGTAAATGTGTGGTATTTGTTTATTATTCTCTCCTTTCAGTGACAGATACTGTATAGTAGTAAGATAATATCGGTTTTACCAAACTGTAGTGGGAGCGCAAGCTGCCACTAAGGTGTGTGTTTGTGTGGCATTAATAGTGTAATGGTGTAATGTCCCAATTAACACATGTTTAATTGTTTATTTATCTGAACTTGCATCAATCCATGAGAGAATATTATCTCCTGTCACTGCGTGCTAGAAACTGCACTAAAATGGAGAAACCTCATTTCAAAATCAACATTGTTATGCAAGATAAACTATCCGATCTCAAGTGGGTTTTAAGTCAAAACAACAACTAAATGGTTGGATCCACTGGATCACAGGTTCCTTTTACCCAGTTGCTGGAAAGCAACAGTTTTTTGGACATACAAGGTTTTCCCACTATGACGGTGTGCGTTTTGAACTCCCCCATAATTCAACCAGCAATTATGAATCTATTCAGAGAATAGAACGCTTGACCTGAATTTTTGTTTTTCCTTAAAGATAACCCATCAAATAACACAACACAACGCTGCTGGCATTCCAGCCAGCGGCGGCCACCGATTCTAATAACGACTGTTCTGATTAGCTAGTCAAAACAAATTACAGCGGGAGAGACGAGTAAAATGGAAATCATCGCAGTCTGGTGGAAACCTCGGATCTCCATGTTTCAACTTTTTAAATGTTTGGGGCGTCGCTCAAAAGTAAGTGAGGATAGCAGATTGTAACATCTAGTGGGCTTTGTTTTCAACCATTTTGATACCAGGGATCACCATTTATTCAGCATTCGAGCCATGGACCACCATTTGATGACATTTGATTTTAGCCCTAAAGACCACCCACAACTAAAGATTTATTTTGGTTGCTGTGCACGATTCCAGACTGGATTTCAAAAAACAAACAGTGTAGACTTCTTAATTGGTGCTAATTCAGGTGATGAACATTTTAACTCTTGAGTGTGTAAACATGAAACCAAATGGACCCTTGCGGGTCCATTTGGTTTCATGTGTACGCTCTCAAAGAGTTACATCTGGTTAACTAACTTCCACCATTTACCTGGGGACCACCTGGAACCCTCTGAATGAGCACTGGTGGTCCTCAGACCACTGGTTGAAAACCACTGTTGTAGAGGAACAGTTTTCACTAGTTTAACAGGATCATTTCCATTTCCTTCTATTGCCCATCCTCCCAGCCATGCCAAAACTCCAGGTCAACTGGCAACAACTGCTGCACATCAGCCCTGAGTTGCAAGGATCAAAATTCGGTTGACATTTTCCACTGCGCTCCAATAAGCAGCCAGATGTTAGAGGTAGAACTGAGGAAATAATGATACTTGATTAACAGGAAATAGAGTGTGTGTGTGTGTGTGTGTGTGTGTGTGTGTGTGTGTGTGTGTGTGTGTGTGTGCGTGTGTGTGCGTTTTTGACAATTAGTTTCCGAGGTGCCCGACCATTCAGCATACTGTGTGTGGATGCGCTGTGTAAGACAGAAAACACAGAAATTAAAGTGTGTGTGTGTGCGTGTGTGCGTGCGTGCGTGCGTGTGTGTCTGTGCTGGGGTCAGCTAAGCTCTCCAGGGTCAGTTTGAACAGTGTGAAGATCATAAACCCATAAACGTGTCAAAGAGAGACAATTAGTCTCTATTAGGAGCAGAACACACACCATAAATCTGTCCTTTAATGACAGCACTGCAGTGTCTGTCACTGAAGGAGAGAGAGAGAAAAATCCATATGCCAATATATCCAATCCCTGCACCTGATTGGCCAACAGCCCTGTCACTCACTTTGTTCCCAACGTCGTCTGCTTTCCCAATATTCTTAGGGGTTCATATGAACCAATCACAGTGAAGTGTTCCATATGGATCCAGACAATGCAGTTATTTAGATTTTAGCAGTGAGCTCCGCGTCTCTGATCGTCATCGGCACTACTTCCTGGACTACACCAAGGAGAATTGAAAAAGGAGTTGTCGCGAAGGCACCCACGGGGGAGTCCACATTGGTTCATGGGAGGAAACAGACATGCTCAGTACAGATCAGGAAGTCAAACCATCCAAGAGACCAATGGCATGCATGGTTTGCAAGCGTCAAACTTCCTGGAATGTACTGAGCATGTCTGTTTCCTCCCATGAACCAATGTGGACTCCCCCGTGGGTGCCTTCGCGACAACTCCTTTTTGAATTCTCCTTGGACTACACCCTATCCACAAGGATTTGCAGTGCACCAAAGAATTGTGTGACTTGTAGTCCAGGAAGTAATGTCCATGACATCAGAGACATTGCTACGATCTAAAATATCTAAAATCACATATTACACACATAAAGACCACCAGGAAATTGTTCGAAATCTTCTAAATGGCATTAACATATTATTATTATTTATTTATTATTTTGCAAAAAATAGTGAAATGCCCCTGTAATGCGTTCTATTGGCTCAATATTCATACTAAAACACACAGACACAAGCATACACATATCACCTATGAAAAAGCGGGTCATTCACTCAAAATGTATCGAGATCACGTTGCATTGTTCTTGTCGACTCGCTATTTCCGATGTTCACAAAGTTTACCAAAAAAACAACAACAAAAAAAATAAAAATAAAATAAAAAGACAGTTTAGAAATGATGATACAAGGTGACTGTCCCATGGTGACGACAAAATAGATGAGCGTCTCACACTGCAGGGCAGGGCTGGACTGGACCGGGGAGTGATAACACACAATACCAAACCAGTTAACTATAGACCTCTAGCTCAGGGGTTTTCAACCTTTTTGATGCCAGGGACCACCATTTTTTCAGAATTTGAGCCACGGACCATCACTTGAGGACATTTTAGCCCCACAGACCCCAAAACTAACGATTTCTTTTGCTTTTGTCCATCTTCTAGTTGTGTAGACTTGGGCTAATTCAGATGATGAATATTTTAACTCTTGAGAGTGTAAAAATGAAACCAAATGGACCCGCAAGGGTCCATTTGGTTTCATTTTTACGTTCTCAAGAGTTACATCTGGTTAACCAACTTAGCTGGGGACCACCTGGATCCCTCTCAGGGACCACTGGTGCTCCCTGGACCACCTGTTGAAAACCCCTGCTCTAGCTGGTATAACACACTGCCCATTCCACAAATGCCTTCTGCGTGCGCTGTGCGTGTGCGTGCATGCACAAGTGTGGGCAGCATATAACGCACACAAGCGTGTGCGCAGGTTCGTGCCTGCACATGTGCACGCATACATTCTTGGCATGCATGTGTGTGGGGAGTGGGGGTGTGTGCGCGCGTGAGTGAGTGACTTGTAATCATAAGCAAAAATTCTTCAGCCTTGTTTCCGCTCCTTGATGACAAGATTTGACAAATGTTGAGGCACAGCTGCATGCAGAAAATGCTCCTCTCTCTCCCCCATCTCTCTCTCTCTCTCTCTCTCTCTCTCTCTCTCTCTCTCTCTCTCGCCTGCCTCTGTTTTGGAAGTCC
The DNA here is from genome assembly GCA_039105355.1 of Benthosema pterotum. Taxonomy (NCBI): domain Eukaryota; kingdom Metazoa; phylum Chordata; class Actinopteri; order Myctophiformes; family Myctophidae; genus Benthosema; species Benthosema pterotum. The sequence goes on from CM076982.1 coordinate 22,440,675, forward strand.
ATTCTGACGTGGACTGTGCCAGCCAGCATCCAGAGGGATTAGCGTTGGAGAGGAAGGCTGCATTACCAGCGAGCTGGAACATCTGTGTTTCTGAAGGGCGAGCCGCAAGATACCAACCCAGTCTTAAGAGGAGAACTGAGGTCTGGCACTAGCCGCTTTCAGAAAGGTTAGCCAATTTGCCTTGAAACCAAATAGAGAGCACCGAAAAGCTCTCCTCCGCTGGACTGTGTGTGCTCACCAAACAAGCGCTGTGGTGATTGGTTGTACAAACACATTCTATATACCAGGCCAGAGAATGGGTACAAAACCGGCACCAAATGCATACAAATTACGGCTGAGAAACTTTACCTTAATGGATTGCAGGGAAGGGGGGGAAAAACACACACACAGATTAATGATCACTAATAAATCACGTCACTGTTAAAAAACAGGGGTTTCGGGAGATGCAGACGGTAAAAGAATTGCAGAGAGGGAAAAAATGCACAGAGGTATGAAGTCCAAAGCAAAAGCTCAATGAAATATAACATTGAAAGTATCTGTTTTACACTTCAAGCAGAAGGTTTTGCTGGAAATGAGCGTGCGTAACAGCATGGAACCATCAGTTTGCGGCGCAAAGCGCCTTGATCTCATTGAGACAAACAAATGAACCCAGAAGGAGAAAAGATGGATTGGGGCACCCGGAGGGTCACCCCACTGTTTGTGTGTTTGCTTTTGGTGTTTGTAGAGAAGGCCTCTCTCTCTCTCTCTCTCTCTCTCTCTCTCTCTCTCTCTCTCTCTCTCTCTCTCTCTCTCTCTCTCTCTCTCTCTCTCTCTCTCTCTCTCTCTCTCTCTCTCTCTCTCTCTCTATCTCTCTCTCCCTCTCTCCCTCTCTTTCTCTCCCTCTCTTTTTACGATGCCATCTGCGACACAGTGAGAAAGGCTTGTATTGTCTGTGAGGCGAGCGAGGCCCTTGTGACTGATCACTGTGTTGATGCATTAATGACAATACCATTTGAACTTCCCACACTGCCTCCCCTCTTTCATGGCTTAAACAAAAAAAAAAGAGTTCTGGCTCCCCGAGCCAAAGAAAACAACAGCGTAATGGACATTTTCTGGCCGAGCAATTATGTGAAACACGACTTTGCCCTCCAGTTTTGTTTGCGATTCGGTTTTCGCGGCGGAGTGAAATGCAGGCCAGCCAGCCGAGGAGGAGAGCAAAAGTTCAAGCCACGGCGGGACATTGTGTTTTCATTGTCCTTGGGAGACCAAATCAATATTCTTCCATATCTAGCACGGTGTCTTATGTAAATCTCAATTAGTTTGAGCTGATGTTTTGTGCATTCTCAGAGTTAAATTGTAAATGGTGCTTTTATGTCTTACTGGCATAGAATAAGCTGAATTTGATTTGACTCGGGAGGTTGCTGTTCCATATTGGTCATGCCATTCAGGGACGGATTAATCCTTCAGTTGATCATCATCTGCTTTCATCCATAGATCGGGCATTACATTAACCCATTCATACAGCGATGACACTAGGGAACCATGCAAGGCACCGTCCAGCTGCCTGCACAACCCCACCCTGTAGGGCAGGGTTTAGTCACTGCCCAATGCCAATCCAAATAGTTTACCAACTGTTGCTATGCAGGTCAAGCTTTCCTGTCCGTCGGCCAACGGACAGGAATCAGTCGCGACCTTCAGAGTCTTAATCAATTAGGACACTTTGACACTAACTCTGATGGAGCCGGGGATCGAACTGGGATGCTGCTCTATACACCTGAGCCCCTGCTGCCCCTAGTTACAGACAGTTACAGGTACAGGTCTGTAAGGAACCCCCTCAAGGAACCCTGAGGGTCCCTGGACCCCACTTTGAGAAACAGCAGTTGGACAATATTAAACCAACGTTCATAATGTTAATGGTAACGTTCGCAATAAGGGTCCAGATTAACTGCTTTCATGGACCAGTGGGTTTCCCTTAGATCAGGGACACCCCTCCTCTTCCCCCCCTCACTGTATATGTTGAGGAGGATTTTAGCTATATAGAAATATTCAGTGTATTTGTACGTCTCTAAATGACTGTTGAAAATGGCTATTGTAAACAAGTGCAACGCTTCATGGTGAAGAGAGTCAAGAATCAATTAATCACATTTAAGAATACTGTATATTCATGTATGCATAGCAAAGTCCAAAAAAACTAATTACAAAACTAACTCAAATAGCGATGCACCACGAAACAATTTTCCGCCAGCTCTCTCGCTTCTTTAGTTGGACTACCAAAAAAACTCTGTCTTTTCCGTGGCATGGGACGTCATCTTTCACCCCGGTAAATGTTTTACACAAGGACATACAGCTTATTTATTTGCTGAGGCCGTGTTAGGAAGCCGTTTCCCATTTTAGGACGACTGCAGGGACAAAACTGAATCAATACGAACATTTCCTGGCAGTCGAAGAATCGACCGGTAGCATGGTCTGAGGTTTTTAAACTGCAATAGAAGCAGTGGTAAAATATTTTGGTTCTTTTACTTAACTTGCGTATTTCTCAATACTTAAAGGAGCATTCCGTGATTCTGGTGATTTGCAAAGCCCCTGTTTGCCCGGGTAACAAGATGTGTACAATGCATACACTTTAATTGTGTGGGGGGGCATTCGACAGACCAACAACACATACACCAAGGCCCGCCCCCGCTTGATTTGGATTGGAGGAAAGCCTGTCTCATCCTGGTGGGATGAAAGGCTTATCTCCAAAAGCCCAAAGTGAAAGTATGGCTTTTTTTTTACCCCAGGTCACTACATCTCTGATCTTGTACGTTCTTTGCTCCACTACAACTATTTGAAGTTAGTTACTACTATTATATATTAAAATTATTATTCACAAAACACAATTACTGTAAACCATGTTTACACTGCAAATGTGTAATGTACATGCGTTGCATGTCTTCTACATGCTACGTATTATAACTGAGGAGAGCATGTCTAGATTATGGTATTAGTACTTCAGTAAAAAAAAGTATTTCTTCCAGCATTAAGTCGAAGTCCTTATTACTCTCAATCTGCTCGATTTACGGCGAGGATGCCAAACAATTCCCTCACAGTTTGCGAGAGCCAACTAGGCCTAATGTCACTTAGCTTACGGCTTTTAGAAACAGAAGCCACTGACAGTGCACAGGCTTCCCAGCAGGGACATGTTGGCTGAGAAGAGGAAAGAATAAGAAACTTTTTTTCTTCTTCCAGTGCGAGGTCAAACACTGCTTATCAACAGCTTTTTAGCAGCTAAACAAGTCTACAGCCGTGTAAACTTTTCCTCCACTCTGCAAGTCACTCGCTGCCTGCGCCGAGCGTTGCCTCGATCTGCCGCTCGAGCGCTGCCTGGAAATATGCTTGCTCTGCAGCCACCTTTTCACACAATAACTGTCAGTCCCGCTAGTTAATCACATCAATTTGTGTTTATCCGCGGCGGTGTGGTTGTTGTTGTTGTTTTTGCTGGTTTCTGGGCATGCCCAGAGGAGCTGTTCGCTCCCCACAGCAGCTCAGGAAAAAGAAGAGAGGTCCTTCTATTTTCTTGCAGAGGTTGATACAGGCAGCTCATTAGCCGCCTCTCTCCCCGTCCCTAAACAGGCTGGTTTGCATATTGAGGCAAATGGAAAATGAAGGTGTTGTAGGCAGGCTGAGGGGAAATGGGATTCCAGGTTGCCTCCTGATTGGCATTTTCTGCCAGGGCCTCCGTGTTGCAAAATAGGTGAAATAACAAGTCTGCCCTCCCAAAAATACATTTGTGTCGACGCTGCTTAGCCCTGGGATTCGGCAGATACATACTTAACCACACTCCCTCGCCTGTTGTTAGTGCTGTGGTTGCATTTGCTGTATGAATCTTTTAAATGCAATTAATAACACACTTTCTGCTGCTTCTTGGCATGTCGGTAAACAGTTGCTGACAATGTCTTGGCACAGTTTATCGTGGACTTTTGAAAGTGTATAGTTACAGCAGCAACCCTATCACCAGAGGAAAATTAAATCAGTTTTGACTTTGTGGTCATAAGTAGTGCCAGGTCGATATAATTAGTTTGGCCAATATATCGGCCATTATTTGGCTTTTGTTTCATGGTATCAGCAGTTCTGCAGCCAATATGTCCTGAATTAATCACTTTTAGTTTTAACCCATTTCAGTATAATCCTTGCAGACGTATTAAAACTTGTCATGTCAATGTGTTGTGATCATGTCTTTGATCAGCTTTTTAATTACTTATATTTTTAGAATTTAACTTTTTGGCAAAATACCCACAAGGCTGTTTGAACTATTTGGCAAAATACCGGTCAAACTTACCAGTATTAGGTAGGCTATAGGACCCTAAAAAGAATCAGAACCAAATATCTGGCATCAGCCTCTAGTCATGAGTGAAAATAACTAAGTCACTGCATAGATTCACTTGGCTTAAACGCTCTGGCAGCCACGGGACAGTTGAATTGGCAGAGCAGACGCTATCAAATAGTCCCTTTCTGTCTCCGTACACATTATCAGTTATTGCATATTCACTGTCCTTTCTATGACTGTTTTTGCAACTAATGTTAATGGTCAGTGTCAAAACACTCCTTCAATCATCACCACATCCGTTATTATCCATGACAGGGCCAAGAACTATTGAATGTAGAAATGGATATATTGACATGAAACTGTATATCACAGCAAAACGAATGCATTGTGAAGAGAGAGAAGTTCAGTCAGAAACACTCACGTCAAAGTAGAATAGTTTTAACCATTTGTTGCAACAATTGGAAATCAGTTAAACTTGCCCTTAAAGGCTCTGCAAAATATTCTCTGAATGTTGTCAGCAATCAAATTCAGGGAATGTTAGAGTAAAACTATAGCAATATAAAACTATTTTCTGATCGTTTGATGTGATCAGCTGGCACAGGCGGTGCCATTGTTTTCAACAGTGATGGAAAGTATGGACAGGGACAGTGGCGCTGGCTGATGACGTATGAGCAATGTCATTATGGCTATGTGATGAATTGCAGCAAGTCAAACAGGACCCCTTTCAGACAACCCAAGTGACAAAACAAATCACGGAACAGCAAATCGGCCTGGAAACCTAAATAGCTGATTACAACCGAGGTTTCTAAGTCTCTCAGCCTTGTCCTCTATTATGTTTTTAGTACATTTTTTGCCTCAGCATTGCGCTATGTCGCCACATACTGCACATGTAGTGGTCAATAGTTCACAGAGATTTTTGGTGTGCCACAGCGTTATACAACCTAGGGTTGGGACTCGGACCCGGGTCCATTTCAGACCCGGGCCTGAGATCGCGGGTCCCGACCCGGTTCCATCATTTTTTTATGAACGGGTCCCTTAACGAGTCCCATCAATCAAAATTTCGCTCCGCTGTGTAATGAAGCGCATGCACGATGTTGTATGTTGAGTGCAGCGCAGGACCAGCAGCAGCAGCAGCAACAGCAGCAACAGCAGCAGCAAACAGCAACGAACCACAATATAAGGAGCAGACGAACATTATTTTCAAACTCCTCTACCATTTTGCCAACGCGACAAGGACAAGACACGTGTGTGTGTGTGTGTGTGTGTGTGTGTGTGTGTGTGTGTGTGTGTGTGTGTGTGTGTGTGTGTGTGTGTGTGTGTGTGTGTGTGTGTGTGTGTGTGTGTGTGTGTGTGTGTGTGTGTGTGTGTGTGTGTGTGTGTGTGTGTACTACACGCACGCTGTAGTAGCGCGTCAATGTTCTACAACATCACCTGCTTTAATCTCTTCCACCCAAAACTAAAAGTATTCTTACTGGAAAGTTGACTGTAGTCTCCGATGCCCTCCGTGCGTTTGTCACGTTGTCACGTAAAAAAGGTCCAGTAAATCCTCAATTCCCCAACAAGAGTTACAGTATTCCATGGTAGCAGGTCCAAAACACGTGCGATAAAGGATAACATTTAAATAACTTTAGAGGGGCTAAATACACGACGGCATGAACACAGCCTAGACTAAAAGCGTATAGGGATTCTCAGCAATAGCCATCTAATGTCGGAGTTGCGACATTGAGGGGTCGGAAACTGGGCGCCTGGGCGCTGTTCATGCAGCCTGAATAGGGACAAACTGCCCCCGTGCTCAATAGGAGTCTATGTAGAGCAGCCGCCATTAGACCTTTCCATGGAAGTGAACGGAGATGTTGTAACTCTGTTTATACTCTACTGGTCCGGAATGGGCTATTTTCTGCCTTGACAACGCAAGGCATAGGCTACATTATGCATGGCTCTGCTTACCCACTGACCCATGAATAAGAGCATGCTGTGCCTGACACAAACTGCATCAAGACTTATTACTAGTACACTAGTTAAGATTATTAATATTTGAAAATAATGTGTCTGTGAGACATAAACAAAAGAGGGGAAAAATAATGTACCTTAACTATACCAATGCCTAGTATTGCCTACTAGTGCAGTAGTGCCCTCATGCCTATTTTAACTATAAAGTACATTTTTTCTGCCAATAAAGTGGCTTTTGTTATTGTTTTTTTTTCTTTCTTTTTGTATTTATATAATAGTATGAAGTAGTGTAAAGTATGTCACAAAAAAGGATATATATATATATATATATATATATATATATATATATATATATATATATATATATATATTAGGACCCGTTAAGGGACCCGTCTGGACCCGGAATCGATAAGAGGGACTCGGTAAGGACCCGGACTCGATAAAATCCTAGCGAGTCCCAACCCTAGCCACAGCGTTATACAACATATTATAAATCAGGCTCACAGTTTTATTGCGTTAATTTAACTAAGAAATCCTCCTCATGTGAGTTGCATGTGGGAAATGAGAAATAACAGGGCATGCCGGTGTAGAGTGCAAGTGTTCCGTGGAGCCGCTGATGATTGGAAATTAACCTGAAATGCGACGCCATACTGCAAAAGTACAATGCGCGGCACTGTTCTGCATGCAGCGGCACTCCACTTTTCACTGTCATTCGGCCCTCTGGCAGGAACGGGACACGTTTCATTGCAAAAAATGTTTCACACACACACACACACACCCACATTTCCAGGATTTTGGAGTGACTCTTTCACAAGCCCATGAAGGAGAGGGGAGGAGGGTGGGAGGCATGTTGAATAGCCTTAAATTAGTGTCTCCAGATGCTGGACATAACATGTACTTGTGCAACCGTAGCCCTACTCAAGTATACTCATGTAGGACTTGAGTCAAAGGGCTCCATTTTCGTCACACGCTAAACCCCTTATCCCTTTTTTACTATTTTGATAAACCTTTTGCAATAGTTCAACATGCAAATCTATTGACACATTGTGAACTTGTAGATTGGCCATTTTAACTATTGAATTTTTTTTAATAGTTTAAAAAAAGGCAAAGAAGTTAAGGGATAAGGGGCCCGGTTTAGCGTTGACGAAAATCTATGCCAAAGTGTACCGAGTTCACAGTCATTGAGGAGAGACAGCGAAATGCATTTGCAACCTTGTCGACCGTCGCAACTGTTTTGCGTAACAGTTCTGACCGTTTTGCATAACAGCCATGACTATTTTGCATAACAGTCATGGCTGTTTTGCAGTCGTGACTGTTTTGCATAACAGTCAACTGTTTTTCCTACTAACCCTAAGCCTAGCATACTTGTAAAATCAGTAAAACCTATGCCTAAACCTAAGCTTAACCCTTGATCATTATGCAAACCATTGTGGCCGCTACGCAAAACATTCGCGACCTTTATGCAAAACAGTCACAACTGTTATGCAAAACAGTTATGAAACCATTGCGACGGCCGTCATGGTCGCAAATGGATTTTGCCCCTTCTGTAATTGAGAGTACAAGTGTACATACTACACATAGTCCTATAGTTGGTGGACTAGTGTTGCTTCTGAGAGAGAGAGAGAGAGAGAGAGGACGGCAGGGCCGTCCGACAGAGGAAATGACCTATACAAGGATCTCCTGGGTTCTGCTCTGCCCTCTCTCTCTCTCTCTCTCTCTGGACAAACGTAAACGGAATGGAATTCCAGGTCTGGAAGGAAAATGAACAGCTCTCCAAACTCTCCATGGCGACAACGAATGTATGGAACCTTTGGAAGCCCTCATGGCGCAAAGGCCCTCACCGTTCCAAAGAAAACACACTCACTGTGGCTGCTTTGTCCAAAAGTCCGGGGGGGTTTTTTTTCTTTCTTTTCTTCTTTCTTTTTTTTTTAAAGACCAACCTTCCTGTGTAAATTAGGCTCGTGTTTTAAAACTTCCATCAACGCTTAGCCTATATAACCAACCTGAGATACAGCATGTATTGATTTAACATGAAAGACTCAACCACCCACAAGGCTGTGTTTAAACCAAGGTTTGATTTATGAAAATATTTTGATTGAAATCCAGACTCGCAGGACTTTTATCCTGTGACCCGGCCATTTTGCCACTTTCTCCACAAACTAAGGCAGTTAATATCAGTCGACTTTATCTGTTGCAGTGCCTCAAAGTGGGATCCCTGCAACAGGGTCCTTGAGGTGGTTTCATGGGGCCCCCGACAAAATATATATATAAATGTATATATTTCGTCTGATATATTCATGACCATTTTTGAATGATAAAAATCTATTCATTTGAATAATTGTACTTGTGGGGATCACTGGGGATCAGGCCAAATAGGCCTATTTGTCTAAACAAAGTTCGAGAACCACAGATCTATTGTTAACTTTGAACCAATAAAATCCAAAGTTAATTTGCCACTCATTATCATACAGAAGGGAGAAGGTGCCAACCTGAAAATCATCCAAACCCTACCGTCAGTGTGGCGTGTGGGCGTTCGTCTGAGACACGTTGTACAGCGACGCAAGCAATCCGAGCGGCACCCGCCAACACCCTTTTCTAATCTGCAACCCGGGAACTTGTAAACAATCATTAAGGTGCTGGAAAGCCCTACTTCACGCCTTTCAGCTGCCTCGCCTGGCTTCGCCGCGCCTTTTGCCGGCGTCTACACAAACACAACACGTAAATCCGTCAACACTTTTTCGTGGTTGGTGGTTGGGATGGGAGGGGGGTGTGCTGCTGGTGGTGGTGGTGGGGGGAGTGTGGGCTTGAGCAAGAAAAGTATTGCATATACACCTTAGCCGTTGCCTCACACATGCACACAACACACACATCTATTTAGGCAGTGTGTACAAAGCGGGAGATGACGATAATGTAGTTTTTTCCCCCTCTTCTTCCCCGGGTTTTCCTCCTTACTGGCAGATGTGCTAGAAAAGAAAAAAAAACAGAAAGGAGAGGCATTTGGGGGGCTTGTTAATTAGCAGGAATGTTTTGAAAGGGTCCCGAGTCCGCCTTGGCTGGCAGGTTGGCAGTACCTGATTAGTGGGGGAATAGGGGAAAAGCTCCGAGATGACGCTCCAAACACCCACCGCCGCCACCACCCCCACATCCCAAATAAAGCGAAGGGGGGAACTCTCTTCTCTCTCTCTCTTTCTCACTCACTCATCATGGGCGCTGCTGGCCTCGTTTTCCCTTTCCCTCTTTCACCTGACACGCCGCGTTCAAGCTGAAAAGACTTGCAAGACTGTGAAGAGGGAATATACATGTGTCTAAAGCGGCGCTTTGAACCCCGGAGATGCCGAGGAGGAGATCATTAAGACGTTGGAGAACGGCAACGCATTGTTCGTTATCTTCTCGTTGGGTGTTGGTTTGAGAGAACATGTTCCCGGAAAACCGGATGCAAATTGGCCTCGTGTGATAAAAAGATACAAGCGCATTTTCAAAGTAAACTTCATGTCCAGACTTTGAGAACTTCATCGTCTTAGCGGCTGAAACGAAAGCACCGAAGTGCTGATGTTCACGGATCTCCCTGTGGCCATTTTTAATACGCAGCGTGACTAGGCATATACCGTAGATCAGCAGTATATTTTAGGGCCGCTATCCCCTTCTATATACAGTGTACATCAGTGTACATTTTTGTCTTACACAAACACAAAAATGAAATTCCAATTGACAATGAAAAATATTTAACTTTACTAATCAAAGTCTACTCTGCCCATATGGAAACAAAATATATATGCAAACTCTTGAAAGTGGCACCTTTCATATAAGCCAATATAGTTAATATAAGGTCCATAAGGTCCATAGTATTTTTTGTAAAGTGAAACATATACTGTATATATATATATATATATATATAATATATATATATATATATATATATATATACACAATATATATACAATATATATATATATATACACAATATATATACAATATATATATATATATACACAATATATATATATATATATATATATATATATATATATATATATATATATATATACTATATATATATATATATATATATATATATATATATATATATATATATATATATATATATATATATATATATATATATATATATATATATATATATGAAGAGTTATATGACATACAAAACAGATATAAGATCCATAGTATTTTTGTTGTTTTCCATATGGGTGGCTAAATATTAGCCTGAAATAGTGTATTTTATACATATGGTCAATAGATAATAGATGAATGAGTGATGGCATGGATAACTCATGTCATAAGATGGCCACATGGATTCTGACACCCACATTGCATGCATATATATAGTCAATCACATACAGTATGTCAAAGTCGAGGGCCGGGAGCCACATCAGGCCTGTGAATGAATTATCTCTGTCCCGTGGGATGATACTGAATTACTATTATAACTCTTACTATATTGCACACACCATGGTAAGCAATGAAACTAATTGCTTTGCTCTCTCAACTCAATGGTGAGGATCATAGAACACGCTGAGCTTTAGTAATTAATTTTAAGCTCTTATTCTTTGTAGTTTCATCTTTGCATTTATTTTGCTGTTAAGAGAGATTTATTTTTAGAGGAAATTTACTTTTTTCCCCCCTGGTTTGCATGGAACATCCTCATAGCCAGTGCCTGTGTATATTGAAACGCATTCCAGTCCTCGACTTGTACCAATTTTTTTTATTTTGGCCCACTGTGCATTGTGTTGAGTTTTACATTTATATTATAAATGAGTCACTGTGGCAGCATTGACAGTGAAGCACATTAAACACTGTTACATAGAAAGAATCTAAGAACATACTGTACAAATCACCTAGTGGATAACCACGTCATTAGCAATTAAACCCTATATACATTGTTGACCTGGCTTACGTTTTCATAGTTTTTCATAGAAAAACATATAATTAGACATTTAATTTCTTCATTTAATCTCTTCATTTTGTATGTAAAAAATATTGACTAATGTGTGGAACAATGACCGAGATAAATAAACTAACTAAAAAAGACAATCGTAATGCACCTAAAGTAATTTCACTGTAAAACTTAAAAAAATAATTCTGATTCTATTCCTGAGTATCAGTGCCAGGCAGTAAGCATGGATCTAGAGTTTTCCAAAGATATATTTCACAATTTTGTAACGCTTTATCTTTTTTCACCCAGTGCCATATTTGCCCTAAGCTGTAATCCTGGTGCACTAGTGTGCCTCTGCCATGCTGTGCTTTCTACAGTTGCACGAGGAGTGAGCAGGACACTTCTTATCACCTGATAGAAGGGAGTTTTGCCCTGTGGCAGGGATTGACACTACCACTTGCCTGCTTGCCCGGGGCAAGTAAAAAAATGGTGGGGCAAGTGAAGACTGCTACCTGGTTGCCCGATCGGCAAGTGTGCAACATAGTGCTCTATAACAACACAAGATAAATTTGTCTTGAAGGCAGTCATTGCACTCTGCCTCTGTGTCTTTCCCTGCTTTCTAGATATCCACAATTCCAGGCTGGATTTGGGAAAAAAAACAGGCAAATTAACATACACATCAAAATGACCATTAATCTTCTACATTCTCTAGTTGTGTAGACCTGGGCTAAATAAGATGATGAATTTTAACTCTTGAGAGTGTAAAAATGAAACCAAATGGACCCGCAAGGGTCCATTTGGTTTCATTTTTACGTTCTCAAGAGTTACATCTGTTAACCAACTTAACTGGGGACCACCTGGAACCTGGGGCAAGTGACCATGACCTGAGGGCAAGTAGAACCTGACTTGCACTTGCCGATGGGCAAGTGCTCCTCAGACCTTAGTGTCAACCCCTGCCTGTGGGATGGATGCATACTGAAGCATGTGGAAGGAGCATTCCTTTTCCCCTCCATCAGGTGCCCCTGCTGACCAGGGGGAGGCAGTGTAGAGACCAGGATTAATGCACGTTGGTCACGATCATTGCTGAAGATCAGCAATTATTTTGCCAAATGGTCTCTGTCAGGGGTTTTCAAACAGTGGTCCGGGGACCACCAGTGGTCCTTGAGAGAGTTCCAGGTGGTCCCCAGGCTAAATGATGGGCAGTTGGTCAAATGGACCCTTGCAGGTCCATTTGGTTTCATTTTACAAGTCTATACAAATAGAGAATGTAGAGGAAATGGTCATTTTGGTCTGCTTTTGCTTGTTTTGTTTCCGAATAGAACTGTGGACAAAAGCAAAATAAATCTTGTCATCAAATGGTGGTCTCTGTGGCTGAAATTCTGAATAAATGGTGGGCCCTGGTATCAAAAAAGTTGAAAAACATTGGCCTCTGTGAATACTAGGCATGGCGAGGTTAAATCATTATGCTTAAATAGTATTTATAATGAAGCATAATGTATGGACTTGGTGCATGGAGATGTAGAATATATTTCGAAAGGGCCCTCCGGTAAAATAGGCTGCAGTTTAAACCCCCCCTGCCCATTTCCCCAGGGTTTTTTAAACTGACGAGGCTCTGGTATTGTCCCAGGCCTAATTAAGTGGATAAATAAACATTTAAAATGCCCGTGTCACTTAATGACTTAATGACTCATGGGACTGGGTATAGGAGACATCAGTCCTCGTATGCTCTCTGCATGCTCCCTGAGGGGCTATCATTCCTGGCTGGGCTGGGGTGGGTTTGGTTTGGGGACTTTGTCCTCTAGTGGCCCCTTCAGTGTCAGGACCACCACCGTCTCCCCTCCCCAGAAATCCCATTAAGACATTCACTGTATAATATTACCTAGGATTTGCGGTAATGATGTCATGGTTTAATTATATCATGATTCTATGTTTCGCATTAGAAAATAGATGCTGATATGATGGTGATAAAAATGATAAAATTAGGTTTTATTGCCATTGTGTTTTTTTTTACTTTGTGTATGTGTATGTTTGTGCGTGTTGTGTGTGCGCGTGTGCGTGTTGTGTGTATACATCTGAAACAGGGCTTTGTTTGGTGTACTTTATTCCCTCCTAGAAATTGCCTGGGAGCCAAAGGCCCAAAATAATGCTCCAGGAATAGAGAACATGTGAGCCTGTATTGTCACCACTCATGACATAGTGTTTGTTTATTTATTTTTCCCTATTCACTTGGTCATTAAAAGGTCCACATACAGGAATGAGAGGCCTGCTGTGCCAGAAACATTGCAAAGAAAGGTTCTGGCCATTTTTGTATGCCACAGCGTAGACGACCAATGTAAGGTAACATTTTCTAAAGTATCATACTATAGGTATAGCATGTTGTCAAACTAGGGGTAATGGTTTCTGATTTCTTTCCAAGCATTAGTTGTGCACAAAAAACAGCCCTTGGCTTAAATTTGGCCGTAGACTTGCCCAAAGACTTGCCCAAATTTGTGGTAACGGCTAATATAATACTTAGTCAAAAGTAAAATATTAGTCAAGGGTACAAGAATTCAATTTACAAAATGTGTTCCGTTATAGTGTCTTCCACCCAGTTCTTGGGGTTGACTTGCCCCGGACAGCGAGTGCTGTATGGGATCGCGATCACGGGATGATGAATGTGAGAGATGTCTGCGGCAATACTAATAAGTCAGCATTATCTGCTCCATCGCTGCTGGAATCCTGCACGACCGAGGATAAGGCTGCGCAGTGTACACAGTGCAGGCCGCTGCCTGTTTAAAGCAGCCTTCACTTTATCATAATCCTGCCATCTATCAGTGACATGATCCCATCTCCCTCTGTCAGTCACACGCCCAACAGTCCGGCCCATATAGTGTCTACAGGTGCTCCTATCTCTCTCTCTCTCTCTCTCTCTCTCTCTCTCTCTCTCTCTCTCTCTCTCTCTCTCTCTCTCTCTCAGGGCCGGATCTAGGCATAGGCATGGGGGGGGCAATGCCCCCCTAAATACCCAGACTGCCCCACCAAACACGATGGCATGCAAAACAACCCAAGATATTTCAAATTAAAGTGCTTATATTAAAAATGATTTGAAACACTACTGCTGCTATTAACTACAGTTATCTCACCACTAAACAACAGCATTTCATCTGAGATGCTGATGAAAACAGAAAACTCTCTGAGTCAGACCTTTAGCTTTATACATGCTGCGTGTCTGTTGCAACTTCAACAACTGGTGTTATTATTGATGCTTATACTTGCCTAATAAAAGTCCTGTAATGGTATGGGGTGTTGCTTCGCGGCACGGGCGATGAAGTCGCACCCATAGCATTTTCTCCTGCCCCCCCCCCCCCCCAAATTGGGAAATGTTACATCCGCCCTGCTCTCTCTCTCTCTCTCTCTCTCTCTCTCTCTCTCTCTCTCTCTTCTCTCTCTCTCTCTCTCTCCCCCTCTCCTCCCCCCCTCCCCCCCCCCCCCTTGCTATCTGTTGGCTTTTTTGCGCAGTGACACAATCCCACGGCATTCAGACAGAGAGAAGCAGCAGCTATACGCGGCGAAAAGAACACGTCAAGCCCGGACACGCTTAGTCAGCCCGCCCCGGACAACCCTCCTGACATCCTGGACAGGAAACAACTGTA
>CM076982.1:22460432-22462932 GCA_039105355.1 Benthosema pterotum
CTGATGTACTATATCAGGGGTTTTCAACCTTTTTGATGCCAGGGCCCACTGTTTATTCCACGGACCACCATTTGTGAAGCCTAGTCTAACCGCACAGACCCCAAAACTAAAATATTCTTTTGTTTTTGTCCACAATACCAGGCTGGATTTGGGAAACAAAACAGGCAAACATACGGATGAAAAATGACCATTAATCCTCTAGTTGTGTAGACTTGGGATAATTTCAGATAATGATTATTTTAACCCTTGAGAGTGTAAACACGAAACCAAATGGACCCGCAAGGGTCCATTTGGTTTCATGTTTACAATCTCAAGAGTTACATGTGGTTAACCAACTTTTCATCTGGTTAACCAACTTACAGTAGCTGGGGACCACCTGGAACCCTCTCATGGACCACTGGTGGTCCCTGGACCACTGGTTGAAAACCACTGTACTATATTACAAGAAGGGTGCTCCTTTCTCATTACCATATTTTTCTCATTACTTAAGGTGAGTTCAGTTGTTAGCGTGCAGAGACATTGCTTCCAGACATCAGCTATAGCCCTACAAGTTACAATTTAGGCATTTAGCAGACGCTCTCATCCAGAGCGACTTACAGTACAACAAACAAGGTAATCACACACTCCACTACAGAGAGACATCGCAGCAGCAGCAGCGCCTCAGTAAACCGTAAGATCACAGCTAAACTAAAGAGCATGGCATCAGTCTAAATAATAGACTGTCAAAACTATCAAACAGTAATGTAGCCTAAACTAGAGGCTACCGGGTAAACATTATACCCCCTGAATATTATGTCATTAAACGCAATAATTATCCCTTCTGCTCGGTGGCTCACATGTCTCAGTTTTGTTTTCAGGCGTGCTTTTATCTACCTATTTAGCGCCGTTATCCTTTGCATAGTGCGTTACATTCACCCATTGACATACACATTCATGCACCGATGGTGGCGGTAACCATTGCAAGGCACATCCAGCACATCGGGAGCGATTTGATGTTAGGTTGTCCAAAGAATCTTCGACATGTAGACAGGAGGAGTCGGGATTCGAACTGCCAATCCGCGGATCATTGGACGACCTGCTCTACCTCCTGAGCCTCTATCTATTAATAACCTGTACCCACTTTGGTTGTGTCGTAACAGGTGTATCTTTTGAAACACTTACAGAACCTTCCGCCATGTTTTAGATCTGCTGTTTTTACTATTTTACATGGAACTGGTAATTAATCAAATCAGAATATGTTTAATCATTATTCGATTACAAAAAGTTATCAATATAATAACCCTTAGGTAAATCAGCAGTTGCAGCCCTATATAGTCTTTAGCATTCCTATAAGTTAATGAGGCACAACCAGTTCTCATAATATGAACCACATACTTGGCAATAAAGAGTTCCCGATACGCTCCCAGATTTCCAGTAACAAAAAAAAAGTCGCTTGCCCAAAAACCACATCCTCGCTTTGTCATTACCTCTCATCAACATCACAGCCCCCCGCCCTCTTTGATGATGTCGTCGGAGCGGGGCGTGTGCATGCGGGCCAGAGGGGAGAGGTAGGCGGGTGAGATTAAAGGTTAATTGTCAGTATTTTGGTTTGTTACTGCACGTGGACCCCCACACATCCAATCTGATTCCCCTCCAGACTCTGAATGGCACGCGCGGCTGTCATACTGACTGTACCTGACGTTAAGACCATACAATTAACTTTTAGTAGTCGACGACTATTCCACAGCCTCTGAATGCTACAGTACATAGTCTGGAAATACTCCCAGGAATTGGAGTAAATTTTTTTGACATTTCCGTTCACAAACATATATTTTACAAAGTCTTTAATGCTTTTCCCATTTCTACTAAGCAGCAAACCGTATCTGTGCAGATGATTTTGATTTATATTAGTATAAATCTGCAAGACCGTGATGATGAAATGGAAGCAGGGAGGAGGCTTCATGTCCGCTTTATTTTAAATGATCATATAGCTTATAGCTTCTGTTGCTCCAGTTCGGACTGTATCACAGAAACATAATGGCAAGAGACAACAGTCTGGCAGTGTGATACTTTGATTCTACTGTACATTTAAAATAAAAATTGTTATGCACACGCTACTTTCACTACTGCGATTTTGGAAGGACTTTTAGGTAAACTATTCCAATGGGGAAAATTTCAATATACAGTAACAACAATTCCTTTTGAATACAGTTCAGATTTTCTTTTTAAGATAAGCTGTATGAAATACTTGCCATTAATATAGTGGTGTCGACTGTATTAATTGATTGCCAGTGTCCTGTGGTGGGAGTTCTGCTCTGGTTTTGGTGAAATATTAAGTAGTTCCGATCATTTTGTGGGTGATACTTGGGCCACACATTTAAAGTAAATGAATCATTAGTGCTGTCCATACCGAGGCGATGTTGGCGAGAGGGCTTTCTGCTTTTCTGGTTGGCATAACGTGTTCCTTCCATATGCTACGTCCAACCAGGGAAACTCCCCCGTCAGGTGAAAACAAGGCAGC
>CM076982.1:22467932-22576199 GCA_039105355.1 Benthosema pterotum
CTTGTATTGGACTCATTTTCCCAGAATCCTTTGTGTGGCGGACCCAAAAAAAGGTCATTTTATGGACTACTCAGTCTCATTTGAACACCCCAGACCGTTTATAAGTTACTCCAGTAAGTTATTCAGTATCTAGATATTTGATGTTCATTTTAGCGTATCCACCTCCTTCCTCTACAAACCCATTATACGTTGTAAATTAAAACTCCATTTTAACCAAGGCATTAAGGCATGCGTAGCAGAACTGGTTGGAGAGCCTTCCTGGGCAGCAGAAGATCCCAGGATCCCGGCCTCGGCATCCCTACGGCATACGTACATGGCAATTATCATGATTTACGTATGTTTGCAACACAATGTATACAGCATTAACGTTTTGAACAGCATTCGCAAGTTACACAAGTCAATTAGTTGTAGCACAGCTTCACTGCGATTAAAAAGTTGCCCGGGATGCGTTTTCATAGTTTTTTCATAGTTTTTTTTCATCTGTTTTAACAGGCATACTACTAGACAGACATGGATATGAAGCGCGTGTTGAAGGTGTCACCACATCCAGTCCCTATTGTTTTCCAAAGGAACGCTGCATGGCTAGCAGCGCGCAATGTTGATGCGCATGGCCACTATGGATTATTTTCAACGCTATACAACAAGCGAGTACAGTGTTTTGAAGTGGATTTCTTGACAAACAACTCGGCGTGCAGCGGCTGTTCAAAGGTAAGGCAGTCTAGTCGAGTGTCGCGACCATAAAACGGTCCGCAGGGAGAGTGTTTTTAACATACTTGAAGCGGAACAATAAGCATAAGAGTGTACCGACGGTTTCATTTGCAGATGGCTTCTGTTTTTGCAGCGCGTCGCGTGTAGACAGAGGAATAATAAGGTTACAGTTATGGCAGGCTACACTGTATATAGCGTGTAGACGGAGAGGAGTATGGTTATGGAACAGGCTGCACGCAGGCATATGACTGGCACTGAGGAGGACGAAGGGAGGAGGAGGAGGAGGAGGAATAATGGGAACGCTGACCTCAGAGGCAATGACCCAGAATAATGTCTCTCCCCTTCTCTAGCCCTGGTCAGCCCCAAATTCCATGCCTGTCTCCCTCCAGGGCCCTTTTTCTCGGAGCGCTGTCTGTCTCCTCCTCCCCAGACAAACAGCAGGGTCCGCGTTCCCCTCCGAGGAGTTTCTAGGAAAAGACTCCTTTTATCTTGTTATGGAGCACGCCGGCCTGATGGTTTTCGCCTTGGCATACAGTATGTCACCACCAGGCTGCCCACGTTCGCTGAATCGCGCTTATACTGTAAACACACGTGGACGTACACACACGTTATGTAGACACACCCGTGTGTGTGTGTGTGTGTGTGTGTGTGTGTGTGTGTGTGTGTGTGTGTGTGCACATTTGTGATACTTAAGGCTTACTGCGCCACCATTGTTTTTTATTCTTGTAGGTAGGTATACTTCCACCGATTTTCACGTAAAAATCATATTTCGTTCTATGTTTCCAGTCCGACATTTCAGATTGGCGGACAGGATGTGACTTCAGGTCCGTCTCTTATTCAGGTCCCTCAGCTGTCAAGAGGAGGCTAGCATCAGGATCGTATCAAACTATAGCGCTACTAATCAAATATTCCTGTAGATCTTTGGCAATGGCAGCGGTCATAACTTTATTTGATAAGCGCAGCAATAGCAGGAAAACTGTTAAGATGTGAGCATAATCTTTCTTGACAGTGATTGCATTAAGGTAATGTTTACAGTTGTATCATTTTTAGCCCTAACAGCTGATCTACTATGAGAATAGATTGGTATAGTAGCTTACGCACACGCACGCACGCACACACACACACACACACACACACACACACACACACACACACACACACACACACACACACACACACACACACACACACACACACACACACACACACAGTGTATCTCGGTCTAAGGTTCTCTGATTCACAAAGCATTTTGCACAAAGCTGTCATTGGCTCTATTGGCTCTGTCATTAAAACACATTTAAATGAGATCAGAGCCATTATAATTTACAGTGTGTGGGAAGTGTTGGAGCTGAATGCGGCAGACAGTGGATTCATGTGGTTGTTCTTTTAAACGCCTCCCTGAATCAGCTGGGTGTGTGTGTGTGCTCTGTCATAAGCGGAATCGACAATGCCTCCGGGGACTACAGCTACAGTATGTGTGTATAGATAGACCAGTAATGCTGCCTGTACCCCAGGACTCCCAGTTTGAGTTATTGAGCCATTTGTTTTTATATATCCCACCTCCATAACATGCTAATATAACCACAGAGCTCCCGTCAAAGTATAGGATCTTTAGAGGCTATTATCTCTGAAATGGTTCTGATGATCCATGGGATTTTCTGAGGCAATCTGTGATTGTTGTATCCCCCAACGTGTTAGCGTTCCGGGTGAAACAGCGTAAGCTATTGCTAACGTAATCCGATGGTTACAATGGTGGCCTTCAAAGCCAGGAAACGAGAAATGAAAATGACCACATAAAAGTCACATAGTCAAGGCTAACTAACCTAATATTCTGCACCCTAGCCGCAGCGAAACAGTTAAGGCTAATACCGAATGATAACACCAGCATAAAAATAAACAGGATTTTTAGGTACATTTATACCATCAAGAAATATAGAAAATGACACCTCTTTTCTGGTGGAATTTGCATTTGCCTCCCCTCTTAACATGTCCCATTTGGGGGGGCAAGAGAACATGTTGGAGGGGCAAGAGAAAATGGTATGGGGGCGGCTTCATCGCACCCATACCATTTCCGGTTACAGGACTTTTATTAGTCAAGTAAAGCGTCAATAATAACATCAGTTGTTGTTGAAGTTACAACAGACACGCAGCATGCATAAAGCTAAAGGTCTGACTCAGAAAGTTTTCTGTTTTCAATGATGAAATGCTATTGGTTCAGTGTTGCCAAAATTGTAGTTAGTAGCAGTAGTAGTGTTTCAAATCATTTTAAATATAAGCACTTTAATTTGAAATATCTTGGGTTGTTTTGCATGGCATCGTGTTTGGGGGGGGGGACTGGGTATTTAGGGGGGCATTGCCCCCCCCCCCCCCCCCCCCCCCCCCATGCCCATGCCTAGATCCGCCCCTGGTGCCATGATGGCGCTGGGATTCCCCCGGCAGTGAGAGACGGTTTGGAAACACAGCAGGTGCTGCTGGCGTCCAGCCAGTGCCACACCATTACGTAGGCATCCTGGAAGTGTATAAAACCAACAAAGGCTACCGTTTTTCCACCGTTAACGTCATCACCATCAATCATCATCATCATGGCACAGCAGCCATGTTTGATGTTGATTGTTGTGGCAGCCCAGTGTGCAAACATCCACACATACACACAGCAATCAAAGGAATTGTATTCTGATTCTCTATTCTGTTATAAAGGCATCGTCGCAACCTTTGATTAAACTTTTAGGGAGCAAACAGGTATAGCGTTAACATAGTTTGTATGTCATCGTGACACTTTAACCATCCAAGTCTGAACGCAGCTTAAAGGGGAAGTCTACCCATTTTCAACATTCTAATATGCCATTAGTATACCCTAGAGGTGCCCTAGAGGGTGGACATGATAAAAAAGTTCCCCCATTCTGTGTTCCCAAGAAATGGAGGTCTGAAGAAAACCACTAACATGGTGAAACATCTTGATGACATCATCAAGATGTATTTTCACCATGTTAATGGATTTCTGTTTAGACGCTTCTTTTTTCTGAGAGCGTACAAATGGAACCAAATGAACCCATTAGGGTTCATTTGGTTGCATTTGTACACTCTCAGAAAAAATGTTGAAAATGGGTAGAATTCCCCTTTAAGGGTGTTCCAAATAAGCAGGGATACTGGGTATAGTTATAACTTTCATTTTAATAGTCATTATAAATTCTTCTTCCGTGTCATTAAATATTGCTAAAATGGGAGCAGGGCCCGGCTCTCTTTAGCCATGGCTAGTGTGTGTGTGTGTGTGTGTGTGTGTGTGTGTGTGTGTGTGTGTGTGTGTGTGTGTGTGTGTGTGTGTGTGTGTGTGTGCGTGTAACAACTCTGATCCTCTACCGGGAACAAAAGTCACTTCTTGCCTGTGACTTAAGCACCGGAATCTGGGCCAGGCGTTGCACAGAGCCGACCAGCAGAGACCCTCTGGGCTCCTTAAGCAGAGCCCGTAAAAGGGCCGTGACTGATTTACATCCCCAGTGCCTGGGCTTCCGCAGAGCTGGGCCTCCCCCTGCCCTGCATGCTCCACTGTGGGAGACTACAGAGGGAGAGAGAGTGAGTTGTGGGAAGAAGTCTTTTTACTTAAAGGGGAGGTCCACCCATTTTAAACATTGTAATATGTCAGTATACCCTAGAGCAGAGGTTTTCAACCTTTATGACTCCAGGGACCACCATTTATTCAGCATTTGAGCCACGGACCACCATTTGATTACATTTTCACACCAAAGAATTCTTTTGATTTTGTCCACAATTCCAGGCTATATTTTGCCAACAAAACAGTGTAAACGTCTTAATTAAGTGGTGCTAATTCAGATGATGAATATTCTTTTAATTCTTGACCCTTGCGGGTCCATTTGGTTTCATTTTTACATTCTCAAGAGTTACATCTGGTTAACCAACTTTCCATCATTTAGCCTGGGGACCATGTGGAATCCTCTCAAGGACCACTGGTGGTCCCCGGACCACCTGTTGAAAACCCCTGCCCTAGAGGTGTTGGGTGGACATGATAAAAAAGTTCCCCCATTCTGTGTTCCCAAGAAATGGAGGTCTGAAGAAAACCACTAACATGGTGGAACATCTTGATGACATCATCAAGATGTACTGTATGTACAAATGGTGTTCAACCAAATGAACCCATCAGGGTTCATTTGGTTCCATTTGTACACTCTCGGAAAAAAAGAAAATGGGTGTTCCCCTTTAAGGAAAAGTGTAGTCTGTACATTGGCTATAATTGTAATTGACTACAGTACGGTGCAATATTTTTCAAATGGTATCCTAGGTAACTTTTTCATTAACACAAATCATAACCCATAATCATCATATCCATTATGATTGCATATTTGTTACATAAGATATTACCTGAATTTCTGCCCGCTAAGCCTGTTCTAAATATGTTTTCTATCAAAGTGATGGGGGAAAACTGTTTCCCGGGAAAATTACGTCACACACATCTGATGGGTCCTTGATTACCGTATTTTCCGGACTATAAGGCGCACCTAAAAGCCTTTAATTTTCTCAAAAATCCACACTGCGCCTTATAATCCAGTGCGCCTTTATATGGATCATTTGACTGCAGTAGCTTCTATTCTATGTTAACTGTAGTAGCTTCTATTCTCTGCGCCTCATAATCCGGTGCGCCTTACAGTATATATGAAAACAGTTTTAAAAGGTGCGCCTTATAATCCAGTGCGCTTTATAATCCGGTGCACCTTATAGTGCGGAAAATACGGTACAAGGATTAATCAAAAGACAAATTAAACGTGTAAGTGATGATGCTGTAGAAATGTAACTGAAATGTAGAAATCTAAAAACTGTAGTACCAGCAATGACCATAAAATATAAGCAAAATGAACATTTACTTCTGATAATATCATAAGTAAACATTCATTTTAAACTACTATTGTACTATACAGTACTATAATGTATAAGTTCAATACAGTACTATAGTTTACTTGATTAGAGAGAGAGAGAGAGAGAGAGAGAGAGAGAGAGAGAGAGAGAGAGAGAGAGAGAGAGAGAAAGCTTAAACAGAGCAATGACCATTAAATACATTTGGGGGTAAAATAAGTATTGTTACTGTGGTATTTAAAATACATTTGAATAACTGCTGTTTTACAAACATAAAGTACGTACAATATAAGCTAATGTAACTATTCCTAATGGCCAGTGAACATGATTTGTGTGCTTTTGTGTACTACTTTTTTTTTCCCGTAACTCGCAACTGTGACACAGTACCATTTACGCAATCCTTTATTCCCTTTTATGGTTGTACATACGTTTCTGAGTTTGTTGTTCTCATTTGACACTTGACGCTTTGGCAATGAAAACTTTTATGTTCTCCATTGAATAGAGTTGGGGAGAGAGAGAGAGAGAGGGAGAGGGAGGATGGGAGAGGGGGGAGTGTATAAGAGGAGTGTGGAGTGGGATGCCTGCCTGGGGAGGGGGTGGAGTAGGAGGAGGAGGCTAGGGGTCAGAAGGGTACTGCGAGGCGCTCCCAATCAGCACTGTGTAAACAGGCCTCCTCCAGGAGAGGACAGGTTGCAGGGGGAGAGGAGAGGAGAGGAGAGGAGAGGAGGGAGGCGTCCGGGCCGGGCCGCTGGGGCGCTGTCAGCCCCCATGCAGCAGATAACTAATGGCCGGAATGTGGCATTTTGTTCTTTAAAAGGTGGGGGGTGGGGGAGGCACAGAGAGGGGGGAATAGGGGGAGGAGGCGGGGTCACTGGTGGAAGAAATAGTGTTGTGAAGTACTCCTGTGTTCAGAATTGTACTTGAGTAAAAGTATACAAAAGTATTGATTTGTATGTCAGAAATTACTAAAGCACCAAAGTAAAAAGTGTGCATTCATTCATTCATTCATTCATTCATTCATTCATTCATTCATTCATTCATTCATTCATTCATTCATTCATTCATTCATTCTTCTCAAAAATAGATGCAACAACAGTGCTCAAGTGACTTTTCAAAGTAATAAGTTTAACTTTGCAAAGTAATGAGTATAGTATAATGACTGTTGAGACACGATGGAGTAAGAAGCATGGGAAGCACTGAAAAGTTAATGTTAAAGGTAATATAGGCAACTTCAGTGTGTGCAAACACGGTGTTTGCAAGCGATTTGTTTAAAAACACAATCTAACTTCACCTCACCTCCACTCTATTGGCTCATTAGGAATCTGCTGGAGACTGCTGTGCTGTGATTGGCTGAAACGCAACCTCACCCCACACAACCCCATCCCCTTCACGAATTAGCACTTACTTGATTTGTTATGACAACAAAATTCTGGACCGTCTGCAGGACGAAGCAAGTGTCCGTCTGCAGGGAAACAGCTGCAGCATCAAAGTAGAAGCAACATAGAGGGGCAAAAAGCAAAAAAATATACAGTATAGCTATAGATGCATTTTGATTTGTGACTAAAAAGTTGCCTTTATTATCTTTAAACTACTTCAAGAGTGTACTTTTAAGTACAGTACTGAGTACATTTACGCAGCTACTCTCCACCACTGGACTGAAGGGGGGGGGGGGCTAGTTCAACCGGTGGAAGAAAAGACGGAGTGGGGAGGGGGGCCGCCAATTAACATGTACTTGATGCTTTCATACGGCCGGGCTCTTTTAAGCCCCCGCAGCTGCATGCATTTCTCCTGGCTGGCTCACCGCCTCTCCTCTCCTCGCCTCTCCCCCGCTATACATTCACACACTGCACATATTCTCCCCTTTAGGCAGGTCCGGATATAACATTTCCCATGTTTGGTGGGGCGGACAGGGCAATTAGGGGGGCATTGCCCCCCCCCCCCCCCCCCCCCCCCATGCCCATGCCTAGATTCGACCCTGCCTTTAGCACACGTACCACCTCACCAGCGCTGAAGGCCCCGAGCTCCACTGCCGCTACTCGCTGTCAGACAGCTCAGTCTGCAGGGCAGGTACCCTGGTGAGCTGTTATTAGTGCCAACCAATGCTACATTATTTTCTTTCTTTCTTTCCTTTTCTTTCTTTCTTTCTTCTTCTTTCTTTCTTTCTTTCTTCTTTCTTTCTTTCTTTCTTTCTTTCTTTCTTTCTTTTCTTTCTTTCTTTCTTTCTTTCTTTCTTCTTTCTTTCTTTCTTTCTTTTTCTTTCTTTCTTTCTTTCTTTCTTTCTTCTTTCTTCTTTCTTTCTTTCTTTCTTTCTCTTTCTTTCTTTCTTTCTTTCTTTCTTTTCTTTTCTTTCTTTCTTTCTTTCTTTCTTTTTTCTTTCTTTCTTTCTTTCTTTCTTTCTTTCTTTCTTTCTTCGTTTTCAGGAATGAGTTAACTGACCTATGGCCCTCCGAAGATGTGTAAAGCAAAGCTGATTTTACAATAGCACATATCGGTAATTGAA
The DNA here is from genome assembly GCA_039105355.1 of Benthosema pterotum. Classification (NCBI taxonomy): domain Eukaryota; kingdom Metazoa; phylum Chordata; class Actinopteri; order Myctophiformes; family Myctophidae; genus Benthosema; species Benthosema pterotum. Next base: position 22,476,004 of record CM076982.1, read on the forward strand.
AAAGGCAGGTGTTGATTTTTTGCTGTTGAGCGGTAGTGCGTGCGCACACACACACACACACACACACACACACACACACACACACACACACACACACACACTATATGCGCACATCGACAGTTGAAGGAAGGCATTTTTACGTATGCCATTCATACCATGTTCTGAATAAATCCATCCGCCCTGGACCAAACGCTGTCGTACTCCTTTGATGTTTGCTTAGGCTCCTCCCACTGCTTTCAACAGACATGCCATTGGGGGGGGGGGGGGGGGGGCAGATGGCTGGAGAGTACAATCACCGATGCTCAGTGACATCATTTTGTTTTTGTAGCGATGGATTCATTTGGAGCATGTATAGTAGCTGCCTTTACAAAAAAAGAAAATACATTTGGGGCATATTGTAACCATAAGCCTAAAGCCGAATATAGAGGGAAAACAGAAAATGCACCAGTACAGAGCCTACAGAGCCCTGTAGGGGTTTAAGTTAACCTGTAGGGGTTTAAGTTCAACCATAAAACAACTGATCATCTTGTGAGGACCATGATAATTTAGTCTGTTTCTCCACTTCTATATTACTCATTGGAAGATGTGGCCCTCACAAGTATATGAATACAAGTACACACACGACACGCACACACACAGGCGCGCACACGCCTGCCTGAGTCCATGCACTCGCATTCACGCATACACAGCCACACACACACACACACCTCCGAGGCAGACTCCCCTAGAAACGGCTCAATCTCTAATTGCCTCCACTTTTCCTGGTTTCTTATTATAACACCATGCAGGCATTCTGTCATTTTCCCCTAAACCGCCACCTCCTGTTCTGTCTGCGTCGGCCTCCATTTACATACAGGCGTGCGGCGAGGGAGATTGACATCAATTTAGGAGTTAAGCTGCTGCCGGCGGGATTAGGGGGGGAGAAGATCGGCGAGTCCCGTCTCGTCTGCATGCGAGTCTCCGCCGTGGCTCGAGTCCTGCGTGCGCGCACGTGTGTCTGAAAACTGCAGACGGGCGGCACTTTTTTTTGTATATTACTGCTCCCAAAACAGCTGCTGGAGTCCTTTCCTACTAACAGGGACGTGTGGAGAGAGAAGCGACCCGGTGCCAGCCAGAGCCTTCACTCAGCACATCGTCGCGGTGTCGGGGTGTGGAAACCTTGTATGTCCAAAAAAAAAAACCATACTTTTCAGGAAAATAAACCTCGGTTCGGCCCGGACCCAAGATAATTACTGTTACAGACAGACATAACAAAACTCACTTTAAAGGAGCATTCAGTGATTTGCATGATTTGGGAACCCCCCCGCTCCCACACACACCAAGGCCCAACAGCCACTCGATCCGGATTGGACGAAAGCCTTTTTTTCCCCAAATCCCAAACTAACTATAGGGTTTTTTGTACTTCACTATAGGGACAGGTATAGGAACTCCCTATATGGTCACCACACTCTATAGTAAGGAGGATTAGCCAAGGGGGAAAAAAATAACTATTTGAACTAGATCAGCACTCAGTAGAGTGCCAACTTGCACTTTGCGCACAAGTAGGCCATGGCCAACTTGTTGTAGGCCACGGCCATGGCCTACTTGTGCGTGAGCAGAGCGAGCGACCCAAAAACGAAAAGGAGATAATACTCATGAATGCTCATCAATGTAGATATTAATACAAAGTTGAAATGTGGAGATACAGGGTTTCTGGCCAACAGCAAACTAAATGGAGCCATGATCCCCTTGCCTTGGCCACCTATCACCCCCCTCCACCCGCTCCCCTCTTGTTACCCCCCGTCGGGGCAGCTTTTCAGGCCAAGCGAGGTGTAAACCAAATCCAATATAGCCGCTGCATTGTATGGCAACCCCTGAGGAGGGTCCCAATGAAGTCGCTCCGGAGGTACAAATCACTCCGGGTCACGCTTTGCTTGCTTTTGCGTTGCTCCGTTTCCTTGAAGTCCTTGTGGTTTTCCCCCCTGTGCCAGCAGCAGGCCTGGCCTGGCCCAGCCTGGCCTGCTTGCCTGGGCCTAGCCACCCCATGTAGCTGTCAGGGAAGTTTATTTACATTTCCAGGTCATGATGCATTGATTGAATGGACCTCCTTATTTCTCCCTCTCTCTCTCTCTCTCTCTTCTGGGTTCATACCTCCATTGTCAGCAGTGCCTGTTTAGTGTTGAGACCAGAGACCACCGGTGTTCAATGGGACAGGTCCATGTTGTATATAGAGCAGGGGTTTTCAACCCTTTTGATACCAGGGCCCACTATTTAATCAGCATTTGAACCACGGAGGCACGGACGGACATCCATTTGGGGACATTTTAGCCCCACATACCCCCAAAACTAAAGATTTATTTTGCTTTTGTCCACAATATGGATTTGGAAAACAAAACAGGCAAATATACAGATCAAAATGGCCATTAATCTTCTAGTTGTGTAGACTTGGGCTAATTCAGATGATGGATATTTTAACTCTTGAGAGTGTAAACATGAAACCAAATGGACCCGCAAGGGTCCATTTGGTTTCATGTTTACGTTCTCAAGAGTTACATCTGGTTAACCAACTTTTTACCTGGCTAACCGACGTAGCAGGGGACCACCTGGAACCGTCTCAAGGACCACTGGTGGTCCGCTGACCACTGGTTGAATACCCACTGATATAGAGAGAGAGGGAGAGAGGATGTTAGTCTTCAAGCTCTCACACATATCAGCGCTATATCATCAACATTGGCAGAAGTTATGGCTGCGAGGTCACGCATCGACAGATCGCTGAGCGTCTCTCCATTGTTCAGAGATGCTGACAGGAGGCATTCTGCAGGTCTCAGAGTCGCTCCGTGTCAGAGTAGCTCGTCTCCGAGAGCCATCCGGGAAACCTGAGAATTGTTGTGTCTGCGAAATGTGCTCTCTCTATCAATAAAATGTACTTACTTAGCCATCGGCAAGGAAAAATCACACCCGTGTGAAGTCAGTGTTGGGGTGGGGTGGGGTCGTCGCTGGAAGTTGCAGACCTACAGGAATGTGCTCAGGGTGCCGGTTCCAGTGAAATTACAGACTTACTGTGTGGGGGTCCCCAGGGGGTCCCTCTACAGTGTAATGTCACTGTACTGTAATCTTATGCCCAAATCATGTACAGTAGTGGCTGCTAAAAATGTCCCATCCTGCTTACAGTAGCGCAGCTCGGGAGCCTGTTCTTGATCGGTTGAGTCTCAGATAGGGGTGTAACGATAACTGTAACTGTATCGAAATGTTGATTTTAGTTAGCTTTGTACTATCATTTTGCAATGGAATGGAATGCAATGGAAAGGATCTGTGCATTTAATTTTTGCAATTTCATGAAGAAAACACATCATGTGTTCAAAATAGTTACTGTATTGAAGTCAAACTATTGAATCATATAACTAAGCAATTTTGTCCATGTATTGTATCGTCAACGATGTATCGCGATATGTATTGTATTACTGTTAAAATGTATTGTTACACCCCTAGTCTCAGAGTAGCTTGTCTCCGAAAACAAGTTAAATGTATGACGGCTTGTTTATAGGCTACTTACTGTGCTTTTTACTGACATCTTTTACTTGAGTTACATTTCCTTTTCCTTTCAGCACTAGATTGCAGAGCCAACGTTTGAACGTTTGATGCCAATACATTTTGCACTTCAAGTCAAGTAAAAAAATGGCTGTCGAAAATAAAATCTGATTTGAACTTTTAAAGCAACTAACTCTTCCACACTTTTCTAAATTTTCAAATACTGTATAGGAAAACATGGCATATTTTGGATATACTGTAATTTGATTAATTTAATTTTGAAGCATTCAACAGCCCTAGTAAAACAATATATATTTCATGAAATATTCTTCTTAACGAGAACTTCTCCCACGAGGGTCTGCGAGAACGCTTACAGTATATGGCAGGCATTTTTCTTCTTCTTTCACGTCCTGCCTGGTTTTGCTACAATGTGTAAAGGGGTGGAACCGGGCGGGAGTGTTCTGTAAATAGGGGTCTCTAACACAGCCAGCCATCCAGCCAGCCAGGCCCCCGGGCAGGTCATCAGGGCAGAGGACAACGATCCATTTCCTCCACAACGCACTCCTTCTGACCCGGGACGACAGTTCCCAGGTCAACCTGGGTTCAGCCCCGGGGCGTGTCTTGCTGCCTGCCTGCCTGCCTGCCTGCCTGCCTGCCTGCCTGCCTGCCTGTGCAGCCAGTAACCGCATGTTACCTAATGGAGACATGCACGTGGAATGCAGAATGGGAGAGGAGGTGTCTCCCATTGTTTGTACTTTTAAGTATAGAGATGAAGCACGCAACATAGAAATCAAATGGCAAATGCTTATATGCAAACTGGCAAAACCCAGCTGAAGTACAGTAAAAGTACTGTAATTGAGTGAAGGAATACAAAAAGGATGTGGAGTGGAGTTTAGCCTCTACAGTGGAACGGATGGAGGCTTGGACGGAGACAGATAGCATACAGTTTGTAGTTAACGTATAGGAGCTGCAGAAGGACAGCTGCTTATAATCTGTACTTAAAAGCAGTTTTCCATGTGTTTACATATGTACACACGTACACACATACTGTACATACGTACATACGGTACCGACATGCATACATGCATACATGCATGCATACATACATACATACATACATACATACATACATACATACATACATACATACATACATACATACATACATACTTTTGTACATTACATACATATGGGTACATACAGTACATACATACATACATAACATAACACACACACATCACATACATCACATACATGGACAAGCATATAATTTCCCACTATACCAGCAGTTGTCAGACCACTGTAGTAGTGTGCTGGTGGACGGTGTTTACCTGCAGAAACACTGTGCCTGCCCTCTCACTGTATTTCACACTGTTTGTTTTGGTTTGACAACGCCCCAAACCAAACAGTGAAAAGACATAAATACAGCCAGAGGACTTGGAGTTTCTGTGGGTAAATCCCTTGTCCACCACACTATACCCTCCCAAGGCCGCTGGTATTATTAGAGGTTTATTATGGGTAAAATAAATGTATAGATTGTTTTGTTTGGTTTGTATGAGGGAGATTTGTTTCAATAAATTATCGACGAGAAGACCAACCATCATCTCTGCTTTTTTCATCAATCATCTACAACACCGCTTTTCACCGTTGCCTGGTTTAACTTGGGAACAATTCTTTGTTCTCATTTTTAGTGTAGTGGTTATTTATTTATCACTATTTTTGGTGGAAATATACCACATGTATTTAAAAATGCCATGTTGTTGTTGTTGTTGTTGTTTTTCAATTGTCTTGGAACTCTTGAAACTGGAACCTTTTATAGAATCAACATATATGACAATTAAGTTAATAAGACCCAGACACATATATAATAAATAAAACATATTTTTTTGTAATTTATAAGAATAATTATATAAGATAAGATTGTAGAGATAAGATAAGATAGAGGAAAAAAAATCATGGCACTCCATTTAAGTTACATGGTATATGGCTCAACAGCATTATACCCGTTAAGCTATAGCGCCAACAGGTATATGTACAAGTCTCTGTATCAGAGACTGTCTACATGCACACTGCTACGGCGTGTAGCAGGTTGGCTAGCCTCTAATGTTTCATGTGAAGCCACTCAGCGAACGTACAACACAGGAGCCATTGACGGTAATCTGCTCCGGTATCCTGGTACTTATGGCCGATATAGAGAGAATGACAAAGGCAGTTTCACTATCACTACGAGGCTCACAATAGCTCCTTTGTACAGAGTTATGTCACTATGGCCTGCATATTGGTTGAAAGCGGACAGAAAGGACATTCATATTGAGGCGCAACGGTGGAAGAAGTACTCTGATATTTTGACCAAAATATATACTTTTAAATATACCTTTTAATTATGAATACAGGCCTTTCACCTTGAACTGAGTATATGTTGTGTGTGCTGTAGTACTTTTACTCAAGTGTAAAATATGAGTACTTCTTTCACCGATGGATGTATTATTAAAAGCAGCATGTTTCTTCCATCTGTATGTGATTCCCTACATGCTGTCATTCACAGCACTCAGTAATTGCTCATTATTGCATACCGTAGGGGTGCATGTGTATGTGTGTGTGCGCGCGCACATGCTCTACACACCGACATGTTTGATATCTGTAGCATATATGTGTCACCTCGCTAGAGATAATGCACAGAAGACTATATTTGCTACCTTTAACTGTACACCTTGTATATGTGTGCATTTGACATGATTCACATGAATCATATATTACAAAGGACTTGCCATATGACCTGTCGTCTGTGTTTTGATCTCTCCCTTGTTTCTCACTTGTTTCTTATGTATTCATTAGACCACCTTGAAAAACGCGAATGATGAGAGCTTGTATGACAGAAAATTTCACCCACGTTGGCTTTTTTTCCCTATGTGCCTGCATAGTGCATACCTGTACCTGGCGTCGTATCTGAACCAATTACAAGCAAACGCTGATACGAACAGCAAACGGGACAGCCGTCGTTATTATCAGCAAGCGTAATTAAGCTGTGTTTAATTGTATTTGTTCATGTCAAGAGATGTGATGTGACACCTCTCGCAGATATACTAATGTGAACAGCAATGTTGCCTGACTTGTCCCCGACTGTGTTAGTTAGGTCAAGTCGCACCCTAGCTGTCCCTGACAACAATCTCTGTGTGTGTGGACTTCACTTAACCGTTGGCCTAGTTCCTTGTCATATTTGCACACTTTTTAATCCGTGCTTTTGTTAACTAACTTCCCTGTTTTCAGTTTGGATTTCAGTTTGAGTGTCTCGCTAGTTCCTCAGATAACTCTGATTTCCGGCCTTTCCGTCGAGCACCGAGATAACTTTTTTCTCCTCGGCAGACATAATTTAGCAACATAATCACGCTACAGTATTCTTCACAGACCTAGTTTGGCGATGGTGTGATAGGTGATGGTGCGCTGCACGTCCCCAGGCTAGCTAGCTAGCTGCTACAATTCTTTCGCAGAATCAGGTATTTTAGTTATAATGGGGCTTTTTTTTGCTCTGCCCTAGTTTAAACTTATTTTTTCTGCTCCGCCTAATTAGAGAAAACTTGTTCTTTCCTACAAGCCTGTGTCGGTTCTCCATTGCTACACATTTTACAGAGGTTCTCATCTGTATGGAAACCTTGTATGAATGTTTTACAAGATTCAGATTTCTGAACGTAACAAATGCCAAGGTATTTCAAATAGGGTTCAAACGGTTGAACTGATCATTATTTTGGAACCCGCTCAGGGACCCCCAGGGGTTCCCCGGACCCCTACTTTTGAGAACCAGGATATACTGTAGAGTGCAGAGCTCTTAAAGGGATAAATATTTCACTTTCTCATTTACTGTTTTCATTTACTTCCATTTAAAATATTGTTTTATTTGTTTGGCCTCACCAGCATGGTGATAAATGTTCAATTTTCTTAAAATAAATGAAACCTGTAAATTTAATTTCCAGGTTTTAAGTTATAATGGGGTTGTATAGGAAGGGTGGGGCAGCTGACATTAATATCATACAGTATATATAAATACTACAGTATATGGAGTAACTTATAAACTGCCAGGGACTGAGTAGTTCACCCACAAAATCACAAAAAGTTTTTTTTTATTGAAATATCCCTTTGTTGTGAGGTCTGCAGTGCCAATGAAAAACACAAGATGGAGAGCCTCGATCCACCCGACCCGGAAGTGATTGCCCTCCATGTCTGTAGTCTGGCCTCGCTCCAGGCTGAGAGGATTAATATTCTAAGCACGGCCTCAGATCAATGTTTTATTAATCTCTAAACATTTGTGTATAAGACAAATGTTACAGTTTACAAATGTTACAGTTTACAATTTAAGCAGAAATTACAATATACTTTACAATGTACAATGTAAGCACTAAATCATTCTAATACATTAGACATCCTAAGTCTACTGAGGTGCTATCTAAACAACCACGATGGTACTATGGGTTGATATGCAGTACAAGTGCTATAACAACCACCACCGTCTCTTTTTCTACACTGATCCAAATTCCATCCTCAAAAACTCTAGCGAGAATAGTGACGGTACAAAGCTTTGACGATCATCCAGGACCTTTAGATACAGTATGAACACACTGTCACATGGAAAAACGAAAGAAAACCAAAAAGAAAACCACAAAAAAGTTAGAATATGGAGATAATAGTTTTCTTCCAGACAGGAAAGATATGCTCTGACAATCCAGGACCTTTTTTCATATGAGCATATATGCAGCTCTGTTCATTATCTGAGGCAGGATGTCACGGATGCAGGTCTCACAAGTGCCGTCGCTAGTTACTGTCATATCGCGGCTGCTGGGTGGAAACCTTGTATGACAAAAAAAGTATTCTCCATCAGCGTGATGGAGAATTCCGGAGATACAAGGCTGCCCATCAGTGACGATGCATGCATGCGCTCCGCCATGCTCTACAGACCAATTATATCAAATTGGCATGAATGTTCAGCCTGTCTCATTGTCTTTTATATTCACGTGGTGTTGCTGATTTCGGAGTGATGAAATAGCGTGTCACCGCTTGCGCTTTTTTTCCACACACGTGATCAATAATACAAACAATATGAACGTGTTTTCCTCCGAGCCCCAAGCATTAATATTCAGTGAAACTTTCCAGAGACTTTATTCGTCAATTCTCATCCAAGGTCTGTTTGTTTGTTTGTTTGTTTGAAACACAGGTACAACTCCGTCGTGGAGGTTGTGGGTTCCAGTCCCCTGTGGACACCCAGCTTTGATGGACTTCTACGCAAAGTAAACACAGTTGGGCTGTGTTGGTGACAGGTGAGTCAGTAGGATATACAGCAGGCTGTTGCCACCGGCTTAGCATAGCTTTATTTAAAGGGGACCCACCATTAACGTTGCCTCCACCCTTTAAGTCATGGGTGTCAAAGTCTGGCCCGCGTAATTTCATTTGGCCCTTGAGACATTATCAAATCAAAGGGGAAGACCACCCATTTTCAAAATCTTAATATGTCATTAATATACCTTAGAGATGTTGTGTGGACATGATGAAAAAAAAGTTCCCCCAATTCTGTATTTCCTAAAAATGGAGGTCTGAAAAACATGGTGTAATATATCTGACATCACCAAATTTATTTCACCATGTTAATGATTTTTCTTTCAGACCCATTTTTCCTGAGAGGGTACAAATGGACCCGCTACGGTCCATTTGGTTCACATTTGTACCCTCTCAGGAAAAAATTAAAAATAGGTGGAATTCCCCTTTAAAAGGTTAGTTCGTTCAAACTTGGCCCGCGGCTTTGTTCAGTTTTAAATTTTGGCCCACTCTGTATCTGAGTTTTACACCCCTGCTTTAAGTCATTGGTATGCATTTATTGATCATCCCAGTCCCCACCTCCTCCCATTGTGGTTCAATCCCCCCTCCATCCAGTCTTCCTTCCACCACTCCCACCAAGGCATGGGTGAGGAGGACAGGGGGTGAGGGTGCCCCTCAAAAAAAACTATTATTCCAATATGAAAATGAATGATCTGAGTTGTTGTTTAGGCTTTAGGCATTAAAAGGCAACATTTACAGTACATAATACATTTGACTTTAAATTTAAGGTGGGTCCGCTTTAATCTGTAAGAATATGATTCCTATTACAGAGATTCTAGTATTGGACCATACTGATCAGGCTACCGACTTTAATGAGTCGAATGTATTTATTTATTTTTGATTAACCTTTATTTACCCAGTAAAAACATATTGATACAGAAACCTCCTTTGCAAGTGTGAACTGGCCAAGAGGCAGAAATTAAAAAACAAAAATTACACTTCAGTAGCATGCCGTAAATATCAGATTTTGGAACAGGTGAATAAAAACATCCATAATATATATCCATATTACGCCTCAGAAAATAGCCTACCTAAGCAAGAAAAATTATTACAGCATTAAACAAAAAAACATACTACATAGTCTGAATGAGAGTACGGTCTCATTTTTAGATTTTTAATCTTGCAGAGTAAGTATTCCTAGCTAAGCCTATGTTTCATTCAGCAACAATCGCAGTGATGATTCCACCGCATATAGCCATGATGACGCTTAATTTCATCAATGACTTATATGTCAAGCATTTAACATTTAATCTCCTCATAGATGTCTGAATCAAATTAATGCTGTTGGGAGTGTACATATTTAATAAGCGTGTCGGTGCTCGTTGGATTTTCATGTACCAACCCTCCAGGGCTGTACAGTAATATTGACGTTCCAAATTTAAATTTGCTTTTTTTTTTTCTTCTTTTCTTTTCTTGGCGGTTGGGAATATTCTGTTATGCTCTTGGATCTCTGGCACTGACGGGATAGGAAGAAAAAAGATTGGCTTTTTATGGGCGGGGGAAAAGGTCATCCTCAGGTTGAGATATTTATTGAACGTTCTGAGATCAAAGCCGTTTTTTCGCCGGTGTATCAAAATAGCCTCAAACACATTAGAGAGAGGCTACACGAAATTAACCGCTTAAGCTCTGTTTTAGAGTTGTTTGTGTCTCTGGGTGCAAGAAAGTAAAAGGATCAATTTTACCACGTCCAATTATATATTAGCTCAGATTGTCAGATTGGCAACAATTATGAACCACATAACCCACATTGTGGGATATTAAGTGTCAATCCAAGTAATCCATATGGATTTACAGGACATTTTACATAGTCCATGACAATAAACATGACATGACAGTTCGCAAATCAATGATCAAATGAATTTCCAAATGAATTTCCCAATGAAACACACAAAGCTTCTTAACATTTTAGTCCGTGTTTGATTGAGTTCTTGTTGTTATATAGTCTAGTATTGCTTGTCCTGCCCTATATTTTTCCTCTTTTTCACTTTATTTTCTCTTTTTTCATACTGTGACCCGGGGGCCAGTGTAATAACTGGATGGGTGGTGCACTACAAGCACCTAAACCTATGAACCTATAATATACTGTACATACATCCATAGCCACTGCTCCGTTGGTCCAGTATACATAAGTCCCGCCGTAGCAGCAGCGCTCAGGTGTGTGTGGATTTATGCTGCGGTCAGCGGGAGGTATAGCCTGCATCGCTCCTCTGACCACAAGCATCTAATAAGACTATTTCAACCTTTCCACCTGCGGCCGCCTGACGGCTGAGATGCCTTGCTCAATAATGCATTAGACAGGTAAGGCTAGAACCCCTGGGTCCTGCGTTCTCTCTCTCTCTCTCTCTCTCTCTCTCTCTCTCTCTCTCTCTCTCTCTCTCTCTCTCTCTCTCTCTCTCTCTCTCTCTCGACCTTCCCGGCTACATCCTGTGCTGGTGCGGGATAATGGTCCAGAAAAAAAAAACACGCAATCTAAAAGCTTGCGATGCACCGCACCCGCAACGGGGCAGGGGTGTGTAGATCGGCTATTTTCCGACACCGCCGTGCAGCGAGGTATAAATCTATGCTTTAAAAGCCTATTGATTTGTGTGCGGGAGAAGAACCGCAATGCAGCCACCACCCGCCTGTGAAGATGGACTCTCCGGTAGTGTGGGGTTTGGCTGAGGGTGGGGGTTCTAAGTAAGACAAAAAATGAAGTGAGATGGAGGAGGGAGCGAGGGCAGAGGGGGGAGGTGAGTGTGCGCCCAGGGGTTGAATGAGAGAGAGAGAGAGAGAGCGAGAGAGAGCAGAGAAAGAGACAAACAAACATAAGGAGGGCCTGAAGTCTGGGAGGGGAAACATCGATGAGTGGCTCACAAGGCCTTTTGAGGCCTTGTGAGGATTGGTCCAGAGAACCTCTCATCGCATTCTGATACAGTGAGAGACAGATACAGAGAGAGGTAGAGAGAGAGAGACCCTTGTTTTCTGTTTGCTGTTTGCTGGCAACACCCTCTAACCCTAGTACACTTAATTTTTGTTTCACCATGACTATTTTACCCAATGTAACCCAATGTAAAAAACTGATTATTTACAATGTATACAATATAAAGTACAGCAATACTTGAGGTACTCTTTAATATTTCATCATGACTTCTCACAAAAAACAAACAAAAACAAAGATTTCTTGGGGGGGATCTACATGGCAGGGGCAAAATCGGTGAAAAACGTGCATGTTATTATTTTTTAATTCCTAACAAAATGAGGAAAATAAGTTGGGAACTTCTCCTTTGGTCCAAACATTCCTAAGACCTGTGAGATTGGTCCGGTGAAGAAACTACTGAACCATTGTATCTCAACTATTAGTAGATTACTACCGATTGACTGTCTAATGTAGTCGTGGTGGAAAAACGTCGCTCAGTGCGCCTGAGAGCAGACACCGTTGGCCGGTTACTATGGCGTTAAAAATAGCCTGTGGCTTATGTCTCTTTGAGACGTGCTAACTGCTCCAATATTTGTGTGAGTTTGGGTGTCTGTCTATACTTCAGCATGGTTGCTGCAGTTACTCTTAGTCTAATTCATTGATATAATGCGTAATCCAAGGCGTTTCTCACTGGGTGTGATTTTTCAGCAAACAGCCCGCTGCAATCCGGTGGTCGACGCTTCCCTGCAAATTGCAACTAGTACTAACCTTAAACAGATTTTCAGCATCAGACACTTAGGTCACTCTTTCGTTTTTTTCCAACTCCAGCATATTGGCGTTGCATTTTCCGTTCACCTTGCAAACAGTGCTTTTGCGTGCTGCCGAAAGCTAAAGCATTTTAAGTCTCGCTAGGGCCTTAATGGCATCTGCAGAGTAATGATAGCCCACTGGACACAGATGTCCTCACAGCTGCCGATGTTCAGCGCATTGGAGAGATCAATTCATTATGTTCTGTTCAATCTGACTCCATTAGACGCTCTGTTTATCATCTCTTTCTATCCACTATCTCCCCCACACCTCTCAGAGGAGGGTATGACAGATAATAGGGACTTTAAGCCATGGGATGGCGCCGTCTGTACTATGGCAACAGGAACTAAAACTACGGCAACAGGAACTAAAACTACGGCAGAACCTACAATTTAACGTAGTGTCCACAATGCCTGTTTGACACACACTGTATAGACGCATCACATGGTAAGCCGTCGTAGTTGCAGATGGGTGTTTGCTTAACGATTCTGACAGCTACGGCGATTGCCTCATAGTAGCCCATACTTCCGGTAAGGGGTGCCGTTCAGAAAATAGCTGAAGTGTCTATTATGCGTGGCTGGACAGTACCCTGACAGCAGACACCTCTTGGCGTATAATCCGTCCACACGTCGGGTCATTAAAGTAGCCGTGAGTTTGGATTGGGGCATTATTGCGTTGACAGCTCCAGCTATTTGTCAGCCCTTCACTTTATACCGTGGCCTCCCGCACTTCTGAAGTGAGTGCTCCTTGTGAAGACGTCTGCTTGTTTCAACATGGTAAACCATCGAGAAACGCTTCCTCAAGCCTGCTCCCTGCTTCTGGACAGCAGAGCACACATGCCGTGCATATACACAGGAATACAATACAAGGCACATTCAACACAGATTTTCTGAAAATGCATGTTTTCCCTGCATGCTTTATTCACTGGTTAGCCTTACTAGTTCTACTTTCATTCTGCTTTGCTACTGAAAAAAGTGTACAGCAGAGGGACAACATTTCTCACTGACAAGGTTCCATGTGAAGTAAAGTTTAGGGTTGGGTTTTGGGTCTGGTGTCGGACTAATTGCCTGTCCGACTGTTAGTTTGTCAGACATAACACCCCTGTAGTTCCTTCCAACCACTGCATGTGTTGCCTTTGTCAGTCATCACTGTCAAAACGTCAGTACTGGAGGTATGGCGACACATTGCTGCAACGTTTATGAGGTCAAAGGCACTAGCTCGACAAATTGCACCAATTGCTCAGCGGCTTTCAGGCCACAAAATCCAACCAGTTGCTAATGTAGACTGTCAAAGTTTCCAGGGTCAATTTTCGCCTGTTAAAGTACAGACACCGTGTTTGTTTTGGGTCAGTAACGTTAGAACACTGCGTCCGTGCAAGAAGAGTCGAGCGAGAGATGAGGTAGTGGTGTTTGGAAATATATTTAGAAGGGCAAAAAAATGGACGCCTCCTCCTCGTTGGAACCCACAAAATGAGGAGGCCACAGCGTTGGTCGGCTCAAACAAGCATAAGAAACCACGGCTTTATTTTAAGCCCCGCTGGTGACCAGGCCAAGGGAACACATGCTTCTGAACAGAGTGCCCTGGCATTTACCAGAGCCCACAATCTATTACCATTAAAAGAATAAATCAAAAAATACAAGACAATGCCAAGAATAACAGTCATAAAAAAGAAATAGGTTCTCTCTACACCAGCGTGCAGCCAGCCAAACATAGGTTGCCATTACTTTTTATTATTTTTACACCACCAGACCTATGGAGAGGAAAATATTAAAAGTGGAAAAGGAAAAATGAGTTGTTAGCTACGGAAGAGCGGCAGAAAAGTGAAGGCGTGTGCTGTGATAGCATCATTACGTAGGTGTCAGTAAGTGTAGTCTACCACGTGTAGTCTACCAGCCCCCCGCTCCCCCCAAAGTTCTGCGCTAAGTTAACTTCATTTGGAGCGACGCCCAACTTGAAGGCTAGACTCCCCCTTCTAGGCCACCGTGGCCATTGATTTAGTCCAGGCTTCCACATTTTGCGCAGTCAGTGGGGATGAAAATAAAAGCCTGGGTATTGAGGCTAATGTCGGGTTGGCCATCTGCGTATCTGGACCCGATTTGTTAACATGTGAGCCCCTGAAGGCACGTGGTCAGACAGACGTGGACACCTGTGGGTTTTTTTCAGAAGCCGTTTTGTTGTTATGTCCGGGACACAGACAGACAGACAGATCATTTCCAACATTTATCTTCGGTTCTTGTTATGCTGATTCAGGTGTTTAATCGCGTGATTTCATAGTTTCTGTAATCAGTGTCTTATTTTGTCACATTGTAAGCTTGTGATTCCTGTTTAGACTTGTTTCTCCACCCGGAATGTTGGACACCCTGTGTCCTGTTTGCCTCAGACTATGTTAATTGTCAGTTGATTCACTTGTGTTCTATTAGTTTGTGTTTCTATTTAAAGTCGCCTGTGTAATCAGTTAATTGTCATTCTTGTGTGCTTGGGTTTGGATGCTAGTTTTGTACCAGTTATGTTTTGACCTGTCCTTCTGAAGAATCTTAGTTTCTCGTCTGCATGCAAGGTTTTTGTGAACTCAATTCACCTATAGCAAAGACCCACTTAGACACTCCCACTCCAACACTTTCCAGCCGGGCTCATTCATTTCAAAGCAGTTATCCTTGATTTGTATACAGTATACTGGTTGATTTTTGTAAGCATACCTTCAAAATATCTTCCAAATCTAAATTAGAAGTATGTGTGTGGCATTTCTTTTTTAAAACAATGTTTTCTTAAATTGGAAACCTATTGGTGGATATCACATGTTATGATTGGACCATAGCAGTTTGGGGAGGAGCTTTCCTTTAGGCCCATTATTTGATAGACGTTTCGGACAACCTTTGTTAAAGCATAAATATCTTTTCAGACCCAGTCTTTTGAATTTTGGTTTTGCGCAACTCTCATTCATGCCGTCAAAGGGCATATTATTGTTCCCAAACGCACACCAAACCGGGCGTCCTTGGAAGTGAAAAAAAGAATGTTTTCATCTAACCGTTGAGAGAGATATTTGTGCTAATCAAACACGGACATGCAGCTGGTTCTGCTACGTAAGAAGCGTTATAATTGGTTAGTTAGCGGGACGCTTATCCCATCAGTAGCCTGGAGGGACCGTTGCACAGCACTGATTAATTCACAAACACATGACATAGTTTTCAGTGACTGAAACGTATTCGGGAGGGGAAGTTTCTCTGCCTGCTGGCAGCGCGGACAAGAAATATGACTCGCATTGGCAAACGTTATGAGGCTGCGGACAAACAGCATGCTTGCCTCGTGCAGATAAATAACCAGACAAACACACTGCTGGTGATATAACATATTGAAACAGAGCCACTTGTAAATGTTTGCATCCTTTTTTATGATTCTATAATTTTATAAATTAGTGTGGTAGATAATATTTCCATCACTAACACCGAACAAATCAAAAACACTGGATGTAATCAGCAAATATGTCGACTATGTCTGCAATAATTTCAAGTAAATTGAGCTAACTATAACCGGGTTTCTTTTTTAATTTAAACCCTTGGAGATTTACAGTATAATTCAAGCACAACTCAACTGTAAATGGACAAACCAGTTTTACAGAGGCCACTGTACGAATTGCAGCCGTCCTTGTATGTCTTATTGACTGTTGATAGGGCATTCCACATTTTGCTGGCATAGGAGCAAAACCTATTGTCAAGTTCCTTGTTTGTGCCAAATCTGGGTTGCACATGGTTTGCCGAACTCCCTCTGGTGTTGTCGGAGTGGACTTCGTTTAGATTAACAAAGTATTCGGACAGTTATACATGGGTGTATTGGAGTATCGAATCTTGAGAAACCATTACCCATAGATGCCGTTTACTTTTCAAATAATTTGTGGAATCTGCCCTAGGACACACCTGAAGGAAGCTATAAAGGCCCTCAAGTCCTTGCAAGCTTCTGGGATAATTCTTTGCTGGCACGCATTTTATATGAGGCCGCAAAGTCACTGAACTCTGGAGAGTTCCATGAGGGTACATTCACAGCACCTCTCCCCAGGTGCTCTTCATCAGCGATACCTGTGCAACCCGTGGCTCGGGGGCGGCTGACAGGCCGTATGGGACAGAATCAGAATCATGTTTTAATGAAAGCACATAGCGGAAGGCTACGTTTGTATGACCATTTCTTCTGTGGATAAGGCATTGGCAAATTGAACCCGAAGCTGTGTTGAGTGAATGAGGAAATACCGTCAGAAAATTCCACCCGCACCGAAGAGCCAAAATTAGGACGGTTCCTGCCCCCCCTAAGCTGGAATGACTTCATATTTTCAGCAAATAGGAGTATAAATCGACCGTAATCACGCCTAATGTGATGGTTGGTGCCTTGTATGTTTCCCATCGCCATTGTTGTATCAATGTGTGTGAGAATTTGTGACTGCGGAATATATGCAAAGTGCCTCGGATAAAGGTAAATGCACCATTTACCAAGAATCGACTGATTCATTATTAAAATAAAAGGTCAAAAGGGCTGTCTGTTGTGGTCAGGTGGGTGTATCACTCTTGCGTGGGCCTCTGCACCCCAGGGGCGGATGTAACATGTCCCATTTGGGGAGGCAAGAGAAAATGGTTTGGAGGGGCAAGAGAAAATGGTATGGGGGCGGCTTCATCGCCCGTGGCGCGATGCGACACGGGTATGGGTATGGGCGGGTATGGGTGCGACATGAAGCCGCACCCATACCATTTTCGGTTACAGGACTTTTATTAGGCAAGTAAAGCATCAACAACAACATCAGTTGTTGTTGAAGTTGCAACAGACACGCAGCATGCATAAAGCTAAAGGTCTGACTCAGAGAGTTTTCTGTTTTCAATGATGAAATTCTATTGGTTTAGTGGTGACACAGCTGTAGTTTAGTTAGTAGCAGTAGTGTTTCAAATCATTTTAAATATAAGCACTTTAATTTGAAATATCTTGGGTTGTTTTGCATGGCATCGTGGGGGGGGCAGACTGGGTATTTAGGGGGGCATTGGACCCCCCCCCCATGCCCATGCCTTGATCCGCCCCTGAGATTTGACTTGTTGCCAATTCCAGGTGGAAATCAGAATAATTCAGTGATTCCCCTCAGACACACACGCATGCATGCGCGCGCGCACACACACACACACACACACACACACACACACACACACCCCACACACACACACACACACAAAAAACCTTTAAATCAAACACCTGTTTGTTAAGTGACGATGTGCCATTCTTTTTCAAAGGGGAGCCTCTGAGCGTCTTTGAATGCCCCCCCCCCCCCCCCCCTTCTGCTGCACTAGTTCCTCCTTCATATAACGTTGATTTACAGCTGTGACTTCACATAAACGCTGACAAGACGTATGGTGGGTAGGTGGGTACAGCGTCAGAGAGTCCTGTCTGTCTGTCTGTCTGTCTGTCTGTCTGTCTGTCTGTCTGTCTGTCTGTCTGTCTGTCTGTCTGTCTGTCTGTCTGTCTGTCTGTCTGTCTGTCTGTCTGCCTGTCTGCCTGTCTGTGTGCGTCAGGGGCGGATTCAACATGTCCCATTTGGCGGGGGAGGGGCAAGAGAAAATGGTATGGGGGCGGCTTGAAGTCGCCCCCATACCAATTTCGGTTACAGGACTTTTATTAGTCAAGTAAAGCATCAATAATAACATCAGCTGAGTTTTCTGTTTTCGATGATGAAATGCTGTTGGTTTAGTGGTGACACAGCTGTAGTTTAGTTAGTAGCAGTAGTAGTGTTTCACATCATTTTAAATATAAGCACTTTAATTTGTTTTGCATGGCATCGTGTTGGGGGGGGCAGACTGGGTATTTAGGGGCATTGCCCCCCCCATGCCTAGATCCGCCCCTGCTGTCTGTCTGTCTGTCTGTCTGTCTGCCTGTCTGTCTGTGTGCGTCAGGGAGCATGGGCCCAAAAAAAGTCTTTCCTGGGGCCTAGCAGAGTATAGCAGCGTGTCTGGGCACGTCTGGGACTTGAAAGGAGGCCCAGGTTTGCGTTGCGTTGCGTCCTTCTCCTGGCACTGCAGTTCCTGCCATTTGTTCTCCCGTTTTTCTGGGACTTAAGACACAAAAAAATACCCCTGCTGAAAGCACAGGATGTCGGATGTAGACACCAAAACCGCATCGCTTATAGGATGCTTTTTTGCCTGCAATTATCGTCCGAGTTAGTTCCCTCCTGTGTGAAGGTATCCCACCTCCACCTCCTCGCCAGGGGCGGATGTAACATTTCCCAATTGGGGGGGCAGGAGAAAATGGTATGGGTGCGGCTTCATCGCCTGTGTCGCTTCGCACCACTGGCGATGAAGCCGCCCCTGTACCATTTTCTGTTACAGGACTTTTAGGCAAGTAAAACATCAATAATATCACCAGTTGTTGTTGAAGTTGCAACAGACACGCAGCATGCATAAAGCTAAAGGTCTGACTCAAAGAGTTTTCTGTTTTCAATGATGAAATGCTGTTGGTTTAGTGGTGACACAATTGTAGTTGGTTTGTAGCAGTAGTAGTCGTTCAAATCATTTTAAATATAAACACTTTAATTTGAAATATTGTGGGTTGTTTTGCATGCCATTGTGTTTGGTGGGGCAGTCAGGGCATTTAGTTGGGCATTGCACCCCCACCTCCCCATGCCCATGCCTAGATCCGCCCCTGCTCCTCGCTCCTCTTCAATCTGTCTTTTTCTCCTTTTCTCTGTCCGTCTGTCTGTCTTTGCCCTGCGCCGTCTCGCCTCTCGCTGTCTCTTCTCTGTCTCTTTTCCCCTTCCCACACTTTTTAAAATCATCCCTACTTTGTCTCTTGTCCCTTTACCGCTCTTACCATCTGTAAGAAAAGGAAAAATAAGCTTTATGTTTTACTTGTTGGGAAAAGAGAGACATTTGACACTCCTTCTCTGCACTTCCACGCTTTCTGTCTCGTGTTTTTTTTTCCCCTGGTCATTTCACCTCAAATCATCATTTGGAAATCCACCCCACAATTAAGTCATTTTCCAGGAATCTGGCTCCTTTGTTGTGAAACGCTAGACAGCGCCGGCTGGATTGGGGTTGGATCACGCTAAGCTTTAGGACAGTGCATTTCACTCTCCGCTTCTTCCAGCTTGACGTTTGCAATGGTGGACAAAGTACTCATGGTTCCAGTCATGAGTCCAAGTAAAATACTCCTGGTCAAACACTACTCCAAGCTATAGTGCATGTCAATTCCTAGGGTCACATTTGTGCAGAGGTCACTGTAGTACTGTACTTGCTTGCACCAGTTTCTACAAAAATGTCTTCTAAATTGCAACAGTTTTCTGACCAATCTATGTTTGTATGTCAGCAATGCTAATAATATTTCCTGCCAAGGACCCCCAGAATTATCTGTGTTTGGCTGGGACCCCCCATATGAAAATAAGGAGTCGCTAGGACCTCCCAGAAGCTAACATTTGAGTTAATAGTGTTCCGCCCCAATCACAATTGTTTTTTCTGTCCTCACCTTTTATCACTTGAGCCCAATCCGGTTATAATCACTTGTGGCGTCCTCGATTTTTCTGTCCTCACTTTTTATCCTCCATTTTGCGTGCTCATCGCTATAGGGGTATCTCGCCAATCGGCGCTAGTGTGTTGTGCCCCTCCTCTCTTGTTCGCCATCATCCTGGGCTGACACCTGTAACGATTAACGCAGTTAATGCCAAACGCCGATCTGTCTCTCTTTCTTTCTCTCTCTCCACACGCAGATTAATTTCAGCTGCGGCTTGACGGACAGACACACCGTCGAAACCTGCCCTCCTCTCTGCAAGGTTATACCAAGTGAAGGCTAGCTGGCAAGCGAGAATGTCTCACGCGTTTGTGTAGATTGACTGTGCTTGCTTGCGTGTGTGTGTGTGTGGGGGGGGGGGGGGGGGGGGGGGGGGGGTGTGTGTGTGTGTGTGTGTGTGTGTGTGTGTGTGTGTGTGTGTGTGTGTGTGTGTGTGTGTGTGTGTGTGTGTGTGTGTGTGTGCGTGCGTGCGTGTGTGTACGTGTGTCTCTCACTGCCTGATTTCCCTGCCCTACCCCATGGCTGCCAAAGCCACTTCCTTAAACATGTCAGATACAATCTTGTCATTGCTGCAGGGGAAATATTCCAAGCCGGCAGGCAAGGCAAGCAAGAAAGAGAAGGTGAGAGAGAGAGAGAGAGACAGACAGACAGGGAGACAGGGAGATTATTACAAGGTTACACGACCACACCCGCATGTCCATGGAGAGGAGGCACCGGTGAACGATGGTCGATTCTGGAAAAAAAAAAAATACATGAAAAGTAAACTTAAAGGACAACTTTATTTATTTATTTTTCCCAACCGAGGTTTGTGTTTTAGGTTGTTAATAGAGAAACTAAATGGTGAGTGTAAAATGGTCATCATTTGCTGCTTCCCTTCATTCCTTAGGGATTTTAGCTGTTTTTGATAGGGAGGCGGTGGCATCCGGAATACATAAATATGTATTTATTTAGAACACAGTATCGTAGTCCCCTATACCTGTATAGTACCCCCCTTCATATTCAGTAGAGCTTCTGTGGCCAAAAAAATAGATTTTTCTCAAATTGTGTAAATACATATTTATCCCCATGTTTGTTTGCCCCCAACCCCCTGTCAAAAACAGCTTACATTGCTAAAACAAAGGAAAGCAGCAGATAAAAAAAATAACACTCATCTTTTACTTTGTCTAATAACAACCTAAAACATGAACATTGGTTGAAAAAAAAAACCCTAAATTTGTCCTTTAAGCAACAGAAGCATGGTCCGATCTGATCCAAACCCGTCCTCAGCTATCATTTTGTGGAAAAGGGCGCGACTATATTTGTGAAGCAAAAGAAGCCGCAGCGTGCAGCGCAGTGGACAGTGGATGTGGCTTTGAGGTGTTCCGGACATTTGGCAACGCTTCACCTTAAACTGGAAAAGCACATGTCAGGCAGCACCAGGCTTTTTCTGGCTCCCAAAAAGCCACACGTATATACTCTTGTTTCTCTCCCCCCGCCGGCTAGATGTCAAACGCCGCGGTCAACATTTACTGTCCCCATGTGCTCTCCGTCCACGTACCGCACCGCTTGTTAGCCTTGTTAGCATGTACAAGCAATGAAGCCCAAGACTATAACTCAAACGTTATAGTCTACCGGAGATCGACGTCCAGTACTCTACTAGCTCCCCCTGAAAGCATTTTCCATCCTATTACTTAAAGGAGAATTCCACACCAAAACTCATCAATATACCTTGATTCCTGTGACATGATACATACCCTTTTCTACATTTCACCCTTGAGGTCCCCGTCCCGACATCACCGCAATGTTGGCGTTCCAACAGTTAACATGGCCGCAGGTTGTCTTTATTCTACTGCGGGTATTTCTGTAACTCTTGTAACACTTATTTTTTTTCACACATCATATCAAACCACACACTACAAAATAATTGGACCACTATATGAGTTTTAAAAACTAAGGTGGCACCCGTGGGACAGGAGTTTCTACCAGAGTGATTGGAGAGGAGAGTGGCAAAAGGGAGCGGAGTAGAGGAGGAGGAATAGATTACATCTGGGATTACAAGTAAAGGCTGCCCCAGAGAATTCAAGTGTGAGTATCAGTATACCATTAAAATATGATGTGTGAAAAAAAAAGTTTGTAGTTACAGAAAAACCCGCAGTAGTTTAAAGACAACCTGCGGCCATGTTAACTGTTGGAACGCCAACGTTGCGGTGATGTTGGGACACTGGGACAGGGACCTCAAGGGTGAAATCTGTTGTAGAAAAGGGGGCATCTTTGACAAAAATCAAGGACATTATGTATCATGTCACAGGAATCAAGGTAGATCGATGCCCAATGTGTTTTGGTGTGGAATTCTCCTTTAACGTGGCAGCCTTATACCGTAAAGCTGCAGCGCAGTCCCGCTGATTTCATGCCGTTGCTCACAGCGCAGAAGTAATTCCCTCATAGACAAGGATTCATAAAGACGATTACGCCATGGATAAAGCCAACTCGGGTCGTGACAAATCATAACAACTAACACAATATTTTCACATTATGTCAGATGATGATTGTTTATAAAATCTGACGCTTCTTCAAACAGACTATTTATCATAGAGCAATTTATACGGCTGCGATTCACTGCAGTGGCAGCCACCATGTTTGTTGTTTGATGCTGTTGATTGACGGGGCTGTTGGCCAATCGGTTGCGTCCGTTCAGATTTTTCCAACTCCAACTCTCATTGGATAATACATTTTTGTACTGAAATAAATTATAGGTTGACAATACGAGACCAAGAGAAGCAGTGGACTCAGAGAGTAAGCTGGGCCTACACGTTTGGGTCCACGCTAGTCTAGGCTCCCTCCCTGTTTTTATACCTACACCGAATCTCATTGCAAAGCGCTGGGAGCTTGTAGACTGGCTATGTGGGTTTAATGACAGTCTATCAGAGAGAGAAAGTGAGAGGGAGAGAGAGAGAGAGAGAGAGAGAGAGAGAGAGGGAGAGAGAGGGAGAGAGAGAGAGATGAGGTCCTTATAAATCAGGGGTGTCAAACCCAAATACAGAGTGGGCCAAAATAGAAAAATTGGTACAAGTCGAGGGCCGGAGATACCGGTCTGTGTTTCAACACCGGTTCAGAATGACGTCCCTGTCAAACAGCAAAAAAGTAATTTCCCTTCAAAAATCAATTTCTCTTAATGGCAAGATAATGGTAAAGATGAAACTGCCTGCATTAAAAACTGTTTTAAGTTTTAATTAAAAATAGCAGGTGTTCACGTCTCATAGCGCGCCACTCTGTGGCGCGTTATGAGACGTGAACACCTGCTACTTTTCTGGGATTATTTTTTCTTCTATGATCCTCACCAAGTGCTGCTTTCATAGTTAATTGAGAAAGCAAATGAGACTGAGTTGAGGAAGTAAAACAATTAGTTGCATTAATTTCTCATCATGATGTGTGCAATATACCAGAGAGCCAGTTCTAATACTAATTCAATATCATCCCGCGGGCCGAAGATAATTCATTCACATGCCTGATTTGGCCCCCGGGCCTTGAGTTTGACACCCATGTTATAAATGAAGAAGTCAACCGCTCCATTGTGCCATCTGTCAGCAGCATCTACCTGCACCTTCTTCTTCCCCTGTGATTGTCCTGGCAGCGTCACGCTTCCCTGACGCTTCTCCAACGCTCCGCGGCTGTGACACACACACACACACACACACACACAAACACACACACACACACACACACACACACACACACACACACACACACACACACACACACACACACACACTCACACACACACACACACACACACACACACACACACACACACACACATTAGTCAAATACAAACCACGCGGTGGCAATGCGATACGGTAATCCCGCGCCGTCTTCTGAGGGAACCCTTTCTCGTGCGTGGCGTGCGCAGCGACGGCTCGCGTGGCACCGCCACCTGCGTCACGTCTTTCTATAAAGACGCTGTCAGAATAACAGCATAACGAGTGATGGCAAAAAAAAAACCTCACTGCCGCCGCATGTCCCTCCAAGAAACCGCCGCTGCTTTTTCTGGGCGACTCGGCGGGTGACACATGTACCTGCCATGTGAAGGATCAGCAGCGCACGTTCACGGGGGAACTGTAACACACACACACACACACACACACACACACACACACACGCAGACGCACACAGATCTTTGTGACAGATGCTGTATCGCTCATGTACAAAAAGCCACCTGTACACACAGCGGCATCAGGGGCGGATCTAGGCATGGGCATGGGGGGGCAATGCCCCCCTAAATACCCAGTCTCCCACCCCAAACACGATGCCATGCAAAACAAGCCAAGATATTTCAAATTAAAGTGCTTATATTTAAAATGATTTGAAACTACTACTGCTACTAACTACAATTTTGGCACCAACAGCATTTCATCATTGAAAACAGAAAACTCTCTGAGTCAGACCTTTAGCTTTATGTATGCTGCGTTGTCTGTTGCAACTTCAACAACAACTGATGTTATTATTGATGCTTAATTGCGTAATAAAAGTACTGTAACTGAAAATGGTATGGGTGCGGCTTCATCGCCATACCATTTTCTCTTGCCCCTCCAACATGTTCAACATGTTCTCTTGCGCCCCCCCCCCCCCCCCCCAAATGGGACATGTTACATCCGCCCCCTGAGCGGCATACACTCACACACGCACACATACATCCACATGTTGGCATGTGATGTGTCTTGCGATGAGCATCTGTGACTTCCATTGCACGTTGTGTTGCTTTATTTTGTCAAACTCCCCAGCATGACAAATGAAGGTGAACTCTTCACGAACCCTAAAGCCTCGCCTAAATTACGTTGGTTAGCTCGGCCCGTGAGGGAAACCCTTTTGGTGCTTAAAGCATTAACATTGGCTTTTGCCATTGAAGAATATCAGATCTCCAAGCTCATAGGGGTCTGCTATTTTTGAAAAAATGCAAAAATCTTTGAATATTTTGAAAATCTTTGAATATTATTTCACAGAGAACATTCTTTACTTAAATATTTTGCTTCCGGGGGTTCCTGGAACTGCTTATTGTTGCGGGTCAACGGACATATATACAGATGTTTTTGGTGGTCTTTAACATGAAATATTAAGGACCACTGACATAGAAATAGAGACTTTTTGAAAATTGTCAGGATTTAGAAGATGTAGTAGGATCAGTTCTCAGGCGATAGACATACCAACCGTGTGGCAGGTTAAAACCAGAAGGTTAAACTGTGGCTTCCAGTGAGGTTAGGTTTAGGCTTGTGTTTTGGGCATAGGGTATCGGACTAACGACTGTCGGACTGTTAGTGTGTCGGAGCAAGCGCCGATCGCGTGGAAACCAAACCCCCAACAAAGCAAACTCCTTCGTATTTGGTCCTTTTCAGCAGCATTTACGGTAGTGTATTTATTTCTGCTAAATCTACTGCGATTTTGAACGCCGTGACACACTCGGGTCCAACAGAATTCGCGTATATACGGTCGACTGTGTGAGTCCTCCTGCCAGGCGCCATATGTTTCTATACCGTCGCTTTCTTTCCCTCTTCGCAGTCAGCCACCCGCTCTGGAGATTTCTTCCTCTTTTAACAAAAAAAACGGAGGAATGCACGCATTCCTACCTCGTCTACCGTTCAGCGCTTTAGTCCAACAGTAACAAAGCCATCCTCCAGAACATATATCATCCTGCCACGCAATTCAATCTTTCCCCGAGGTTTGAAAAACAAACCGTACTCCCCCCAACCCCCCCCCCTTCTCCGACCGAGGCTAGAAGTAGCATCTGTCAATAAAGTATAAATGAAGGGGTTGATTATACAGCTGCCTGGCCTGGAGCCATCTCTCTCTCTCTCTCTCCGAAGACACGAGAGAGAGACAGAGAGAGAGAGAGAGAGAGAGAGAGAGAGAGAGAGAGAGAGAGAGAGAGAGAGAGAGGACTAGAAGGAAGGAAAGTAAGAATTTGGTTGTTTAACTTTGGCCAGGCCCTTCCTCGCCCAATGCTACGCACCAGCTGCACTCGCAGCAGTGAAAACAAATCAGGGGATGCCAAGGGGGCAGCTCCATATACTGTAGCTCCCTTTTTGCACACACACACGCATGTACTGTACGCCGCCCTGCTCCGCCTAGACACACAAACACACACCGGTAATGTGTTTCTCTTCTGATTTCCCCCTTCACTCCTGTGTGTGTGTGTGTGTGTGTGTGTGTGTGTGTGTGTGTGTGTGCGTGTGTGTGTGTGTGTGCACGCGCATGCTGCTCGGCACACCTGAACCTTGTTGCTAATAGTCTCTGCTGTGTGAGAAAAACGTGTGAGATTTGGCTGACAGGAACAACATGCAGCAGGTTTTTATAGGTCTGAACCTGAGGCCTGCCTGCATGCGCTTCAGGCGTTGAAGTGAAGTTATACTGTAGCTACGGCTCCGCCGACGATCCAGGGCTCGCGGTTCGCACGCCAACTCCAGACGAGAATGACTGTTTTTTTTTTTTCGGCGGAGCCGATGGATGGACGCAGCAGAAGGCCTTGGAATATGAGCGGCGAGGCTCTCCCCTCGGAATTGCTCTGAAGTTATGTCTGTTGGCATGTTGTCGGCTGTGTTCTGTGCGTATATGTGTGTGTGTGTGTCTTCTTCTCTCAAGAAAAATGAGCTGTCTCCTTCTGTGTTGCTGTGGGTCGTGGGCATGCTGCAGACCTGATGAAGTCGTAGGACCAAAGGAGCAGCCGTACGTCTCACCCAAGAGAAGAGAAGAACTATAATGCACAAAGCAGAGAGCCTACAGCTGTAGAAGACACATCCAGTACATGGATGGGGGCTGTGGACAGTCAGAGCTCCCCAAATTGATACGTAGACCTATTCTGTCGTGGAACCTATTTGAAAACATTTTGCACCAAGATTTGTATAGGCCTTTTAGGGGCAGATGTAGGCATAGGCATGGGATGGCAATGCCCCCCTAAATGCCATGACTGCCCCACCAAACATAGTGGCATGGAAACAACCCAAATTTCAAATATATTTCAAATTAAAGTGTTTATAATGGTTCAGCCATAGGACTGAAGCCAAAAGTGAAAAGCAAAAATACGTTTTGGAGTGACGGACATAACAGTAGGTGAATTTCAACATCCCATAGCCAGTTGGAGAAATGGACCACAATTTAATCAACCAACTATAGGTAACCAAATATAGGTAAGAAAGCCTTCTGCGGTGGAATTGGACAGCCTGAATTAATATAGGCCTATACCTAAGAGGTTCATATAAACAAATTCCCCCCCCCCCCCCCCCCCCCCCCCCAATTGGGAAATGTGACATCCGCCCCTGCGTCTCACGTTGCATCATGGAAGCCACACGGCTGCAGGTAAGCCTGTAGGACTGCAAATTTCGGCGGGGACGGAGCATAAATTAGGCTTTCATGCGACGCAGATAAGTGGAGTGATTAAAAACAACAACAACACGCAGCCCCCCTGGTTCCAACTCGGGACCTATACACCTAAACTCTTCCAGTATTTGCCCCATCCCCCCTCTTGCTACCTCTTTCTTCTTTTTTTCACATGCTTTTACAGTGAGGTACGCTGAAAGCTCTCTTTGTTGCCACGGTCTGTGGCATTTGAATGGTACCAAACAAGCTCCCAAGTGCAAAGCGGAGCCCCTCAAGACGGCTGAACTGAATAGAATTCTTCCCCTGACTTCTCCCTGGCCGAGCGACAATGAAGCGAGGGGGGGAACCACTCCTTTTGAGTCAAGCCCCGCACTAATGGCTAAGACAATATTTGCAGGAATGGTGGTGGGGGGGGGGGATTTCATTTGCATTCAGGCTGTCTTCCATCTCTTTTCAACGTGGACTCGGGCCGCGCTCAGTTCAACGGTGCCGCCGCCGCCTCTGAAAGTATAGCATTCTGCCGATTTTCGCTTTGATTTTGTTTTGCCCGTGCCGCCATGCACTGCCCCCATGCACCCCTCACTTCTCCGTCTTATTTCTTCTTTTTGGGGGGTGGGTGGGTGCAGGAGGGCGAGGGGGGTGGGTTGTTCTTTGAAACACCATTTGCTGCCCGGCGCTCGATTTGTCTAATTCACAACGGAAAGAGGGGAAACGAGAGTTAGGGAGCAGGAAAGGAACAGGTGTGAGCCTGGCAAAATGAGAGGAGAATGGAGGGATTCTGTCGGGACGATGCAAAAAGGCCTTGATTGTTAGGCGGAACTTTTGGGGTGGAATTGGACAGTCTGAATTAATATACTGTAGGCCTACCTATAAGCTATAAGAGGTGTATGGTTAATATAAACCCGTGGTTTTCAACCTTTTTCATACCAGGGCCCAGTATTTATTCTGTATTTTAACCCTGGACCACTATTTGATGTTGAGTTTAGTCTCTCAGACACAAAACTAACGATTCTCAAGTTTGTGTCCACAATTTAAGATATCTGGCAATTTGGTCAAAATAACATTTCTTCTACATTTTCTAATTGTGTAGATTCTTGCAAATTAAGTGTTTCAGATGTCTAAATATAATTTAACTGATAAAATGATACCAAATGGACCCGTAACGGTCCATTTGGTTTCATTTTACAATCTCAAGAGTTAGGGAGCAGGAAAGGAACAGGCGCCTTGATTGTTAAGCGGGACTTGTTTTTTTTTTTTGCTGGATATTATTCATCCTTGTTTTATGCTAGTGATGTGTTTCTTTTATTATTATTACGGACGTGCTAACTGCATTGGTTTTTATCCTCAGGTGGAATTAGGCATTATCTGAGTCCTCCGTCATACTACGGAATGAGTCCTCGCTAAAGCGTGACGCCAATGTGTTGATAGAACCATCGTCAAGGATTAAACCACAAAGCACCCCCCCCTTCCGTTCTCATAAACTGATATTCTAAAAGCTATTGTCACAGGTTCACAAAAAATTACCTCCAGGCTACGAAAAAATAATTCCTTTTTTTCTGTGATTAAATAAAGTAATTAGCGGAATCTTTTTCAACAGCTACTTTTTTTAAAAGAACGACGCTTTGGATTACAAAAGAGGAATACAACGGGGTTAACCCCCTCCACACACACGCACGCACACACACACACACACACACACACACACACACACACACACACACACACACACACACACACACACACACACACACACACACACACACACGCGCGCACACACGCACACACACACACACACACACACACACACACACACACACACACACACACACACACACACACCCCCCAACCCCCTCCTAATACTGACTGACAGGAGAGAGGCTGTCGAGATGTGGTAAGAAACACAAGGCAGTGTTTTTCCTCTGGAGCTTTTTGAAGTCCTTTTAAGCAGGTTTCTCTGCGCACATAAGCTACACACACACCACTAATTATCAGTGCTGTGTGTTTTTTTTTTTTGCTTTCTTCTTCTTCTTTTCCTTTTTCACGTATTTGATGCACAAAATGTAAATGTTCCTGGTGGATTGTTGCCATAGAAATTGCTTTACAAATGCACAGTTGCAGAGTATACAGCAGCACAGACGGACCCATTTGGTGTCCCTCTCTCTCTCTCTCTCCCCGCTAGCCGGCGGCTATAGCTTCACGCGTGTGGCACGATAACAAAAGGCACGGTGGAGTGGTATACGGTGTCGATTTGAGTATTAAAAAATAAAATAAAAAATGAAGAGGGCCCTGGATTGCTGCCATGAGACGGCCATACACACTGGCACACGTCCCTCTTAAAACGACAGTGGTGTCTCTGTCTGCTATTTATAGGCACTGTGTCAGGGGATGAGCTATTTGATTCAAAAGTGTTTATAGTCAGGTATGTTTGCATTATGTGTGGAATCGGGGGAAGGTTGGTCTATTATAAACACTTAAACTGTCTGCTTTGTTGCACTGTACATGAGATAGATTTAAATGTTGGTACAGGGGGCACAGTGCTGGCGGTGTGTCCCTTCCACCGTGTCATCAGTGCCCATATCCGAGGCGGGGTTGGCGAAACGGCCTTTCTGTGTGGAGTTTGCATGTTCTTCCCGTGTCCCCTATAGGACAGGTACCCTCACAAAAAATATGGAGTAATCATGATCTCTAGACTGCCTCCCCCTGGCCAGCCAGGGTGCCTTATGGAGGGAACAGGAACTGGTTGAAATAATGCGTTGCTTCTTTTCACCTGTCAGGTGAAAAGAAGGCATCTTGGATTCCTTATGCAGGGAAGGAAACATGAGGCCAGTCCCCTGCCCCTGAGGATGGACGCAAGTTTATGCTTCTCATCATGAGTCAGATAATTAATTATACATACAAATAACAGTTGTGTTACTGTCCACGCTTTCTTGGACAAGACATTGAACCCCCCACCACTCATAATGAGCAGATTAGTGCCTTACCTTGCTGTTTCCTTTGCCTGCAGTGCGTGAATGTACTGTATGTATGCATGCATGAGTCTGGGTGAATGTAATGCACATTGTGCAGTGTTTTGGATACAGGTGTTACACTTTAATTTTGTGACAGTTATGTCTTTAAATGGAAATATTTATTTTGATAATCTTTTAAATTTTGGGGGGCATTTTTAAGCCTTTATTTGATAGTGACAGTAATTCTGTAGCTGCTGCTGTCGTAAGCCAGACGTATAATGACACTGCCGTGTCATACCGGTATCAGTCTGGAATAGCACTGTGTTCATGTTGTTTCCTGGGGGGCGTTGGCTTTTTGTCGCCTGCCGTGTCCTGATTGGCCACCCCAGTTCTCCGGGGAAGGAAGTGGGCGTACAATTGAGCTATTCCAACCCAGTCAGGCATTTCTTTTTACAACAGCTGATTTGGTCTGGCTTATTAGCCAGGCTGTCCTGTAGGCCTCATGGCAAGGCCATGGAGGACTATGGTTTAACCTAACCAAATCACATCACATATCTAGTTATCTGCTCAATGTTTAGCTAAAGCTGTTTTACTTTAATAACTGATTTGTGGAAGGGTTTTCAACCTGCATGGTAAGAGTATTGTATTTGTTCCCCTTGACTTCTACAATCTGGTTTTGGTTTGATGCACATTTTTACCTGTACGTAGATAAAGGTTCACTTCCCTGCTGTGGTTTAAAGGAGCATTCATTGATTTAGGTGATTTGGAAAACGCTCCAGTTGCCCCACTATCAACATGTGCACATGCACCCACTCAACCCTGATTGGAAGAAGGCCCCTCTCATCCTGATTGGCTTTTCTTCCAAGGCCAAAACTGAAATTAGGGTTCTTTGACCCTGGGAGCACATTCGGTTCAGGGAGGAACTCCTAACATGGTCACCACACACTATAGCAGGGAGGATTGCCCAAAAGAGAAAAAAAACAATGTTTGAATTAAGAGAAATCACTTACTACCCTTAAAGAAAGTTCAGCTTTTGGGCAGGAGACTCTCGTTCACATCTGGCGTACAACAGGAAAGTATAGTGCAGCTTAATCAGCTGTTCATATATATATATATTTTTTTTCACTGTATTTCACTCGTAGCAACATCACCGAACCTCCACCGTAGTCTGAATTCCCATGACAGGGTGCAATATCTTGTTGAGCCAGTAAATATAAAACCTCAGAAATCTTCGGTTCAGCATTTTCTCCTCAGCGTTAGATGGGGGGTTTTCCTCGTGGAAAAGACAACAGCGATGCGCTTGTGTTGTGTTGCTGCTTTGAATCTAATTCATCCTCTGAGGCTGAACAACAGAATAACAGGCTGACACTGTTTTAAAGTAGGATAACTGTTGAAACAAGACTTCTGCTTTTTTTTTTTACAACATCGTTCTAAACGGGAAACATAGACGTATAGCTTCCGTCAAGAGCGCCTCTGGGGCGGCAGTGCGGCGCACAGACATTTATTTGACAGGGTTTGTTCATTGCGCCGCGCAATGAAGTTGTTTTGCGTTCCGATGCATTCCGTTTGAGATGCCGTCTAGTGATGCCCCCCCCCAGACATGTTTTTGCTCACGTTCATAAATATGCATGTTGTGTAAATTGGAGTAGGGAAGAAAATAGACGCAGACAGGAAGTGACCGTCTGACCTCAACAGGGGCGTTTTTGCCATTAGGCAGACTAGGCAGTTGCCTGGGGCGCCATGAGGGGTGGGGGGGGGGCGACCACCAGACTGTTTACTTGCGTAAAGGCAATTATGGGAAAGTTCTGGGTCAAATATGCCCAAATATGTGTGTGACGCATGCACCCATACATGGAGTTCTGGTTCAGGCACCCCCAAATATGTAGTGTGTGACCGACGCACAGACTTCACAGATGTCTGCCTGGCTTAAATACTAATCTCGCTCACTGCGGTCTCAACTGTAAATGTACAGTAGCCTACATGTGCTAGACAATTTATATTATTTTTATTATTTTAGTTTTTCCTATAGGCTACTTTTCAGAGCGTTCCTGAAATGAAGGAGGTGGAGTGCATTCTTTATCTGTCGGTGGAAGAGCTGTGCGCGTGCATGCGTGTGGTGCACAGGCACGCGGTACTTGCATGGGTTTGTATGCGCGCGCGTTGGGGATTGGGAGGAGGGAACTCTCTGCAGACTCCTCCATGCGGAAAAACAACTCAAAAGAGTGCCAGCACCGCCACTTCTTCTTATACTTCTAATTATTATTCTGCCCAAATTGCTGCGATTGAACTTTTCCGAGAGTTGTTGCAGGAGAGAGGGAGAGAGAAAGAGAGAGATGCGTCTTGGGTAAACTTCTCAGGGAGGAAAGGGGGAGATGGGGAGGGGGGGGGGGTTGTGGCAGCAGGCCCGGATGTAAATTTACCAATTGGGGGGGCAGGTGAAAATAGTATGGGTGCGACTTCATCGCGACACGGGGGATGAAGTCGCACCCATAACAATTTTGGTTGCAGGACTTACGTATATTATATTAGGCAAGTAAAGCATCAATAATAACATCAGTTGTTGTTGAAGTTGCAACAGACACGCAGCATGCATAAAGCTAAAGGTCTGACTCAGAGAGTTTTCTGTTTTGAATGATGAAATGCTGTTGGTTTAGTGGTGGCACAGTTGTCGTTAGTTAGTAGCAGTAGTAGTGTTTCAAATCATTTTAAATATAAGCACTTTCATCAGAAATTTTAAATTTTGGTTTGTTTTGCATACCATCATGTTTGGTGGGGGTATACCCATGCCTTGATCCGGGCCTTGGTCTTGGGTAAACTTCTCAGGGAGGAAGAGGGGGGTGAGGAGGGGGGAGGTGTATGGCAGGCTGGTGTGTGGTTTTCCCCCCAGTCAAGCCACAAAATCCTGTACAACATCCTCACTGCAGTGTTTCCTCATGCAGGCTGTGCTCCAGCGCTGTGACACAGACTTCAGCAGGGTCAGCACATGAAGGTAGAGCTGGGAGAGGAGAGGAGAGGCCTGTACGTCTGCAGCGCTGGGAAAGGAAGGAAAGTACAACTTCTCTCTGTCCTTCCTTTGGTTTTTAAAATAAATATTTTAATGTAGAGTGAGCTCGGAAGACTCACGGTATATCAATACAGTGGCTGCCTATGCCGCAGTGATGTGGAACTAGACCTTTGCATGACCGTGTACATACTGTACATGTGATAGGCCAGGGGTTTTCAACGTTTTTTCATCCCAGGGACCACCATTTATTCAGGATTTGAGCCACGGACCACCATTTGAGGACATTTTAGCCCCACAGACCACAAATCTAAATATTTATTTTGCTTTTGTCCACAATTCCAGGCTGGATTTGGGAAACAAAACAAGCAAAACTACACATTCCAAAATGGCTAATTCAGATGATTTTAACTCTTGAGAGTGTAAAAATGAAACCAAATGGACCCGCAAGGGTCCATTTGGTTTCATTTTTACGTTCTCAAGAGTTACATCTGGTTAACCAACTTAGCTGGGGACCACCTGGAACCTCTCAAGGACCACTGGTGGTCCCCGAACCACCTGTTGAAAACCCCTGTGATAGGCTACTGTGTCCGCCATTCTATAAGATTTAGACAAACATTTGTGAAAGAGATTTACACTTTGGTAATGTAAGCACTAAAGTAGGCTATTGGTTCTGTAAGTACCAAAGTAGGCTACTGGTAATGTAAGACTTAAGTACTAGAGATGTCCCGATGCCGCTTTTTTCATACCGATACGATACCGATACCTTTCTTTCAGTAGTCACCCGATTCCCGATACCTATTACCGATACCAAGATTTTTTTTTAGTAACCACTTATTTTACTCCATTTTCCTCCAACTTGATTACAATGTCATAATTAAAGCTGCAAGCAGCGATTAACGGGCCCTCGATCGTGCAAGTGTCGGGCAAATATCGGCCAATCAGAAAAGGGGACGCGGCTAAGTCACAAGGAGCCAAAACATAGTCCAATGATACCACCATTATGTCTCTATGACATAGCATTGAGGAGTTATGGCAGGAAATAGTATCGACCAATCAGAAGAGGGGGCGGGCGGGGCTAAGTTACACCAATCAACGTCAGGGACGGGTCAGGGACGCCATACCGAGTCCATTGCTACCACCCATATGTCTCTATGACATAGCATTGAGGAGTTATGGCAGGAAATAGTATCGACCAATCATAGGAGGGGGTGGGGCTAAGTTACACCAATCAACGTCAGGGACGGGTGAGGGACGCCATACTGAGTCCTATGATGCCACCCATATGTCTCTATGACATAGCATTGAGGAGTTATGGCAGGAAATAGTATCGACCAATCAGAAGAGGGGGCGGGGCGAAGTTACACCAATCAACGTCAGGGACGCGTCAGGGACTCATTACTAGTCCAATGATGTCACCCATATGTCTCTATGACATAGCATTGAGGAGTTATGGCAGGAAATAGTATCGACCAATCAGGTGCAAGTACCACTTCCTGTTTGGGGCGAAGTTTGGCGCTCCACCACGGTCACGCCTTTTTACGAAAACTCACGATTTTAATAACTTATAACTACTACTTGTAAAGATAATGCAATGATTAATTACAATAACAGGAGTCAAGACTTGTGAATCATTGTCAAGTAGTACTGTAGTGTTTATTGTAGACACAGAAACAAACAGCTTCCCCCCCCCCCCCCCCCCCCCCCCCCCCCAAAAAAAAAAAAAAAAAAAATCTGCTTCTGAGATTTTATGTTCCTTCTTCTGCGTATTGTTCTGACTCCTTATTGCTGCTTGCTTGGTCACGTTTTATTGCTGCTTGCAGCTATATTTTTACTATATTATTCTACTGGAGAATAATACAATCCCACGTGTGTTGTATGTCACATCATAAAGGTGACCTATAGAAACCTGCACCTTAGCACCACAAAAGGATAGTGGTAACAGTTTTTAACGGGTCACAGCTCCTCATATAACCGCGGGACGCGACGTGTTGTGTTTGGAGTGCAGAATGTAGACTTCTCTTAACTGTCTGCCAGTACAATGCAACGTGCATGCTGGCAATATAGCCCTTCTAAAATCAAAGGATTACGGACCCACTTGTGGATTATATATTTTTGCAGTGTCTTTTTGCAATAGTAAGCAACAAGTGGATATGACACTGTATAGTAAGGTAGGCTAACTTAGCTAGCTCTCTCTCTCTCTCTCTCTCTCTCTCTCTCTATCTCTCTCTCTCTCTCTCTCTCTCTCTCTCTCTCTCTCTCTCTCTGTCTCTCTCTCTCTCTGCTGCTGTTGTTGTTGTTGTGTTTCATCACGTGTGTGTGCACGCTGCATGTCTAAATTAGACGGCGCTATCTGTCGTGTGGGCCGGTCGCTGCAATAGCGTTTCGTTTTGTTTATTTGTATATCTGATTAATAATCGGACCCTTTTCCCGATCCCGAGTACGAGTACTTTAGGCTAAAATCGGATGACTATCCGATGTTTGGTATCGGATCGGAACACCACTATTAAGTACCTTAAGTGATACCAATAATTACTTTTTCTACTGTTGCTCAAGTCAAACAATGTATTTAAAATGCAATTACATTATACTGTAGCTTTGCTACTTCAACTTAAAGGGTCACTTCACCACTTTTCAACGTTTCTCCATATAATAGGTCCTCACTCATGTACATGATAAAATACCGCTATTTTTTGTCTACTTGGTCTGTGTCTCACAGGAGCGTTTTTGGCAGTTCAGAAACCCAGCTTCCATCATGTACATCGATGATCATCGATGGGGAATCCAAGCTAATAGAAACCGCAGGCTTTCTATTCCTAAAAAGTTGCAATGCGAAGATAGAAGCCACCGATCTGCCGGTAATAAAAAAATATTCATATTTTTTCAAAAAGATAGCCTATTATCTGATGAACAATGAGGCACATGGAAGATGGGTTTCTGAACTGCCCACAGCTCTCCTGAAACACAGACTGGGTAGAAAAAATACTGCTATTTTATCATGCAAAGTACTGTACATTAGTGAGGAGCAATTATATGATATGTGAATGTAGGCCATGACAGTGGGGGTGGTTCTGTGACACCCCTGAAAAATATGCCTTTATTATTATTAGTTTTTCCCCTATAGTGATTTACAAACATATTTGTATCCATTAATTTTATCTTGAAATTGTGGGGAAAGACAATCTCCACAGAATCAAAGGTTTTATGGTGAATGAATCACCAGGATCCTGGATGGCTTGATTCTAGGTTTAAAGGTACTAATAAAGGCAACTTTAGTGTGTACATCTGTGCATGTAAACAAAATCTAACTCCACCTCAACTCCACTATTGGCTCATTATGAAACTGCTGGAGACTGCCATGCTGTGATTGGATAAAACACCACCTCACCCCCCACAGACTCAGACTCAGGCAACGTAGAGGGGGAAAAGACAAAAAAATAGTATATCTTTTTCATTTTTGGGGCTAAAAGTTGACTGTAACACCTTTAAAATAATGAATTTCAGTTCAGTTTCAGTTCAATGCCGTGCCACAAAACCTCACCCACTGCTATGCCCTATATTGATAAACTTTATTATATACTGTATAGGCATTAAAGACATAGTTCACACACCCGCAGATAGTACTCACTGCCTTGATACGGTTTGTTTTTGTCTCATGCCTAAGCCAATAATTTCATCACCAGCAGGTACAGGTAGTTCCCTATGGAGACTCTTTGAGTCTCCACATTAGGGAACCCTAAACCACACACACACACAGTTCACAAAAGTTAACTTTCTCTGGTATAATCCACAGGCAGGTCCAAGAGGAAGAAGACATGAGGCCTGCTGTCAGTGCGTTGGCCATCATGCCTTGCTCAACAGTCTACGAACGGGAGCAATCAGTTCATAAACCTTGGCACTCAAGGAATGGAAAGTGAGTAAAAGACATGGGGAAGTAGAGTTTTGAAAGTGCATGTGTGTGTGTGTGTGTGTGTGTGTGCGTGCGCGTTGGGACGAGGGCAGCAGCACTTGCTCATATTCTGTTTTTTTTTTTGCCTTGACGAGTTGGTGTCTGTGATTGAGGGGGAACCAGTAGCTCTATACGGTTGTAGCCCGCGGACATATTGACTCCAGCCACGCTGCATGGTCTGATATGACTGCAGGCTATGTGTGGGGCTCTAGCTGCCTGCCTGCCTGCCTGCCTGCCTTACGGTACAGCTATAGCCTCACTGGCTGGTGCCGGCCGGCCGGCCGGACGGTGTGTGGAGGAAGGGATTCAGGCCTGCGAGCTGCGTGGAGTTTTCCACAGGGCAAATACCCCTGCACTCCCGTCCATACCGAATTAACGAGATGAGGAGCCACGGATAACGATCCTGACAGCTTGTCTGTCCAGGAACACGTCTGCGGGAGTGAGAGAAAAGGAGGGTTCGACTTCTACGGCACGCTGCTCGTACAGAGATGCTCGGACACGAGGGCAGGAATTCCAATGAGCTGACGTCCGACGTCTGGAGGCTGTCAGTGTCTGCAAAAAACTGCATCCCCGTAAGACATTTTTAATAAATCTGAATCGGTAAAAAAAAAGGCCATGTTCAATTAATCATGATGAGTTGCGATTTGGCTCCAAGTTGTTTTCCTTTTTTTTGTATGGCCACTACACTATTATGAATAATAACTCAAGAATAATGACCCCCCTCACCCCTAGCCAATACAAGGGGGGGCAGGAAGTCCATAAAAATCTCAATCTTTCTACTCTACAAAAAAACGCAACCTTTCACATTTCCAAGTCCTCCCCTCCAGTCATTTCTTGTTGAAATGAGCGGTGCTTGCAGCCAGTGCAGGTGGAACAACTCTGGTTGCCGGAGCTGTACTTATAGTGAATGACAGGTGTCCAACCCGCAGCCTTGTAAAAAAAAAAGTCTACAAGCCCTGCTCTGCAAACCAACCCCTCTCCTCTTTCCCCTCTACCCCACGCCGAAAGTTTGTTCGTCTCTATGCCTATGATTCATAGCATGTGCATGGGCCCCCGACAACAGCAGCCCTTCCATGTCGATTCAGATTCAGGAGTGAATTATGATGACAGCGCTTTGGACAAGCTGCTTCCGGGAGAACTGGAGAAGTTCTATCCCTGCTGTCTCCCTTGTGAACTTTCTCTCTCTCTTTTCCTTATCACCTAGCTCCACACACAGTGCCGTTTGGAGCCTCGCCGCGGTCGAGTGAAAACCTTGTATGTCCTAGAAAAACTATTAATTTTCAGTAACGTACAGTAGGTCACGTTGATACTTTTTGTCACAGTCTGTGGCAGGTCTGTGATTTGTACTTGCTATTTTGTATTCTTGGGTTTTACTTTACTACTGTTTCCCTTTGATTTTGTATTGTGTTCCTCCTCCTAGTTAGAGTTGGTCTTGCTCTGTGTAGCTTTATTTTGTAGTATTTGTGCCTTCCTGTCTACCCCTGTAGTTCTGTTACCACCTGTGTCCTCTTAGTCCCCCAGCCTATCCCTGTGTTGATTTATTAGTTGTTCACCTGTGTCTAGTTAGTCCTTGTCTATACAGGTATATATGCCCCTGTGTTTTCAGTTCCTTGTTTGTTCGTCAAGTAAGTCAGTGGAATTTTGAATTTATTTTTGAATTTGTGAACTGTGAATTGAACTACTTCATAACTCAACACTGCATAAAACCCACCATAGATGCACTTTAATTTTTCATTCCAAATAAGTCAATATACTCACATCGTGTTTTGATGCGAATCGATGTGGAGCCTGTTCCACACACACACACAGCTCAGGAAGTTACCCATGTAAGTTTGCAAGGCGGCATCAAATTTTCAGTGTCGACACTGCATGTGTTAATCAGCATACTGTCCAGACGGGCATGCCTACTACGGGCTGTAGTAGGATAGGTTATATAAGAATAGTATGTTAATGTAGCCCATATTGTAAAATATGTATTTCACACAACATGGCATGAAAGACAATAAGCCATTTATACCAGTGAGCTGGCAGTTATGAACGGCTTGCCATAAAACTGCATCATTTTATGCAAAAAGCATCATCTCATGATCATGGACGCAGTCTGTCTGTTGTACCGGAGGAGGTGGAAAGCCTGGGGATGTGAGGTTAGTTTGGAGGCGGCGAGGGGACTATGGCGTCACCGTTTCAGAAAAGTTTGGCACATGGTTTTCAAAAACTAGGGGTGGGACTCAATTAAAATTTTTGATCTAATTAATTTGAAGCTTTGTAATTAATTAATCTCAATTAATCACATACCAATATTTGACCCAAGAAGCACTTTTTTGTCAATTAAAACAGGCTGGTGTAGCATGTGAGAGTTTTTCTAAATCATTGTGTCGACATTAACCAGATGTAACTCTTTGAGAGCGTAAACATGAGCGTAAACATGAAACCAAATGGACCCTTGCGGGTCCATTTGGTTTCATGTTTACACTCTCAAGAGTTAAAATATTCACCATCTGAATTAGCCCAAGTCTACACAACTAGAGAATGTAGAAGATTAATGGTCATTTTGATCTGTATGTTTGACTGTGACATTGTTTCTGAAATCCAGCCTGCAAAAGCAAAAGAAATCTTTAGTTTTGGGGTCTGTGTGGCGATTAAAATGAGTTAATTTTGTTAATTGCGTTATTGTTTCTGTGATTAATTAATCTCAATTAATCAGTTAAAGTCACATGCCTATCAAAAACGAATCCCCAAAAACGTGTCGCCAAAAGAGCAGATCAGCTAAATAGTTGTGCGGATAACTCAGAGTACATTCTCATCTCTGGACACCACTTTTGCTACTGTTGTGATGCCAAAGGGCGAAAAAACCATACATACATAAGCAGTAATATGGATATAGCAGATTTGTGACAGGGCAGAGATGTTCAACATGCTGGAAGTGTTTAGAAAATCGTTACATCGCAGCTCATTTCTGCCTGTTTCTTTTTTCCCCCCTTCTACCAAGTCTTTCTTTTGCTCTGCGTCGCAGTGCTTCTGTTTAAACAAAACCATATTGAGTCGGGACCGCACACAAACCCACATGCTCCCACTCTGCCAGCGGGTAAACACACCCAGAGATGTTTAGAATTACTAATGATGCGTCCGAGATTTCAAAGGGTTCTCGTATTTACTTACATCACGTTCCAAACGCCAGCCAGCGGCCAATCAGATAGGGGAATGACTCCACTCGCGTGCACATGCACGCGCGCGCGCACACACACACACACACACACACACACATGAACACACACTCTCTCACTGCCTCCCTCTCTCTCGCTCTCTTACACGCACACACACAAACAGACACATGCACACACTCACACGCATACGCATGAGCTCACTCTGACTCTGACTCCCTCACTCTCTCTTACACACACACACACACACACACATGCTCACACACACACACTGGATTCTTTCGCAAAGAGGAAATATTAAACTGATACGATAGTGCTGGGTATTCCCTGGGTGTTTAGTGGATCACTTTAATCTTGCACTATGTCTGCTTGATATGAATTAGAGTGAACCGCCCTGCATGCTTAGGACGCCCCGCCTCGTGATTACAGCTCGTTAGATTGAATCATCAAAGGGAAGACGGATCAACAAGTGTCAGAGGTCCGTCATCTCTGCCGACGTATTGTATTTATTGCCGCAGTTTTTCTGCTGCTATTTCTGATGATGCTATATTTAAATTTGTCAAAAAGGTCAGGATCTAGAAGGAGTAAGACTTAAGGGGCTTACAGATGGCGAGTAATTAATCGCGCATTCTAATTCATTTTCAATGAGACCGGCGTTTTGTGCTCAGAAAATGACCTGCGATCAAGACAGTGTGTAACACCGGTCGTTTATCGTGTGGCGTCCAGTGATTTTTGTTGCACGCGTGCTCGTTTCGTGCACACGCGCGCAATGTTTTTGAAAGCTCAATCCAGTTAATCGACGGGCGATTGTCTTTATGTCGGCACTGCAGAGAGAATCGAGAATCGCTGGTGTTATGCAGGTGTTTATCGTTGCCGTCTGGAAAGCCCATAGTGCAGCCCATGTGCAGGTGTGTTTGTAGCATGGATTGGGTTGATTCGATGGCTGATGTATCATGATATACCTGTATTATGATAAGAGGACCCCTCACTTCACGCAAGTGTGATTTTTAAAGCTTTTCAGAAAGATGTTTTTTTTTTCACATAAACCTCATGATTGATGTTCATTGTTTAGTGCCTTAATGCCATTGTCATGATATTTGCATGACAAAGTTTGTATCAGCAACTTCTAGTTATTTTTTAACCTTTGGTCTTTAATCCTGATAAAAGTAAGTAAAATGCACTAAATATATTTTGTCATCATTAGAATGTCTAAAACAGATACATTAATTATTTAGAAAGATATCCCCAAAATGTAAATTTTTGATTTATTATAGTGAAATCTCTCTCTTTTTTTTACACCACCATGGGTGTTGAATTGTTCGTGTGGCCACATAAAAACATGATTTCAACACTTTCTGTTAAAAAGATCCTAGTATAATCATAGTACCTGATTACCATGTGTTTAGTGGGGAAAGAATCATCCATCTTTAACTATTCATGTGTCTGCTGCTGATGTAATGGTTTGATCGCGTTTTTTTTCTTCCGTATAGTCCAGGCATTGTGTCCGTCCAAAGAAAATGTCGGCCAAAAGGCCACCATGTG
The DNA here is from genome assembly GCA_039105355.1 of Benthosema pterotum. Taxonomy (NCBI): domain Eukaryota; kingdom Metazoa; phylum Chordata; class Actinopteri; order Myctophiformes; family Myctophidae; genus Benthosema; species Benthosema pterotum. Next base: position 22,518,041 of record CM076982.1, read on the forward strand.
TCCATCCATTGTCCGCGTGACTGAAGACTTTGCCACGGTGGTCTAAGCCCTGAGACAATAGCCGTATACCAGCCACTATTGTCCATGTTTTTTATTATTATTTTGTGAGAAGGGACTCGCCAAATTAGCCTCTGCCATCGCTGTGGTCTGAGACGCCCGCCCTTTAGTAGCGCTACTCTAAACTCCACCCCCGGCCCCCACCATGAATAGATCCCAGTCGTCACGCTGCATAATATGACAATCTCATTATTACCTAATTGTGGGTTATAGTTTGACGTCTGGCTACCAGACGTTTGGACAAGGTTGTTAGCCAGCAGCACCACGCAGAGAGAGAGAGCGAGGAGGTATATAGACCTCCAGATGCGCTGGACCTGCTGCTGCTGCTGGACACAGTAAACACCAGCCCCTCTGAAGGCTTCCAATTACACCTAATTGGATTGGTATAGTCACCCCTTGAATCAACCGGCCTAATAAGGTTTCCTGCTGTCAGAAGCTAAAATAATGGATAGACGCCGCATTCACGGTATGGGAGTGTCTGTTGTTTCACACTCGCTGGAGAGAAAAGCTCAACACAAACACCAATTAACGTGCGATGTCCTCGGCCATCGCAGTCGACAAGAGGGAGAGAGAAATGAAACGAGGACCGGGGGAGGCGGAGGTGGACGGGGCGGGGGAGCGCGTGGCAATGAGTCAGTCACAGAGAGGAGGCGAAGGCGCAACTAAATGTAAAGGAATGTCGTATTTGCTCTCCTCGGATTGAATATTTAACGAGGCGCGCACGGTTAAAAAGTAACACTGTGTTCAAGCACTGACACGCCTGTTAATATTTAAGCGCCTGAGCTTGGGTGGGGTGGTGGAGGTGGGGGGTCAGGACTGTGTTTTCCCTTGGAATTGCTTTGAAAGCTACAGATTGTAGAAAATGTATTCACTGTATAAATGGACAAAATGTGACTTGGATGAAAGATGTCTCTCTCTCTCACACACACACACATGCACGCAAACACAGACACGCACACGCGCGCGACAGCGGCTGCGTTGTGGCACTTGTCAACATGCCATTCATTGTTGTTTATGCTTGGAGCGGGTGTGTGTGTGTGTGTGTGTGTGTGTGTGTGTGTGTGTGTGTGTGTGTGTGCGTGTGTGTGTGTGTGTGTGTGTGTGTGTGTGTGTGTGTGTGTGTGTGTGCGTGTGCGTGCGTGCGTGCGTGTGTGTGTGCACTGTGCATGTGCGTGCATGTGTGAGTGCACGTCTCTTACATTCTGACCACTGAACCCGAAGACATTCCGGTTGACCTGCTGTTGTGACGTATCTACGGTCTCCTCGGTGGCTTGGCCCGGAGTTCTGTGTTGGCTTTGCAGCGCTACTTCAAGAAAAACAATGCAATGCCCACACAATGACACACAGGAAGCAGTGAGCTAACATCTAGCCAGAACATTTTTAGTGCACAGATGGCCAAAACGTACACAATCCTATCTTTTGCCTTCTTGCGTTACACTGGTTCTCAAACATGTCATTGTCATGACATTTTGTGCTCCTTGTGCCAGGTAGCACCATAAGAGAAGGCATTTTCAATAAAGGATCGACAGGCTCACAAGTGTCGCGTTGTAGCGCGTTGTGACCTTGTAAGTCATCTATTTTTGAATAGCCTAAGCATGGGTTAAAGGCATAGTCCATGATTTGACTTCATTCAAATGTCACATTTTTGTTGTTATGATAATCCTCCCCTACTATAGACTGTGCTGACCATATAAGGACCATACATCCTTGTTCCCAGTGAACTGCAGAAGTAAAAAAAAAAAAAAAAAAAAAACATTTTGCGAGACAAAGCCTTTATCTAATCAGGAAAGAGGAGGACTTCCTCCAATCAGGATCGAGCTGGGCCTTGGTGCACATACTGTTGTGTGTTCCCCCACTGTAGAGCATGTTTATGTGCATATCTTGTGACCAGGGTGGAGTGTTTTCTTTTTCTCCCCAAATCACCTAAATCAATGAATGCTCCTTTAAAGTAGTACTGTACATGCTATAATAAATCACCCCATGCTAAACCATCCCCGGTCACGTGAATTCACATTATCACGTGTGGGTGGGAGTTTGTGCAGACACCAAACAAATGTAGAAGAGCCAATCAGCATCAGCCCTGATGTTGGGCCCTTGTGATTGACAGACGCTTATTGTCCGGGACCCTGAGGGTCTCCTGGCCCTAATTGGAGGACAACTTATCTGTCAGGTGGGACAGACAGACCACACAACATCACATCATGTGAGGTGCTGAACGAGTAGGTTTGAATATTATATTCAGCTCTCGACATCGGCCACATGACTTGAACCGGGCTTAACAAGTGCCGCTCGGGAACACACAGGCTCGGTTACGACGCGAGAGGGAGGGAGTTACGCCGCCGCGGAGCAGCACGTGCCGCGGCCTTTTCAATCAAATCCAATCTCCGCACGCACCGCACACCACGAGGAGAAACTTTGGCCTCCGCCGAGGGAAAGGGGAACGTCTTGTCCCGATAATTACACTGGGATATTGAGATTGCGTTGCCACGGGGCATAAATACATACTCCCGTTGAAGCCGGAGCTCCTCGGTGGCTCAGCGTTAGGCTTGCCGTGCGAGCCGCAGCCGCCGAGAGTTCGGGCAGGCCGTTTGATCCTCGCAGAAATGAGGGGAGAAATCAAGCACAGACATGAAGGCTTGAAAACAGCCATTCAGGCTTTCATCACCCCAGAACATGTGATCCTGTACGGTATAGAGCTGGATGAACATGTGTACATACCGTAGCAATGCATGAAAGGAAAGTGTTTTAACGTACCCCAAAGGCCAATAATGTGTAAAAATCAGTCGCAACCCCCAGAGAATGAGACCATTGACTAGAGTGCAAAAGAAGGAAGAATTTATTTGAACTGTGGAAACCCTCTTCTTAAAGTATAGCAAGTGTAGGATGTGGTTCCCACTATTATATGGGTTTTCCCACGTCGCAGACCCCCATAATGACCTACATTTTGACTGTTGATTTCAAAGGATTCCAAATAAGAAATATGTTTTTGTAAACATAATTTGGATATTATTGCTTTTGCATTTGGGCACAATGTGATGACATGTAAGAATTGACATTCTCACATTATTATTGTGAACGTAGTGAGCCATTGGTATTTGGCGTTTTTTCTATTCAGTGTGAGATCTCAGTGCATTCAGCTCAGTCTATCTTTTGATGTAAGTGAAGGAGATACAGCCTAGTTGCCTCTCACAATGCATAGTGGTATAGCCTATGCCTCTGCATTATTATCCTGGGAATTCCTTCCTGAGGGAAGGGCCCAGGAAATCTGGTCTGGGCGTGGGAGTCACGGTTCCCACGGTCATGAAATTCCTGGAAATATTTAGAAATTATAAAGAACATCTTCTAGTTCTGGAAATGGTTTGCAAGGGTCCTGGAATTGTTCAAATGTCCTGGGAAAACCTTTTTGGATATGCAATGCTGTTGTTACCGATTTTCCAAAACATTTATAACATTACACAGAATATGTAACATGAGTACATATTCGCCAAATGGTCTGCGTGATTGAATTGCAGGTTGATGTGTATGACTGGATGTGACACTAAAGAACAAACTCAAACAAACTGTTCTGCAGTGTGATTCTATATGCCCTGTATACATTAGGTCGGATAGGTGCCAAAAATGGCTCAAAATGGAATTATGCCATTCTAGGCCTGTAAATTGGGTTAAATATTCTGGAAATGTTTTGGAAATTCATCTGTAAAAATGAGCTTGTCCTTATCACCAATGATCTTATCTCCAATGAACTCCTACACGTGTATGCAAAGTCTCAACTCATGTATCTTAGATAGCATTTCTAGCAGTGTATGTAGACTAGTGTACAAAATAGCACTACTGTATATATTTGTAGGCACAGTTTAATTAGGCTATATAGATTCTTTAGTTATGTACTGAGCTTATGTATGATTAGCATTAACTAGTTTCTACCAGTATGTATATGATGTATTGTCATGCTTTTTCTTTTGTCCGTGCTTAATGTAAGTCACTCTGGACTAACAGCGTCTGCTAAAGACCTAAATTATAATTGTAAATCTGGTGCAGAGGGGCGTCGCCCCTCATTTGGTAAAGTCAGTGTTCCCTCTCTTGTGGGGAGGGCATTGGCTGGTGGGAACTTAAAGGCCATAAGACACATACGTTTATGAACCACTGGATTCCAGCACAACGTTTTTGACCTGCCCCTCTAGCAGGCGCACACCATTGATATGGCAATTATTAGGCACATCTAATTTTGATATAGTAAAAGTCTGTGACACACGCAGAACATTGCCTTCCTTACAATGGAACCTCAGACAGACAGGCAGCAGCAGTGTGATCTTGTAGAACTGTTTATTATTATTTTGACATTTCTTTGGGGAAAAACTGGAATAATACGCCTATATTTTCTTTACACAACTCTTCACTAATGGATGGCCCTGGCCTAAATAATAAATAAATAAATAAAACAAGTATTTTCTTTGTTTTGCTGACCAAAGGGGGAGGTGAAGCTCTGTAGTTCCACAGGCCAGAGACCCACTGTGTGTTCGCTGTGTTTACTGTGTGTGAAGTCAGTGTGGGTTCTATTATCTCCACAGACAGTAAATGTGTCAGGCAATGTGCTCATGCTGGGCAGACGCATTAGCAACACAATGGCACCAGGTCCACTGTGTCAAATGAAGCTGTTCCTTAACAATCCCGCTAATCATTGTGTTTGCCTTGGCAGCGGCCAGGGCCAGTCATTAAGCATGCAGTGATAAAGCAGCTAGGACTGAGCTGGATTTGCTTATAATGGCCAGACAATTAACAAATAAGCAAATTTTGAATTAAAGACACAGTGGTGTCTCCTTGATGGGGTTCCGGGGGAAGGGGGGGCTTGCAAAATGAAGAACAGTTTAAACACAATTTTAGTTTTCCGGCGTGATGTGAATGGTTGTGAGTTTGTAGATTTGCCCTTTTTGTCTTTTGCAATTGTTTTTCAAAAAATATGTATAACACATTTTTTCGAAATGTTCAATCTACACTGTAGACTGAACGTTTCCAAAAAATGTTATATATTTTTATATATTTTTTCGAATGGCACTTTGTAAGTGTGACACATTGGAAGCCTGTAGATTGTACAGGCTTACAATGTGTCACACTGTGATGTATTTGTAAAATCACCTGACTTAATTTCTTTTCTTTTGCAGTTATTGTTGTCAACAAAACAAGCGCAGCAATCTCCAGCAGTTTGATAGCGAGCCAATAGAGTGGAGGTGAGGTACGAGTTAGATTCAAATCTGTTTACAAACACAGATTTTGTACACACTAAAGTTGCCTATATTACCTCCAGTTTACTAACTTCTAGTCATTAACACCCTCTTAGTCTGAGCAGTTTGAAGGTGCACAGAATGTGTGTCACTGATTGATTCACGGCAATACGGAAACAAAACGTTGCGTCCCTTATCAGTTCAATGAGGATGAGCTTGTTGTTCAGCCATGACCAGGTTGCCTAATGAGGCGTGGACGCCAGGTTGTTAGATTGGTGGGAACCGCACGTTGCTGTTCAACCTCCGGAACCATGCACAAACAGGACAACTATAGAAACAGGTGAGACCTGATACGGGCCCTATTCACTCTCATAATGGCTACCAGAGTGGACCCAATACCATAGAGGCACCGTCACCTTTGACCCTGATGTCACTTCCTCCGCTCTTAAAGGGCTAAAATTACCATCTTGTCCTACACAAGCACTCAGTGTCGGCCACCAAATGGCTATATAAAGTGAACCGCTTTGTGTCCAAAAATGTATTGTATATAGCGCTTTCGGGGTTGTTGTTTTTTTTTTTTCCTGAAAAGTGAGGCTTCTTGCTCTTTCCAATCATGCTTGCTGTGACTCACTCGATAAACAACCCCAGAGAAGGGAGAGAGAGAGAGAGAGAAAGGGGAAAAAATGTGGAAAATGCGAGGGATTCTTAAAGAGAGACATTGACGTCTCCATTCACTGGCGCATAACTTCCTCCTCTCTGTCAGTTATTTGCACTCTTGAGTTGAGCTGCTCTCCCCAGATATGTGCCTCGACGGTGTCAGATTAGGGCCAAGTTGTTCATGAATATACAGCTGGTTATACCCTCATTTCATAACATTAAGTCGCCTGTTTGGCTTAAAGCCAGTACAGTAGGGGCTGAATTTTTGAGCAAATAGAGACAGGCCTTGCAGATGCTAATGCACTTAGCGTTAGTGGTAAACAAAATGAGATTACCGGGGAGGGAAAGGCAAAATGCTGAATTTGATTTACTCAGAGCTTAGAGTAAACAGCTTGTCACAACCGCTGCTCTGCCGTCTCCGAAAAAGACTGGAGAAATGTGCATTTGACTAACAAGCAGGCGGGAGTAAGTATTCCTTACTATTCATACAATTACCGAAGCGATTGTCACTGTAATTGGCAGCAGTTTGTGAAAAGTGAATGTGTAAGCACATCTTCCCAGAGATACTCATATTGATATTGTTTGGGTCTTATTTATTTCCTCTTCTCTCTCCGTTGTGTTGTTGTTGTTTTTTTGAGTGATAGGGGGATTATAGTAAATAGAGTTATGGGAGCAATCTGCTCTGTCATTATAATGCCTGCATGTGAATTTGCATTATGTTAAAACGGAGCTAGTGAGAGGAGAAAAACAGATAAACAAGTTTTGTGCCCAAATAAGAACGTTCTTGAATTGGGAGAGAGAGAGAGAGATCACCTTAATGTTAGTTAGCACACCGCCGTGTCTCGGCAGCGTCATTAGCATAATCCACAGCAATAATCCAGACAGAGCGGCGCGGGTCCCTCCGAAACCATCAAGATAACAAGCACCAGACCCCCCTCCTTATGGGAATAATACCGGAGCGAAATGAGATGGAACCAGGCTTACCACTCTTGTTATTATGCGATAAATAGGATTGTCCAAGTTAGACATTTCCAGGCACGTTTTACTGTATTTTTCTTTTTTTTAAAGTATATTTTTCCCTTTTCTTTTTTTTACGGTTTCATTTTATTTTCATTTTTTAGTTCTGATGACTACAGCAGTCATATTATTTCCCGCCTCGCCTCGCTGCGGGGAGAAAGTTTTCCAGTGTCTCCGTCACAAAAAGGCAGGCTAATTGCATGTCAATAATTCAATGCTTAATTTTAATGACCAGGAGAGTTCATTTATTCTCCGCCTAGACTGCCTGACGATGTTATTAGCCGGGATGAAAGATAAAGCTGCGAGGAGATGGAGAGAGCGGAGAGAGAGGATGGGGAGGGGCGGGTGGGGTGAACGGCAGTGGGATAGATAACGTTAGGTTCTAGGCTAGCTATTCTCTTTTTCCTTCCTCCACCCTTCCCTGATGGCGGAAAAGGTCTTCCCAGACTCCTGAGTCGACAGTTTAGGCGGAGCGGCATGGGCATGTCGAGGTACCAGGAGTGAGGTGTTGCGGTGGGAGTATAACTGGGTTCTCTAAAAAAGTTTTCCTCTACGGGGCATGGTGGCAGAGTTAGTAGTGCTGTCGCCTCATAGCTACAAGGTCCTGGGTTCGATTCCCTCTGGGGACACTGTAGGTTCTCTTCAACCATCCCCGTGTCACTAAGGCTAGATACCCTCACAAAAAACATGTAGTTAGACTGGTCTCTAGACTGCCTCCCCCTGGCTAGCCGGGGTGCCTCATGGCGGGGAAAGGAACTGGTTGGAATAATGTGTGCTACACCTGACCAGGGAAACTGTCAGGTGTAAAGAAGCGACTTGGACTCATCACGCATTAAAGGAAGCATAATGTCATTGCTCTCCAAGGGAGGGACAGTACAGATCAGTCACTAGCATAAATGGACAACAACATAAGTAATTCTCAGATTTACAGACCTACAGCGTATATAAGGCTCCTTGAAGGAGTTCCAATTGGACACTTACAGGTCTGTAACTCTGTAACGAAACGCTTGGCTGCTTTCAAACAACACGTCAATGCCTTACACCAGTGGTTTTCAGCCAGTTTCAGCCAGAGAGGGTTCCAGGTGGTCCCCAGGCTAAATGATGGAAGGTTCGTTAACCAGATGTAACTCTTTGAGAGCGTAAAAATGAAACCATTTGGTCCATCCATTTGGTTTCATGTTTAAAATATACTCCATCTGAATTAGCCCCCAAGTCTACACAACTAGAGAATGTAGAATATTAATGGTCATTTTGATCTGTAGGTTTGACTGCTTTGTTTCCCAAATCCAGCCTGGAATTGTGGACAAAAAGCTAAATAAATTCTTTAGTTTTGGGGTCTGTGGGGCTAAAATGTCATCAAATGGTATGCCTTGGCTCAAACTCTTAATAAATAGTGGGCCCTGGTATCAAAAAGGTTTAAAACCACTGCCTTACACTGCCCAGTGAACCTACAGGTGTTTATTCAAACCCGGCCCGGAAGTCCAGCATTGAGTCCTGCATAATCCCGAATCCCAGGATTCAGCCTTTGTTTTGTGCTAAAGAAACAGAGGTATTATGGTCAGGGCTATGTTATTTGGCCTTCCTTTTGCGGGTCCAGAAGGGAATGGAACAACCCCCCTCCGTCTCCAAGCCCTTTCCACCTCAATTGGTGGGAGATGAAGGCATCGCAGAGCGGCGTGCTCGACAATGGCAACACTTCCTCCAGGCCTAATGTGCTCCTGAGCCCCGGCTTTTGTCCGCTGATTAGCCGGCCTATTCAGGGCTCAGACCCCTAATTGCATAGGCTTGTATAGCTACCCAGCATTACAGTAGGAATTAATGAGCCACAGCAGTGACGACTACTACTACTACTACTACTACACACCCAGGAAATCTGTGTCCCCGCAGAGGCCCTGCAGTCACGCACGCACACACACACGCACACACACACACACGCACACACACACACGCACACACACACACACACACACACACACACACACACACACACATGCAGGTAGGGGTTGAAAACACTCTCCTTGAGAATAGAACATTACTTAAAAAAACATTGTCCAAAAAAATGCACAAGGATTTCTCTCCCTTCACGGTAAAAATAAATGCATTTATTCGAAGCTTTCTCATAATTAGGCCCAAGAGTGGGTGACCGAGGGCAGAATAGAGGTATGGAGGAGAGAGAGAGATTGAGGATGGGGAAAAAAGCGCCATTCAATAGCAAAGAAGGCCTGTAGATAGATACAAAAGGAGGAATAAGAATGACATGGGCTCAAGAGCGAAACCTGCTCAGAGAGAGAGGGAGGGAGGGGACAGCCAAACACGTCTCACCAGATTTCAAAACGGCACCGTTTATATACTGTCTGTCGTAGAAAACACTTCATTGAGGTGTTTTATGGAAATCTGAAATATGGAAACACCTGGGGGCTGAAAGCCAGCAGCCAGGTCTATGCTAATAGGCGCTGCATGGTGACACTTTAAAGAACCTTTTTTTGAGATTGGACAGTGAGCTCTCTCTCTCTCGCTTTCTCTCTCGGGCCTTTTCCCTGGTTCACGCGGGAGCTTTTATCGGTCCATAATTTGTGCCCCGAAAGTGTCCGAAAATAGCAGATCTGTAAGCTCTTAATGTTTTAATGTCCGCGTCTGAGCGCTTTGAGCTTGTAGATGGGGGCTTGTGAATCAAACTTAATATTATCGCTCGGAGCACATGCAGGCAGCGATGTGGAGGGGGAAACCGAATCGACAGGCATGAAACAGAGGGAATGTTTTATTTTCATTTTATTGCAGTGTTTCTGACACACAACACGCCGCCAGGACATGTAAATGCATGCACTGCTTGCAAGTATGAAAAAGTTATGGTTTCCTTCTTTTTTATTATTATTATTTCTGTATAAGTTATCTTGGGTTAGACAGGGGGAATTGAATCTGCATTTGCATTTACCACCAGAAAATGCCCCTCATTCCTTATCTATCATGCATTCCACTTTGGCATGATTGACAGACTGGTAAAAACACTGCCCATTTGAACACTGCGACGGCAGCGCTACTAATAGTTACAAAGATTTGAATATATTCTGCCTCCCGGCAGAGTTGGAGAGTTTGGAGCGGCGAGTGGTAGTAGCGTGTTGATGATTTTGGTGGATGCTGAAGTCAGGGGCGGATCTAGGCATGGGCGTGGGGGGGTAATGCCCCCCTAAATACCCAGTCTGCCCCCCCAAACACGATGCCATGCAAAACAACCCAAGATATTTCAAATTAAAGTGCTTATATTTAAAATGATGTGAAACACTACTACTGCTACTACAGCTGTGTCACCACTAAACCAACAGCATTTCATAATTGAAAACAGAAAACTCTCTGAGTCAGACCTTTAGCTTTATGCATGCTGTGTGTCTGTTGCAACTTCAACAACAACTGATGTTATTATTGATGCTTTACTTGACTAATAACAGTCCTGTAACGGAAAATGGTATGGGTGTGACTTGATGAAGCCGCCCCCATACCATTTTCTCTTGCCCCTCCAACATGTTCTCTTGCCCCCCCCCCCCCCCCCCCCCCCCCCCAATGAAAGGCATGCCTTTCATTTGTACCCACCGCCTTGTCTGTTGCATTTAGCTTTCCTTGCCGCCCATTATAGCGATATGCTGTTTTCACTGGTGGAAATTGACGTAAGTAAGTGAATACAGCAATACTGAGATACATACTAGTCCAGGTTTTAGCATTACTTCTCAGTGTTATACTCCACTGCATTTCAGAGGCAACTGGGTACTTTTTACTCATTTAGAACTTTTCACCAGTAAGGTCAGTAGGGTCAGTAGGGTCTGAATGGCCCTGGGCCAGCCTAGCGGACTGGGCACCTGCTAATCTAGCCTGACACATGTGTTGCGGGTTCAACTCCCGATCTCAACGCCATTTGCTGCGTGCCATTCCTCACTGTCTCAGTGTAATTGTACATTACGCAATAAAATAAAATCTTTGAAATAGAAGGGTCTAAAATGTCTGTGTGTCACACTCCATATTCATTTGGCCATTTGGAGTGTATATGTGAAGTGCAGGGTCTTACTGGTTCTAGTAGTCTATGTGCAGTAACTGCAGTTGTTCTCTCAGTCTTATCGTGCTTCTACAGATGACAGTTCAACACTTGTATACTAGTGAAGCAGATACATGCGAGTTATAACAGTTCTGCAATAACATGTTTGTACTTTCGCTCATTCGAATGCAAGATGTTGGTAACATAGCATTTATACTTTGTGATATATTACAATACAGAGCACTTGATCCCGCCACGGCATGCTGTTTCATGCTGTTCAATGCATGAAAGTAAAATCGATCGTTATTAAAACTATCAACCCATCTTTTTTATTTATTTCACCTTCAGCTGTGTAGCAACGCAGTAGAAACAGTGCTAAAGGGTCAGAGCAGGTTGAAAGGTTGACCTCCTCAAAGCCTCAGTCACTTGTCAACATTCCAAGCCGCAGCTCTCTTGGTTTCTGGGGCTGCTAATCAATCAGCCACCATGCCCCGTTTTGTAGAAATGCATTTAGTAAGATAGTGAGTGAGTGAATGCGGAGAGAGCTTTTCAGTTCCTCATGTGCCGTGTGTTTCTGTATAAGAATTTGCTAAAAGAGGATAAAGGAGGATAAGAAGGGATTACTTGCTTTTGTGTGGAATATTTTCAACACTCTGGAGTAGTCATTTCAGGAATGTTTGGGGGGGCTTTCGGTGTATTGTGTTTACCCACCTGTCGGTTTGTTTTTCTCATTCTTCCGTTGATTGAAACAAACCTCTACCCAGCCAACCCCAACCCCCTCCCCACGGTCATTCATTGAGTTCCAAGTCTAGTGGCGTTTGGGCTGTGCAAACGCAGGTTACATTAGCCACCGGTCTTATCTCTTTTGCAGTGGGAGCCTGTCTGTCTCTGGCCCAGCTCAGAGCATTTTTACCTGAATGGCCTTTGTTTCCCCCAGTAACGCTCCCCCCTTGCACCACCAGCACCACCGTCATTCCACCCACCCACCTCTCAGAGCAGGTCAGTGCCCCGAGCCATTCCACCATGGATCTGACCCTCCTCAGGTTGCCTTCTCGAAGTTCTCTTACAGAGCGACAGGGAGGGAGGGAGGGAGAGAGGGGAAAGACCCTTCTTTCCAAAGCATTTTAGTAGTAAGTAAAAGTAGTAGAATGTCATGCAACAGATTAACAAATACATAATATTGTAATGTATGTTACTGTTGGCTGTTGTATCTGCAATGGAGTTTTGAAACTTCAATTCTAAGATAATGGACTAGTCTTTTTTTGAGTGGTGCACCACTCCAAGGCCTGGCTTAATTGTCCATATGTACATACACCTCCCACTACGTTTAGCGTATCAACAGTGGGCGCTGTTTAACCAATAATACAGAGTACATAGCACCACTCAGTTCACACAAATTGATGTGATTCTTTTTTTCCTTAAGGCTTGGATAATTGGGCATATAATATGAGACTGACTGAAGCCATGCATAAGATTACACACCATGCTAAATATATGTAATTATGTATAGTCGGTCTTAAAGAAGCAGGGCTGTTAAAAAAGAAGGTCTTCCAGAGAAGAAGAGAAGGAGAGAGAGAAAGAGAGAGAAGCAGCAAGATGAGAGGAGAAAGGGGTCAGGGGCTCAGGTGAGCTTAGCGTGTTGGCTGTCACTCACACATGAGACACTATAGCTCAGGGGAGGCCGCTGTCATCCACCCCTGTGCCCCTTCTCTGCAACCCCCGGCTCCCTTCCATCACCTTTTAGCATTTTACTCTTTCATGGTGCATTAAAAGGTGTCTCGAATGCATCCAGGGCCATCCATCCATCCATCCATCCATAGAGTGTCATCGACTCCTGATCGTTTAACATATTGTTGCTTTCAGGGCAGAGACCTTGTATTTTTTCGGCCCTTTGTCGCACAGCGATAAAGTAAAAAATAAATAAATAAAGTGAAAATGGGGTCCCTTTCAACCATGATACTGGCCTGATATCTTATTATGGATTACAGCGCCTTGCTCCTAATGACACAAACACAGCGCTGCTTAAACCATGATATCATGTAATTAAAATACAACCACCAGTCTAGGACTTCATTGCCACGTCAATTCCTTATTGATCTAGAATTCCACAACAGTGCACAGTTGGAAAATGCACCACGGTGAGAACAGCCTTCATATAACTGAACCGGCCATCCCCTTTTTTTTCCTCCTCTTGCCAAACTGATGACGACTTTACTGTGTATTTCACTGTGTTGACTCTGGCAAAGGTCGCACATCAAATATAAAGTTCTGTCATAAACGGGCAGACTTGGATAGCGGCTGCAAAAAGTACTTTTATATTTACACTAGCGACAGACATTCCACATAATAATCTGACCAGGAGTTATAAAAACGACACAGATTGACTGGCACATCACTCATTAAAGTACAACATCGGATAATGATGTACCAGCTTTACATAAAAGGTATGTTGATACAGGATCTTATAACCACATCAATGAACCTTAGAGTACCTGGGGAGAATGTTTGGTGAGCATTAGTGATCAATCTCACACAGGTTGGGAATTATATGGTTCCTGGTTAGATTCATGGCTCCCTCGCCCTGCGTTAGTGTCCTTGAGCAAGACACCAAAGCCCTAAATGCGCAGGTTTGGTTCCTCGCCACGGTTTCTTTCCGCTGTCGGGGGTGAATGGGTGGACTTATATTGCATGATGGTGAGGCGTTTTCTATTGGCTACCTCTAATGCAACACTTAATTTCCATTTAAGAGATTGGGTTATAGTACCGTTGGGGGTGTAGTCTAGCATAGATCCCCATGAAGTAGGCATATATAGACGGTTTAAGTGGTTCAGGCGTATTATACCATATTATGTTTTATAAGCTCGTTAAGAATGGGGTCACAACAACACACTACGCTGATCCTCTTCGATCGCAACCACCGGCTTACTGCTCTACTAAAAGCAGACAGCCATTGTCTGGAGATGCTGATCTTAATGGCATCATTGACTGATAAAGATGTCCACCGTCTATGGTCTGGAGATAACACCCCCCACCCCTCCAGTCGTATAGAGAGCTTAAGGCTTTATAACCTGGTTGATGCAATCAGACAGGGATAAAATCAAAGGCAGTAGAAGTCCACTACTCAGCCAGCCTCAAGCTAACTTCATTTCGGCGACGTGGCTCATTTCAATTACCGATTTGTTAGTCATTTCGTTGGTAATTGAACTGACCACTGCTGTCCCATCTTGTCTACATGCAAGAAAGAGGGACGTGTTATCCCCTCCAATTGGTGTGCACAATGTGTGGACAGACGGGTATAGACTACATTCATTATTGTTATGTTGCTGTCTTCCCCGGACATTCAAGGCAGTCACATTTAACGTAAGCAAGTAGTTGTTCTCAAACTCGACTTTAATTTCAAGGACCCTCACTGGTGTTGGTATGCACAAGGAAACATAAAAAACAAAAATAGCAGAATCCCTTTTTATATGGTAAATAGACACTGGTAAACGAGCAAAACCATTTTGAAACAGACAGACACAAGTATAGATATTGGCTCACTGAGGCAACAAGGTCAGACATAACTCTGGCGATAGATCAGAACACATGATCTGTTCCCTGTGACCCTCTGGCTAAGAGCCGAGACGCTTGAATTTCACTATCAGTCTGTCTGTCCCTGAAAACGCGCCCACAGCCGGAAATCACTGACTACTAAAGATATATGACGCAGCTATTATACCATTTATGGAGCCTGTGTCACTATATTTGGAAGTGGAATCTGCTACATCTAGACATAGCTCGGAGAATAAGAAGTGCCCTCATCATGCTAGATATCGTCGAGTCGATGTCCAAAACTGCCACAGAATTAATGAAATAGCGTTAGTGTTCCGCTGCCTCCAATATGAAGTTATCTTGGTAAAACATTTCAATATAAACTCACAGGACAACACAACTGTAACAGACATTTTAATACTTATAGATAACATCCCACAAGAGAAACCTGCAATCTTGCAACACATGCTTGTAGATTACCTAGTTTCTATACTTTTGTGGGACACCCTTGTACAACAAAGCAGAGCATTAAAAAAACTAAAAAGTTTATAACAAACTATTTGCTTGTACAATCATGTGTGGTCTCGAGATCTTATAATTAGATTTTCAATGTCATTTGAATTGACATTGACACCAGCAATTCAAATTGAAAATCTAATTATACTAAGATCCCCAGACCGTACGTAACAACTCCTTTGACCGACATTGGACTACCATTTGGCCACAACGTGTCATTATCTTTGCGACGCAGACATGTAGGAGTGTTCCCCATTGTGAAAAATAAGAACTTTAGACGGCAACTACACGGCAGCAGAAAGCAGGTTTGGCAGCCAGCCCCCCAAAGCAGCTCAAGGTTTGTTTATCAGGTTTATACCAGAATGGAGTCATCAGAACAGCAAAGTGCCCTTGAAATGAAGAATAGAATATAACACACTCACTTTAGATGTACAAAATATACAGAAAGGTTTATTGGACATGTCTGCAGACTCTGCACATATCCCTGAATACCTTTACTAGTGGTGGACAGTAGTTTTTTGAGTATCCTCAACTATATTTCCATGCACTACAACAAACAAACTACGACAAATATCACACTTTTGACCCAATTTTTACTTGCACAAGTAGAGCGAGCGCAAGTACTGGAATCAGTGCGCGGTCGTCGACCTCCCCTCGGTGGATTCTCATTGGCTGGTGTAGGTGATGATGTAATGGTGATGTAATTAAGAGACCTTTATAAGAATTGTAATTAATTTATTAGGTATTATCTCCTGAATGTGTTACGGTTCATGGTATCTGGTCACTTGCTTGGCTCGCACATTAGCAGGCCATGGCCTACTTGTGCACTATGCGCAAGTTGGCACTCTACTGAGTGCAGTCATTTCTAGGAAGGGAAAACGTAGGAATTGACCACTTGAGCCGTGTTTATAACCTGCCTATACTTAATGTTACTTTGCAATTTTCACGTGTAGTTGAGTTGAGTAATGTATACAGCTAGCTGACTCAAGTACTGAGATTGAGAAAAATGTCCATCACTGTTGAATATTGAATGAACTGCATGGATCCCACCAGGCGTCCTTGACACGAAAAAAATCTAAATAGAAAAAATATACTGCCGTAAGGATCCATTCAGAGTCCGATTTTACACTGGCAGAGTTAAATGAGCACTGAGCATTCTCACCGTGTAAGTAAGATGCTCATTATCGTCGTATCAATTATTCATGCCTGTCAGTGATCGTACGGATGATGCGGGTCAGACGAGTTGAAGTTGCAAGGCGTTGTGGTGGTATCTGTGGAGGCGGCGGGGGGGGAAGGGGAGAAGGGGGAGACAGAGCAGCGCCTGCGCACCGCAGAAAGGGTCATCGGTGTCCCACTGTACGTGGCCTTGAGGGAGGCCGCCGCGCTGTATCCCTGCTGCACGCTCTCGCATGCAAATGCAACGCACCACAACCACCCACCTGAGAGCTTCCTCCTCGTGCATGCCCCCCTCGCCCCCCCCACCCCCAAACTCACCGCAGATGTTTGCAAGGAGAAAGACTTCAAACGGCGTTATCTGCTCGCCCCGGATCCCAGTCTGTATATACCGTGTGTGAACTTGGTGTGAAGGCTACATTAATAAATAACGGCCATGTTTATACCCGGTGCGGGTTTTATTACATAAATAAACATGTCTTAATCGAGTCCTGCTAATGAGCGGCGCAGAGCTGCCCCCGGGGTTGCTCACTAGGGGCCGTCGTGTGGTCTCTGATGTGCGGCGGCGGTATAGCGAGGGCCCCGCCAAGATCGACATACTACGAACTCCGCAAGGTCGTTGTTGTGTGCTTCGCACATCTGCTCCCTCCCCTCTCCCCCCACTCTCTCTCTCTCTCCCCTCTCTTTCTCTCACCCTCCAGATATGTTTTACTCTGTTTATATCTTGCCGTCCCTCTCTCTCTCTCCCTCTCTCCCTCTCCCTCTCTCTCTCTCCCACCCCTTCTGACTGGCGGTCATCCTTGCCCTCGCCATCTGTTTTCGCAGCATGCCACACACACACACACACACACACACACACACACACACACACACACACACACACACACACACACACACACACACACACACACACACGTGCGTGCGTACGCTCACACACGCACACACAGATGGAGGGAGAGGCAGAGCGAAAGAGAGAGATGAGTGTCCACAGAGTCCATCACTCCATTTTGGAGTGTTGTCAAGAGAGAGGCCATACAAACACAGATGCCCAAGCCAGTATTAGCCCAGTGATGTTGCTATTCAGTGGTATTTGTATTTTTGGGATACTGTATGCTTTTCACCGCATTACAGTGTCAAAGACAAATGTTATTCTATTATTCTATTCTATTGCCAGAATTGTAATACTATTATTCTTAGTGAAAAGGAAAATATACTTAAGCACTTTGTTACTATATTTGTTTTAATAAAGTACTCCAGCACTTTAACTTACAGTACAAAGTCTGAGCAACTTTCACTTGTAGTTTAGTAATATTTGACCAGGAGTATTGATACTTTGACTCATGTATACACCGGGGTTGTTTCTTTAAGCTTAGATGAAGGCAGCGTTTGTGATTATTACTATTGTTGGACTTGGATCGTTCACAAAGTATGTGCAACATAGTATGTACTGTATATATACTGTAGATGGATCTGTGCCATGCACAGGGGCATGGAAAGGCTTAATTTAAACACTGCCAAGGCAGACTCTAAAAACTCTGCATTTTATGGCATTTTGGCTTACGGAATATGATCCACACACAAAATGGCACATATATTTCCATCTAAAGAATGTGAATATTTTACATGGCAGGACATGATAGACATGATACAGTCCGGATATTCCCGAACTGCTGATATCTGACCATGTGACATACTATATAATGTTTCATGTTTTATAACTTTTTATCAGTTCGATCAAGCTTGTATTTTGTACGGCTATTTTCATATTTGTTTGTTTATTTCATGTTAAATAAAAACAATCACATGCAAGTCAAGTGAAGGGTGCTTTTATATCATCCATCATGATGTAAAACAGTCACTGTGAAAATCTACTCCATGACGCAAAATCTCTGTTCATTGGCAATGAACGGAGATGGAATTCAATGTGTGCATAGGATGAAAATAGACTCTAAGCTGATTTGCTTGGACACTGTGACATCAAATTCTCCATTTCATTGTCAATGGGAATTCAATGTTTGTGTAGGGAAATGTTTTACACAAAAAGCTGGATATAAAAGGGTTTTCCACTCCAACAGCGCCAATATGGAACACATATATGAAGCAGGGAGTGGAAGTAGAGTGTTTCCCGAGGTTGCATGAATAGTAATGAGAAGAGCTTAATTAGCAACCCGTCTCCATCTTCCTCTGCGCGCCACTGAGGCCAGTGACCTCCAGTCCGTCTGGCCAGTGCAGGGTTAGCCTGGGGGCGACTGTGCTTGCCCCTCCTGCAATATCCATGGCTGCACGCACTACATCTTGCTATAATGAGGGGTCAGCGCTGCGGGAAAATGAAATTATCACCCCGTGCAGCATCTGTAGGCTATATCGTTCTACTACCCCCCATGCATTGGAACCAGATGGCCAGTCTACCTGCTTAAGTGCCATCCATATGTCATTGGAAGCAGGCGAGCCGTGTCTCTGATTACAGCCGAAGGGTTAACAACTCTGCCTGGTGTGTGGGCATATGTGTGTGTAGTACCACACACACGTTATGCCCACGCACGCCAGGCAGAGGTCTTGTGTGTGTGTGTGTGTGTGTGTGTGTGTGTGTGTGTGTGTGTGTGTGTGTGTGTGTGTGTGTGTGTGTGTGTGTGTGTGTGTGTGTGTGTGTGTGTGTGTGCTTATGTGACAACTCCCATATCTCCTGGGCAAAGTACAACAATGTGCAAAAACACAACAGCATGATGCGTCAGCACCGCACCCCAAACGCTGAGCACCGCTGTCTACCTCGCCAAAATCGGCCTTTTTATACTAATTCCAGGCATCTATTTTACTTTCTTTCCTTTAGTCATGTTACTTTTAGCTGTTTACCTTAATCCTATGTAAGGATTTTAGCAATCGGCAGCTTTGATTTCACACAATACGTCTGCCAATACTGGGTGCCTATCTGCTGACACCGGCTTAGCAGCGCTGCTGTTGCCTGACAGCTAGCCTGACAGCTGACAGCCCAGCTATCCCTCTCAACCACCACCGAGGAAAGACCATCAACTCCCGGCTTACCCAACGCCTATCCAACGCAACAGGTCCACTCCGTGGGCCTTGCGGGTAAGTCTCAATCTGCGACGTGTCCTGCTTGCCATACAGTGTCTACTGCCACACCGATTCAACGCCGTGGGCCACTATATGTGGCCCTCGCCGGTGCGTCTCCGACCTAAGCCTCTGTCTGCAATCTATTTACCCCATTGAATCCCGCACATTACCTCTGCAAAGACACGTTTACTGGCCGTAGTTTTTTCTTTCCCCCCCCAGATAAAATGACATCAGTACATACCTCTTCATCCGACTGCGACAGCTGCCTCCGCCTCACCCAGAAGGTCTCCCTGCTCGAGGAAAGGATCTCCACCATGTACCAGATTAGAGCTAAATGTGAGGA
The DNA here is from genome assembly GCA_039105355.1 of Benthosema pterotum. Lineage (NCBI taxonomy): Eukaryota > Metazoa > Chordata > Actinopteri > Myctophiformes > Myctophidae > Benthosema > Benthosema pterotum. The sequence goes on from CM076982.1 coordinate 22,537,644, forward strand.
GATCCTCATAGACTCCATGCTCCACTCCTCGCTTGGACCGGCTGTGGACCCCCCCGAAGTCCCAACTCGTCCGGTTCCACCGTCAGACGCCTCTGCGGACCCCCTCCCGGAACGCCTGGATCCTCCTGCGCGGGGGCGAGTGGGGCTCTCCAGCCGCCCTGCTTCAACGGCCCGCATCGCAGAGCTGAACGACACCGTCCCGGCATGCCTGGATCCTCCTAGTCGCCCCAACCCAATGGTCCGTGCCGCCGACCTGGACGACACCATCCCGGCCTGCGCGGACCAGATCCTAGCCCCGCGCCCGCCCATGGCCTCCTCCACCCCGGCGTGGAAAACCGCAGGCCGGGGCCGCGGCCGGGGTATTAAGCACTGTCCTCGTCCACCACTATCGCTAGAAAATAAATTCTCCCTCCTTGCTGATCTCCAGGACCCCCCTTCTCCGACTGCTCGCCTCGCGCCCCCCCTGGCCTTGGAGTCTGGTTCCAGGTCGGGCCCCTATAGCCGCCTTAAGCTTGTGGAGAAGGCAGTCATCAGGCACTCGGAAAAGGCCAGCTCCCCCCGTTCAACGACCACCTCCACCGTGGGCAGCAGCCTCCCTGCAGCCGCGGCTAGCAGCCCCCCAGTAGCCGCAGGCAGTAGCCTCCAAGCGGCCGCGGGCAGCAGCCGTCCGGCAGCCGCCGCCAGCCGCCTTCCAGCGGCCGCGACAACACCAAAACAACCCTCCGTTCTGCAACGTCCTGCTTCCAGTTCTCGCTCTCCCACGGCCCCCACGATGGCTATTATTGGCGACAGCCAGATGAAATTTGTCCACTTCCCGAATGCTGTTACGCACTCTTTTTCGGGTGCGAAAACCGCCGACATTCTTAATAGTCTCCCCGAAATCCTGTCATCTCTCCCCTCCACCGTCACAACAATTATATTGCATGTCGGGGTAAACGATTTCCAAACCATAGTAGCCCGCTCCAACTTCAAAATGATTTTCACAATCCTTAGTAGCTCCGGTCTCACAGTTCATATATCTGGTCCACTTCCCACTTGGAATCGCGGCGATGTGCGGCTCAGCAAACTGGCACAGCTGCATTACTGGCTCCAATCAGCCTGCCTCGCCGCCAACTTCAATTACATCCATAACTTTTTTCTGTTTTTGAATCGTCCCTCATTCTACCGCGATGGTTTACATCCAAATAAGCGCGGGTGCGAAATGCTTAAGATGAATCTCCGGCGCTCCGTTGCTGCTTATAATAATGCACATGCACTTTCTCAACACAGAGTCCCACAATCACAACATTGACTCACTTCTCCGTCTGATCCGGCCGCATTGTTTACTTCCGGTCATCCTCCTAGCTATCCCCCATTTACTACCTGTATCGCCCCCTATCGGCCGGGCGGACCATCCACCACCGTTATTCCAACTACTGACGTGCCTTCATCCATTGATAATCCCATCACCTCACTGTCAACGGTCCCCCCCCCCCCCACTTTTTCTATTCCTGTTTTAATTAGCCAGAGACATATTTTAGTGAGATCTATGCCGCCTAGGGGTAGACCTGCTCATCACCTCCGCCCATTAAATCGCGCTACCCCCCCTCGCCCACACCCCCTTGTCCACTAACCTCCAGATGTCTCTCCTTAACATACGGTCTATAACATCTAAGACCAGCTGGCTAAAGGATTTTTTCACCTCCCGCAACCTGGACTTTCTATTTCTGACTGAGACCTGGATACAAAACGGCGACAATACACCTTTTTCTGATCTGCTCCCCCCGGATTGCTCCTTTTTTAGCTCCCCACGTATCTCCCGCACTGGAGGGGGTCTAGCTACTATTTTTAAAACGAATTTGCAGTGTCAGATGATCCAACCTGAGGTCAGCTATTCCAGTTTTGAGGTCCAACTAATGAAGCTGAACCTCTCCTTCCCTGTCCTATGTGCTGTGGTTTACCGACCACCGAAATACAACAAGGATTTTATTAATGATTTTAGCGACTTTTTATCATGGTCTACAGTAAATTATAACCACCTAGTGGTCTGTGGGGATTTCAACATCCATTCAGTGTGCTGTGAGTCCCGCCCACTCGCAAAGGACTTTTTAAATATTATAGAGGCTTTTAATTTGACCCAATCCATCTCTGTTCCAACGCACGAAAAGGGCCACACACTGGACCTTGTGCTGTCCTTTGGGGTAACCATTTCTGTCACTGATGTTTTCTCTATTCCATGCATCTCCGACCACTCACCAATCTTATTCACCACCTCAATACCATGTTCCAAATTAGAATCCGCTCACCCCACCCGCCGCACACGCACTATAAACCCCCAGACAGCTATACTTTTTACCCAGCATTTTCAGGATAGGCTCTCAGCGACAACATCTGCAGCCGGAATTCAGACAGCTGACACACTTCTCAACACCTTTAACTCTACCTGTGCCACAATACTGGACGCTGTCGCTCCTCTCAGGCACAAGCGACTTAAACCCCTACCTGAGCCATGGTTAAATGAAACCACCCGAGCCCTTAGACGTTCCTGTAGGCAAGCTGAGAGAAAGTGGCTCAAGGATAAGTTGCAGATATCCCTTGATATCCTACGCAAACGCCTTGCTGATTACCAACGGGCAGTAAAATCTGCCAGGACCAATTTTACTTGCAATCTCGTTACTCAAAACCGCCATAAACCTCAAGTGCTTTTCAATATTCTCAACTCCCTCACCAACCCCCGCGTTGCACTCCCCATCGTTCCCTCATTCTCCCTCTGTGTTAAATTCCAGCATTTCTTTACAGATAAAATATCAGCACTTAGATCTGCCCACACTTTCATCCCCCCTAACCCCGCCCCCCTCCCACTTCCTGCCACCCTAGACCACTTTCAGCCAATAACTCTGTCTTACCTCAAAAACGTCATTATGCACCTCCGCTCCACAACCTGCCCCGCCGACAGTATCCCATCTCAGCTCCTAAAAGAAGTTTTTGATGCTGTTGGTCCAAGCATACTGTCCGTTATCAACTGCAGCCTCAATTCAGGCTGTGTTCCGGCAGCTTTTAAACATGCAGTGGTAAATCCTCTTCTAAAAAAGAAGACCTTGGACCCAACTATTTTAAATAATTTTAGGCCCATCTCTCAGCTCCCCTTCCTCTCCAAAGCATTAGAGAAGGTTGTCCACAGTCAACTGCAATCATTTTTAGCCAGAAATAACCTCCATGAGAAGTTTCAGTCAGGCTTCAAACCAGGTCACAGCACCGAGACAGCTCTCCTTAAGGTTTTAAATGATTTACTTTTAACAGCCGACTCTGGCACCCCTGCCATCTTGGTCTTACTGGATCTCTCGGCGGCCTTCGATACGGTCGATCATAGGATCCTCCTGTCTCGCCTCGAGCACCAGGTCGGCATCACAGGCACCGCACTGTCCTGGTTCAGGTCCTATCTAACCGATAGGACCTTTTCTGTCCAACTGGGGGATTTTTCCTCTCCTACAGCCCCCCTTTCATGTGGGGTCCCCCAGGGGTCCGTCTTAGGCCCACTACTTTTTCTGTTATATATGCTTCCCCTCGGTTCGATTTTTACCAGCCATAACATTTCTTTCCACTGCTACGCCGACGACGTTCAGGTCTACCTTCCCATAAGAACTGACTCAATCCACTCATTTCAACCACTGCTAGACTGTCTAAAAGATGTTAAAACCTGGATGGACAATAACTTCCTGACACTTAATCAAAATAAAACAGAGATCATCATATTCGACCATAACACCGACACACCCCTCATCACTCCGGACATCCTCACTCCTAACATCTGCTCCTCCGCAAAAAACCTCGGTGTAATCCTCGACAGCTCCTTCAAAATGGATAAGCACATCAGTTCTGTCGTCAAAGCCAGTTACCTTCAACTTAGACTACTTTCCAAAGCCAAGCCGTACCTACCTCGACAACAATTCGAAATAGCCATCCATGCATTCATCTCTTCAAGATTAGACTACTGTAACTCTCTGTATACCGGACTTGACCAAACATCTCTCAAACGCCTGCAGCTGGTCCAAAACTCAGCTGCACGCCTCCTGACCGGCACAAAGAGGCGCGACCACATCACCCCCATTCTGGCCTCTCTCCATTGGCTCCCGGTCAAATTTCGAATTCATTTCAAAGTCCTTATGTTTGTTTTTAAATGCTTAAATGGCCTTGCTCCACCATACCTCACTGAGCTCATACAGCCTTATGTTCCAGCCAGGGCGCTGAGGTCCGCTGATCAATCCCTACTCACCATACTCCCTACTGTTAAAAGGTCTCGGGGAGGCCGTGCCTTTGCCTCTGCCGCCCCCGCGCTCTGGAACAACCTACCCCTTCCGATCCGAACCGCGCAATCTATTGACATTTTTAGGTCCCTTCTAAAAACTCATCTCTTCTCCCTAGCCTTTAATTGTTCCTAACGGCCTCACCATACTGCTTTAATTTGATGTTGATTGAAGTTTAATCGCCATTTTTATTGTTATTTTGCTAAATGTTTTTGTATCTTCCCTCTTGTTTCTTTCTTTGTTTTTCCTTTTCATCTGTAAAGCACTTTGGTCAGCGTTTGCTGTTTTTAAACGTGCTATATAAATAAAGTTTGTATTGATGTGTGAGGAGAAGGATATCAAATGGAACACAAGTTACACAACAACCCTAAAGACTAATCATTGTGTGTATCCCTGCATTGAGTGATCTTGACTTATTGAAAGATTCTGACTTTCAAATGTTGTCTTGATTGTATTGTAATGCAGTGTATCAATTCCGTGCTGCATGTATTTGTATATTGTGTCTATATTTTGTGTATGCGTGTGTGCGTGTGTGGGTGTACATGACCGTGTCCGTGCCGTGCATTGCCGTATGCATGGCATGCGTGTGTGTGTGTGTGTGTGTGTGTGTGTGTGTGTGTGTGTGTGTGTGTGTGTGTGTGTGTGTGTGTGTGACTGTGTGTGTGTGTGTGTGTGTGTGTGTGTGTGTGTGTGTGTGTGTGTGTGTGTGTGTGTGTGTGTGTGTGTGTGTGTGTGTGTGCATATTTCCCATGCAAAAGGGAAATCTCCATGGGTTCACTTTTCCTTCTCTCCGGGCTGGAGAGAGAACAAGCTGCGTGCTGTTTTACAAGAAGAGGAGATAAATCTGACATGGGGTGTCAAGTAGCAGGCCTCAGACCAGCCGACAGGCAGCCCACTGCCGGCTGGCCGGATTCCTGTGGCATCAAGTGGCTTGAAAAACTCCAAACAATCGCACAATAACACACATTGGCTCAGGGACCGGGGCCAACAATAGTCGGTTTCTTGGCAGTGGGAGAATGATATTGATGCTGTGCAAAGGTTTTAATTAGTTTCTCCAGTGGAAAAAAAATGTAATGCACTTTATTTCATTGTTTATTTTGTATTATTACCGTTTATATCAACCCCATCTGACGGTTCTTGATATCATTGTGAAATAGATTCCTCATGGTTGCTACTTACACACGTCCACTGCTTGTCTGGAGTGGAGTTGTGGGCGTGCAACTGTAGCAGGAGAAAACAGCTAAATTAGAGGTGTTCTCTCTCTCTCTCTCTCTCTCTCTCTCTCTCTCTCTCTCTCTTTCACTCGGATTCTCTCAAACAATGCTGCACTCACTTCTCTCTGCATGCATGCACACACACATGTACACTGGGTTGTGCACAACAGACTGGGTGCACAACAATGGCATGCAACTACTATAAATCAGGCATAACTCCTGCCCCTAACATAACCACTAAATACCTTGCATCGACCAACCTGAATTAAAGTTAGGGGAAGTGATTTCACTTTTGTCAGATATCACCCCAAAAATATATATTTTTTCTGTTAAAATGTTCTATTATAAGGTGTGGAAACCATATATGGAGTTTCCCCCTCCCCCACGTTAGCAGAGGAGCTAATAAAAGTTCCCCAGGTGGTGGGTGAATTCTCCTCCAATCAGGATCGAGCAGCAGGTTCACATAGTGTAGCTATACTGTTGGGCGCCCCTAGTGCACCAGGCTGGTACTACACCATGAATTTCAAATCACTTCCCCTACCTTTAACATTGTAAACCGTACTCTGAAAAGGACTCTATACTCTATAAAGTGACCATGAAATGTATATATATTTTTCATAAGAAGGCCAGGAACATGGTTAGTAATACAATTATACAGTAACACAACAAGCACACGCACACACGCAAGAGACCGTTGGCTGTGTAAGGGGAGGGGAGGATTTCCTGGGGCAGTGGGTCCGCTCAGCAGTAGGCTGATTGGAGGGGCCGGCTGTGTTTGTTAAGGTAATGGGCCCTAGGTGAGTTAATTCACAGTATCCACGCTACACGCTCCATCACCCCAGGAGGGCCTCAGCCAGATAGAAGACCCGCAGGAGGGACGGTGGGGGGGAAGGGGTTGCTTGCTGGTGGAAGCTTTCCCCAAAATCCCTTTAGCCTCTCTCTCTCTCTCTCTCCCTCTCTCTTATGTCCCCTCCAGCTCCACCTGAAAGTGATTATGGGGCCGGTCATAAGCAAACAAGCCCCATATGGAGTGTCTATAGTGAAGGCTGAGGCAAGGGCCTGGGGGAGCCCTCCTCTATCTCTTTGGAGAGGAGAAGCCTGCGCAAACACGGCTAATGAAGTCTTAACAAGGCGGGCCCAGGGTTAGCGCGAGCCCGCTAAATGCCACCAAGGCTCTTTGGAATTGTGTCTGGGGCCGACCGCATTGGCTAAATCTCCCCCAAGCTTTTTCCTTTACGAGATAAAGTAGCATTAGCATCTCTCTCTCTCTCTCTCTCTGAGGTAAGACGAGAATGTGGTGAGCAGGCACACTTGATGGGTCTTTCTTTTCTTCAGTGCAGAGCACTTGATTCTGGCCGGTCAGAATGGGATTTTAAATGTCCCCACATTAACTTTGGGATTTCAGTGTGACTGTGGGATTTATTTGCTGGTTCCAGTGTCCCTTGATGTCCACTCCAGACAGGGAATTGGGTGCCTGCGATGTTCTTACAGCAACCAAGCCCAAGCCACGTCGCCAAACAGGACACAAGTGTATATTTCCTCTGAGTCAATCATTATCTTTCTGCCAGAACGGACTGTGCGCACTCTCCCAGCCAGCCCTATACTTCCCAGTTCTCCTTTTGCTCGATCTGTCACTCTGTGACCTGAGTGTCACCCTCACTCCCTTTTGAATGCATCTTTTTTCCCCCAGACCATCTCAAATATTTGCAATTGTTATTGTGAAAATCTCTCTCTCGCTCCTTCCCTCTACCTTTTCTGAGGCATTGGAACCACTGTTTTCTCCTAATCGAAAGCAAACAGTCATTAAGAGAGCCCTTCTCTTACAGTAGGCTATCTCGTACATGTCCCTTACACAAGTTAACCACTTTTTTGGCACTGTACGATGACAGAGGGCTAGGATCTACAGTACCATTATAGGGGAGCGGTGACTTTTGTTGTATCTATTGTTTTCTTCTATTCTCGGCTGGGATTGTTCAAGAGAACAAATATTGTATCTCTCGAACAGTCACTGCCAAATTATACTGGTTTTCACCTCATGCTCACAAGGGTTCTTTATTGTGTTTCCATTCTATACAAACATGCAGCCAAAATATAGTGAAGCTGATCTACAAGCTCTGTTAGCTTATAGAGTGGCTATTTTCACATTTTAAAAAATCAGATGGACAGTAAGCAATGGAGTCTCAGTCTGGGTTTTGGAAAAATAATGGTCACCCTACTTATTGTACCTCTTCAGGGGGCCGTGCTGTGGAATGCTAGTGTGACAGAGACCTGCATGGTGCTCCAGTCCTGCTATACATAATAACACAATGCCACTCAACATCCACTCCACCGCCCCACACCCCTTCCCACAGCGCTTGTATTCATGCCTGGACATGGTGGGAGAGAGTGGGGAAAAAAAGAAGCACCACTGTTTGTTTATTTCTATATTTTTGTATCACACTTGCTGTGCACATGCATTTGCAGCCAGACACTCCTGTCACTGTTGTGTTCTTGTCACTCATAACTTTTAGTTTGGACAAGTTAAGCGTGCGTGCACGTGTGCACGTGGTTGTGTGTGCCTGTGCGTGTTTGTGCAGCAGAAGACAAAATGGCAAAAGTCCATTCAGCAAAGACATTAATGTAATGTTTAAAAAATATATGTGGCAAGTGTTTATTGTGGTATCAGCATGACCATTCTAGAGCCAGTTTACTGTATTAAAAAAATCACTAGCGTTAGTCATATCTGTTAGGGCAGTGGTTCTCAATCTTCTTTTTTATTGTTTGACTGCATATTTTATTAATGGCACAGACTAAAGTTTAAACATGTCAAATGGGTGACAAAAAACAACAAAAATAAATGAATAAAAACAAATAGTAACTGAATTGTTTCACTGTCAATGGCCGTGGCCATTTTGCCAGCATGGTGCCAACAAGGTGCTAAGGTGCAACTTCCCATTGACAGCCCATCCAAAGAGATGAAGGGCTGTGCAAAAAGCTTGAGTTGTCCCTTTTCTATATGCAAGGTGTTTGTTTCATACAAATCCACCCTAGATTTGCTAATTCTTCAATTAGCAAGAAATTTGGATTTTTCCCCCTTAAGTGTTGGAGTTTGGTCGCGTTCGCTTTTAGGAAAGCAACCTCCTGCGCCTCCTGCATTATGTGTAAATTAAAAAGGTGGCATGCAGGGCTATATTAGTTTGAAAACCAGGGGGAACTTTTATTTAAATGATAATACAAATAAAGAAGAAGAATTTATTGGCAAATTTCTTGACTTGGGGGATTTTCATTAATCAGAAACTTTTACAGAGGACATTCCAAGATTTCTGCACAGCTACAATGTTGGTGAGTTTGTTGGCTTGTTGTTGAATACAATTAGACAGGACTTTTCTAGATATGCTGACTGTAGGAAGTTACACCTAGTTTGCATCTTGCAGTCGTCTTGAATATCATCATCAATTTAACCACTACACAAAATACGTTTCTGAAAGGAAAAATACGGTTCTTTGAAGAAGTTGAGGTCAAGTGGCCCATTAAACATTCAAGAATGAATCCTTGAAACGGTTGATTTCAAGGGCCCACCCCCATAACTGAGAGTGCACAAATTAGTCAATGGTACCCCCCCCCACCCCTGCAGTAGCCACACTTTGAGAAACCCTATGTAAATACAGTGATAATTAGACTACCCACGCAAAACTCTGTAGTCTTAGGCCTATGAAAGTGTTGATCGAAATCATGAATTAATTCGGTCTCCTCTGGTCTATTAATGGTAGCGAGCCAGCCTACATAATTACTTCCATTAGTGCAGGCAATGAAACCTTTTTTATCCCTGGGAGTCAGGGGCGGATGTAACATTTACCAATGGGGGGGGGGGGGGGGCAGGAGAAAATGCTATGGGGACGATGAAGCTCAAAGAGTTTTCTGTTTTCAACGATGAAATGCTGTTGGTTTAGTGGTGACACAACTGTAGTTAGTTAGTAGCAATAGTGATGTTTCAAAGCATTTTAATTTGAAATACCTTGGGTTGTTTTGCATGCCATCGACTTTGGTGGGGCAGACTGCCCCCCCTTGCCCATGCCTAGATCCGCCCCTGCCTGGGAGTGTGAGGGTCTGCAGCTCTCTCTCCTCTGCCCTCTCGCGCAATTACGCCTCCTGCTGCGCCCAATGCAAGCGTTAAACGAGACATTAGCACCTCATTTGAAATATAAAACATCCTTTCACCAGGACAGACACCTCCCTGTGTAGTGTTATCATGCGCAAATTAAACCAATTTACCCACAAATGCCCCCTCTCACTGTGAGAGACCAATGGAATGTTTTTTCTCTCTCTTTTTGACCTTAATGTTAATCATAATGTTTATATGCGGGGGAGAGCTAGTATAAACCTTCAGCAACGAGTTGTTTTGCCACTACAATTTATGCTGTTTGGGCTTCAGCAAATGCTCTTATCGGAGCTACTTGCAGATAAGCGAGGTGATCACATAAATATGTGGAAATCAGAGGCAGATCTAGGCAATGCCCCCCTAAATGCCCTGACTGCCCCACTACTACTGCTACTAACTAACTAACTACAGTTGTGGCACCACTAAACCAACAGCATTTTATCATTGAAAACAGAAAACTCTCTGAGCCAGACCTTTAGCTTTATGCATGCTGCGTGTCTGTTGCAACGTTATTATTGATGCTTTACTTGCCTAATAAAAGTCCTGTAACTGAAATGTTACATCCGCCCCTGGTGGAAAGCTGAGACAGTGCTCACTAAGAATCGAATCAATAATATGGCTACTACTACTACTATCAAATCCTACATTGAAACCACACACCCATGCATCTTTGATACAGATTGCTGGGCGCCTATAGTGTGACGGGGTAAACATTTCGAGATAAAAATGAGAAGGGCTATCAATTCAGCCAATGCAAACGTATTTGTTAATTCATGGGCGTTGATATAATACAGGCTAGACCTACTATACTCAAATAGTCAGTCAGACCAGACACACAGATAACAAAATAAATATGATTAAGGGTCATGCCAGAACGTCCCAAAAGTAAAACTTGATTGACTTATCTCCACACCAAGCACCGCCTCTACACAGGGTTGCCATGTTGGCTTGTTTGTTGTTTTTGTCCCCCCCCCCCCACCCCCAAGGGTTGATGTTTTTATTTTTATATTTGCGGGATGTGATTTTTGTGCTTGTTTAAAATAAAAATACATTAATTAATTAAAAATTAATTAAATATATATATATACATTTGAATATCAAACAAGCTCACATTTATTTGTTGTATAAGCGATAAACCCATAGGTTTGGGGGAAGTGTGACTCACAATGAGTGACAAAGTCGGTCTGGTGTCTCTAGTTGTGTGTAGTATATAATAGTATAATAAATGCCCCAAACACAGACCTACAGATACGCGAGCTAATATAAATTAACATAACCTATCAATAAACAGAACTGTGTTACATTTTGATGAACTGTGCATTTTCTGTCCCGATATAGTTTCACCATAGCTTTATACCAGTGGTTTTCAACCAGGGTCCAGGGACCACCAGTGGTACTTGAGAGAGTTCCAGGTGGTACCCAGGCTAAATGATGGAAAGTTAACCAGATGTAAGAGATGTAGAAAATGGTCATTATTTTGGTCTATGTCTGCCTGTTTTGTTTCCAGTTAGTGTGGACGAACACTGTTTTGGGTCTTTGGAGCTAAAATGTCCTCAAATGGTGGTCCGTGGCTCAAATGCTGAATAAACGGTGGACCCTGGTATCAAAAAAAGATTGAAAACCACTGCTTTATACGATTTCATTATACTTATTTCTCTCACAAGAGTTGGCAACCCTGCCTCTGCTGTGCTGCGGTTGGTGCTCCCAGCACGGGGGGGAGGGGGCGGGGTGACATCAGCCCTCCAGTATAAGTAGTCAACGGCGAGCGTTCAGCACCACGATTTAATACGAGTCACTGAAACAGAACAGGAGAGACGCGTACAGTGAACCTTCTCACTGGGATTTGAACTGAAGACAAGAAGGAAAGGCTCGCTTTTTACACAACCTCCCTGAGACTCACGTTTTGTTTTGTTTTTTTCCCCCTGTGCGATCGATCGGAGTGGACACCACAGTGAAAGGACTGCTGTTTTAAAAAGGATATATAATAAGGCCGTTTCCATTATAAGGTGGATTCTCCTGCTTTATTTTCCCTCAGCCATCTTGACTTGCTTTCGCCCCCCCGAAGGCTATTTTCTCCCTCTTAACATCGTGCACGTCTCTCCGCGGCTGAAAGTAAACACGGGGCTTGCAAATTGCTTTGCAACTCCGTGCCAAACAAGTGAAGCGAGATGGGCTCGCTGCACGAAATCTAATCGGACTGAGGAGCTGAGGAGGAGGCTAGAAAGAGAGGGGATTTTTTATCTGGTTCTTGCCCAAAGCAAGAGAGAAGAGAGGAGGGCAAAAAAGGATGGAGTACGACCTGTTGGGGATTTACTTGCTGCTTTCGCTCGCTCTCCTGCCTCGGTCCATGAGCGGCACCGCGGCCAAGGAGATCACCTGCCAGGAGATCGCTGTGCCGCTGTGCAAGGGGATCGGATACAACTACACCTACATGCCCAACCAGTTCAACCACGACACGCAGGACGAAGCTGGCCTGGAGGTGCACCAGTTCTGGCCCCTGGTGGAGATCCAGTGCTCGCCCGACCTCCGCTTCTTCCTGTGCAGCATGTACACCCCGATCTGCCTGGAGGACTACAAGAAGCCGCTGCCGCCGTGCCGGAGCGTGTGCGAGCGAGCGCGGGCGGGCTGTGCGCCCCTCATGCGGCAGTACGGCTTCCCGTGGCCGGATCGCATGCGCTGCGACCTGCTGCCCGTCCAGGGAAACCCGGACACGCTGTGCATGGACTACAACCGGACCGCCGCCGGCGGCGGAGGCGACTCCACCACGGCGTCCCCGGTGCTCTCCAAGCCCACCAACAACTATCCCAACGGCAACAAGCCGTTCAACCCGCACAAGAACAAGCCGATCGGGGGCCGACCGGGGGCGGGAGTGGTCCCGGGTAAATACAAGCCGCCCGGCGCCGCCGTGCCGTGCGAGCCCGGCTGCAAGTGCCTGTCCCCCATGGTGCCCGTGAGCGCGGACCCCCGCCACCCGCTGCACAACCGCGTCAAGACGGGCCAGATCGCCAACTGCGCCATGCCGTGCCACAACCCGTACTTCACGCAGGACGAACGCACGTTCACCGCCTTCTGGATCGGCCTGTGGTCCGTGCTGTGCTTCGTGTCCACGTTCGCCACCGTGGCCACGTTCCTCATCGACATGGAGCGCTTCAAGTACCCAGAGCGGCCCATCATCTTCCTCTCCGCCTGCTACATGTTCGTCTCGGTGGGCTACATCGTGCGCCTGATCGCCGGCCACGAGAAGGTGGCGTGCAACCGGGACTACGGCGACGTGGAGCAGCACGTCATCCACTACGAGACCACGGGCCCGGCGCTGTGCACCGTGGTGTTCCTGCTCGTCTACTTCTTCGGCATGGCCTCGTCCATCTGGTGGGTCATCCTGTCGCTCACCTGGTTCCTCGCCGCGGGCATGAAGTGGGGCAACGAGGCGATCGCCGGCTACTCTCAGTACTTCCACCTGGCCGCCTGGCTCGTGCCCAGCATGAAGTCGATCGCCGTGCTGGCGCTCAGCTCCGTGGACGGCGACAGCGTGGCGGGCATCTGCTACGTGGGCAACCAGAACCTGGACAACCTGCGGGGGTTCGTGCTCGCCCCCCTGGTCATATACCTGTTCATCGGCACCATGTTCCTGCTGGCCGGGTTCGTGTCCCTCTTCCGGATACGCAGCGTCATCAAGCAGCAGGGGGGCACCAAGACTGACAAGCTGGAGAAGCTGATGATCCGCATCGGCATCTTCACGGTGCTCTACACGGTGCCCGCCACCGTGATCGTGGCCTGCTACTTCTACGAGCAGCACAACCGACAGAGCTGGGAGATCGCCCACAACTGCTCGTCGTGCCTGCCCGGCGCAGACGAGGAGCGGCGGCGGCGGCCGGACTACGCTGTGTTCATGCTCAAGTACTTCATGTGCCTGCTGGTAGGCATCACGTCGGGCGCGTGGATCTGGTCGGGCAAGACCGTGGAGTCGTGGCGGACGTTCTGCACGCGTTGCTGCCTGTGGGGCGGCAAGGCGGCCGGGGGCGCCGTAGGCGGCGGCGGCTCCATGTACAGCGACGTGAGCACGGGCCTGACGTGGAGGTCGGCGGCCACCACCGCCAGCTCCGTGTCCTGTCCCAACAAGCACATGCCCTTCTCACAGGTCTGAACTGTGAACTAAACTAACTAAAGTGGACAAAGAAAAAAGCAGAGAAAGTGGGCATGAAGTATATGCTACTATAGGCCAGTGGCTCCCAAACCTTTTCTTGTCAAGGACCCCCAAGTTGGCAATAATTATCCCGCGGACGCCCATTTGTGCCAGGCAGTAAGATAATAATTCCAAGGACCCCCAGTATCATTTTGCTGGGGACCCCCTGGAGCTCCCATAACAACCCCTGGGGTCACCGATATAGAACTGCCATTTCAGAGCCCTTTTTCCTGAGGGGTACAAATGTACCTTTGTACATTTGTATCCTCTCAGGATTTTTTTTGAAAATGGGTGGAATTCCCCTTTATGCTGGCTGAGAATCACTGCTATAGCCATACAAATATTCTCTTGTGAGGGTGTCTGGCATATCTCTTCAAAGAGTCGATTTGGGGGTCTTTGGCACGAGAAAGTTTGGGAACCACTGGGGCTATAGGCTGCTACTCAGCCCCATCAAGTACTTATTGATAGTAGCTATAGCTACTCATGGTCAGACGTTTCTCAACTGCAAGTGAAAGTTGTTTGCTCAGTCGAATTTGGAGTTTGGGGTGAATTGCTGGAGTAATTTTAAAAACACTTTAAGGTATTCAAATGGTACAAATGGCAAAGAACATTTATTTTTTCATTGCTGTAGCCTTGACAATTTCACAAGCAAATTAGGATGTATTTCTTTTTTATGGAATGTTCCAAAAACAGTCAGACTGACAATAGCTACAATCTACAAGCTCACGTTTGGTGTATTAAGAGCTTACAGATATGCCTTTAATTTCCTTTTTGCTATAGACCTAGTTGAATTAGGTCTTAGTGGTTAATAAGTACTTTTTCCCTCCCTAAAAGTGGATTCTCTTTCAAAAATGTATTGGAGTGAGTCCAGACGTATCCAAAAATTACAACGCAAACACTTGCATATGCAAAGTGCAGCTATACTTGAGTACTAGAACGCAATGTAAATGTACTTTAGTTACTGTCCACCACTGAAAGAACAGCTTATGCAGACTGCTAATTGTTTTTGGAGATAGCCCTCATCATTAGCATTGTAATGAACTGTTGATGCATGGGCCGCCCTTGAAAGATAGCAGCTGGAGAACTGGTTGGAAACAATAGCAGGCTACCTGGCATTAACACACAGGTTAAGTCCCTGCTGTTCATATGTATGTAGGTAATGTATGCAAGGCTGATAGGGCATTACTTGCTGTACCTTAAGGCAAATGACTCATTTTTTGCTTTGTGGAAAAAAAGTTGCCTGCCCTTTTTTGTATTATTTTATTTTATTTTTTGGTAATGTTTGACCATTCTATCTACATAGTGCCAGACAAGACCGATAGTATTCTATCACTCAATCACATCAAAGATGGTTTAAATTAAGCCTTAAAGATAGCGCCCCATTATTTTACGGGTTGTTCGTTTTTGTAATTTCAAATGTATTTATATAATGGCTGTGTACAAACCTGTAAATTTTGTATAAAAAGAAAGTTTATAAGCTATTGTAAATTTGTACAAAGTGTAGATGTCTTTTTGTGAGGAAAACAAATATGACCTTTATTTTGACAATAAAACGTTTGATAAATCTCAAGTTTCTGTGCCAGTCTTCGGTGTTTCTGCCACTGTGAGCTTAACCTGTTTAGGACTGTGGGCAATTCTAAAAGTTCTCCGAAACACTATTTATATTTATTCATAACACCCAAAGTGTGTGTGTCTGTGTGTGTGTGTGTGTGGGGGGGGGGGGGGGGGGGGGGGTGTCCATGGGGTCCAAAGCAAAATGTGTTAAAATAGTTTACGATTAGTTAAACTGCATGCTTAAAATAACTATCCATAAGCTCGAAACACGTCACATTGTGGTGCTGTAGTTTGTAGATGGATCGGTTTTGAAAAGATTTCTCGTAATTGCGAAAAATGTCTGTTTATTTTTAACAGGTTATTTTTCCTGCAGTGTCCCTGGCACTTTTTTTTTGCTTCAAATGGGGCTCTGTGGCCAAATACACACCAATTTGGAGCTCCTTGACACAGAAATGTTTGAGAACCATGCCTGTCCCACACTTTCTTTCTCTTGTCAGCAATGGGGTCTCTTTTGTGGCTGCTTGTGGTCAGCATGTTGAGTGTGGCAGCAGGAGCCTTTGAGAGTCCCCCTGCTAAATGGGAGCTCCCTTTTTAAAACCATCAGAGACTGGTAATTAGAGGCAGGGGTTGAGTTGGAGCATCTCCATAATTGTTAAAAGTCCTCTTCACATGCCTGCTGAGGCCCGCTTTCTTAAATGTTGTTAGAAAAAGAAAAAGGAGGGGGGGGGGGGGGGTCATAGTGAATATTTTAAATGTGGGGGTCGGGCGGGGGTCTTTTCATCTACAGAAACTTTGATGTCAGCCTCTTTTTTTTCTTTCTAAAGCCGCTTAGACTAAAGGTAGCGTTGTATTAGGAGTGTCTCTCTGATGTGCCAAGGTTCCCTCTAAATGTCCCTATTTGAGCTTTGATGGACATTTACAGGATTGAAAGAGCATTCTGGCCTCTCTCTCTCTCTCTCTCTCTCTGGTTTAGTCAGAGCCCAACCTGCCAGAGGAGCCCCTGTGCCTCTCACTCTTTTAGATTCCTCCTAGTAGAGCTGAATTGAGACGTTTCCCTCGACTCAGAGTTGTATTGGTGAGTGTGTGTGGGGGGGGGGGGGGGGGGGGGGGGGGGCTTTGACACAGTGAGATTGCCATGAAAGCCCCCACAGGTGGTCTGTTCACATGATCTTACATCGTACGACCCCCTCAGTGGGGGCATTTTTTTTTAACTACAATTGTATCAGGTTTGGTTCCCAATTAACCCAATGCACTGGGCATAAGATGAGACACTCTAATCAAGTCTGGAAATAGCTTTGATTTGCTACTCAGCGGTGACAGTGTCCTTTGTAGTGACTGCTGTATTCATTCACAGCAGACAGTGGCTGTATAACTTGCAAGACTCTTTTCTTCTGTTGATCACAGCTGTGTATCTTTTGGGTGTGCAAGAATGTAGATCGACAGAGACTAGCCACACATTTCTGTTTGTCTGCTCAGACACTGGGCAATCAAAGGTGAGTCACAGAACAAAAATATATACTTTTTTCCCCTCAGAAGGAAAAATATTTTGTATTCTACAGCCACATCATCAAATCATTTTCACCCCAGAGACTCTGGTCAGTGTTCTGTTTTAGCATAATGTTTTTGATTGAATCGTGCAGTGTGATGATAGAATACATTAGTTACTGCCTTTAATGCAACTTTGTCTCTCTTCATTATGCAAAGGTTACAACTGCTTCAGAAAGGCCACCCATTCCAAGCTCCCCATTGTATAATACACAAACACATAGTGCCACCTAGTGGCGAGAGCCACACTGTACATATCTATAACGCTGTGTGTGTGGTGTGTGTGTGTGTTGTGTGTGTGTGTGTGTGTGTGTGTGTGTGTGTGTGTGTGTGTGTGTGTGTGTGTGTGTGTGTGTGTGTGTGTGTGTGTGTGTGTGTGTGTGCGCGCGCGTGTGCGAGAGAGAGAGAGAGAGAGAGAGAGAGAGAGAGAGGAGAGAGAGAGAGAGAGAGAGAGAGAGAGAGAGAGAGATGTGGTGTTTGCCTTGAACTAAGGTGGGATACCTGCCGTGAATATGGACAAACTGGAATTGGAAATACATTGTTGAGGGCGGCGCAAATAACAGCTATTTTAGGCACCTCTGACGTTTGTAACAAACCAAGCCGCTGAAAATTGAGCACGTTATATTTATTTAAAAAGTTCATGGCCATAGAGACACCATATGTTGTGAGTGAGCTTACTGGAGCAAGATGGCCGCGACGTGGCGACGTCACTCTCCATTGGCATTAAACAACTCAATGTAACAGAGTAAAGCAGGCTGGTGAAAAAAAGTTTAGAAGAAGACGCTGTGGAAAGGTGAGTGTTTGTACTGTTAGCACACCACTGTTTCACAAACCAACGGGGATAATGAGTTGGCCGTCATTACCTCCCTGTAGACCACCTGCAAAAAAAAAAAAAAAAAATCATTAGCATGATGGTGAAATACATCTTGATAACATCATCAAGATGCGTTTCACCATGTTAATGAGTTTCCTTTTTTCTGAGGGACTGTAGGCAGAAGCCAGAGCTTATTGGTGCAAGCCCTTCTAAATAGATCAAATAATGAATTTAGCTACAAAAATGAAAATAAAAAGCACATTAGCTACGAGCTCTTTGAGAGGGGGTGAGGGGTTGTGTGGGGTGAAGCAGCGTTTTAGCCAATCACAGCACAGGAGTCTACAGCAGATTCATAATGAGCCAATAGAGTGGAGGTGAGGTTGGAGTTGGATTCTGTTTTTAAACAAATCTGTTCACACACAGTGTTTGTACACACTAAAGTTGCTTCTATTACCTTTTGATGGATGCTTGATGGAAATTGATGGATGCTATGCTTTTCTATGCTATGCTTTTCAGGAATCCTCCTCAGAGCGACGCTGGAGCTTCAGACATGTCCCGCCGCTGACTCTGCCCCCGCCGAGCTTCAGACATGTCCCGCCGCTGCCTCTGCCCCCGCCTGGACTTCGACAGGTGTGTAGGGTGCCCCTGCTTGAGGGATGATGGGCTAGTTCCAGAACTATAGGTTGTTAATGGTATGTTTTTTGTTAATCACATGCGAATTATGAAAACTGCTCTGGGGACCCCTACTCAACATCAACATTTCTAACTGAACATGCCTGGGTTCAGCCTGATTTTTTGTCCGAAATAACACGTATTTGTTTGTCTTTTTAGAGACGGCAAAATCCACTAGTCACCAGCGGCCTGATAGTGGCACCTATCATCTGTCTGGGATCCCCAAATGTACCTCAGCAGGGGTACATTATGGAGGTAAGCACTTAGGCCCGTCTCGATTAGGACTCTTGCATTGTGATGAATGTTCCTTGTACAATTGAACCGATTAACAATTTAATTGCGTCATACTGATGTTCTTAGTACGACGTAATAGTGAAAGTATTGGATGTACGACATCAAACCAGGTTTTGAGCTCGTAGATCTGCGACTTGCACGGCTTTACAACTTAGAAACGGTCATGGCTATTATCCCAAAAGGGGATTATCTCAAATACTTATTATATAATAATTGTGATGGGCCTAAGTTGGTGTGCGTGTGTAAGATGTGGGTGTCGGATTGTGTGTGTGTGCAGGGTTGTGGGGTCCATGGTGGGGGTGACAGGTTTGATTGGCCCAACGTTGACTACGAGAATGTTGGCCCGACGACAAATCTACGGCCTGGACCACGTCGCTGGATCTACAACCTAGGGCAAGTCAGGGGTAGTAGGTTCGATCGGTCGGCAGGTCAGGTTTTTCTTCACAGCCCATTTGGATACGTCTTGCCTGTTGGAAATGGAGATGGCCAAATGTTTGTTTTTTTCTCTGCTGTTTTTCCTTCTCCCCCCAGCTTGGCCAAAATGTCGTAGTGTTTTGTCTAATCATCTTGTAAGTTGTTTCAGGTACCATAACATTATTATTAGGAACTTGTAGTTGTGTGTTTGTGGTGTGGTGTGTGCGTGCATGTGTTTCATCATCCGATTCGTTTACGTAGGGTTACATAGGCTGGATGATGAAACAATTGGACAAATTTACTTTCTTCAAAACGACCTTCATTTCTTCAAGACGACCATAATTTCTTCAAGACTTTCATTTTTCGAGACACTTTTCATTGTCTCTCGAAGAAAGAAAGATCTTTTTTTCCCCAAAAAGATCAAATTTGGAATATTTTTGCTTAAAAAAATATGAAATTTGATTTTTTTTTTCGATGATGGGGTAGTGGCTCAGGGGCAGAGTTACCGGATGGAAACTGCAATGTTGCCGGGTCGATTCTGTTTTCCCCAGAGTTGGTGTCGAAGTGTCCTTGAGCAAGACACTGAACCCCTAATTGCTCCTGATGTGCTACTAGGTACCTTACATGGTTTCCTCTGCCATCAGTCTACGTCAGTCTATGACGTTGTCATAATTTGTCACGACCCAAGTTGTCTTTGCCCAGCAGTCTTTATGAAAATAATTTTGGAAATGCCTATGAGGAAAATGAATGGACGGGCGCGCGCACACACGCACACGCACACGCACACGCACAACACACACACACACACACACACACACACACACACACACACACACACACACACACACACACACATACACATACACACACACACTCAAAAGCTCCTGGTTTACTGGGATGGGGTTCAATTCCCTACTGTGCCATACTCATTATGTTGCCGTTTACATTTTCAGTTAATTGTTACTAAACTATTTTACAGGCATATGAAGACACTATCCACAGCTGTAAGACCTTTTCCACATTGAAAGCTACTAAACCTGTACATGCCTATTAGCCACCGGCCAAGTTGAGAACGATACGACCTCAAAACGCATTGTCAGCTTGTCATACCACCCGTTTAACTATCTGTCTGTGCAGAAAATTGCAAGTTGAGGAAAGGGGCTTGAACTCTTAACAAAAATGAACAGTTGGTCTTCCCCCAATAACTGTCAGACCCCAAATTCAATTCGGGTAGCTTTATGGGCATGAGAAAACAAACGTTTACATTGCCAAAGCAAATGTCACAAATACAATGCAAAAATAAATAAATAAATAAATAAAAAAAAATAAATACAATAAACAGTTGGAAAAAAGTCCCATTGCATTATTTTATACATGTTATAACAGGCCATGGATATTTATTTTCTTTTTTTTAAGAGCCGGTGATTTGAAAAATTCATTATTCACACTTTTAGACCACATCCATGGTCATTATATAGCCATACACAATTTTGTGCTCGCTCAGCTCACATATGTAATAAGATGTGACCTTTACTGGTCATGTTTCCCAATTAAAGCCTTCAGTATCTTTGCCTCCTCATGCCCTGGCAGTGCCATGGAGGAGGAAGCATTCTGACACACCGGCTGCCTGCCTATCAAATATTAACGCCGGCGTTCATTTGATGAGATTCAGTGGAAGAGCCGAGCTGTGTGGGTAGGTGGGTGGGTCATGCTTATTAATCGTATCGATCCCCCCTCTCCTCTCTGATCCCAGCGCCTTGGTGGGCTTTCTCATCTCTTAATGCATGAGGGAAGACATGCTGTGGCTGTGAAGGAGCAAGCCTGTCTGTCGTCAGGAAGAAACCTCACATTTCCGCATTTAAACTTTTCTTTTTTTTTGTTGTACAGAATGACCGCGTCAGGGGAAAATTCCTGCACATTTTGTGTAAGTGAAAGTGGTTCTTTATGTGGCTTTTATGCATATTTTACAGCTGGTCACTAAACCAACAACTGCATATGGCATCCAGTGAAACACAGATTCTTTGTCCTCTCTCCTGAAGAGTAACACTTTTGGACATGAAAGCTTTCCACCTGACTGCAGCGATAGATAGCCTACAGACAGAGCAGCATGTGTAATCAGCATCATCATCAGTGCAAGAGTAATGGAGTCTTCCGCCTCAATCTGATGACCTCTCTTCAACCCCAATCAGCGACTTCGGGAAAGTATAGAAGAGCAAAGAAAATGAATATCAGCACCAGTCTGTAGTTCCTCACACCGGTCCCCAGGGAGCGTTGTTTATACCAGCAGACAGTTATAACAAGATCCAACGAGCTCCTCATTAGACAGCTGGAAGGACGAGAACACCAAGTCAATGCAATTATCGCGCCTTCCTGGTGGAATAGTAAAGCCTGTCCTGTAGCAAAAAGAAAGTCCCTTAGGTGTTAATTTTTACACTTTAAGATTAAGAGTATCACTCATGTTTCTGTGTAGGTACGGTATAGACCAGATTCTCTCACTTCTGTCAGTGCTCTCTCTTGAGTGGTGAGTGTTGTTATTACTTTACAACTATTAATTTTACGTCCGAATACAGGTACTGGTATATCTGTGATGTCCGTTAGTTTGCTCCACCCAGCCAAGACTACTGTTTCTCGACAACATAACTACACACCATGCATGGGGCTGCTTTTGTGCAATGTGCAAGTTGGCAGATTGCATTTCTAGAAAGGTTATATTCTGATTAGCAACCAGTTGTAGTATGGAGTAACAGTAAAAACAAATTGTGGTCAGGTGAAAACACAATTCAAGTTAAACAAATAACCAAAAACAAACCTACAAACAAGCAGACAAAAATAAGCTCGTAAATGGGTGTTCTTCCCTGATTGGATGAATTTGGCAAACCACTTGAAAAAGTATTTTTGTGTTTAATATTAGGATAGTCTCCAATTTCTGAATACTATTAGTGTTTGATTTGCAAATATAGTTTTAATCTTAAAGTACCACTTAAATGGGAAATAACATGATTTTGGTGTGTTTTAGTGCTCCCATGTGTGTTTTCAATCCCCACAAATCAATGAATGAAAGACCCATCATATAGGAACTTTAATGTAAATAGCTCTCAGGAACAGCTTGTTTAATTTTGGCCTAATGATGTCTTCAATGCACCCTACTTTGTATAATTCCTCCTCCTCTTCAGTCTTCACTCCTACATTTGCTTTTCCACGTTGTTTGCAACGTCCAACATTGTTGTCCAAGCTGGCATAGAATGGAAACTGCCTAGTTTTATCTAGCATCAGCATTATAATGACTCAAACATAAAACAATCTGCATATCAGCGCCTCCACCACCTCAGGACATTGTGTAGCTAAACTGTCCAGAAAAATAACAATACTCGTTATATCAGTGGTGATTGATTGATCGCTCAAACCATTAGAAATAAGCTTGAGGGGCATAATGCAATATGATATTAAAAGTATTAAAACAATTTTAGAAATGGGTCTTATTTGCACTTTAAGAAACTAACCCAAATACAAAATACTCTGTAATGTACTGTATAGACACGCCAACACTGATATACTGTATATACAGTAGTCGATTAAATGTAGGCTACTTATAGTGACTGTCCACCACTGCCAAATATTCCTGGGGACAAAATGGCTCCAAAACCGCCCACCAGTTCTGCGTGAAGAACCAGATCTGTCCATAAAGCACACAGGCTGATCGGGGGGATTCCTGTGGCCCCCTTTAGATTAATTGGGACAGCCTCTGGCCTCTGGTTCACCCCGTCCCCCCGCGTGGCCATTTGAGAGGCCAGATGTGTGTGGAAATAAAAGGGGCCAGAGAAATCTCTGCGCTGTCACACATCACAGTAATGGTTTCTCAGGGACGTCGCCGTCGTAGAAGCTGCTACAGTTTGGTTTCCGTTTATAAAAAAGTTTGGCTTTTTGTGGGAGTTGAGGGAGAGGGTGGTTTTATAGAAGCCTTGGCGGCGGAGCCTGCAGCTGCTCTGTCTGCAAGCCAATAACGTCTTGTTTTTTTGTCAGTGGAGAATGATTGCTCTCGTTAGCAAAGACTTGACAAGCATTATTTACTACGGTAGTGATTCCCGCAAACTGTATCCACACTGCCTTATTTACACTGGAAGCTAAATCTAGCCTGAATCAGATCCAGTTCTACTTCCAGATTAAAATCAGAATTGTTTAAAAAAGTCTAAATGCTGACAGGTCACATCCGATTTTTTTACAAATGTGACTTGAGTCACATGCAGGGCTGGTTTCAAATCAAGATCATTTCAGGCTGGATGCAACACGTTTGCAGATTGCAGACGTTTATTGCAAAATTCAATGAAATGTACTTGTGTGACTCAACTAGGAGTTAAATATAAAAAAAGGAACATCTAATAAAAGTTATTGCATTTAGAGGCTGTGATAGCAAAACTATAGGAAAAGGCAATAAAGAGACATGAATGAACAAATATAAATTGACATTGATTGAATACTTTTATTAGTCGTAAATGTAAACAGCACTATTTACAGTAAGACTGACTGGATAACTTATAGTCCTGGGGACTTACTTGTTTCCATTGTGGACCCGCAGTATGTATTCAATTTATCAACATGGCATAACAATGGCATCAATAAATAAATAAAAACACGTCAACAAAAGGTTATAGAAGAAATAAATGTTTGCATTTCAGAGACTGTGGTACTAAAACTAAAGAGATCAAAAAATGTACAAATGTATTTGGGGCAGGGGCGGATGTAACATTTCCCAATTGGGGGCAGGAGAAAATGGGGGCGACTTCATCGCCTGTGTCGCTTCGCGGAAGTTCGCGCCACGGGCGATGAAGTCGCGCCCATACCATTTTCAGTTACAGGACTTTTATTAGGCAAGTTAAGCATCAATAATATCAGTTGTTGTTGAAGACACGCAGCATGCATAATGCATAAATGTTGTTGGTTTAGTGGTGACACAGCTGTAGTTAGTTAGTAGCAGTGGTAGTGTTTCAAACCATTTTAATTATAACAACTTTAATTGGAAATATCCTGGGTTTTGCATGCCATCATGTTTGGTGGGGCAGTCAGGGCATTTAGGCGGGCATTGCCCCACATGCACATGCCCATGCCTAGGTCTGCCCCTGGGTTGGGGAGGAAAAAACATTTCTGTCATCGTCCGACAAACCGACCGGTCAGACAAAATCGTCTCTGCTAAACGTCCGGGTTGTCCTGGTTGTCCTAGTAGCTCTGGTGGCCCGGCCGGGCCTGCTGCTCCTCCCTCCGTGGTAGTACAACGGGGGTCCCAGGGTCACCCTGGATGAGGTGGGGGGCAGCTGGTAGGTGCGACGGGTCCTGGCCGTGGCATAGGTGTGTGGCCTGCTGGGCCTCTTTGGTGCTCTGAGAAGAGACGGATAATGGGGAAAAAGCGTTGGTTAGCTGATAGCATGTGAATGACCTTTGGTGTGATATGGTCCTTTGACTTACATGCATTGAATAGCTTGAGGCAACGTGCGTCAACGTGGGACAATGCACATAAATACGCAACAAACATATCACACCGCAGGGACATGGGTCAAGACCATCTTGATCCGTTGGTGTGAAACGGCTTAGGATTCGTTCTCAAAGGTTTAGGTGTGCTATCATGCTCTTAGGCTATTTTAACCAATTGTTTCGTCAGAAGAACTAGCTATGGTAATAACTTTTGTCTCTTTTTTTGAGTGACTACTCTGTCTACCACAAGAGGGGGCTCAAGTACCTCAGACTCAGTGTAGTAACTGTTATGAACCTCTGCAGTGGGCTAGTCAAGAGGTATGAATCAAGGACCCCTTTGCTGAGACTGGACGCCCTCAATATGTATTTTTAGGGTGACCCCAGTTCAAACATGTTTATTTTGGGACGTCCCGGACCTGAAAAGGCCCAGTGTAGCCTATAACGCTGACAGATAGAGGATAGATATTTACGTTGAGCGGAGACCCTCTTTTCCAGCGAAGTACGTCAAGACTGTCGATGCACAGATGAGCAGACTGGCTCCGCCCCAGCCAATGAAAACCGCAGCTCCCAGCTCAAACCTAAGCACAGCCAATGAAAAACACATAGCCAATGAAAAATACAGCCAATGGAAAGTCCTGCATGTTGGCAGCTCAAATGGCCACAGCCACACTGTCGGTCATGTCAAGAAATGCAGGGTTGTGCAGGTTTTTTTTAACACCTAGTGGATAGAAATGACGCCAGAGCGCACTGCGCAGCTTCGACTTATAGCGTTGTCAAACAACTGCTAACATATGCTTTGTAGACGTTAAAAGTTGAATCGGAGCGCAAGAGTCATTTCCATCCATCAGCTGTAAAAAGCAGCCACAGCACAGCCAATGAAAAGCCTGGCTGCTCAAATCTGAA
This sequence comes from Benthosema pterotum, assembly GCA_039105355.1. NCBI lineage: Eukaryota > Metazoa > Chordata > Actinopteri > Myctophiformes > Myctophidae > Benthosema > Benthosema pterotum. Next base: position 22,563,121 of record CM076982.1, read on the forward strand.
CAGCCAATGAAAACACCTGCTCCCCATTCAAATCTAAACACAGTTTCCTGGATGTGAATCACTCCCAATAGGGCTCGGACATTTTAGGAGCGGATCCACACCAGCAGACAGCGGCTCCAGGCTTGAAGCTGGCACGCTGGTGGCCAAGTTTGGTACTGCAGGCGGTGGAATTCATGCACGAACGCCCCGAGAGCACGCACGCTCGTTTGCTTTGTGCACGCGTACAGGGCAGTTTGTGTTTATAGTCGAGGCAAAATAGCGTTTCAAGTGGAATAAATTGTAACATGGGATTTTTCTTCACAGATCATTTCTTTGAGGTCTCCAGAACAACATATTAAAAGTCCCCGAAAAACCCAGTTGTGCAAATATGTTAAATTTCATAAAGTAATAAAATACATAGGCTCCAATGGAGTGATAGCCCCGCCCCCTTCCTATACAAACCCATTATAACTTAAAACTCCATTTTAACCATGATGGATTATTCAAAAACAACCCATCTTTTTTCTGGTGACTGATATTGTCCTCCTAATAATACGAGAGAGACCATGGAATTTCATTCACAAGTTTCAGTTATTTTTAAAATATTGTTTTGGAAAATGTAGCTGCCTCCATATCTGGCTATGCCCACCCAAATGAATATTAAAAAAATAAATAAATGAAACCTGTAAATGAAATTCCACTGCCCTCACCTTTTTCTGGTGACTGATATAGTCCTCCTAATATGTGAGAGGGCAGTGGAATTTCATTTACAGTTTCATTTATTATTAGGGCCCGAGCACTGCAAAGCAAGTGCGAAGCCCTATTGAAACCGCAATGTTTATTATTGTTTCTTAACCGAAGTAAATCGCGTTTTTCGGCCGCATAACGTACACGAAAAGTTGCGAAAGTTGGCACGCACATTCCTAGTGGCGTAAATTTACGTATGGTAAAATTGTTAAAAGTGGGCGTGGCCTAATTGTGCAACAGCGCCCCCTAGAAAACTTCGTGCCTCGAGCCCCACCATACGGTTTGACGTACATCAACGAAAATCGGCACGCACCTGTATCATGTCGCAACTTAAAAAAAAGTCTCTTGGTGCCGCGTCCGAAACCGAACAGGAAGTCGGTTTATTTCAAAATAAAGGCTGCGTTTTGGTGCAATTTAGGCCATTTCCACATGTCGCATTTTGGCCAACTCGTCGGAGCGGGGGTCCGTTCGGAAAAAAAAATCGCTCGGCAAGCAGAAAAGACGTTGACGATGAAAAGTTATTAAAATCGTGAGTTTTCGTAAAACGGCGCCACCGTGGCGGAGCGCCAAACTTCGCCGCAAAACAGGAAGTGGTACTTGCACCTGATTGGTCGATACTATTTTCTGCCATAACTCCTCAATGCTATGTCATAGAGACATATGGCTGGCATCATGGGACCCGGTAATGAGTCGCTGACGTCCTGATTGGTATTGACCAATCAGAAGAGGGGCCCCGCCCCCTGTACTTGCACCTGATTGGTCGATACTATTTTCTGCCGTAACTCCCACAATGCTATGTCATAGAGACATATGGGTGGCAGCAATGGACTGGTTAATGAGTCCCCGACGCGTCCCTGACGTTGATTGGTGTAACTTAGCCCCGCCCCCTCCTCTGATTGGTCGATACTATTTTCTGCCATAACTCCTCAATGCTATGTCATAGAGACATATGGCTAGCATCATGGGACCCGGTAATGAGTCCCTGACGCGTCCCAGATGTTGATTGCTGTAACTTAGCCCCGCCCCCTCACCTGATTGGTCAATACTATTTCCTGCGATAACTCCTCAATGCTATGTCATAGAGACATATGGGTGGTATCATTGGACTATATTTTGGCTTCTTGTGACTTAGCCGCGTCCCCTTTTCTGATTGGCCGATATTTGCCCGAAACTTGCACGATCGAGGGCCCGTAAATCGCTGCTTGCAGCTTTAATTTTTTTTAATATTCATTTGGGTGGGCATAGCCAGATATGGAGGCAGCTACATTTTCCAAAATAATATTTTAAAAATAACTGAAACCTGTGAATGAAATTCCACAGTCCTCTCACGTATTAGGAGGACAATATCAGTCACCAGAAAAAAGATGGGTTGTTTTTGAATAATCCATCATGGTTAAAATGGAGTTTTAGGTTATAATGGGTTTGTATAGGAGGGGGCGGGGCTATCACTCCATTGGAGCCTATGTATTCTATTACTTTATGAAATTAAACATATTTTGCGCAACTGGGATTTTTCGGGACTTTTAATATGTTGTTCTGGAGACCTCAAAGAAATGATCTGTGAAGAAAAATCCCATGTTACAATTTATTCCAATTTTAGGTAAAACATGAGCTAAAATTACTGGCCTATTAAGTTGTTTTCTGAATAAACCAGCGGCCCTCACGTCATATACTACCTCTCAAAACACAACAGATGTATTATATGACAGATAATAAGCTCAATGCAAACCCACAAGCTTGTTTTTGATGCTTTTTGATGGTTTTTTTCCTTTGCTCGTTCGCGACGGCGCTCGTTCATGGTTCCCATAATCCCTTGCGTCGGGCGCGTTCATGGAGAAATACTTCCGCATTTGGGCACCAATTTTGGTGCTCAAATGCGGAAATAGGCGCACTTCCGCGGTCTTCCGGGTGCTTCAAAGCGCCAATGAGCAACTTGTATTGAAATGAATAACAAGGGGGCGGGCTGTCGCTCCAGTCCGGTCTCTGTTATTTTATTACTCTATGGACGTCTCCAGTGACGTGGCAGACATTTTAGGAGCGGAACCACACCATTGTTTACATTGTTTACGTATGCGACTTCGCACCTGTAATGACTTGCCTTCTTCTGCTAGTAGTTTGCTTTCTCTTTTACCGTTTCATTTTACTTCCATGACCCGTCGGAACGGTGGGTCGTCGGAACCGTGACGCGGACCCCTTATCTTGCTGACAATGCTGGCTCCAGCTACGAGGAGAGAGTCACGTCCTGGTCGGGTTCAGCGCTGGTTTAACGGAGCCTCCGTTCGTTCAACCAGCGCTGGACCCGACCAGGACATAACTCTCTCCTCGTAGCTGGAGCTAGCATTGTCAGCGAGATGAGAGAGGAACGCAGCGGGGCTACAGTATGTCCCGGTATATTCCGCATCCTTTCTTGGATTTTAACATTGATTTTTCAATCTTTCTTCCTCGCTTGATGTCCTCTGCCTCGTCTCCTCGGCATTTGTTTACCACAGCTTTCAGTTACCAAAATGGCGGTGTACACAGAATGCAAAGCCTGTGCCCGAACCCTATTTGTGAGTTTTTCCAACAGGGGGACTTGCTATCACATTGGCTTTAAGTTTTTGGACGGTTTCGCCAGAGCACAAACATTTGCGTTTTTGATGAAATATTCATCCACGTCTTTATTCACGAGCTTTACCCTGTTTGCACTCAGAGGCTCATAAGTGTCGGCCTGGTCATAGTGTCAAAATACATGCCTCGGGTGGCCATTTGTTAACTCCCGATTCAAGACCCGGGGTAATTATTTTCCCCTTGAATAAGACACCATTGGAGTTCACATTTATTGTTACTACAACTAAAAATACATAGTATTTTTAACACTATGGCATAATAGAAAAGTACATGCGCTGAGCTCGAAAATCATCATACTCACTTCTGTGCTCTGAAGTTTGGATCCACAAATTCACTGATGACTTTGTGTCCCCACCAGGAGTATGTGATCATGCCACAGAATCCTACGAGACAAACACAATATGTAAAACATAATACACTTCACATTAGGACCGTAGTCTAGCGTGGCCTCTCGCAATTGTCAAATCCTTCTGTCATACACTCTGTAAAACGGAGGCTCTGATCTTGAGCAAGCTATAAAGTGGAATTGAAGCCTCGTCCTAAGTTCCGGTACGTCTTTACAGTCGCACAAATCTATCAGAGTCATCACAGCAACTCACAGGCAACTTCATCCCTCTCCCATGGCTCAAGTTCGCTTGAGAAGGTGTGCCTCCATTGCAGTCTAAAACTATGGGGCATACCTGGGTATGCCCGTTTGGCTGACCCTGAATGGCCCGTGAAAGGGTACTGTGGTTTTCAACCAGCGTTAAGAGAGTTCCAGTTAAATACGGAAAGTTGTTTAACCAGATGTAGCTCTTTGAGAGCGTAAAAATGAAACCAAATGGACCCTTGCGGGTCCATTTGGTTTCATTTTCACACTCTCAAAAGTTAAAATATTCATCATCTGAATTAGCACTATTTAATTAAGAAGTCAACACTGTTTTGTTTGCGAAATCCAGCCTGGAATTGTGAACAAAACCAAAATAATTCTTTAGTGTTAGGTCTTTGGGGCTAAAATGTCATCAAATGGTGATCTGTGGCTCAAATGTTGAATAAATGGTGGGCCCTGGTATTAAAAAGGTTGAAAACCCCTGCTACAGTGAGGAAAATAATTATTTGATCCCTGATGATTTTGTAAGTTTTCATGATTAGAAAGAAATGAGCACTCTGTCATTTTTTATGGTACTTTTATTTAAACAAATAGAGACAGAATATGAACAAAAATGTCCATAAGAAAATAATATTTAAAGGTTATAAATTAATTTGCGTTAGAGCTCGTGAAATAAGTATTTGATCCCTAAGCACAACCTGACTTAATACTTGGTGGAAAAACCCTTGTTGGCAAGCACGGAAGTCAGAAGTTTCTTGTAGTTGGTCACCAAGTTTGTGCACATCTCAGGAGGAATTTTGGCCCACTCCTGTTTAGATATCCTCCCCAAAACCTCAAGGTTTCGAGGCTGTTGCTTGACAACTCAAAGCTCAATCTCCCTCCATAGATTTTCTTTAGGATTAAGGTCTGAAGACTGGCTGGGCCACTCCATGAGCTTAATGTGCTTCTTCAAGACCCATCTTTAGTGCTCTGGCTGAGGGAAGGAGGTTCTTGTCCAAGATGTTGCAGTGCATGTCTCCATCCATCGGCCACACAATGCGGTGAAGTTGCCCTGTACCCTTAGCAGAGGAACAGCCCCAAAGCATAATGTTTCCACCTCCATGCCTGACGATGGGGATGGTGTTGTTAATGATTTGAAGTGAGCTGGGTCCACAGTCACCAAAAAAAACATTGGTAACATAGTACACCATAACGGATTGAAATCCTGCAGTGCCCAGTCATGTCCTTCTGCTCAAGAAGGCGCATAGAGGCCCGTGTAAAGTTCACCAATGAACAACTAAATGATTCAGACCAGGCTGCGGGGAAGGTGATGTGGTCAGAAGAGACCAAAATTCAACTCTTTGGCATCCATTTGACTTGGCGTGTTTTGAGGGAGTGAAATGCTGAATACAAACCCAACAACACCATCCCCACCGTCAAGCATGGAGGTGGAGACATTATGCTTTGGGGCTGTTTCTCTGCTAAGGGTACAGGGCAACTTCACCGCACTGTGTGGCGGATGGATATGGCCATGTACCGCAGGATCTTGGACAAGAACCTCCTTCCCTCAGCCAGAGCACTGAAGATGGGTCGTGGCTGGGTCTTCCAGCATGGCAACAACCTAAAACATACGGCCAAGGCAACAAAGGAGTGGCTCACAAAGAAGCACATTAAGCTCATGGAGTGGCCTAGCCAGTCTCCAGACCTTAATCCTATAGAAAATCTATGGAGGGAGCTTGAGCTTCGAGTTGGCAAGCAACAGCCTCGAAACCTTCAGGATTTGGAGAGAAGATCTAACCAGAGTGGGCCAAAATCCCTCCTGAGATGTGCGCAAACTTGGTGACCAACTACAAGAAACTTCTGACTTCCGTGCTTGCCAACAAGGGTTTTTCCACCAAGTACTAAGTCAGGTTGTACTTAGGGATCAAATACTTATTTCACGAGCTCTAACACAAATTAATTTATAACCTTTAAATATTATTTTCTTATGGACATTTTTGTTCATATTCTGTCTCTATTTGTTTAAATAAAAGTACCATAAAAAATGACAGAACGCTCATTTCTTTCTAATCATGAAAACTTACAAAATCATCAGGGGATCAAATAATTATTTTCCTCACTGCTATAGGAGAATAGCAAAAGCTATTTTGGAGGCGTCTCACCTGAAGCCATGTACGTGAGCCCTCCCGCGAAGGTGACCCGTGCATTGATGACCTCTGTACCGCCGATCTTGGTGCATTTCATCCCTATCAGAGTGAGCACACCTCCGAAGAACCCCAGGATGACCGCACACACCGCTAGGGCTCTGCACACGTGGAGGAACACTGTAGGAGAGTTTTATACAAGAATACTGTGTGTTACTTATTGTTTTAGTGACAATTGACTGAACTCCTCAATCAATGCATCATGAGTCATTACTTTCCTTTCCAAAACAATTGATTATTTAATATAATTTGCAGGAACAAGGAGATTTGAAAGCCCTAGGTTGTCAAGTTTTGTAAAATCAGACTAAAGGTAAAAGTAAAATTTCACGTGGCCAAAATTAATTTTAGTCAAAGGTCTTTGACCTAAAACCAAATCAAATTCTACAAACTAATTTGATTGGTTGAAACATGTCACATGCAGTTAGATAACCAGTACACAGTGACAATTAAAAAAAGCTTTCAGCTGGTGTTTTTCTCTCAGCGTGCAACAGTGTAGCTGGTTTCCTGGGACATTTGTTGTAATGACTACATCTATCATTGAAAAAGATTATTTTTCAGCTACTTTTCAGTTGTTATCTTAGGCTTTTCAGGGTAATTGTAGAATTCCAGTGATGGGTCAGGAACAAGACATATTCGAGTTTTGCAAGCATCACTGAAGTGCCACCTTTTAGCCTGTGACCCAAAAGAGAGATTACAGGTGCGTCTACGGGCCCAAATGTGCCCTACATGTTTGTGTGGCGACCCAGGCTAGGGACAATAGCAGATCTCACAACCTGTTGCGTCACACCATGTTGTGCGCTTGTAGGTTGGCTATTTTCAGCATACTTGTTAAATTGTATACTCTTATTTTTTATACTCTTTTATGGAATTTTCTTCAATTTCTCTTCTCAATTTAATTCTTCATGGCATTACTGTGGAGATATTCAGTATATTCAATACATTAAACAAAAAAGTGAGACAAACTTGCATGTACAGTATGTATGAGAGGTTTACTTTTACTCCCCTGATGGGGTCTAAGATAAGAGTAGCCCACTACCCTCTCCTAAGCCCGCCTCTCCACAGCTTTTAGTTAAGGCCTTCCCCGGGCCTTTGAGGTTCATATATAGTGAATTTGTGGGACAATTACTGAGAAAGAAATCATTTCATTTCATTTTTAATTTATTGCTTCAGTTTTTGGGGGGAATGTTTTTTTTAATGTCTTGAATTAATCATAACTAAAAACCAAAATGTAGGAAACAAAATATTGAGGGACCCATAAGAAATGTCCCCATGACCCATGAATGGATCGTGATTCTCCACCCAGTGTGTGGGAACCAGCGCTGTATATTGATAATACCAGACAGGGCCAGCATGGAGGGGTAGTCCTTGCAGTCGGAGACCCCCGTGGTGTCGGAGACGCAGTCCTTCCACAGGTTCATGTAGTAGTTTCCGGTGGTCAGCACCACGCTGCCCACCTCGGACCAGGTCCAGTACTCGATGGCCAGCGTGGAACTCACCAGGATCCACCCGCACAGGCAGCACACGAAGCAGCCTATCTCAAAGTACATCACCACCGTCCTGCACGGAGGAACACATGAAAACATTTATCCAGGCTGGGTAAATGAGGTCTGACTAAGGAAAAAAGGATGATTGTAAATCCTGAAAGCCAGAGCTTTTTTTAAGGACCGCCAGAATTAACTGTATTTGCCCACGGACCCGCATCTGAAATGTTTTGTTTCTTTTTATTTGGGGATTCAGGGATCCCCTCCCCCAGCACCAAAGATTTGAGTTAATAACCTTTGCTCTGGGCACCTAGGATGCTAAGCCACCCTGGCAGGGTGCCGCAGGTTTGACTCCCCAGCCCGACGGCCTTTGCCACGGGTCACATCGCGTGTCGCATCTTCAAGGCCGGAAAGTACTTCTTTGCCACTCGGCTGGCATTCCCACATAAGTTCTGGGTATGATAATGATGCCACACATATGCCATGCATAGCCTCTATCGCTGTATCTGTGACAGCCCTCAATTAGGGCTGTTCCACCCGTAAAAATAAAAAAAAACAACTATGCCGACGTCGGACCTTAACATCATTACCGCAAGTCATTACCTTTACATACCGGTATACACCTAGTGTTGATTTTGGCAGCATATTTTGATTCAGTTTTAGCCTTTTGAGTAAAAGTCGATTTAGTTATGTGAAATGTTTGACTGTTTTTATAGTCTTAGTCACAGTTTAGCTTGTAGAACTGCTATTTTCAGTGCACAACACCCAAGAGCAACATGTATGTTAGTTCACTTCTCAACTAGTCCCTCCCTAATATTATAGTCTAGTTTTGTTGACAATATTGTGAAAACGGTATATTTTGTCTTCATGTGCCCAACTATGATAGTCTTGAAATCAACACTGTCCTACGCATAATGATAACATAATTTCACATAACGCAAAATGAATTGTCTACAGCACCTGTACTTCATGGTGTCTTCCTTCTGTGATGATGAAAAGCCAGCAGAGATGAGCAGCTCAGAAAAGCTCTTTTCCACATTAACTACAGAGTGAGTTCTGATGAGCGAACTGTTACTGTGAGAAGCCGTGCAGAACAAACTTGTCTCCCTGTTGATGTTTAGGTAAGGTTGAACGATGACGTCAGCTTTTGTCTTTTAGTTTTGCTCCAGTCAGCACCTTTCCATATTCTGTTCCCACGGTTCACAACAAGATGCTGATAAGAGATAAGATGCTGACATTAAAGCTGCTGGAACGTACAGGTGTACAGCTGATTTTCGGCAGAGAATTTAGATTTCAGTTTCACCTTTTAGTCTAAATGTTTGTGTTATTCTAGCATTAGTCAAATATAAGATTTTAGTCAAGAAAATGTACTGTTTCATGTACAGTTTCAATCGACTGAAATGTGTAGTTTTTACACATACTGAAGCTATATATCAAATCAACAGGAAGCTGTGCTATCTCCTTGCTAAGAGATCTGTCATACAGTATTCTTTAATTGATATTAATTAATCAGTGCATTAACTTTCCCCTTTCAATTAAATGGGAAATGCAAAAACTCACATTCATTTATTGCTCATTTTAAGACTGTAAGGGCAAAAGTTACACCACATGGAGGTGAGGTTTATAATATTTTCTAAAATGAATCCAGGATTTTTTTTTCCTTTTTCTTGGATCCTTGGAACATGACATCTAACCCACATAGGCCATGCCCATTTGCCTCAGGATGGATTTTCCACCATCTTGAATTTCATTCAAAACACACTTTTTACGCTTCCACCTGCATAATTTGTCCAAATATTACAAAAAAACGGTACACATGATCTCTGGTCCTTTCCGATGAAAAACAGCACAGTCACACATTTGATAGTCCGTATTGTTGGGCCGTAATTGCCATCTGAAGTTAGTGGTAAGGGCCTATTTTACAAAGAACGCCACAAAATCACGAGCAGAACTGAATCAGTTGTTGAGGATGTTTTAATCAACAAAGCTCCTAAAGTAATTCCATTTTAGACCATGCAGGTTGGCACAATTGCAGAAACAATTACTTGTTTGTTGCAAAAACATGATTTATTTATTTATGGGGGGTGAATTACTTGAATTACTAACCCTAACCCTAACACGATCACAATGGTGACCTGACATCGTAAATGGCTTGGCAAGATTACTGGTAGGGCCTATATAGTGATGGAGGCAACTACACTCTACAATTTTGCCCAGAATTGCATCTTTCTATTTTTTATTTGTTGTTGAAATTGTCAATATAATATAGCTATTGTTATTTTTTGTCATAACTTCAGTCATTATAACTTTGGACCCTGATGACTTTCTGACTACTCAAATGTAACCAAATGGACCCATTTGGTAGTGTTGTGTATACCTGTAATGGTCCATTCGGAACCCCCTCAAAGATCCCTTCACCATGGGTTGCTATGTGAGCTTCTTTAAATGTTTGAATTTAAGCTGGGTATTGTCACAATACAATGTTTGGGCTCAAAAACGAAGGTGCAGGCATGGAGCTTCTGGTTTACTGGAACGGGGTTCAACTCCCTGCTGCACTAATACTAGGCCTACTCGTTGTATTTTGGCATGTATTTTGTCGTTTTTGAAGATTTCAATTCCATACAATTAAGGCTGTATATCAGTGGTTCATGAGCGCTGGTCCTTGAGGGGGTTACAAAATGCAGAAAAATTGGTAAAACCGTATGCAACGACAACATATTTAGTTGGATGGGTCTGAGAGGCTAAATCAAATAGTGGTCTGTGGTTCAAATAAAGAATGGCCCTTGATGTGTCAATAGTTGAAAACCACTGTTATATACAGTATGAATCAGATTGTCGTCGATGGCCAAATACCATAGCATGACAAGAGGGACCTGAATGGGTACATATACTATAATATGTAAAAAAAAAAAAAAAAAAAAAGGAAGAAAGAACAAAACATGTTTTTCACCATTAAAATGTGTAAAATGACATGTTATGTAAGCAGCAGGCCTACACGAACGAAATGCATGTACTCATTTCTATATTTTGTAAAATATGTCAACCTGCGTTTTGGTTTAAAATGAACAAAATGACTGTACTACATATGTGAAATGAAGAAAAAACTCAAACAGATCTGTCAAGATCTGCATTTATTTGGTTTGAGAAAAGTGCACAATAATGACAAACTACCAAATTTCAAATATGTTCAAATTTCAAAGGTAGTTATTCGATACAGTATCATAGCCCGGAAAGGTAAGAATTCAAAAGTCACATTTCAAAACCCAGAACAAAACAAATCAAAACAAAAAAAGGCTTCTTCAAGTGTTGATTGGAGGACATATAGGAACAGTTCACAAGTTGTGTCACTAGAGGGCAGCATGTGACTCCAAACCAAAGTAGAGTACATACAATACATGTAGCCTTTGTATGTATGACATACTATAGTATGTCGTTTTTCCTCTATTTCGTCATGTTTCTAGATAACGACAAAAAACGCATACTGTAGTATGCTGTCTGAGATGTTTTTCGTTTTCCCAGATTTCCTTCTTTTTTGAAAATTTTCAAACGATGACAAACGCCATAGTATACTGTAGTCTGTTGTCCGAGACCATGTAATATGGCTTGCTTTTCTTCCTCGACTTTGTCATTTTTCGAAAATCCTTTAACGGCATTCTATATGTCGTTTTTCCTCGATCTCAACATTTTTCGATATTCCCATGAAAAATGGCATGTACTGTTGCCTATTGTCTTTCCTCATTTTACAAAAATTCCAGAAAACAACGATAAACTGCATTATTCCATTTTACAATATTCCTGAAAAACGCTGGAAAACAAGCATTCTAAAGTATGATGTCCGAGACGAGGTTTGAGGTTTCGTCATTTATCGAAAATCCTTAAAAGGATGAAAAATGGTAGGGCTATAGCCTTGCGTTTTTGCCAGGTTCTGTCATTTTTCAAAAATCCTCAAAACGATGAAAAAACAGAAGGCTATAGCCTTGCGTTTTCTTGAAATTTCGACATTTTTTGAAAATCCTCAAAAATCCTCAAAACGATGAAAAATGGCATGCTGTGCAAGACCGTAAGGCTATAGCCTTGTGTTTTTGCCAGGTTTTGTCATTTTTCTAAAATCCTCAAAACGATGAAAAAACGTAAGGCTACAGCATTGCGTTTTTTCGAAATTTCGTCATTTTTCAAAAATCCTCAAAACAATGAAAAACCGCATGCTGTGTAAGACCGTAAGGCTATAGCCTTGCGTTTTTCCAGGTTTCGTCATTTTTTGTCATTTTTTTGTCATTTTTTTTGAAATCCTCAAAACAATAAAAAAAAAGTAAGGCTATATCCTTGCTTTTTTTTTTTTTTTTTTTTTAATTTCGACAAAAATCCTCAAAACAATGAAAAACGGCATGCTGTGCAAGACCGTAAGGCTATAGCCTTGCGTTTTTGCCAGTTTCGTAATTTTTGGTCATTTTTCGAAAATCCTCAAAACGATGAAAAAACGTAAGGCTATAGCCTTACGCTTTTTTCTCGAAATTTCGACATTTTTTCCGAAAATCCTCAAAAATCCTCAAAACGATGAAAACGGCATGCTGTGCAAGACCGTAAGGCTATAGCCTTGCGTTTTTGCCAGTTTCGTAATTTTTTGTCATTTTTCGAAAATCCTCAAAACGATGAAAAAACCTAAGGCTATAGCCTTACGTTTTTTTCTCGAAATTTCGACATTTTTTCGAAAATCCTCAAAACGATGAAAAGCGGCATGCTGTGCAAGACCGTGACGCTATAGCCTTGCGTTTTTGCCATTTTTGTCATTTTTTGTCATTTTCGAAAATCCTCAAAACGATGAAAAAACGTAAGGCTATAGCCTTACGATTTTTTTCTCGAAATTTCGACATTTTTTCGAAAATCCTCAAAAACCCTCAAAACGATAAAAAACAGCATGCTGTGCAAGACCGTGACGCTATAGCCTTGCGTTTTTGCCAGTTTTGTCATTTTTTGTCATTTTTCGAAAATCGTCAAAACGATGAAAAAACGTAAGGCTATAGCCTTACGTTTTTTTTTCTCGAAATTTCGACATTTTTTCGAAAATCCTCAAAAACCCTCAAAACGATAAAAAACAGCATGCTGTGCAAGACCGTGACGCTATAGCCTTGCGTTTTTGCCAGTTTTGTCATTTTTTGTCATTTTTCGAAAATCCTCAAAACGATGAAAAAACGTAAGGCTATAGCCTTACGATTTTTTTCTCGAAATTTCGACATTTTTTCGAAAATCCTCAAAAACCCTCAAAACGATGAAAAACAGCATGCTGTGCAAGACCGTGACGCTATAGCCTTGCGTTTTTGCCATTTTTGTCATTTTTTGTCATTTTCGAAAATCCTCAAAACGATGAAAAAACGTAAGGCTATAGCCTTAGGTTTTTTTCTCGAAATTTCGACATTTTTTCGAAAATCCTCAAAAACCCTCAAAACGATAAAAAACAGCATGCTGTGCAAGACCGTGACGCTAGAGCCTTGCGTT
>CM076982.1:22576699-22639199 GCA_039105355.1 Benthosema pterotum
AAATCCTCAAAATCCTCAAAATCCTCAAAACGATGAAAAAAAGCATGCTGTGCAAGACCCGTGAGGCTATAGCCTGCGTTATTGCCAGGTTTCGTCATTTTTTTGAAAATCGCAAAATCATGAAAACGGTAAGGCTATAGTCCTTGCCTTTTTTTTTCGAAATTTCGACATTTTTTGAAAATCCTCAAAATCCTCAAAAATCCTCAAAACAATGAAAAAAAAGCATGCTGTGCAAGACCGTAGGCTATAGCCTTGCGTTTTTGCCAGGTTTCGTCATTTTTTGAAAATCGTCAAAATCATGAAAAACTGTAAGGCTATAGCCTTGCTGTTTTTTCGAAATTTTCGACATTTTTTGAAAATTCTCTCAAAAATCCTCAAAACGATGAAATCGGAATGCTTGTGCAAACCGTGGCTATAGCCTTTGCATTTTTGCCAGGTTTCGTCATTTTTTTTTTAATCGTCAAAATCATGAAAAAACGTAAGGCTATAGCCTTTCGTTCTTTTTATTTATTTTTTTTTTTTTATTTTCGACATTTTTCAAAAATCCTCAAAATCCTCAAAATGATGAAAAAAAAAACATGCTGTGCAAGACCGTAGGCTATAGCCTTGCGTTTTTGCCAGGTTTCGTCATTTTTTGACAATCGTCAAAATCATGAAAAACGGTACAGCAAGCTATAGCCTTGCCGTTTTTTTTTCGAAATTTCGACATTTTCGAAAATCCTCAAAATCCTCAAAAATCCTCAAAACGATGAAAAAAAGCATGCTGCTGCAAGACCGTAGGCTATAGCTTGCGTTTTTTGCCAGGTTTGTCATTTTTTGAAAATCGTCAAAATCATGAAAAACGGTAAGCTATAGCCTTGCCGTTTTTTTCGAAATTTCGACATTTTTCGAAAATCCTCAAAATCCTCAAAATCCTCAAAACGATGAAAAGAAGCATGCTGTGCAAGACCGTAGGCTATAGCCTTGTGTTTTGCCAGGTTTTCGTCATTTTTTGAAAATCGTCAAAAATCATGAAAAACAAGTAAGGTATAGCCTTTGCCGTTTTTTCGAAATTTCGAAATTTTTGAAAATCCTCAAAATCCTCAAAAATCCTCAGAACGATGAAAAAAAGCATGCTGTGCAAGACCGTAGGCTATAGCCTTGCAGGTTTTTGACAGGTTTCGTCATTTTTTGAAAATCGCAAAATCATGAAAAACGGTAAGGCTATAGTCTTGCCGTTTTTTTTCGAAATTTCGACATTTTTTGAAAATCCTCAAAATCCTCAAAAATCCTCAAAACGATGAAAAAAAGCATGCTGTGCAAGACCGTAGGCTATAGCCTTGCGTTTTTGCCAGGTTTCGTCATTTTTTGAAAATCGTCAAAATCATGAAAAACGGTAAGGCTATAGCCTTGCCGTTTTTTCGAAATTTCGACATTTTTTGAAAATCCTCAAAAATCCTCAAAACGATGAAAATCGGCATGCTGTGCAAAACCGTGGGCTATAGCCTTGCATTTTGCCAGGTTTCGTCATTTTTTTTAAATCGTCAAAATCATGAAAAAACGTAAGGCTATAGCCTTTCGTTCTTTTTTTTTTTTTTTTTTATTTTCGACATTTTTCAAAAATCCTCAAAATCCTAAAATCCTCAAAAAACCTCAAAACGGAAAAAAAAGCATTGCTGTGCAAGACCGTAGGCTATAGCCTTGCGTTTTTGCCAGGTTTCGTCATTTTTTGAAAATCCAAAATCATTAAAAACGGTAAGGCTATAGCCTTTGCCGTTTTTCGAAATTTTCGACATTTTTCGAAAATCCTCAAAATCCTCAAAAATCCTCAAAAGGATGAAAAAAAGCATGCTGTGCAAGACCGTAGGCAATAGCCTTGCGTTTTGCCAGGTTTCGTCATTTTTGAAAATCGTCAAAATCATGAAAAACGGTAAGGCTATAGCCTTGCCGATTTTTTCGAAATTTCGACATTTTTTTCGAAAATCCTCAAAATCCTCAAAAATCCTCAAAGGATGAAAAAAAGGCATGCTGTGCAAGACCTGTAGGCTATAGCCTTGCGTTTTTGCCAGGTTTCGTCATTTTTTGAAAATCGTCAAAATCATGAAAAACGGTAAGGCTATAGCCTTGCCGTTTTTTTCGAAATTTCGACATTTTTTGAAAATCCTCAAAATCCTCAAAAATCCTCAAAACGATGAAAAAAAGCATGCTGTGCAAGACCGTAGGCTATAGCCTTGCGTTTTTGCCAGGTTTCGTCATTTTTTGAAAATCGTCAAAATCATGAAAAACGGTAAGGCTATAGCCTTGCCGTTTTTTTCGAAATTTCGACATTTTTTGAAAATCCTCAAAAATCCTCAAAACGATGAAAATCGGAATGCTGTGCAAAACCGTGGCTATACCTTGCATTTTTGCCAGGTTTCGTCATTTTTTTTTAAATCGTCAAAATCATTAAAAAAACGTAAGGCTATAGCCTTTCGTTCTTTTTTTTTTTTTTTTTTAATTTCGACATTTTTCAAAAATCCTCAAATCCTCAAAATGATGAAAAAAAAACATGCTGTGCAAGACCGTAGGCTATAGCCTTGCGTTTTTGCCAGGTTTCGTCATTTTTTGAAAATCGTCAAAATCATGAAAAACGGTAAGGCTATAGCCTTGCCGTTTTTTCGAAATTTTCGACATTTTTCGAAAATCCTCAAAATCCTCAAAAATCCTCAAAACGATGAAAAAAAGCATGCTGTGCAAGTCCGTAGGCTATAGCCTTGCGTTTTTGTGCCAGGTTTTGTCATTTTTTGAAAATCGTCAAAATCATGAAAAACGGTAAGGCTATAGCCTTGCCGTTTTTTCGAAATTTCGACTTTTTTCAAAAATCCTCAAAATCCTCAAAAAACCTCAAAACACGAGAAAAAAGCATGCTGTGCAAACCGTAGGCTAAGCCTTGCGTTTTTGCCAGGTTTCGTCATTTTGAAAATCGTCAAAATCATGAAAAACGTAAGGCTATAGCCTTGCCGTTTTTTCGAAATTTCGACATTTTTCGAAAATCCTCAAAATCCTCAAAAATCCTCAAAAGGATGAAAAAAAGCATGCTGTGCAAGACCGTAGGCTATAGCCTTGCGTTTTTGCCAGGTTTCGTCATTTTTTGAAAATCGTCAAAATCATGAAAAACCGTAAGGCTATAGCCTTGCCGTTTTTTTCGAAATTTCGACATTTTTCGAAAATCCTCAAAATCCTCAAAAATCCTCAAAAAGATGAAAAAAGCATGCTGTGCAAGACCGTAGGCTATAGCCTTGCGTTTTTGCCAGGTTTCGTCATTTTTTGAAAATCGTCAAAATCATGAAAAACGTAAGGCTATAGCCTTGCCGTTTTTTCGAAATTTCGACATTTTTTGAAAATCCTCAAAATCCTCAAAAATCCTCAAAACAATGAAAAAAAGCATGCTGTGCAAGACCGTAGGCTATAGCCTTGCGTTTTTGCCAGGTTTCGTCATTTTTTGAAAATCGTCAAAATCATGAAAAAACGGTAAGGCTATAGCTTGCTGTTTTTTTCGAAATTTCGACATTTTTTGAAAATCCTCAAAAATCCTCAAAACGATGAAAATCGGCATGCTGTGCAAAACCGTGGGCTATAGCCTTGCATTTTGCCAGGTTTCGTCATTTTTTTTAAATCGTCAAAATCATGAAAAAACGTAAGGCTATAGCCTTTCGTTCTTTTTTTTTTTTTTTTTAATTTCGACATTTTTCAAAAATCCTCAAAATCCCTCAAAATGATGAAAAAAAACATGCTGTGCAAGACCGTAGGCTATAGCCTTGCGTTTTTGCCAGGTTTCGTCATTTTTTGACAATCGTCAAAATCATGAAAAACGGTAAGGCTATATAGCCTTGCCGTTTTTTCGAAATTTCGACATTTTTCGAAAATCCTCAAAATCCTCAAAAATCCTCAAAACGATGAAAAAAAGCATGCTGTGCAAGTCCGTAGGCTATAGCCTTGCGTTTTTGCCAGGTTTTGTCATTTTTTGAAAATCGTCAAAATCATGAAAAACGGTAAGGCTATAGCCTTGCCGTTTTTTCGAAATTTCGACATTTTTCAAAAATCCTCAAAATCCTCAAAAATCCTCAAAACGGTGAAAAAAAGCATGCTGTGCAAGACCGTAGGCTATAGCCTTGCGTTTTTGCCAGGTTTCGTCATTTTTTGAAAATCGTCAAAATCATGAAAAACGGTAAGGCTATAGCCTTGCCGTTTTTTCGAAATTTCGACATTTTTCGAAAATCCTCAAAATCCTCAAAAATCCTCAAAAGGATGAAAAAAAGCATGCTGTGCAAGACCGTAGGCTATAGCCTTGCGTTTTTGCCAGGTTTCGTCATTTTTTGAAAATCGTCAAAATCATGAAAAACGGTAAGGCTATAGCCTTGCCGTTTTTTCGAAATTTCGACATTTTTCGAAAATCCTCAAAAATCCTCAAAACGATGAAAAAAAGCATGCTGTGCAAGACCGTAGGCTATAGCCTTGCGTTTTTGCCAGGTTTCGTCATTTTTTGAAAATCGTCAAAATCATGAAAAACGGTAAGGCTATAGCCTTGCCGTTTTTTTCGAAATTTCGACATTTTTCGAAAATCCTCAAAATCCTCAAAAAACCTCAAAACGGTGAAAAAAAGCATGCTGTGCAAGACCGTAGGCTATAGCCTTGCGTTTTTGCCAGGTTTCGTCATTTTTTGAAAATCGTCAAAATCATGAAAAACGGTAAGGCTATAGCCTTGCCGTTTTTTCGAAATTTCGACATGTTTCGAAAATCCTCAAAATCCTCAAAAATCCTCAAAACGATGAAAAAAAGCATGCTGTGCAAGACCGTAGGCTATAGCCTTGCGTTTTTGCCAGGTTTTGTCATTTTTTGAAAATCGTCAAAATCATGAAAAACGGTAAGGCTATAGCCTTGCCGTTTTTTCGAAATTTCGACATTTTTCGAAAATCCTCAAAATCCTCAAAAATCCTCAAAACGATGAGAAAAAGCATGCTGTGCAAGACCGTAGGCTATAGCCTTGCGTTTTTGCCAGGTTTCGTCATTTTTTGAAAATCGTCAAAATCATGAAAAACGGTAAGGCTATAGCCTTGCCGTTTTTTCAAAATTTCGACATTTTTCGAAAATCCTCAAAATCCTCAAAAATCCTCAAAACGATGAAAAAAAGCATGCTGTGCAAGACCGTAGGCTATAGCCTTGTGTTTTTGCCAGGTTTTGTCATTTTTTGAAAATCGTCAAAATCATGAAAAACGTAAGGCTATAGCCTTGCCGTTTTTTTCGAAATTTCGACATTTTTCGAAAATCCTCAAAATCCTCAAAAATCCTCAAAACGATGAAAAAAAGCATGCTGTGCAAGACCGTAGGCTATAGCCTTGCGTTTTTGCCAGGTTTCGTCATTTTTTGAAAATCGTCAAAATCATGAAAAACGGAAGGCTATAGCCTTGCCGTTTTTTCGAAATTTCGACATTTTTCGAAAATCCTCAAAAATCCTCAAAACGATGAAAAAAAGCATGCTGTGCAAGACCGTAGGCTATAGCCTTGCGTTTTTGCCAGGTTTCGTCATTTTTTGAAAATCGTCAAAATCATGAAAAACGGTAAGGCTATAGCCTTGCCGTTTTTTCGAAATTTTGACATTTTTCGAAAATCCTCAAAATCCTCAAAAAACCTCAAAACGGTGAAAAAAGCATGCTGTGCAAGACCGTAGGCTATAGCCTTGCGTTTTTGCCAGGTTTCATCATTTTTTGAAAATCGTCAAAATCATGAAAAACGGTAAGAACATAGCCTTGCCGTTTTTTCGAAATTTCAACATTTGTCGAAATCCTCAATGCTCAAAAATGCTCAAAACGGTGAAAAACGGCATGCTGAGCAAGACTGTAATGCTATACCCTTGCGCTTTTGCCAGATTTAATCATTTTTCGAAAATCTTCAAAACGATGAAAAAACGTAAGGCTATAGCCTTGCGTTTTTTTTTTTTGTTTTGTTTTTTTTTGTTTTTCGAAATTTCGACATTAATTTTTCGAAAATCTCGAAATCCTCAAAACGATGAAAAACAGCATGCTGTGCAAGACCGTAGGCTATACCCTTGCGTTTTTGCCAGGTTTCGTCATTTTTTGAAAATCGTCAAAATCATGAAAAAACGTAAGGCTATAGCCTTAGGTTTTTTCAAAATTTCGACATTTTTCGAAAATCCTCAAAAATCCTCAAAACGATGAAAAAAAGCATGCTGTGCAAGACCGTAGGCTATAGCCTTGCGTTTTTGCCAGGTTTCGTCATTTTTTGAAAATCGTCAAAATCATGAAAAAAATGTAAGGCTATATAGCCTTGCTTTTTTTTTTCGAAATTTTGACATTTTTTCGAAAATCCTCGAAATCCTCAAAAATCTTCAAAACGATGAAAAACAGTATGCTGTGCAAGACCGTAGGCCAGGGTTCCTCAATTAATTTTGCTCGAGGGCCGTATTTTGACGGCGGTACCAGGCCGGAGGCAGAGTCCATGCGCGTGAAAAAAGGAGGTTTTATTTTTTGATTAATTAATTAAAAGGACATTTCACTTCCAAAAAAAGGTACTTAGGCTTTTGTAAACACCGCGGACACAGTTTTTTAAGTTAAGTTGATATTCATTTCAGCTGCCCTGTCCCCTTCATATCAAACAAATAAAAACTGAGTGACTCAAGCAACTTAAAAACTGTTTGGGGTCTTTACATAAGCGTTAGTTGATTAAAAAATTACCCAAATAAATCTTGAAAGTGAAATATCAACCAACCAATGGTCCTGGACCACCTATGGTCCTTGAGAGGTTTCAGGTGATCCCCTGCTAAAATTATGCAGAGTTGATAACCAAAGGGACCCTCCTAGATCTTTAATTCTTGAGAGTGAAAATAAATTAATTTTCAGGGCAAAACCCACTTATATGTATGACAGTGTTCTAGCAGTGATTCTTGTCATTGTAATTTGAAGGTGCCCAGTTTTACATGCATAGGCTAATGCCCCCCATTTAATTCTATTCATATCTGCATATCATATTTCAATTTCTTATAATATTTATTTAGTTTATTTTTAAAGTATGTCAACTTAACTGTAAGAAGGTAATCTTAGTTATAGAAGTTTATTTGTTGCCACTAGGGGGCTAGGAACCGAGTACAAAAAAACAAAAACGATCTGGAATGGACATGGTCCATGTGGTTCCAGAAGTGCCAGACAGCCTGCAATATGATTAAAGATCGGCTTTTTTTTTTTTTTTTTTTTTTAGAAAATACCTCCGCGGGCCACTAGGGGGCGCTGAGGGGGCCGCAAATGGCCCGCGGGCCATTTGCATACTGTGCAAGATTATCAGGCTATAGTCTGGCATTTTTGCCAGGTTTCTTCATTTTTCGAAAATCTTCAAAAATCCTCAAAACAAAACAAAAAAACAAAACAAAAAAAAAAAAAAAACACGGTAAGGCTATAGCCTTGCGCTTTTTTGAAATTTTGACATTTTTCAAAATCCTCAAAAATCCTCAAAACGATGAAAAACGGCATGCTGTGCAAGATTTTAAGGCTATAGCCTTGCGTTTTTGCCAGATTTCGTCATTTTTCAAAAATCCTCAAAAATCCTCAAAACTATGAAAAATGGTTAGGCTCTAGCCTTCTGTTAGGGTTAGGGTTAATTTTCGATCTGTCTCTCTCTCGTAGAAAGAGAGAGACAGACAGACAAGGGAGAGAGAGGCAGACAGGAACTGGTGTCAGCAGGTAGACAGCAGACTTCTCATTGACGGTTCACAGCAGGGGATCAGAAAGGGGGGCACATCAAAGCCATGTGTCCAGCTGTCCTGTGTGTCCAGTTTGATGTATGCCCAGATGAATTGTTTGTCCAGTTCGCCCTATGCCCAGATGAATTGTTTGCCCAGTTGGCCCTATGCCCACTTGAGTTTTGTGCCCACCTGACCTGTTACCACTGTAGCATGTCGAAAATCGTTCTTTGAGGATTTTCAAAAAATGACAACAGGTTATAGTAGGCCTACATGGTCTTGGACAACATATACTATATGCCGTTTTTTGAGAGTTATCGAAAAATGTTCAAAGAAAAAATCAAGGAAAAACGTAAGGCTAAAGCACATGTTTGTTTGTTGTTCACAAGGATTTTCAAAACATGATATCATGGACAAAGTAAACCCTTTGAGCAAGGCACTGCAGGGAGTTGAACCCCGTTCCGGTAAACCAGAAGAACCACAACCAGTGCCATAGTTATTTACAGGTCCGCTGGATGTCTGTATGGATGAGATATTATGATGCAACGGCCATCTGAATATTGGCTGAGCGTCATGGCTGGACGCAGCAGAGTAGATGTGATGGAGTGCTAAAATTGTTGATTTAACTGGAGCAAATGTAGTGGAATAACACGAAACAAACTGTCACAGGACACTAGCAGGGTGACAACATAGTAAAGGAACGTTACAAAGAAAGTGTTGGTGCAATGATTAACCTTCACCGCGGCCAACATTCACTACTATTGTATTAGGTAGAAGAAGGGGACCGGAGAAGTCAGTTCGCCACGAACTCGGACCGAGCAAAAGTGCGGAGATCTTGGCCCGGGCCTGTGGAGAGGTCGGCCCGGGGCTGTGGAGAGGTCGGCCCAGGCCATATACCAACCACCATCAAGCCGTTTATGCTTGATATTGCTTACTGTTGTGACACATCAAACCATTTATGCTTGATATTGCTTGCTGTTGTGACAATAGACATGCATAGCAACCATTATCAAGCCATGCATGTTCAATAGACATGCATACCAACCATTATCACCCATTCACTGCATACCAAGCCATTTTACCACCAAGCCATTTATGCAGATATTGCTTGATATTGTCACAGGCATTGATTGATACCAACCATCATCAAGGCATTTATGCTTGATATTGCTTGCTGTTGTGACAATACAGTAGACATGCATAGGCACCATTATCACTGCATACCAACCTCTAGCAAGCCATTTCACCTCGGGTCCAAGTGTGAACATAAATATCATCAATTTTCAGTCAATCACCTCATTTTTGCTGGGCCAGGGAAACAAAGCAGTCAAACTAACTATTCCACAGACATGGGCCGACCTCTCCACAGCCCCGGGCTGACCTCTTCACAGCCCGGGCCGAGCTCTCCACACACATGGGCCGACCTCTCCACACACATGGGCCAACCTCTCTTTACGATTCGGGCCGACTTCGTGCCGGCCCGACTTCTCGTGTGACCGTAGAAGAAGAATCGCCGTCTCTGATAGACCAAAACACACGTCCCCAGAAGGCGCCCCCAGGCTTTAAGGTCCGTGAGATTAGTATTGCTTGAGAATGAGAGTTTTGATTAACATTTCTGACTTCATGACATGATATCTGATTACTTTTATCATTTGACGACATGTTTGAGGATTAACATGGGGGTCTATGAGTGAGGATTGCCTTTTTGGACGTGAGAGTCTGTTAGCTAAAAATACAGGCTTTTGGCACCACCCAGTGGTTAGAGATAGGAGTCATTAAATCACATTTCTGAAGAAACCACTGCTACCACTAATGCAGGGCTGCAAACTTTTAGAAAATGTCAAGAGTGAGAAACTAGTGTCTTAATGCGGGCGCAATGTCAGCCTCGTTGTGCCCCCTCTCTGATTAGTGTACCATGGGGACACCAGCCACACATCTATTTTCCTGGCTTCATGATCCATTCTCAGTTTTGGCCACAAAGGGGACCTTTGCCACAAACTCCACAATCAAACTGAGTCTCTATGACAAGCAGTGGCGGCCGGTGAATAGGGGTGCATGTGCGCCGCACCACCATGCAATAGCCTACCTCATGAATGACGGAGAAATGAAATCTGCAGCTTGTCATTTTCTTTAAATAAGCAGTCCATCATGGCAAATTGTATATAATATAAGTAACTAAAGCCCACTCTAACCACAAAGTGATTAAAAGTTGTAATATACTGCCATGAAATGTCAAAAGTTGTTTACGTTGTACAACGTTGCTGATAGGTTACTGAGTCTCACGTGTTGGTTCGCATTCGTCTTTAGGCATTGAGCTCTGCACTGAAGGGCAATGCATTGCGGTCCTATTGACTTCAATGCAAGTGGTAGGAGCGATCCCGATCGCAAAATGTGCGCGACCAAACCACTTGAGGGCAGCACACAACACAGTTTTACATAGAGTTGAACACAACTCCACCACAGACATGAATGAAGAGACACAAAGCCAGGTAAAGGGAGGAATATACAGTAGTTGATAATGGAATAACAAGACAAAGATATTATAAGATAACTATAAAGCAATGCAGAAAACACCAATTGAAAGCAAAACACTGCAGGGTTTTTTTTTAAACTAAAGAGCTGGAACCAGATAAATGTAATCATCACACAAAAATCCAAGGACAGAGGAAGAGAGTATCCTACACAGTAGCCTACCCAGGAGGCCCAGGACCTTTTCAAAGAGCTGGTAAAGATTGGCTGACAGCATCCATTCACACCAACTCATTGTTTTGCTTCTATTGAATGTGATGATATTATTATATTATCATCATTATTATCATCATTATTATTATTATTGATTTTTTTTAATAGCGCCCTCCCTAAAGAAAAAGTCACCAGCCGCCACTGATGACAAGACTTAAACAACACTTCAAGGAACAGTCAGTCCAGTCAGTCCTTTGGGATCCAGTGGCTGTCATAATAAGGTGGTGGTCACTGGTCACACTTTGACAGCTTCTATCCAGAACAAGACTGAAGCACCGTCAGCTGCTTTTAAACTTGCATTATCAGAACAGAAATCCCAATATTCTAATTCAGTTGAATTTTACCTCACGTAACAGGTCTTCATCCAGCAGCTGTAATTTTCAATCATACCGGGTTTGGGCCGCTAAAGCCTTAGAGTATACACAGAGTTGCGACAACTCGTTTCGTTCATTTCATGGGGCCAATCTGAATGGCGCTCATGGCGGCTCTTTTACATAGACTTGTATGTAGAATGGGGACAACCCATATAACTCTATGGAACAACTAGAGCTTTTCCTGCCCCCTCAACAGCGCAACTCTTCTAGCGCGGCTCTTCTATTGGCTCTGGTCTGGTCTCGGTGTTGCCAGATTTCGAATGAGAAACCTGCAAACAGGTAGCCTACAGAAACTTGATCATTAGACATTATAGACAACACTAGCACAGAGACACTTACAATAAGGCAGATTTGGGATCATTTGAAAAAAAAAATCACTCACACAAAATGCTCACACAGTGCCATGAGAGATGGGACGTGTGACATGAGAGAGTGTGAAACACATCAAATGCGTGTCTCTGACTGTCAATGCAGGCGAGTTTACACCTACTAATGTGCCATAGTAAATCTGTCATACTGTACATATTCTGAAGAAAATCTGGACCCATGACATCAAGGACGACTTCTCCAGACCTACAGTCATCTGGAGACAATTTGGGGATTTTTTTTTTTGTGATTTCGTTTTTTTTTTTATTATATAATAATATACAGTATCTATGTGCATGTTTTGTGTAAGACAATATAAATCACAATAACAAATGTAGCATTCTAGTAACCTATAGGCCTAGTTTCATGAATATAAAATGTGAGAAGTGAATATAAAATGGAAGTGTCCCCTCCAGTCACTGGCTGGACCTCACCCACATACTCACAGCCCCATCCATCCAACTGTTTTGGCAGAGCCTTAGACTATTTTAACAGAGTTGTGACATCTCTGTTCACCATGGTAAGGACTAACGCCGGCAGTGTTGGGTAATAATATATATTGATATATTACATAATATGTTACCGGAATGCAGTAGGCTATATACTATGATTTAACAAAAAAAAACTGTAATATACTGTATAATACATTTTTTTCTGCATTACTGCATACCTTTCTGTATTATTTTCTGTCAATCTGTCTTTTGGACCCAGACCAGCCAATGGGCAGAGGGCAATAAAAAATATTCCACCCCCCACGCTTGCCTCAGATTAGCTTCATCTAGAAAATCTATCAAATACCAATAATAAATAATAATGTACTGTATATAATAATCCAAAAAAGAATGAATGTTCTTATCCACAATGAACAAATGAACACAAATGAAAATAGCTGATTTACAAGCTCACAGTGACACATTGTGAGTTTGTGCATCTGTAATTGAAAATCACATTGAATAGGTGGAATTATTTAGAATACTTTTTAAACATTTGAATAAAGAAGGCACAAAACGCATTTTCAGATGGGTGAGTGTGAACAACAGAGGGTTTGTTGTTGTGAAAATATGTTGCAGCCACTGGTATAAATAACATTAGGAAGCAAGCCTGAATAAGCCTGAATCTACATCTACACTTTAGAAACAAGCCCAAAAATCGTCAACCAGCAAATATGCAAGTGACTTTACAGAATAAAACAAGTCAAATGTTGTTTATAATAAGTAGAGACATGGCAACACTGCCCAAACAAATGGCAAGCACTGCACCCACAAGGAGCCCCTGTGCCTTGGCGGGGAAAATTGTGGATATGAAGTCCAGTAAATGGAATAGCAGACTCCCCGCTCAAATGTGTACTAGTAGAGCAACTCCAACGCAAACTCCACATGCCCCAACAACCACATACAGTGAGTCAACGCCTTACCCCTGTGTCACTGGTTGGACTGGTATATTTGCTGATATGACACGATGATGACAAATAAAGGCCAATAATGATACCTTTCCGATATCCATACAGTGTTTGCCGATACCGATATGATAAAAAAGGGCCGATCGGATATTTGTTCTGATACAGTATCGCAAGATCTCTAATGTTTGCACTTTAGACAGTTTAGACACTTTGTAGTATAAACATTGCAGAGACTTAGTTATTACTGGAATTTGTGCAATGCAGCTGTCTGGCTGCAGTGAAAATATATTCCATGTGGGAGCAGGTGGGGATGGAAAATTCTCTCTCTCTCTCTCTCTCTCTCTCTCTCTCTCTCTCTCTCTCTCTCTCTCTCTCTCTCTCTCTCTCTCTCTCTCTCTCGTTGGGTTTCTTTGTTGGGAAAGTTAATAATGTGCCTTTCTACCAGAGATTACTGCACACTCCCCAATACTCAACAAAGTGCCCATTATGAACACAAGTAGGCCTACCTTTCATCTATATTGCTAGCGGTACGTTATAGTGTTTGTATAGGCCACTCCTATTTGTGAATGTACATAGTTGAAAGAATATGACAAAGCACACCAGAAATAGCCTATAACATGCATTGTGCACAGGTACTCACTCAGCAGACCCTCAATATATAAACAAAGCTTTATAGGTATTTTAATGGATAAGCACAAGGTAAAATGTATCTTGCACAGGTATACGAGTAACAGATCCATCCATGTAAACATTGCAGCAGAAGCTGGTATAGAAAAAAAAAACACTGTTTCATGTCCAAAGTGACATGTACAGAATATATAGGAGAAACATCACCGTTTATAAATATCTTCAGTTTGGCCAGTCATGCTGTACATGTTATCGTTTGGTTCTCTATATTTTTTACTTTTTGTTTTAAAGGAGAACTGCACACCAAAAGTTTTTTTTTTAATCTTTAATTTCACTTAATTTGGTACAGCAGTGATTCAGCTGTCTCAAAAGGTGGGGGCATGGCACAAGGTTTATGGCTGAACCACTGCTGAAACGAAAGTGAAAGTGTGAGTGTTAACACACTACTGACATGGTGGGGAGACAATATATAGCAGATTGCATTTTGGAGCGACGTATAGCCTATAGGTGAACTTGCATTTGACCCCTAGCCCATTATAAGCCTATTTTGGGAGAGGAGAAACAGTGTTTTCACAAAATAACACCACCACTTTTTGCAGTTAACAAATTAAGTGCAAATAAAGATTAAAAAAAAAAAACTTTGGTGTGCAATTCTCCTTTAATTATAGTTTTTATGCCATGTTTTGCAAGCAATTTTTTGACCCAGTGTAAAATATCTAATGCAATCCTGGGTGCTATGTTACTATTCTATGTTAAGACAGTGATCCATGGAATGTATTGATAGGAACCTGGGTTTAGAATAGATTGCGGGATGTAATTTATTCGGGACGACCAACATCCACGGTGATGTAAGTATAGAGTTTATCCTTCTCAACCTTCAATACGTTGTACTTGAGGGAGTTGATTCCATCTGTCTCCATGGTGTTTTTGGTGTTTGCGAGCATGCCGGCGTTTTGGGGGCCGGGCTCATTGTGCAAGTCCCTGTTGTGCTTGATCATCTTGTACCTCCCGATTGCCAAGCTCGGCCGAGAGACGGTCATCTTCCTCAGGACGACTCGGTTGTACATGTCGTCGTCCTCTGCGCCCCAGCCCCAGTAGTTGTTTGAAAAGCCGTTGATCGCCAGGTACTGCTCCTTGGAAAGGGACGACACGCCACCGAAGAAGGTGTGATAGGGCATCATGAAATTGAACTTGTCCATGGCCACTGCCAGGTGCCTGGGGTTGCTAAAACAGCCGTAACTGTTGCGGTCATCCAGGGGGATGAGGTCAACGTCAGAGAAGACAAAGCAGGTGTAGTTGTCCTCCTTCAGCGCCTCAGCCACGCCCACGTTTAGGAGCTTGGCCCGGTTGAACGTCCCCTCGCCGGCCTGGTTGATGACGTACACGCCGTAGTCCAGCTGCTGCCGCTGCAGAACAGGATGGACGTGATGAAGCCAGAGGACCAGGTGGGAATGACGGTTGCGGAACGGGATGATGATCGCCACCTAAAAGAAAAAAACAAAATAATCAGGCATTGATGAGAGACACAATAAAGCAAGGCGAAAGAGAGGGAGAAGAGATTGGGAGGGGAATTTGTGCAAAGGACTACACTTCACGTGTCATATTCTTGTGTGAAAGGCATGTAGTGAAAGTGCCATGTAATTAAACGCATCGACATTAACAGCACTCAGTGTGTCCAGTTTTTCCAGTTATAAGAGGTCTCTAGCTTCTATGTTCAAAGCACCTAACAAAGAATCTTCTATTGTTGGGACATCCTACTTTCGTTATTCTTGATTGACTACATTAGTAGTCCAAAATATGTTGTTCCAGGCAGGAGTCCACCAAGTTAGGGGCTTTACAGACGGGGAGTATCAAATTGCGCCTTCTAGTTCATTTTCAACAGGGCCGGCATTTTGTGCTTAGAAAATGCCGTGCCATAAAGCAGGGTGTGACACCAGGCGTTATCGCGTGATGACCAGTGTTGTTTGTTGCGTGCATGCTCGTTTTGTGCACATGCGAGGGTTTGATTTTAGACCTCAATGCTGTGAGCTTTTTCCACACTAGGCGATTCTCGTCTGACGGTAGGGTGGCACTGTGTAATCGCCGTGATAACGCGGGCGTTTATCATTCCCTGTCTGTAAAGCCCTTTAGTTCGTTTTATTGAAAATTGTACCTTTTTAGTTGTTTGGTAGTTGTGAGCAGTTTTCACTTGTGTTTTTTGTTATTTATTTGTATTCTTATATTTTATTATTTTGTTGCTTTGTACTGTTATGTAGGCCTACTGTATCCCGATGACACTGCAAATGAGGGAGTGTCTTAGAGAATAAATAAAGGTTTCAATGAATGAAAATGAAATACAGAAGATCATGAAATGGGCATTTTCATTCATGCAAATGGAGTCTGGGCTCTGATTACTGAACTACAGCATTGACAGACAAAATTGGTATGCAATTGAGACAAATTACATGCAAAAACCTTCACAATACGTTAAAATAAATTCAAAACAGGCATTCCAAAAATAGCAAAACCTTCTTAGCAGAAATTAAAATAATATTTAAAGAGCAAATAGCCTACATTCATGTGCATACCAAAGACATACTAGATTGCATTACAAACATACCGGTAAAGCCAAACCCTGATATCCAGAAACAAAAACAAACAAAAATAAAGAAATGGATGAAAAGACAATTAATAAATATATTGTCTATTGTCAATTTTCATCCCAGTGATGGGCATTTGGGGATAAAAAGTCAAATCTCCTAAACTTACCTCACAATCGATATGAGTGTAATGTTTTATTTTTTATTTGTCAAGTAATTTTAGTCATCAATGTTATATATACTTGTAGTAGCTCAGTGTATATTACAAATAGCTTTTTGATTTTTCAGTGTGGGCCCTGTATTATAGCTGCAAGCAGCTATACAGTAATAGCAGTATTAATAAGTATGAATTATTAATGTCAATATTATTATTAGTAATGTTATTATTAATTGGAGCCGTTTGCTGATTTAAAGTACAGGTTTTTATTGTTACACACAGTCTCCTTTTTTCCCCACATCTGGTTATCTTTTTAAAAAGAAATATGTAGTAGTACCAGTAGCATCATTCCATTGAACCACATCATGATTCATTAAACATCGATTCACCAACCTTATGAAGTGAAATGCAGTCTGGCGGGGCGAATCTTCCTCCCATCCGTAGAACAGGATCCATCTCATTCCTTACGGCCTCCAAAGTCAGATTCCAGTTTAGCTCTAGGCCTTCGTACAATGGACCTGCTAGATGAGGAGACGTGTCGGGACAGGGTGCCAAGGGCACCAGGGTGCTCTCCTCCACTACTGTGAATGATTCAGACCAATTGTAGGACAGTTCCTTCTGAATCGGAAGCTGTTCCTCTTGAATGGGAAGCTGTTCCTTCTGAATCGGATGCCAAAATACCAAGACATGCAGCCAGTATGTAATGGAACACACACTTACTAAAAGAAGCAATAATAGCAGCCTTCTGTTTTCTGACATGATGTGATGCTGTGCCTTCTGCCTCTTTATATGATCTACTGTCACCTCTGAATAAGTTATCGGACCCCAACCCGCGGAACCCACTCTGAACCAAAAACAAGTGCCCTACCTATATAATATTACCTTTTGTGTCCCATCCCCTGGATCGCCAGGCAGTGACTGGTACTGTACCACTTCAGCTGCCTTTCAGGTATAAGGTGAGCCAAGAGGGGAGGGGCTCTCTCAGATAGAACAGCAGCTCATTAATTACACATGCAGAGCACAGGTACTGTGGTCAGGAAAACCTCAAAAATGACAAATATTGTATATTGTGGCTGAAAGTATTGGCACCCTTGCACATAAAGACCAAACATCTCTAAATGTCTGTAAAATAAGTTGAAATTGACAAAAGTGTTTGGTGTCTCAAATTCTTTATTAAACTATTAATTACACAGAAACTCTGCTTTTTAATCATAACTTAATGTTATTTTTTAAATAATATATTACACAGAAATTGCATGGCATTGTCACTATATGCCACGCCAATTTTTATTTTACACATGTGCAGCTTAGCTGAGGGTATGGTGTTATAGAGGGCATCTCCCCGAACAAATGAGTATATCACAATAGTCGAAACATAGAAGGGATTTTTTCCCAGCCTCGAGTAACCATATGACATTCATTTTGCTCACTCGCAAAGCGGAAACCTTAGATTTGTTCATGGAACGGAACTGGAGAACTGCATTAGTCACTCGATGGTGATGCTAACTTATTAAAACAACTTTTGTTGACGTTTCTAATGGTGTCGATTGGATCATGGTCAAGACTACTGTACAGCAATATTTTCTTATTAATCTAGAAACAGGAGCGTTAGCTACTTTTATTCTCTCTCTCCACACACACGCACGCACGTGTGTGGGGGAGAAAAGATGCGCTGCTGGTTTATAGACCTGTGCAGTGACGTCACCGCCCCTGTTCCAGAAATGGATTTCCCCATTCATTTTTCTCATAGACTTTTCGAAAAAAAACTTATATAAAGACGATTACGCCGCGGACAAAGCCAACTCGAGTCGTGACGAATCATGATGACACACACAAACTTTTGGGACAATCAAATCATTTCTAAGATGAAAAACGAAACAAAAAGTCTTGTATCATGCCGTTTTCTACTTCTTCCTATATGACGATATTGTGTTTGTTGTCATGATTTGTCACGACCCGAGTTGGCTTTGGCCGCGGCGCAATCGTGTTTTTATTAACCATTTTCGAAAAGTCTGAGGAAAATGAATGAGGAATCCATTAGTGGAACAGGGCTCATGACGTCACTGCGCAGGTCTATGCACAGCAGCGCAGTTTAGGCTGCATTCTGATTGGTTAGCGGGTATTAGTCGCCTGCGACTATGTGAAAAATTCGACACCAAGGCAAAAAAACAAAGAGCGAAAATAGTCGCATTTTCGCAATTTCGCTAATTCGCCGTGATGTGGAAGCTTACATTGACTCCAATATACTGGGAAAAAAAAGAAATCTTCAGTTTTAGGGTCTGTAGCGGACCCAGCTGGCAATGAGAGGTTGAAGCTTGACTAGTGATTTAACCATTTTATTTAGTGGTCGATCAACGATCAACTGAAAGAAAATATACAATACACAACCCATCAACAACTTCATAAGTCAAATTAAATCAGTACATTTCATAAAACTATCAATATACATTGCACAGTCAATACCTTCATAAATCACAATACAAATCAGTAAGTCTCATAACTACATCAACTACAACTACATGGGAATTTTGACCAAGAACATTTTGCTCAGATCGTGACTGGGCCTCCAGACTACAGGATTGCACATTCCAACTTTCGGCCGGAAGTGTGACGTCACGTCCTTCTTTTTTGAATGGGTTTCAATGGGCACTTCCTGCTACTTCCTGTCTGAATTTCGGCCGCGGGCAGGTCTTTCCTGCTGCCTGGCCACGGTCCAAAATTCAGACAGGATACGAGCTTGAAAATGAAGTGCATCACCCGGTAGCCAATGGTAGCCAATGGAACAGATGCAGCATGCGGCCCAACCAGTGGGCGGATTTAGCTTGTAGTTTTTTATTCACAGAGCCAAACGCTTCTGGGAGAGACTTGTGAAACCACGCCGAGAGATACAGGGGGACATCTAGGCAGCCCTGCTCAAAATCCACATCTTAATGAATAAATAAAACATGAGGAAAATCGTAAAGTAGTGGTTTTCATGTTCATATCACCCCTGTAATATTTCCATCCATGGCACCCCTGAATCGTATTGTTATTTCTTTACTGTAACCCTGTTCCAAGATGACTTTGAAAATAACTAACCTGTCATTATCATCAAATTCATCATTATTATTCCCACGCACTGTCTCCCCAGTCAGAGTTCAATGAATGTGAGTGTGAATGAATGTAGAATTATGTGCACCATGTAATACATCTATCTATCTATCTATCTATCTATCTATCTATCTATCTATCTATCTATCTATCTATCTATCTATCTATCTATCTATCTATCTATCTATATATATATATATATATATATATATATATATATATATATATATATATATATATATATATATACTCAACAAAAATTTAAACGCAACACTTTTGTTTTTGCTCCCATTTTTTCATGGGATGGACTTAAAGACCTAAAATTCATTCCAGATATACAATATAACCATTTCTCTCAAACACTGTTCACAAATCTGCATAAATGTGTGGTATTGAGCACTTCTGCTTTGATGAAATATCCACCCCACCTCACAGGTGTGCCACATCAGGATGCAGGTGTGACATCATGATTAGTGCACAGGTGTACCTTAGACTGTCCACAACAAAAGGCCACTCTGAAATGTGCAGTTTTTTGTTTCTTTATTGGGGTTCTGAGGCCTCAGAACCAGTCAGTATCTGGTGTGACCACCATTTGCCTCATGCAGTGCAACACATCTTCTTCCCATAGAGTTTATCAGATTGTCAATTATGGCCTGTGAAATGTTGGTCCACTCCTCTTCCATGGCTATGTGAAGTTGCTGGATATTAGTGGGAACTGGTACACGCTGTAAAAATGGTAATAACACAATATTACCACATTATTACCATTTTGACAGTGCATACCAGTTCCCACTAATATCCAGCAACTTCACATAGCCATGGAAGAGGAGTGGACCAACATTTCACAGGCCATAATTGACAATCTGATAAACTCTATGGGAAGAAGATGTGTTGCACTGCATGAGGCAAATGGTGGTCACACCAGATACTGACTGGTTCTGAGGCCTCAGAACCCCAATAAAGAAACAAAAAACTGCACATTTCAGAGTGGCCTTTTGTTGTGGACAGTCTAAGGTACACCTGTGCACTAATCATGATGTCACACCTGCATCCTGATGTGGCACACCTGTGAGGTGGGGTGGATATTACATCAAAGCAGAAGTGCTCAATACCACACATTTATGCAGATTTGTGAACAGTGTTTGAGAGAAATGGTTATATTGTATATCTGGAATGAATTTTAGGTCTTTAAGTCCATCCCATGAAAAATGGGAGCAAAAACAAAAGTGTTGCATTTAAATTTTTGTTGAGTATATATATATATATATATATATATATATATATATATATATATATATATATATATATATATATATATATATATATATATATATATATATATATAAACTGAGCACGACCGCTCAGTTTCTGACCGCTCAATGTCACGCTTCTACTGGATGTTTAACATTTAAAGTAATCTACCTATTGGCAGTGTTGGGAATATTACTTTACCTTGTTAATACATTACTTATTACTTATTACCTTCATTTTAAAGCAATATGTTATATTACAATATTACTGTCTGAGCAAGTGTAATATATTAGTATTACTATTACATATTACTTAAAAAAAACTTTTTACAAAATTTATAATTACATATTTAGTGTCACTATTAATCAAATATTGCGTAGGCGAGTGGCATACCTACAATAAAGCAAGCACACTTGGCTATCTGGACAAATCCATATGAAATCAACTTGAAAAAAGTCACTCCTGAATAAATAATTTGATGACAAATGATAGAAAATAAGTAATTATTTCAGTTCTGCAGTTGTCAAGATAATTTCACAAGAACACTTGCAACGAGACATATGGACAGAAAGTAATATTGAAAGTAATGCAGTAATTCAGAAAGAAAAGTATAATATACTAGATTTTTTTTGTTAAGTAATATATTTATATTACAAGTTACTGCATTTTGGTAATATATTATGTAATATATTAAGTTATGTAGTGCACATGTCCCAACACTGCCTACTGGGATCCCAGACTTTCATCAGTCTCCATAGCTCATTGTGGAAGGAGGTGGACAATAAATCAAAGTTCATTTTGCCGCAAGTTCGAATCTCACTGCTGACACCAATTTTGCATTCACTT
This sequence comes from Benthosema pterotum, assembly GCA_039105355.1. Classification (NCBI taxonomy): domain Eukaryota; kingdom Metazoa; phylum Chordata; class Actinopteri; order Myctophiformes; family Myctophidae; genus Benthosema; species Benthosema pterotum. The sequence continues at coordinate 22,597,839 of CM076982.1, forward strand.
CATTTTCTTACATAAAAGATAGCCTACTACTAGAATTATGAATAAATACTGATCTAAATGTGACGTTAATAGGGGAGGTCAATCCATGTTTGTTTTTATAGTTGTTTTTGTCAGCTATAAAAAAGATGAAGTTGTTGATATTTAGTCGACTAAGAGTAGAACAACAAAACATTAAAAAGACTAAATGGGACTAAAAGGCAGAATGATATTGAATAGCATATTTAAATAAAAACAACACTGTTGTGGAGGGGACTTTTCATAGGGAGGGTGATGATTTTTTTGTTGTGCAGTTCACATTTCCTCCATATACCTCCAATATTCAATTCACTTCAATTAAATTCAATAACTCCAATAACATAGTTCATTACTACTACCAGGTTATGTGGAGAATTTATTTGGGTAACCATGGAAACCAGCTCACACAGGCATTTTTGTGTTGTGCCAAATATTTCTTATCGCCACCTACTGGTCTGACATACTGTACGTGTTGGAGGCCAAAACGTCCGTTTTGGGTTGTATGTGTGGACACGGATATCTTTGTTGTGTGGACAGGAGTTTTTTTTAAACAGAGGAGGAAAAGAACAGATATTTTACTTGTGTAGCCATGGCCTCGGTTATTGGGAGCAGGTGAGGTGAGACACGCAGGTGGCAGATGCCCAGGTTGGGCGTGGGTTCTTTTCTCAGATGTGTAGGCAATAAATAACATGCCTCATTGCTCAGCCAGAAAGGTGTTAATAATTAGGCCTGCAGGCTTCTCACATCATCAAGATGATTGAGTGATGGATGCTCATGTCAGGACTCAATTAATTCTAAAGCTGAGATTAATCTGATTTTTTTAAAATCATTCAACAACCCCAATATGTGTATAATCAACAGGTGATCTACAAGCCCCCAATGCTTGTAGATCAGTTGAGCGATACTCTATGGCGAGACTGTAAAGGCCTCTCCTCCATGCTCTCTAACTAGCTGCCTGTCCTTCCTTTGTTTGCAGTTGCACACTTTTTATACAAAACTCGCACACAGCACACTCCATTCATCCACTCCCTGCATACATGACTACTGACAATATCACATCTCATAATTGTTTTTTTTTTTTAGAATATTAAATTTAAATATTTAAATCTTTGACTTGTGATTGGACTCTCTCAGAATTGCCACGACAACTTTTTTGTCCCATTCGCACCCATTCAATCCAAAGAATTCAAAAGCCTCTCCTGAGATTCTGCACCTCAATGTCGTGGGCGCATGGGCAAATCAACTAGGGCTAGACGTCACTTCCTGAATTTTGACCCAGAACATTTTGCTCAGATCGTGAGAGGACCATAGTCTCTCAGTGGACAAAGGCAAAGGAGCGTGCGTCATCCTGTATAACTGTAGGCCTATAATTATTATATTATTATAATTATACTATTATATATAATTATCAGCATACTTTATCCTCACTGTGGACTACATGATCCACCTTGATGACTAAGATATGATGGCAAAAAAAATATATAGTTTGGCTTTAGACTCAATGACCCCATTTCCAAAAGCTGGGAACTGGTTCAGCTCAGAACCTGAACCTCCCAATAGGATACTTAACACCAGATCCAATCCACTGTTTTCACTGTTATGTGTGTTTATTGACCAAGTGAAGAAATACACTACTCAATGTCAGTTGTAAGTTGCTTTAATGACAATGATGAAGAAGCCCTGCAGTGCAAACAAAAATGCATGAACTAAAGTAAGCAGGCTTATACTAAACAAAACAAAGTAGCAGAAATCACAACATACTTCAAAATAACCATAATAAGAGCAAACTTACTGATATTAGGTGGGATACTCCTCAAGCAATATCAGTGCAACTCAGAATGTCAAACTGGCACTTCATCACAACAGAAATGGCTGATGTGACTCTTAACCTCAAAACACAACAGAGGCTTAATGGACACTGCCCCCTAGTGGGTAGGAGAAAACCATTCACCAAGATGAGAGGAAAACTTGCTGATCACAACAATCTTTATCTCTTCCTAGACAAATTGGGAGTACACTAACCATACAAAAAGTTCTTAAATTAATTATTGTTACAGTAAGGATCCAGTGAATTGAAAGATGTGTTTTGCACAACATCAATACTATAATTAAGGAGTTGTCTGTCTGAATGTCTGTCTGAATGTCTGAATGTCTGAAGCGAGCATAACTCATCACTGGCTGCACCGATCACTATGATTTTTCACACAGTCATTGACCATAACATTAGGAAGAGACTGAGGAAGCCCTTTTTTCAAATTAACAAATTGTTGATTAATAATGAATTTATTGGTGAATTAAATTTCCCCATTCGCTTAACATTGGCAATTCCCTTTTCGGCCACAGGGGGTAATGCAAATACCAAAACACACACACACACACACACACACACACACACACACACACACACACACACACACACACACACACACACACACACACACACACACACTTTATGACTGGCCATTGCAGTGTGAGTACATCATTTGGTGTTCATATATTCACAACGGGTAAGGCCCTAGTTAGATCAAATCTGTGGTCATTATGGCCATATATCCGACAATGCATGCCAAAAACACTTTTTTAGATTGAATCTCCATTGAATCTCCATAAACATACTAACAAAGACAGCTGCTGCCTAGCCTGGTCTAGCCCTCAATGATTTTGGCCTTGGGGGGCGGGGGTGTCGTGGGATCCACACGGCGGAAGTGCTGCGCTCTGATTTGATCTCACTAACGTGTCGTCATCTCCGGCCCCTCCCACGCCCGTCCACTGCTGTTCTACGTCACATCATTTAGAGCGACGCCCACCCCGGAAGGTTGACACGCCCCTCAAGGCCACTTTCCAACGCGCGTTAGTCCAGGCTTTCCGTTTTCGCGCAAGGCGGACGAAAATGAAAGCCTGGGTGTCGAGGCTAGCTGCTGCCTAACACACACACACACACACACACACACACACACACACACACACACACACACACACACCTTCCTCCTTCCTCCCTCCTTGGTAGTCCATCGTTGTCGAAGATGACGTAGCTTCCGTTGTAGTGCGGGTTTGGCAGTGGTCATCGCTGCTGGCGTCGATGCCACTGTAAGTGACTATGAAGCCCGATTCTGGAGCCGCATATCTTGCCACAATGTGGGCATGTGAGGCTTGAATCAGGAGGCTGAGGTGGTACTGGAACAGCACGGAGGTGTCTTTGCTGGCGCCGTCCCATCCTTTGTTGCGTGCGTTTCTCCTCAAGGTGTACGACCCCATTGTGGCATGTGGAACGCCAGAGTGGCCGATTAGTTGCTGCTGACTCCAGGTCATTGGGGTGGATGTTGCACCTTTTCAGTGTCTGTTTTAGCATGTCTTTATATCGCAGCTTTGGGCCACCAGGCTTACGGTTGGCTGACAAGATCTGTCCATAGAACACCTGACGAGGCAAGCGACAGCTGGGCATCCGGATGACATGTCCGACCCACCGGAGTTGCCTCTGGGCTAGCGTTGCCTCGATGCTGATGGAATCAGTGCGTTGGAGAATGTCAGTGTGTGGGACACGGTCCTGCCAAGTGATGCCAAGAATGCGTTGAAGGCATTTGATGTTAAACGCATCAAGACGTCTGATGTGACGTCGGTAGACGGTCCATGCTTCTGACCCATAGAGCAGTGTAGACACGCACACTGCCCTGTAGACCGCAACTTTCGTTGGTGTTCTGAGGTGGTGGTTTTCAAACACGCGAGAGCGCAGTCTACCAAAGGCCAGGGAGGCTTTGTTGATGCGAGCCTGGATGTCGTCATCAATTTGACAGGAGGGTGTCAGGATGCTACCAAGGTAGCAGAACTGCTGTACAGCCTTGAGGGGAGTGCCGCTGATGTGGAACACGGGGGGTGAAGCACTCTCTTGGGTCATGACTTCTGTTTTGTGGATGTTGATCACAAGACCTAGTGATTGGTACACAGAGGACATGACGTCCAGGGCTTGTTGCATCGCAGCTGGGCTGTGGGCAAGGAGAGCACAATCGTCTGCGTATTGAAGCTCGTGTATGTTGCTGACCAGGGTTTTAGTCTTGGCTTGTAGGCGCCTGATGTTGAACAAGCTTCCATCAAGGCGAAACTGTATCTGCACACCGCCTGCTTCCTGAATGGATTTGTGGAAGAGGAGTGTGGCTGCCGCCAGGAAAAGGTTGAATATCACTGGAGCCAGTACGCAACCCTGTTTCACTCCAACTTTCACAGGGAAAGTGGGAGATTGTTGCCCACCAACAAGCACTGATGCATTCATGCCACTGTGGAACTGCTTGAGGATGCTGAGAAATTTGGGGGGGACACCGAACTTCTGCAGCACAATCCAAAGGATCTCCCGGGCGACTGTATCAAAGGCCTTACTGAGGTCGATGAAGGTGACAAATAGGTCCTTGTTTTGCTCCCTACACTTCTCCTGGATTTGACGTGCAGTAAAGACCATATCCAGGGTGCTTCGATCTTTTCTGAAGCCACACTGCGTCTCTGGGAGGATATCCTCTGTGATGTGTGCTGTTAGGCGAAACAGCATGACCTTTGCAAGAACCTTCCCAGCAATGGAGAGCAGAGAGATGCCACGGCTGTTGCCACAACATGACTTGTCTCCCTTCCTCTTATAAATGGTGACGATGTTGCAGTCTTTCCATTCTTGAGGAAGTGTCTCATTGTTCCAGATGTTGCAGATGAGATGGTGCAGTTGTCGCATTAAGAGATAACCTCCCTTTTTCAGGATCTCAGCTGGGAGTCCGTCGGGGCCCGCGCTTTTGTTGTTTTTGAGACTCCTGACTGCAGAGCGAACCTCAGTGAACCTGGGCGGTTCATCGAGGGAGACTACTGGTGGAAGTTCTGGGAGAGAGTCAAGGACAGATGGATCAGAAGGGTTTATTTTGTTCAGCAGGGATTCAAAGTGTTCGGCCCAGCGCTCAAGTATCTCTTGTTTGTCCTTGAGTAACACAGCACCGTCTGATGATCTTACTGGAACCATGTTTTGCCTTTGTGGACCGTACAAGGACTTTACAGCGTCATAGAAAGCATAGGTGTTGTTGTTGTCCGCATGCATTTGGATTTCCTGGGCTTTTCTGAGCCACCACTCATTCTCCATACTTCTGAGTTGTTTCTGGGTCTCACTGCGGATGGCTTTGTAGTGAGCAAGGAGAGGTGGCGAGTGAGGGTTGGAAAGTAGTGTAGCATGGGCTTTACGTTTGGTTGCTAAAAGCTCCTGTATTGCAACAGAGCTGTTGTCGAACCAGTCTTGGTGACGTTTCTGGGTAAAGCCGATGGTTTCAGAGGCAGCTTGATGTAAGGTTGACCTCAGATTAGCCCACTCACTTTCTGGGTCGAGGACATCGTTGTCCTCCTCCAGGGTGGCAAGCCCCTCTGCCAGTTTGCTGCGGTATTGGTCTACACAGTCTGGAGAGTCCAAGGCCCTGCAGTTAAATCGCTTCCGTGGTTGCTGCTTCCTGTGTGGTGGACGAATTTTCAGGTTCAGTCTGGATCGGATCAACCGATGATCAGTCCAGCATTCAGCCCCACGCATTGCCCGAGTAATGCAGATGTCGCTTTGGTCCCGTTGCCGAGTAATGATGTAGTCCAGTAAGTGCCAATGTTTGGACCTGGGGTGCATCCATGAGGTGATGTACTTCTTTTTCAACTGAAACATGGTGTTGGTTAAGATCAGTTGATGATCAGAGCACAGAGTGAGGAGTCGGAGGCCGTTGTTGTTTATTTTCCCTGTACCATGACTGCCGATTACTTGCTTCCAGAGCCTGTCATCAGTGCCTACTCGGGCATTGAAGTCGCCCATCAGCACAAGCTTATCAGAGTCAGGGACTTTGGATAAAGCAGCATCGAGGGACTCGTAGAAGGCATCTTTAATGTTGTCGTCGGCATCCAGTGTGGGGGCATAGGCACTGATGAATGTAGCAAAGCGACCCTTCACCAGGGGAATACGCCAGGTCATAAGCCTCTCACTGATGCCTTGCGGAGACTCAGGGATGTTGCTGAGTAGTCTGCTTTTTACAGCAAAGCCAACTCCGTGGAGCCTGCGTTCATTCTCCGGAAGGCCACACACACACACACACACACACACACACACACACACACACACACACACAATAATAATGGATTGCATTTTTATAGCGCTTTTCCAAGTGCTCAAAGCGCTTTACAATGGTCCATTCATTCATACATTGGGAAGTAGAGCGGCGAACAGTCGACGCCAGCGTACCCACTTCCCACATTCACACACCAATGGTGGCCAGCTCACACTGACCAACTCATTGGAGGCAATTTGGGGTTCAGTGTCTTGCCCAAGGACACTTCGACACATAGACAGGAGGAGCCGGGATTCGAACTGCCGACCCACGGGTCATTGGACGACCTGCTCTACCTCCTGAGCCACAGCCGCCCCCCCCACACACACACACACACACACACACACACACACACACACACACACACACACACACACACACACACACACACACACACACACACACACACACACACACACACACACACACACACACACACACACAGAATGGTGGTATAGAATCTATCCCACCATTCTTTACCTGGTGACATTCAAGCAGCCTTTGAGGCATTGGTTATGTTTGCTGCATTATGTTGTCATAGGGGTCTTGACATTGGGTCATAGGTTATAGATTGATTCATAGATTTTCCCATCTGGCACATGTCTCTGATGCTTGATATCACCTTCTCCAATTGGCTGGCTGTTTCCACACTCTGTAATGCACCAGAATATCAACAGATTGATAGGCATGGCCACTCCACTTATTATTATTTTCATGCAACTTAACAGCAACATTTTACACAGGGCTCAACAGTACCAACAAAGTGCCCAATATGAGCACAAGTAGGCCTACCTTTGATCTCTATTGCTAGTGGTATAGTGTTTGTATAGGCCACTCCTATTTGTAACCTATAACATGTATTGTGCACTGTAGTCAGTGAACCCTGAACAGATAAAGAAGCCATTTTTACACCCAGTGTAATATTTCGAATGCAATCCTGGGTGCTATGCTACAACCTGGACATGTTGGAAGGAAATACACCAATTCCAACCAGATAGATGTTCAGACAGTGATCCATGGAATGTATTAATAGATACAGTACCTGAGTTTAGAATAGATTGCGGGGTGTAATTTATTCGGGACGACCAACATCCACAGTGATGTAAGTATAGAGTTTATCCTTCTCAACCTTCAGTATGTTGTACTTGAGGGAGTTGATTCCATCTGTCTCCATGGTGTTTTTGGTGTTTGCGAGCATGCCAGCGTTTTGGGGGCCGGGCTCATTGTGCAAGTCCCTGTTGTGCTTGATCATCTTGTACCTCCCGATTGCCAAGCTCGGCCGAGAGACGGTCATCTTCCTCAGGACGACTCGGTTGTACATGTCGTCGTCCTCTGCGCCCCAGCCCCAGTAGTTATTGGAAAAGCCGTTGATCGCCAGGTACTGCTCCTTGGAAAGGGACGTCACGCCGCCGAAGAAGGTGTGATAGGGCATCATGAAATTGAACTTGTCCATGGCCACTGCCAGGTGCCTGGGGTTGCTAAAACAGCCGTAACTGTTGCGGTCATCCAGGGGGATGAGGTCAACATCAGAGAAGACAAAGCAGGTGTAGTTGTCCTCCTTCAGTGCCTCAGCCACGCCCACGTTTAGGAGCTTGGCCCGGTTGAACGTCCCCTCGCCGGCCTGGTTGATGACGTACACGCCGTAGTCCAGCTGCTGCCGCTGCAGAACAGGATGGACGTGATGAAGCCAGAGGATCAGGTGGGAATGACGGTTGCGGAACGGGATGATGATTGCCACCTAAAAGAAAAAACAAAGTAATCAGGCATTGATGAAAGACACAATAAAGCAAGACGAAAGAGAGAGAGAAGAGATTGGGAGGGGAATTTGTGCAAAGGATTATTCTTCACGAGTTATATTCTTGTGTGAAAGGCTTGTTGTGAAAGTGCCATGTACAATGTAATGTAAACGCATTGACATTAACAGCACTCAGTGTCCAGTTTTTCCAGTTATAAGAGCTCTCTAGTTTCTATGTTCAAAACACATAACAAAGAATCTTCTATTGTTGGGACATCCTACTTTAGTTATTCTTGACATTACTAGCCCAAAATATGTGGTTCCAGAGAGCAGTCCTCCAAGTCCTCCTTTACAGACGGGGAGTATCAAATCGCGCCTTCTAGTTCATGTGATACCCGGACACCTTCTATTTCCGTGTGACACTGCCCATGGGCATTAACGCACGGTGCACCAGTGTTGTTTGTGCACGTGCTTGTTTTGTGCACACGCCCGTGTTTGATTTTAGACCTTAATTCGGTGAGGTTTTGCCACACTAGGCGATTCTGTCGGTAGGGTGGCACTGTGAATTGCCATGATAATGCGGGCGTTTATCACTTTCCGTCTGTAAAGCCCTTTAGTTAGTTTTATTGAAAATTTTAGTCGTCATTTTAGTCGTTTTGGCAGTTGCGAGATGTTGGCAGTTGTGTTTTTTGTTATTTATTTGTATTCTTATATTTTATTGTTTTGTTGCTTTGTACTGTTGTACTGTATCTCTATGACACTGCAAATGAGGGAAACGTTGGTGTCTTGGAGAATAAATAAAGGTTTGAATGAAAATAAAATACAGCAGATCATGAAATGGGCATTTTCATTCATGCGGATGGAGTCTTGTCTCTAATTACTGAACTACAGCGTTCACAGACAAGATTGGTATGTTGAGACAATTGAGCACAGAATGTGATGTAGTCCTATGAATGTGATGTATGGATAAAGGAAGCCTCACGCTGGGAATGGATCACTGTTGAATATTTTCATTAGCCAATTTTAATACTCAACCTCATCAAAAGCTGAATCCTTTAAGTCCTTTAGTCCAAATAAACTGTACAGAAATTACACATGGAAAAAAAAGAATTTGGTCCCACAGTAACAGATCCTCATCAGTCACTGCCTCAGCAGACAGTATTCTTCCTGGGGTCATATTACACCCAAAAACCTTCACAATATGTTAAAATAAATTCAAAACATATCATTACAAAAAAAACCTTCTTAGCAGAAATTGAAATAATAATTAAAGACCAAATAGCCAAAGACATATCCAAAATTGCAAATATAATGCATTACAAACATACCGGTAACCATAAGTACGTCCAAGGTCAGAATACCAACCATGATAACCAGAAACAAAAACAAACAAAAATAAGGAAATGGATGAAAAGACAATAAATAAATATATTGTCCATTGTCAATTTTCATCCCGGCGATGGGCATTTGGGGGTAAAAAGGCAATGTTATATATAGTAGCTCAGTGTATATTACGAATAGCTTTTTGATTTTTTTGGTGTGGGCCCTGTGTTATAGCTGCAAGCAGCTAAAATACAGTATTAAGTATGAATTATTAATGTTAATATTATTACTAGTAATGTATGTTGTTATTAATTGGAGCTGTTTGCTGATTTAAACTACAGTTTTATTTTTACACACTGTCTCTCTGCTTTTGGTTATCTGTAGTAGTACCAGTAGCATCATTTCATTGAACCACGTCATGACTCATTAAACATCGATTCACCAACCTTATGAAGTGAAATGCAGTCTGGCGGTGCGAATCTTCCTCCCATCCGTAGAACAGGATTCATCTCATTCCTTACGGCCTCCAAAGTCAGATTCCAATTTAGCTCTAGGCCTTCGTACAATGGACCTGCTAGATGAGGAGACGTGTTGGGACAGGGTGCCAAGGGCACCAGGGTGCTCTCCTCCACTACTGTGAATGATTCAGACCAATTGTAGGACAGTTCCTTCTGAATCGTAAGCTGTTCCTCTTGTATGGGAAGCTGTTCCTTCTGAAACGGCCAAAATTCCAAGACATGCAGCCAGTATATGATGGAACACATACTCAACAAAAGCAGCAATAATAGCAGCCTTCTGTTTTCTGACATGATGTGATGCTGTGCCTTCTGCCTCTTTATATGATCTACTGTCACCTATGAATAAGGATTCGGACCCCAACCCGCGGAACCCACTCTGAAACTAAAACAAGTGCCCTACCTATATAACATTATCTTTTGTGTCCCATCAGTTGGCAGTCCCCTGGATCGTCAGGCAGTGACTGATACTATACCACTTCAGCTGCCTTTCAGGTATAAGGTGAGCCAAGAGGGGAGGGGCCCTTTCAGACAGAACTGTATACATTCCTCTGTAGCTACCAACATTGTTTCCAATAGAAGTCACATGGTTTGACTAAACCTTTCTGTTTTAATGATTGCCAGTGTTAATGAATTAAGGCTCTGTTACATTTTGATTTGACAGACTGCCGAAGGGTGAATGAGTCCAAGGGATTATTTGGTTCAATTGCACTTCACCTTGTAGGGCTATGTCTTGAGGGCTTTCTTTGGGAGATAAAGAACATGATTATTGGAGTGAGGGCTTATGGTCAAGCATCACTAAAACTTATGCACATGACAACACTCGTCAATTCTCACATCACCTCCCTCACATCACACTTTTTTGCGTTTCCTAGAGGGAAGCAGCTCATATTCAGCATATCCTTTAGGCTGGGAACAATATGTTTCAGTAAATGGTATAGCATCAGACAGGACAAATGTATTGACGGGCGTCCCACGGGGGTCAATTTTAGGCCCTCTATTATTTCTCATATATATTAATGATTTATCCTCAGTCTGTTCTAGGTTGTTTCCCATACTTTTCGCGGATGACACTAGTCTCATTTCATCACACACTGATCTTCATTCCCTCATTACTGATGCAAATGAAGATCTGGTGAAAATATCTACATGGTTCAATTTTCAATTCAATTCAATTCAATTCAATTCAATTCAATTCAATTCAATTCAATTCAATTCAATTCAATTCAATTCAATTCAATTCAATTCAATTCAATTCAATTCAATTCAATTCAAAGGAGCTTTATTGGCATGATAAAACAGACATTTACATTGCCAAAGCAAGAGTCACAAAACAATACAATAACAGTTGAAAATGGGGACAAATATATACAGTTGGAGGGGGGTACAGATTTTTGTAGTTGAGTTGAGTTATGCTACATTGCATTGTTCTATAAAAGGTTATAGCACATTATAACAACATTTTTATTGCTACTTCAAGACAGATCATGCAGAATAAGAAGAAAACAAACAGATTCACTATCTGTTTAAATGTAGCAGCTCTGTTTACATGGAAAAGCCTGGATAGTACAGATCGTAGTCCTTAGGGTGGTTGAATTCCATTGGCCAATCTTCTTACGTCGCAACAGTGCACAAATCTTGCTGCTGTGTTTGCACATTGTTGTATTTCTTCCAATAGGTATGGAAGTTGGTTCCAAGTGAACAAGTTATCTCTAAATGTAACTAAATCTAATTTTATAATATTCAGTGGAAAAAACAAAACAAAAAATACTGTAAAGACAATTGTAAAATCATAATCAATCATAATCAGATACTACAGGCCTTCTGCAAAAAAAAAATAGGAGTCTTAGTAGATGAAAAACTTAGCTGGAAAGACCACGTTAATCTCATCTCCAAAAAACTATCCAGGTCAATTGGTGTCATTAGGAAAATTAGTGGGCTGGTGACTCAAAACTGTCTGCTTACATTATACTACAGTCTGATCTATCCCCATCTTAACATACTGTAATATTGTCTGGGCCAGTACCCACGTTTCATACCTTCAGAACTTGTATTTGTTACAGAAGAGATTTGTTAGAACTGCTACATCCTCAAAACGTCTTGATCATTCAGGTCCACTCTTCAAAAAACTTAATTTACTTACTGTTCACCAGATTAATACTTACCAAATATGCATTTTTATTTATAAACTTAGATATATCCTAGACTCTATTCTGAAAACATTTAAAGACTATTTCATTACAACTAACCTCCACCCTCCCCTTTACCATACAAGTCATAGTCAGTTTTCCATCAAATATAGAGGCACTACACTTTACGATACATACAGTACAAACCAGCAGCTCTCCTCGCTTAACCTATTTAAAAACAGACTAAAAGATACTTTGATCACTGAGTGCCTAAATGACCCTAATTAATTACCTAACTTATCTTAGCTACTATCATCTTTTTACAGGCATTCACTGGTATCTACTTTTATTTTTTTTTTGTTACAAGGAAATTGTCAATCAAAGCTGTTAATCATGTTCTAATCATCCATCCTGTTGTAATTTTTAATCATGTTGTCACAGCATCCCTTTAATTCACACAGTAAAAAAAAACATGTTCTGTGTTTTCTTTTCATACTGCATGTTACTAGCTTATAGGCCTATATTGTAATCATACCTATCAACTTATACCTAATCACTGCCGCAATCGTGTTATCTACTAGTATATCAAATGATGTTACTAATATGTAGGTCTCAATCATGTCACTATTTTGTACAATTCCTAATGTGATCCTGGGCTCTACACACCCTCCACCAACCTGGGGAGGCAACGGACTGACCTCATGCCTCCTTCAATGCATGAGGAGTCCAAGCCACATGGCTACCACCATGAAGCTGATTTGAAATATTGGGGGTCGGGCGTTACTTCCTCAGCCTTCAGCTCAGTTCAGTTTAGAGTTATTTTCTGAGTATGACATATAGTATTAGTAGCCTATACAGTCATAGACATCATTTTCGTCCTTTTTTATCACTTTAAAATGTCTGTTTCTTGTTTGTTGGGCCCTACCCCTGGAACACATTCCTTTCTGGGAATGTGCGTGTAAAGTTTCACATGAACTGGTCACAATCCAAGCAGAAGTTCAGGTATAAGCATTTTTCAAACTGCTTAAAATGGCAGAAACTCTGAGGGCCAATGAAAAGGTGTTTATTTTAATAATTCATTTAACACTTATCTCCATTGGCTGTTAAACCTGTCATGCAAAAAACACCTATCTCCACGACGATAATTCGATATTGCCAAATGGAAGTGGAACCTGTCCATCACTCTGTGTGTGTGTGTGTGTGTGTGTGTGTGTGTGTGTGTGTGTGTGTGTGTGTGTGTGTGTGTGTGTGTGTGTGTGTGTGTGTGTGTGTGTGTGTGTGTGTGTGTGTGTGTGTGTGTGTGTGTGTGTGTGTGTGTGTGTCTCTCGCGCGTGCATGCGTGCTTCAGAAAATAAGATCTATGCTACTGTTTGCCTGTGTGAGGTCTATAGTTGTGGTCCCTATCCATTGCTGTGGACCCCACTCAATAGGATCCCAAAGATCCCAAAGTCTCAAGGACTTGAAATGGACCCACTGCAACTCTGTGCAAATGGACCTTTAGGGTCAATTTGAGTGAAAATGGACAGCTGAGTTACATTATTAACGTTATTATTAACCTCAATGTATATTTTACAATATAAATTGAGGGTCTCAGGGATATGTCAAACTGGTGTATACATGGCATGGTTCACTTAACATAGTTACTACAGAGCATGAACGCTCGCGACTGGCTTTCATGTACATGACATTTTGTCAACAGGGGGCAACAGAGAGCCATATTGAGCCACTCGTTGTGGTCCTGTGGTCATTGATGGTGTTCTATGATCCCCAACATTGGTTATCAAAGTGTCGTAATAGGGCAATATGTGCAATAGTCTAATAAGTGTAATAGGAAATATGTCGAATAGGGTAATAGTGTAATAGGTTAATATGTATAATAGGGCAATAGTGTAATAGTCTAATAAGTAGCGATGTGCAGATATATTGGTCAAACAGATATTATCGGCCAGTAAAGGATTTAAAAATGAATATCAGAAAATATCAGTATTGAGATAAATACTATTAAAAAATAGGACTATTTTTTTAATTGGTAAAACACCATTTACATATATGTATAGAGCCACACATTTTTATTTATTTATTTATTTTTTCAAATCAGTCAAATCACTGATTGCTCCCATTATTTATTTTTTGTCCACCACAAAAGCCTGCATATATTGGTATCGGTTGATATCGGTATCGGAAAGAGTTGGACAATATTGGAATATCGAGTATCGGTAAAAAAGTCAATATCGGACATCTCTGCTAATAAGTGTAATAGGGTAATAGCTTATTAAAGAGAGAGTGCCATGATTTTTTTTTTCAATTTTGTACATTTTCAAAAACTGACAGTACTTCATTAGAACCCATGTGTGATTTGTATGTGCAATGGTGTATGTTTAACTTTCCAGTCAAACATGCCAATGACAAAAACTGTAGTAAGGTGACATCACACATCAGCCCCTCCCCTAACTCCTCCCCCTTTATAATATAAATGGGGTGTAGTGGCTTCAGTTCAGATGGATCTCCAGCCATCACCCCCCACCAAGCAAACAAATTATTTTTGGAACATTATTTTTCTACATAGTAGTACCTGATGATCATGTTTTAGGTTGGGGAAAAAAACATGGCACGTCATCTTTAAGTGTTATAGGGAAATATTGGTAGTAGGATAATGGTGTAATAGTCTAAGTGTAGTAATAGGGTAATATGTTTACTAGCGGTAATATTCTAATAAGTGTAACAGAGCAATAGGGGAATATGTGAAATAGGTTAATAGTGTTATAGCTTGCCCTAACCTCAAATGATTTTGGCCTGGGGGGGGCAGATGAGCTGAGTCATCCCCGGCTTCTCCCCCGAGCCTCCACTGCTGTGCTAAGTCACATCATTTGGAGCCACGCCCACCCCGAAAGGTTGACTCCTCCCTCTAGGCCACTGTGGGTAACAAATTAGTCAAGGCTTTCCGTTTTTGTGCAACGCGAACGAAAATGAAAGCCTGGGTGCCAAGGCTAATAGTGTAATAATTGTTACACTATTAGCCTTGGCAACTAACTACACTATAACTCAGGGGTCAGCAACCTGCGGCTCAGGAGCCGCATGCGGCTCCAGAACACAGCCCTAGTGGCTCAGTGGCTGTAGCATTATTACATACACACACTGGGGTGATCCACACCAAAATAATATAAACATTTCAGTCACCCAAAACGCATTGCGCTGTCTGACAGTTGCCAGTTAAAGTAGAACTTGGCCATGTCAAAAAAAGCCCAGCAGTTATCAGAGGTGGAGCTTTCAATCTGAACCACCTATTTTCAACAGTTTACTATGTCATTAATATACCTTAGAGATGTTGTGTGGACTGTGGAAATGTGTAAAACTCCTTTATTTTTTTAGAAACTCCATTTCTGAAGAAAGGTTGTGTTTTACCATGTTAATGATTTTTCTTTGAGGACCTTTTTTCTGAGAGTTTGCAAATGGAACCAAATGGACCCACCAGGGTCCATTTGGTTCACATTTGCACACTCTCAGGAAAAAAATAATAATAAAATGCGGCTCCAGACAGATTGTGAATTTAATTTTGGGTCGAAAATGGCTCTTTCAACATCTTGGGTTGCCGACCCCTGCTATAACTTGTCACATCGAAGTTTCCATTGACATAGCAACCATTATGACAACAGGTAATGTTACAACAGTCGACAGATCATTTGCCTGCCGAGGTACAATTCAAGTCCCAAATGGCAAAATGACCAATATAGCCAGGTTTGATGATACAATTATCAGAGGCAACAGAAGTATGACTTAGTGCACATATGTCTATAAACTATAGGCCAAATCAGGCCTGTGAATGAATTATCTTCAGCCCGGAGGATGATATGTAATTACTATTATAACTGGCCCTCTGGTACCTGTATGTTGCACACACCATGATAAGAGATGAATGCAACTAATTGTTTTACTATTTCTCAACTCAATGAATTTACATTCTCATTTCACTATGAAAGCAGTTTTTAATGCACTCTACTGACTGAGCTATCCAGACTGAATAATTCTTTATTGATTACAATGACACAACTCAGAAGGCGCCACTAGGCAGTGTGAAAACAAATAAGCCATAGAAAGTTGAACTTCAGACATAGAAGACCATATGATAATGCGCATGTTTGACTCATATGCTGAGGTGCCAGGCCCAGATTTGAACACAGGACCTATTTGTCCAAAGTCATGCACTCTACCAATGAAGCCACCCAACAGACACAAGTTCTATTGGAAGTAGGGTACATTTGGTTCGATTTTGCCAAATGCAGGTGAATAATTGTTAAACATCTGCATTACTTAGGTTTGTTCCGTTCCTAATGGTACAAACATCAATAAAGCTTTGAATTGTGGACAAATTCTTCATTCTCATTTAGGTCTGGATGTCTAAATAAATGTCATCAAATGGACAATGGTGTTCTGTGGCTCAAAGGCAGAATAAACAATGGGCCTTGATATGAAAAAACACTCATGTAAGGTATATCAATCGACATGCCCAAACAAAATTGGGATGCTGAGGTTAAACAAAATTACAGGTGACTAAGAAAGGCATTGATTCTGGCATGATGGAAATGTATGCCATATGTTTAACGCTTCCATCACACATTATACAACATGAAGAAAGGGCCATTTAGTTGCAGAGCTGAGCGGGTGTGGGTCATAATAATTGTAATTATACAGATTGCTGGATTTTCATCGGACAGTGTCACTTGAGGTCAGGAGAAGATCAGGTTCTTCCAGTTCAGTACCTTATCAAAGTGAAACTATTTGCTTTGGGACGGTAAACTATTTGCTTGGGACGGTATCTATCTTCAGTATCTTCTTGATGAGACATCCTAGAGACAGAGGTGGAAAAAGTACAAAAATATATTACTTAAGTAAAAGTACAAAGTGCCCATTGAGACAATTACTTAACATGTAAGGTCCCTGTTGATTTTAGCCCGTTTTGTGATGTTTTGCATTTTCCTTTATAAAACACATTCATAAAGTGTCCAGCCACTAATGTTTGGTACCCTTTTTTTCAGGACAACCTCAGCTACAATAATAAACCATAATTAATTCACTTTTACATACTATAAAAGGTAATTTGAACCAAAAACTACATGCAAAAACAAAAATCGAACCTTGTTTTTCAGGTTTATGGACTTGTAAAAATCACAAATATGATTATCTAAGAATTTTGGCTGTTGAGAAAGTCAGGATATGTGTGGGTCTATTAGAATGTAAAATGATGAGATTCAAGAGAAATAAAGCCATAATTACTTATTTTGAGCTGTTATTAGGTATATCCAGGTGTTTTTTTGCGTTTTTTTTTTTTTTTTTTTTTTAACAGATCTTATATTAGTCCTTATATTCCACACTAGGAAGTATTTCATAGCTATATTTGGTATATTTTTGTTCAGCACAACCTAACCCATATGTCTCAACAATAATTTGTTTCAATTTGACCTAATATCAATGCATTTGACCCAGAAAGAGACAAAATAGACAAAAACAGATTTGAAAAATAAGGTTTATGGACTTGTAAAGATCACAAACATGCTTATCTGATCATATTGTCTGTTGAAAAGGTCAAGATATATTGTCTATATGAATATAGAATGATGGAATTCAAGTAAAATAAAGTCATTACTTATTTTGAGCTGGTATTAGGTTATGTTAGGCGTTTTTTTTTTTACAGATCTTTATATTTATGCCCTGAAACAATCTCTTGCCATGGCCAGACCAGGGTATAGCACTGAGCAGACATGCTTCTTCCTCCAGTACTCCTGGACATTTGACAGTTCAACAAAGACTATATATATATATATATTAGGGGTGTTGAATGATTAAAAATTTTAATCAAATTAATCACACCTTCCAAATTAATTTAATCATGATTAATCACCATTCGGACTATGTCCAAAATATGCCATGTTTTCCTGTGTATTGTTGCGGAAATGGAAAGACAGCAGGGCTATTCAACTAAATTGTTCAGGAGTCCGCATTGCCAAAAACCCAAGGGGCCCGGGGGCCAGACTGCCACAGAGACTACTCTCCACCATGACATGTGTACACACACAGCCACATTTTTAAAGTATTTCACTTTTAAAATGCTCCATTTATAACAAAAGTGCAATGTGCATCTGGTCTTTCTAACATGCATCATATTTGAACCAAATCAAAATACACGTTTATAGTGCAGCTTATGAAAAAGTTCTTCATATCTGCACAACAGCAGCAAATCACAACATCTAAGGCACACTTATTGTGCTCTCTTTTTAATTCTCAAAAGGCTTGCAACAGGGGACAGGGCTAGCCTACAGCCTGCAACTAATGACAGTGATGGCACATCTTTGACTGGCCAGTGGCCATACAATAGGGCCCACCATGTTCATTTCATCAAGACAGACGTACACATATTCACTAATGCAAAGCCAAAACACAAGCAGCAAATCATAGTGGAGGTAAACAGGGAAAGAAATTGGCTCTACCTCCTGCAGCCAGCATGCACTCGACTCTTCATCATCTCAGCATCTCTGGGTGTTTTTTTTTTCTTCTTGACAATAATCCATGCAACAGTGGCGTCTTTTACCATCGGATTATTTTGCGACAGCATTGACTTGGTTACAGAGCAATACGTCTGCTTGCGCTCCCTATGGAGTTTCAATTTAGCCATTATTTCTCGGTCCACTCGTTATTAAACTGGCGATTTTCTGAATCAACTTTTCTTCTCAGTTTCGATGGCGACGCGGTTAAACAAACACACCATTCATTCATTCATGCATTCATTCATTCATTCACACCACAATAGTTGGGAGTGATCCGAAAGAGCTGCGTGTTTGGTTTGTTTACATTACATCTGCATCTGGCTTCACGTGCAGGAAGCAGGAAGTGGAAGGGGGCATAGAGACTAGTGACAGACTAGCGACATTGAGGGGTCACAGAACAGAGCGTGCGCTGCTATTCAGTTAGCTGTACTCATGCTCAGTGGAAATGAAGAGCAGCCGCCATTAGACCATTCCATGGAAGTGAACGGAGATGTGCTGAACATGTCAGGCCACCAGTTTAGTAGCCCTGAGGCCTACTCGCTCGAGCCCATAGACTCCAATGCGTTCCGCAACTTTGTCCCTATTTGTTGTCCCCCTTTAATAGAGTCGCCAGCGAACGGAATCACATCCGAGAAAGAGCACGCGCGCATGCGCGCGCGTGTGCACGCGCGTGCATGTGCGTTAATTGCGTTAGAAAATTTAACGCTGAAATCGGGGAAATTTAATTAACGCCGTTAACGCGTTAAAAATCAACAGGCCTGATATATATATATATATATATATATATATATATATATATATATATATATATATATATATATATATATATATATATATATATATATATATATATATATATATATATTTATATATTAGTCCAATGAACTTCCTCATTTCCGCCACGCTGACCTCATATCACCTGTATTTCGTCCCCTGGGCTTTGCTGATGGCGGCACACTTGTTTGTGTTCTCACATCACATTGTGTTCTCAGATCAAACAGTTCGACCGGCTGGTAGGGCGTGGAGGTGTTGGTCCAATTGGCCTTTTTGGAGGAACTTGAACTGCTTCACACCAATCAATAAGTAAATTCATGTGATTAGCTCCACACGTGACATGCATATCTAACAGTTGAATTCAACATTACAATAATAAATACACTAACCTCTGCATGCCCCTGCTGCCATATGGCCTCTTTCTCTTGTGTCACCGCCACAGGTGAAGTGTCACCATCACTGCAGAAATGTAAAAACATTAGTACATGATTTACAAAATAGGTTCCGTCACCGTCACTGGAAAAAATGTAAAAACAGTATTACATGATTCACAAAAGGGGTTCTGTCACCATCATATTACATGAAGCACCAATAAAAAAACAATGCAAAAACATCTGGTGCTCCGTGGCCAGTCTGTGCACGTGATAGATTATTATTATTACTGGTAATAGTGTATAAAAGTGAATTGGTACTCACTTCTTAGGCTCAGAAACTATAACAACTAGTATCTGGCCTCAGTATGAAACTGCCCACCCAGCTGCTCCTCCTCCTGCCGCCTATATACACATTACAACAATATGGAAACATATTGTAACAGTTTTGCTTCCAGGAGTCTGCAGGACCATAATGTGTACAATGTTTGCTGTGTCTGCTCACTCACACACACACACACACACACACACACACACACACACACACACACACACACACACACACACACACACACACACACACACACACACACACACACACACACACACACACGCACACACAGATATTCTAACAGTTTTGCTTCCAGGAGTCAGGACCATAATGTGTACAATGTTTCAATATGTGTCTGCTCACTCTCACACACAGACACAGACACAGACACACACACACACACACACACACACACACACACACACACACACACACACACACACACACACACACACACACACACACACACACACACACACACACACGGAGAGAGATATTCTAACAGTTTTGCTTCCAGGAGTCAGGACCATAATGTGTACAATGTTTCAATATCTGCTCACTCACACACAGACACAGACACACAGACACACACACACACACACACACACACACACACACACACACACACACACACACACACACACACACACACACACACACACACACACACGGAGAGAGAAAGAGACGGAGAAGAGAGAAGGGAAATCACTTACTCATAATGTATCCATATTCACACATCAGGTCCAAGGCTACTTTGCCACGTAATATAATGGCAACGTCTTCTGTCGAGATGTCTGATTGCTCCTAAATGTATGTTTTGATATGGACGCTACTAGTCCATCCATTGTGATAACAACACGGCGATAAAAAACAAACAAAGGACTAACACTAACACACTGACCTAACACACTCCCTCCCTCTCCCTCCCTCACACACTATCGATCGATCTGTCTTTGTTTTGCGCATAACGCACGGGCAGATGCGCGCACACACACCCTCACATGTGTGTATTATATAAAAATAAAAATAAATGTTGCATCGTGTGTGTTCGTGTGTGTTGTGGCTCTCTCAAGTGCAGAGCTGAGGGAAACAGGAAGTGAACGCACGTACCGTTAGGTACGTTATGTGCGTTCACTTCATGGGGCCAGTCCAAGCTCTTCTACATAGAGTTTCTATTGACAATGGGGACAACCGGAATTCACGGAATGCATTGGAGTCTATGGCCTGTGTCCCTGCCCCTCAATGTCGCAACTCTGGCCATGTTAGAGTGTACAGTATATAGACGGTGGATTGACGGTGGAGATTCTGAAGGAGGATTCGGCTACGTCACATCTTCGACGTGGTAACTGCCTCCCACTAGCCAAATGCTGGCTAGCTAACTAGCTTTTTGACTCATCCTTGGTGTAAAAACCTTGTTTTGAAAAGCAATTGAACCGACGACACATCGTTGAAGAGAATAAACAAACACATGGATAAACAAACACATACGCACAGATTTTACGTATTTGGACCAGCCGCTTCGACCTCTATCCATCGATTGAATAGACACTTATCAACAGAAATGTTACGATCCAATCGTGCCGGTATAGCAGATATTCAGATACCCGCCGGGCAAGTAGATATTTTGTATTCATTGCATCGGTGGATCACGGATACTACTAGTAGGGCGGGGCGAAGCATAGTTTTACTGAAGTTTTGTTTAGGGTTAGTTACCGCATAAAGCACCGTCTAACCCTAACCCTAGCCTAATCCTAAACCCTAAACATAACCCCAGTAAAACTAGGCTATGCCTACACCTAACCCCAACCCTAAACTTAACCTCAGTAAACTTATGCCTAAACCTAACCTAACCCTAACCATAACTTCAGTAAAACTTCCTTCGCCCCGCCCTACTAGTAGTATCCGTGATCCACCGATGCAATGAATACAAAATATCTACTTGCCCGGCGGGTCGAAGCGGGTGTTTGGACACGTGTACATATTTATGTCAACTTCAAAGGGTTATATTTATGTGAAAAAGTGGTCGATTCTCTTCAAACCAACGTTGGTTGAAATCTACAACAACTCCGGATTAAAATGAGACCACCCAGAAGTCCGACAGTGACGTCATCGTCACGCAACGTCGTGTCAAAGTGACGTAGGTCGGCGGACGCTCCTGAGCGTCCGTCGTCCTAGTACAAAAGTACCTCAAATTAAATGTACTTAAGTATCAAAAGTACAGGGTGTTAAAATGTACTTAAGTACAAACGTACAAAAGTACAAGTAAAAAGTACAATTTGCTTTTTCCTACAAAAAATGAATCCATCCTGTCAAAAGTGGCTTAAATTATTTCAAATGTTGCAATATAGAAATGGTACACCAATGGCATTAAATTAGAACCCCTAGCCTACAGAACATGCATTAAAAACCCACACTTCTGGGTGTGGGTTTTTAATGCATGTTCTGTATCATTATCATACAAAATGCTCTTATCATTATCATACAAAGTGATGTTTAGAGCAATTTCTGTCCCCACTCCTTAATTTGTCTTTAATGTTCGCCTTCACAAGTTTACATGTTACACTTAATACTCCAAACTGTCCATTAAATATTTGGGTTATACTAACTGGCCATTCATCAATGGCATTTAATGTCTGTGTTAGGACAATGTTTGTGTTTACATACAGTCCAGTTGTGGTATCTGAGGAACCCACATCATGTCACATTATGATAGAATATTCACAATATGTATGATGCTGTTGTATTTGCGCACAAGTATTGACTTTCTGTGTGAGAACATTGAGATCTGTTAAGAGCTAAGCGTGTTTCTGCAGTGGCCTGCCATAGGCTAAACAATTCAGTGAGTTAGCAGGAATGCCACTGGGTTATCTAGATCATCAAAGATTTCTAGGTTTGGGGTAATAAACCTCCTTTGTTAATTTGTGCTCGGAGACACAGGGGTAATTAAGTGTGCACATACAACATGCACTGCAGTGTGCACGTAGGTAGACACAATGGTTAAGTCAATGATAAAAGGCCTCTGCAAAGGTGCAGAGGGGGGCTGTTCTTCAGGAGCTGTCTATGGGGGCTGTTCTACAGGTGCTGGCTCTCAGGCAACTGGGGTCAGTCACTCTTTGGCAGTTGGAGAGAGTAGGGCAGAGAGATAGGATGCCTGCTCTGAACATGATTTGGTGTAACTAAGCTGAATGTCCTTAAATAAAATGACTGCAAAAGAGGACATGCCTGGACTCTACTTCACTATCCACACACGGTCAAAAGTACTCCTATAGACTACAATGAAGATACGACGAAATAATGGTGACCACGAAGGGACCCCACTATTCGACGACACGACACAGTCGGATGCATATTAGTAGAGGTCCCTGAATTGGGAAAGCCATTGTTGAATAAAACAGACATTGTACTCTTAGGACAAGCTGTGTGTCTGTCACCCTCAAGATGTAGCCTATGTTAATTGATAGGACTTCTCTTTATAAATAATCAGTAGCAAGGACTTGAAATGCACAGGCTGCAGTAGGCTATGCACTGGACAAATGTTGATGACATTATTTTAAAACACTTCAGATGAAGAAAACTGAAACAGTTTAACTTACAACCGACCAGTTCGACCTGCGTTTTCACCAGAGACATATATACAGAGTCACGACAACTCGATTCACTTAATGGGGCCAGTCCAATAGAGGCTCTTCTATAGCCTATAAACTTTTATGAGAATAGGGACAAAATAGGGACAGCCGGGAGTTACGGATTGCATTGGAGTCTATGGGTTGGCGAAGTTTTTTTTTTTTTTTTACCCCTGAATATCGCAACTCTTCTACTAGATAGCTCTGTTTTTTGTCGCTGCGCAGATGTAAGCCTGGACAATGAGGCTAGTTTCCGTAAGACTTAATATTATATTGCCATCACCTGGGTGGGTCCGGTCAGTTGTGTAACTTTCCCGAAACGGTCTGTGTTTGTGTTCTACAACACAGAAAGCTGTGATGATGAGCTGGTCCAAGTCAAAGCATTCTATCTGGTCCAACAGTGCCGAGTGGCTCCGCGCAGAAGACACACGTGTGTGGAGTGAGTGAGTGAGTGAGAGAGCGAGCGAGAGAGCGAGAGACAGAGAGAGAGAGAGAGAGAGAGACAGGGAGAGAGACAGAAAGACAGAGAGAGAGAGACGGCGGCTCTGCTTCTTCATAAACGGTATAAGGTCGGCATATAGCCTATCGCATATTTTGCGCGGAAAAATGTAACAAGTAACGAAAAGTCTCTAATTTTAATGTAGCGGATAAAAAGTACGATTTTTTGCTCAAAAATGAAACGAAGTAAAAGTAAAAATACATGGAAAGAAAAATATAAATAAAAGTACAAATTCTCAAAAACTGTACTTAAGTACAGTAGCGAAGTACTTGTACTTCGTTACTTTACACCACTGCCTAGAGACAGTCTTAGACCTTGCACAGGTGTGATGTCATACATAACAATGGGACAATGGAAACAGAATGATAAGCGTCACAACCACCATGTGTCTGTAGCGTATGCACGCGATGAGTGATTAGATAACAATCAAAACCGTCAGCATGACAGGATGTAAAGAATGCACTGTCAAGGTTCATACACAGGCAAATAACTGAGGTGATCAGAGGTGAACAGGTGAACTATGGTCAGAGGTCCAAAGTTCAGGTGTAGGTAATGTTCCTGTATTTTGATCAAATATTTACAGGCTCAGGGATTTTAATTATTTTTCATATAATTCAAGATGGCGGGTTATCTAAAGGACAAAGGTCAAAAGTCTGCATATGAAAGTTATTCTACATGAGGAGACACGTGTGGATGTATTTTTTATTGCTGACGGTCAAGTGGTTCATGAACTGTGAACATTCAATGGTCAATTCAATTGGTCAATTGCCATGGGCTACGCATCAACAGTGTTTGACATAGCCTCCTACCATACTGCAATGTATTGCAAAAACGGCTGCATGTTTCAGCCAAGACTGCTTAAATTTGAGGTGCAAAAGAATTATATTAATATAGCTGCAAGTCAGAACAATATGCATAAATAAGCCATACAAACATGAAAGACTGAGCTTGAGAAACACATGTGATTGTATGAGTAGGGCAGGGTTCTTGAAGTTTCACACATTGTATTGTCAGTGCCTGGACTTGAACCCTCAGCCTTTTCATCCTAAGTCTGGCACTCTACTGACTGAGCTATCCAGACTGAATAATTCATTGTTGATTACAATGAAACAACTCAAAAGGCGCCACTAGGCAGTATGACAAGCACAATTAAAGGGGAAATTCGCCAATATAAACGGGGCCGCTCCCCAACTTTAGTATCCTATCTGTTCATGTAAAAATATAAACATTTTAATTTGGTCAATGAATGCCCAAAAAAGACGCATTTAGGCGCATTTATATTCAGAGCGCTCTTGGCTCCCCTGGCCTACATTACCCACAGTGCATTGCGCGGCATTTCCTCCCACTCCGCTGCCTCCAGGAAGTAGGCAGGCTAGTGGAGGTTGGATGTTTTGTTTTGTTTTTCCTCGTTGTTGCTGCGCGATGAAAGTATAACGTCCATTATTTAGCGCTAGTAGTAAAACTAACAGTAGTAGTAGTAGTACTATTGTAGTATTGGTAATAATAGTCATTTCGTGTCGGCGAACGGTGATGGATGGACGTCGGACTGCGACACACATTTGAAGTACCAGTTACACCGGACTAATGGCAGAGTGGACGTAGCCGCGACATCGGTATGTTATACTGTATAGTAAGCTATACTATATGAACTGGAAATCGGTGACATGCTACAGATAAAACAATACGATTTCCTTAAAATGCATGGCCATCTGTAAATGTAAATGTATGTTTGAGTGGTGGAACTGGGCTTTTTAGAAGTCCAAAACATCTATTGTTTTGTGAAGTAGGCTACCACAAATGTTTCACACCTCCATGAATAGACAATGTTCCGAGTACCAGCAATCATGCAGATGCATTTGTAATGCTAAATGCCCAGTGCTGCCATTATGACCCTAGCTGTATTCAAAAATGCAACATTTCTGTACTTTCTGGTACTTGAGTGAGAATTGAGGATGCTAAAATACCCCTTTGTTGTAATTAATACCACCACATCATAGAATACCACGATTACTGCATATTCGAACTACAAAAAGTTATTGAAAAATAGCAGATACGGTATACAAGCTCAGTGTCACTTGGTGCTGTGCTACCAAGTGACACTATACTACCATACTATGATTGTGACAGAGGCCAATAAATGCATAATTTTATTTGCAGGAGCTGAGGTCCTGGTGGGTGTCATCACCTCAAGTGGTTTTCAAGGAAGTATACAATATATTATATAGTTTGTATGTTACTGTAATGGCTATAAAGACATCTACACACAATCTTGATCAATATTTTAAAATTAGATCACATTGATGTATCAGACATGTACATGAACTGTAGTGTTGCATTTAACAACAATGTACATTTTAAATGTGTGTGTGTTTTACCTCATGTTACAGTTCAATAAACAACTCAAGACTTATTTCCATTGTGGTTTTCTTGTATAAAGACAATGGTGTGAATGATCTGTAGTTCTACGGTAGCCTTTGATGACAATTTCAACCTTGTATTGGTCAGAGTGTATAAATACAATAGCCCACATGAATAAACAAACTTGACATCAAATCAACTATATTTTAATATTATTTTATTAGTGATTTAACAATTCTACTGAACACTATGGAATCTATCAAACTTCATGTACAAGTGCATTAGTCAGACTCGGAGGTCACTGCAGGCAGGAGTTTTGCAGAGTCGATGACCCGACGATGGATCTGGATCTGGGCACACAGCTGTGAGAGAAGACATGAGTCAAAAATGGTGAAAACACTCAAAGATGATTGAGTGTGTAGGCTACAGTATGATTCATGTGATGTATGCTTGTACAGTATATTGGACTCAATACAAAATGTGCAGACCAAATTATGCTACAACTGAATGGCACATATTAATTTCACATTAGAAATATTGCATGAATCAGAGAGCCTGTCTGTCATGCACAATGCAAAAAACACTGGGGTGTGTGTGTGTGTGTGTGTTTTGCTGAAAAAGAAAACAACTGAGAGAATACAGCTTGTCAGAAATGCATGAGTAAATTTATATAACCACTACTGCAATATTAGTTCAGTAATATCAGTTTTATAGTATAGTGTGTTGCTTTCTTTTGAGGTGCAGTATTATAAAGGGTTAAAGTCAATTCACTGTCATCTGGGGACAGATGCTAGTGTGATTTAATAGATGCAATATTACAGAGTGAGACAAAGGACGGTATACAATATTTACAACATGGTCAGACTTGGTTGGCTAGTATACTGGGAGATGAGGGGAGCAAATATAATACAGCTAATACAGCTAGGAGCTTGCGATGTGCTTTATGTATAAAGTTTGAGTTGAGTATGGAAAGCTCACCATTCTGTCCACAAAAAGATCAGCTTCTGTACACCATCTTCATGGGCTGACCTGATGAATACAGTTGTACACAGGTATTTATATGCTGAAACATGAGCAAGCATCACATGAATATGGCAAATGTGTTCATGGTTTACAGCAATGGTTCCCATTTCCAAACTATTCCATGTCAAGGACCCCCAAATTTATTCCATAGACCCCACTAAGAGAAATGCCATCTCTTGGGACCCCCAATTTATATTGTAAGATGAGTTGGGCAACTCAGATTTAACTCACCCATAACGGTTCATTTGGCTACTGCAACTATCATTTAGCAAGGGACCTCCTGAACTCCCTCAAGTAGGTTTAAACCTTTTTCATACCAGGACCCACCATTTATTCAGCATTTGAGCCACGGACCACCATTTGGTGACATTTTAGCCCCACAGTCCTCAAAGATTTGTTTGCTTTTGTCCACAATACCAGCCAGGTTGGATTTGGGAACCAACACAGGCAAAAATGCAGATCAAAATGACCATTAATCTAATACATTCTCTAGTTGTGTAGACTTGGGCTAATTCACATGATGAATATTTTAACTCTTGAGAGTGTAAACATGAAACAAAATGGGACCACTGGTGGTCCCCGGAAAACCACTGCCCTAGCCTACAGGGCTACACGACCGTATTGTAAACAATACGTCGTACACGTGTACACACACACACACACACACACACACACACACACACACACACACACACACACACACACACACGTACACACACATACACACGTACACTTACTTCCAACTGATGTCACTCTTGCTCCATTCCTGTGCAGAAAGGTTTGCGTGTGGATCCAGTGATGTGATGGTTCCCTGTGTGTGTGTGTGTGTGTGTGTGTGTGTGTGTGTGTGTGTGTGTGTGTGTGTGTGTGTGTGTGTGTGTGTGTGTGTGTGTGTGTGTGTGTGTGTGTCTGTCAGCTTCACCCAAGACTTTTAGCTAGACGACGTTAGCTACACTGGCGTTAGCATTAGCCCTTAGCTACGTGGCTGGCTTCCTGGCTGGCATAAGCTCCGTGGCTGCTGCACTCCAGTGTCCTCCACCTTCCACAACAACTTGCTTGCATTTCTTCATTATATTTAAGTAGGAGCCTATCACATATTCTGCCAATAAGTTATAATAATCTCCTCAACAAACGCAGTTATACTGGCTTGTTGTCTTGTGTTGTTTGGTTAGGCAGTTTCACCCCCATGGCAAGCCTACCGGTCCAACACTCGCTGTAGTTTTAGGCAGAGGGACGTTCTATACCAGTGACGTCACTGGGGGAGAATCTGACAACTTGGGAAGCACGGCGCTGGAGCCACAGAATCCCAATGTTGTTAATCAGGAGGTCATTAGCATGTATGCTAATGACCAACACCACACAAGGAGTGTTGAAAAGTGGCGAAGTTGCCCTTTAAGAGATCGAAAGATGAACTGACATTGTGCATGTTTGATTCATATGCCGAGGTGCCAGTGCCCAGATTTGAACACAGGACCTCTCGGTCCAAAGTCATGGACTCTTCCAATGAGGCAGCCCAACAGACACAACTTCTATTGGAAACAGCAAACACATTCATATTGTTAATGATCAGTTGTGTTCATGCTTTGGGCAAGTTTGATTCTCAAAAAATGCTATAGCGCTCCCCTTTGACCAATTGGAATAGGATTTGTTTCAGTGCTATTTACTGTATTTACTGCTATTTACAGTATTTACAATACTGTAAAATCTCAGCATCTATTAGGAGCATAATAAGATTTTCACAAACCAGAAATTTTCATTCGCTCATAAAAGCTGCATTTCTTCACCAAAAATAAATGTTGCAACGATTGTCTGTACCTGCCCGACATTCGTGGATAAGTCATTTTCTTGCATTTTGATCAAAGATACTAGGAGATTTTCATATAATTCAATATAACGGGTGATCTAAAGGTCAAAAGTCTGCATATGAATGTTGTTCAACATGAGGAGACGCACATGTGGATGTATTTTTTATTGCTGACAATCAAACGGTTCATGAACTACAAACATTCAATGTTTGTATTTTCAATTGACTTGGCATAGTGCTCTACCATATTGCAATGTTTCGTGAAAACCGGTTGCACGGTTCAGCCGAGACTGCTTTTGGCTCTAATTTGGGGTGGAAAAGAATTAGATTATTATAGCTGCAAGCAGCAATAAGATGGGACCAAGCAAGCAGCAATAAGTAGTCAGAACAATACGCACAAATAAGCCATAGAAACATGGGAGCCTGAATTTGAGAAATACATCAGGTAATTATGGCTGACTGACTAACCCATTGCAATCTGGTGTGACTGAGTGAATGATTGGTGAGCTGTGAGTGAGAGGTGAACTGAGCTGTGAACTGTCATTAATGACAACATGGCCGAATAGTGACAGTTAAATAGTGACAAAAAACAACATTGCCGAATAGTGACAACCACCATTACCATTAAAAAAAAGTAATTAAGCCTTGCGTAGCCATGATGTCATGAGGCTAGGCCGAGCCATGAGGTCCATAGGGCAGGATCCTATCTCCTGTTTCTGTAGCATGAGACAGCTTGATGTACAAGTACACCCCCTGGACATGACGCTAGTATGACACAGGGTCTTACCCTGTGTCACAAGCAGGGAGGCATTGGGTCCCATTTTGGTCTTTGGTATGACCCGGCCGGGAATCGAACCCCAGGCGGACACTTTAACCACAAGGCCACTGAGTTGGTGACTGAGTGAATGATTAGTAGTTAATCATACAGTATGAGGCTGCGAGGAAAGCTGCCCAGTGGAACGTTCGAAACGATGAGGGTTTTAAAAACAAGCAGTAGGCTGTAACCAGCTCTGGCGTCGTTGTTCACGTGTGCAAAAGAATAATTTAACAACACAAAATGAACGCGCAGCTTCTTCTTGGCTGATTATTGTTTAATCCGTGGGGTTTCTAGTCGCGGTTGTTTTAATGGTCTCCGTGTTGGCATGGTAGCGCGCCGGTCCCAGACTACAGTACAGCTGGCTGAATGCAGGCTGCTGGGGGGACGGGCTAAAGACAGAGCTTCGACATTGAGGGGCCTGGTCACGCTGTCCCTATTCATTAGAAGTCAATGTTTAAGAGCCTCCGTTGGACTGTACACGAAGTGAGCAGAGTTGTCGTAACTGCTAGTTTAGTTTAAGCCTCCGAGTGCCCAATGACAGAGCTTTTTTCAAGAAAGGAAATGAACAGCCAATCAGATTGGCCGCCAGCCTTCGGCAGAACTTTTGGTTAACCCTTTCTTAGCTGCAATCAGAGCCTTCTAGTGGCTCTGGCTGCAATGTGAATGAGACGGAGACCGATCGTTTTCCATCAAATAATATTGGTGGGGACAAAACAATAATCGCTGGATATTGGTGGGGTTGTGACCCTCGCGTCCACCCCAAAACTACGCGCATGTGTCCATTTGATTTGATTTTAATTCTCTCAGACTTAAATGCCATTGAATGGGTGACCATGGCCTATAATTCAGTTCAAACCTGGGGGCCCTAAAGCCGTATGGTCCATGGCTTATTAGGTCATTTTAAAAGAGCTGGCTAACCCTGCAAGCAAGCCGGAACGGGGCCGGTTCGGGCTAGGTATGGGCAGTGAGGGCTATGGCAAGCCATCACCAAAACTGTACAGCCCAGTGCATGCTAGCCCAATGGTTGCCCACCATGTGGTCTCACTTTGGGCTTGCCTTGTTCAGCCCACACTTGCGGGCTGCCAACAGCAATCCCGTACTGGGCCACTGTGGGTCAACCCGCTCAGGCCCGTTGCAGATTTGCATCTTCAGGCCCCATGCTTTTTTACTGAGGACAGCCCTATACAATTCGCAGCTTCATTTCATCCATTATTCAGATCATCAGCTATCCCAGCTGTTTCCCAAACACTGGGTCAGGACCCATTTGTGGGTCACAGAGAGATTTTTATGGGTCCCTTGATTATAATTATAGCAATTTTTATGGGTCCCTTGAATAATTATATCAAAACATTTTCAAAAAGAACTCCCAAAAACGCAAGTAAATCTACAAATTAAAAACAAAATTCAATTATTTTTTCCAGTAATTTCATGAAATCAAAGAAAAATCAACGAAACTTCATGAATTAGAAAACTTAAGAAGTAGTGAAAATAGACGATCTACAAGCTCACAACGCGACGCAAAGCGGCGCGTTGAGCTTGTAGATCGTCTGTGCCATTCCCACATCATGAACATTAGTGAGGACCAATTATATGACTATTGAAAATTGGTGAAGTCGTCCTTTAATGCATGTCAAACTGGGTAGTCCTTGATAATAAATCTGTCATGAACGTGTCTTATATGGGTCCCTGCCTATCAAATGATGGTCCATGGGGACATCATATACAGTATATATAATATATATATATATATATATATATATATATATATATATATATATATATATATATATATATATATATATATATATATATATATATATATATATATATATATATATATATATACAGGTCCTTTCCAAAAAATTAGAATATCAACGAAAAGTTGGTTTATTTCCACAATTCCATTCAAAATCCCGAACTTTCATTAATTATAGATCCAGTGCTCATATTGTAAATGATTTCAAGTATTTATTTGTTTATTTTTACACAATTTTGGCTTCCAGCTCATAAAACCCACCAAATCAGGATTTCAAAAAATTAGAATATTTTATGAACCAACGAAAAAAAATGTGTTTTAAACAAGAAATGTTGACTATCTGAAAGTATATGAATGTATGCAGTTAATACTTGGTCTGGGCTACTTTAGAACAAATTATTTCATTAATGGGGCGGGGCATGGAGGTGATCAACCTGTGGCACTGTTGAGGTGTTATGAAAGCCCAGTTTTGCTTCAATAACAGCCATAAATGAATTTGTATTTTTCAGTCTTATGTCTCACACCTTCCTCTTGACAATACAACCCAGATTCTCTGTTGGGTTAAGGTCAGGACAGTTGGCAGGTCAGTTAAGCGCAGTAATGCCATGGTCAGTACAGCAGCTACTAGTAGTTTTAGCTCTGTGGGCAGGTGCCAAATCGAGCTGGAAAGGAAAATTAGCATCCCCATCAAGCTTGTCAACATACCGAAGCACAAAGTACTCTAAAAGATGGCTGTGTTGAAGTTTTCAGCCGATAACATGGCCTAAATCATGTGTTTTGCCATGTCCAGTCTCCAAGCCATGTTATTGGCTGGTGTTAATCCACTGACAGTGAAAACTCACCAGTGGTTGCAACACAGCCATCTTTTAGAGTACCCTATGCTTCGGTATGCTGACAAGCTTCATGGAGATGCTAATTTTCCTTTCCAGTTCGATTTGGCACCTGCCTACAGAGCTAAAACTACTAGTAGCTGCTGTACCGACCATGGTATTACTGCACTTAACTGACCTGCAAACTGTCCTGACTTTAACCCAACAGAGAATCTGGGTTGTATTGTCAAGAGGAAGGTGTGAGACATAAGACTGAAAAATACAAATTCATTTATGGCTGTTATTGAAGCAAAACTGGGCTTCCATAACACCTCAACAGTGCCACAGGTTGATCACCTCCATGCCCCGCCCCATTAATGAAATAATTTGTTCTAAAGTAGCCTAGACCAAGTATTAACTGCATAAATTAATATACTTTTCAGATAGTCAACATTTCATGTTTAAAACACATTTTTTTTTAGTTGTCTCATAAAATATTCAAATTTTTTGAAATCCTGATTTGGTGGGTTTTATGAGCTGGAAGCCAAAATTGTGTAAAAATAAACAAATAAATACTTGAAATCATTTACAATATGAGCACTGGATCTATAATTAATGAAAGTTCGGGATTTTGAATGGAATTGTGGAAATAAACCAACTTTTCGTTGATATTCTAATTTTTTGGAAAGGACCTGTATATATATATATATACATACACACACACACACACACACACACACACACACACACACACACACACACACACACACACACACACACACACACACACACACACACACACACATACGGATAGATTGCAAAGCTTCAAAGCCCGCCTTTGAAGCAAAACGCCAAGCGATTGGCTGTATGCAAATCAGCTATCGGCTGTACTGACCAATCACCGTCCTCCTTCTACTCAGCAGCAGCAGCTTCGCAGAGACAGGCACGAGGCACCATTATACGCGGAGAATTTAAATTGTGTTTTATGTCGGCAGTTAGCTCGGTGGACGACTGGATTCACGGTCCGTGTTTAGCTGATAGTATGGGAACTAAGCGAGCTGCGTCGCCGCTTGTTTTATTTAAATAAACTTGGATACATAACCAGCAGTTTTGGTCGGTAGACCTACGTGCTGGTGGAGCACGAATGGACGGACGAACTCAAAACACCTGGAATATGGCGACAGCAGTTGTTAAACAACAGAGGAACTCATACAAAAATTGGTCACGGAATGGGAATTCACGTCTGAGAAGAAGAGGCAATTGGTAAGTATATTTAAGTATATATTTTATGTTACTAGGTTATTGTACTAACTTACACATACAGTAAGCAGGGAGAAGGGATGGCCAAATGGCGGATTCGCGCCAAACTTTCTATTCTTTTTAGGGTATTTTTGCTACTGTGGGTTGTTTCTGGCTGTTGCCTGCGTTAGCATTCATTTATAATATTTAGAGCGTCATTTCGCCATTCTTTATTTCGACGTTCCACACACAGTAGCCCTGATACATGACGGTCGGCATCATGTATCAGGGCTACACACAGCTAAGCCTGCCGCCTCATCCCATGTTTCTCCTCTCCTCTCCATTCTAAACCCCTTCCTCCCCTCCCCTCCCGTCTCCCGGTTTGTGGTACTACTTTGCTCTGATATGTTGTGTGGATGAAGCATATTATGCTCGAACATTCGATGGGTTGATGCTAGACCAGCTAGATTCGTAATAGAAGGTTCGACTGCTATTCGTGCCGATAGAGTTGGCGTTAAGGAGTGCAGTAGTCCCCCGCAATGCGAGGGACTTATTGGGGTTAGTGTCAGAGTTGCGACATTGAGGGGGCAGAAACTGCGCGCTCGAGCGCTGTTCAATCATGCAGCCTGAATAGCGCCAAACTGGAGTTGGAAATACATTGTTTTAACGAGGGCGGCACAAATAAGAGCTGTTTTAGGTCATGTTTGCAACTGTTTGAAAGGAGGTTTTTGTACAGTAACAACTAAAGTCTCTAATGTTTATGTTGCAGGCCGCCTCTTACTACTACAAAAAAACGACCCAAAATACAGATGAAAGATCATTTGTCCCCATTCTCAATAGAAGTCTATGTAGAATAGCCTCCATTGGACTGACCCCATGAAGTGAATGGAGTTGCCACTCCGTCTATAGTAAGGCTCTGTGTTAACAAGACACGTCCGTGGCTGTTAGAATGATCGTGGGGCACAGTGCTGTTTTTAATGTTAATTATGCCAAGGACCCCCATTTTGACATACATTAGTCTATGGACCCCCAAGTAATATTAATGGGGGTATATTAATCGGTGCCTGATTACTATGTACAATGTTCATTCGAGACTGTAGTTGTAGTAGCTCAGGGGGGTTCAACAGGTGGTTCGGGGACCTCCAGTGGTCCTTGAGAGGATTCCAGGTGGTCCCCAGGCTAACCCTAAATGATGGAAAGTTGGTTAACCATATGTAAGTGTGTAAAAATGAAACAAATAGACCATTGCATGTCCATTTGGTTTCATGTTTACACTCTTAGAGTTAAAATATGATCTGTTTGACTATTTTGTTTCCCAAATCCAGGCTGGAATTATGGACAAAAGCAAAAAAATAATTCTTTAGTTTTGGGTCTGTGTGGCTAAAATGTCCTCAAATGGTGGTCTGTGGCTCAAATTCTGAATAAATAGTGGGCCCTAGGATCAAAGAGGTCCTTATTCTAGTGGTGTTTTCATTAAAGAGTAGGTATCACGGATATTTCCTTTAAAAACTAATGACGCATATCTATCAATGACCCCCTAAAGATGTCCAGAAAAAAAGTCGTTTCAGAAAAAATACAATATATAGGCAGAGTTGAAGAAAGAAGTTGAGCGCCCCCCCTGCTTCTCTGAAAAGCTGTTGCATTCGGGAAAAGAGCCGAACGTGCCATTGCGTGACGTCTGCAGTGGTACACTCGGCCAACTCCGGCGAGCAGGTCCTTCCTGCAGCTCAGCTTCCGGCTAAAGTTATCCACTGTAGCATAGCATAGCATAGTAGTATGATAGCCTGCTATGCTATGCTATGCTATCCAGCTCAGGCAGTGCAGGGCTGGTTGCATTAGCCCAAGGAAGCTAGCTAACTAGCTTTGACTTCCAACCGGGCTGAATCATTGCATCTATTCTTTTCCTTTTTGAAACTGTTTTTGGTCTTCTCCCGGCAACGCGGACAATTCTAGCCCCCCGGGCCAACATAGAGAGTATTATTTTTAATTATCGATGTGAATTACCGGGGATATTTAGTGAAAATGTGTGTTGGCATATGGGGGGATAGCTAAAATGCTACATCATGTCCGGGTACATGTATAACGGCAGTCCAGCAGCAGTGGATGCAATGACCAAACCCATGTGTTTGGCGTTAAAGTTATTTTCTGTTATTATTACTAGTATTATTACTGGACGATCCCACGGCAGCGGTGTGATTATTATTTCTTGTATCTAAGAAGTTGAACTAGAGATGGGAGCGGAGGGACGGAGCAGAGAGTGGGGTTCCGACGGAGCTAATGCTCTTCTAATATTCAGATTCCGAATGACGCTCAATAATAATGGTTGATTGTTCTCATTGTTGAATACAGAGGCTATACCTCAATGAAGTGAAACGGACTGCCATTCTGTTTCACTCGTCTCACTTCATTATTTACTTGAATCACAAAGAAAAAATAAGGTAGTATTTTTACGGTGCTGATTCAGGGCTGAGCCAGGCTATACAGAGGCTTTATTTATACTGCAATACGACCGTCATTATGCCATATGGTTTACATCTGGTCGAAATAATTCTGGTTATAACAATATTACTGCTTATAACTCCCCGCCTTGCTCACATTAAAGAGCTATTTTTTATATTATAGCCTATATTACGTTATATAGATAACTAGCTGGGGAGAGAACAGGAAGAAGTTACTACATACATCAGAGTCTACGGGCTCGCGCAAGTACATGAACCACGTAACCAGACTATTTTCTGCCCCCTCAATATCGCAACTCTGTCTATTTCCCCCCATACCGACACCGAGTAAACCTCACTAGCCTGCCCAAGGGACGTAATCTCTTCATGGGCAGGCTAGCAAGCGTGGCCCGCTGGAACCAGCCCGGAGGTTGGATACAGTGACTCAAGAAAGACACGCCCCCCAAGCCTGTGTAGAAATGCGAGCCGTGCACAGCCGTGTTTCCCCGTAGATAATGCAAAAACGGCTGGCGGATTATTTACAAAAAATCTCGAGTGCATAGTATAGCGGTCCCTGGCCATGCTAACCAAAAAAGATTTTTATTTACTTCATTAACATGACGCTAAAATAATGGAATTCCGAGGAGTTTTTAACATGTGTTCCTATGTGTTCCTAGAGGTGTGACGTCAGCGTGTTCTACTGGTGACGCGCTGTTTTGGCTCGGGCATTTCCGAGCTGGTGGGAGGGGTTTTTCAGAAGAGTGTCCTCCTACCCGATACAGCATAGAAACGGCTTTATATAGCCATATGTTTGCATTTTCGAATGTTATCACAACTTTGTCATAGTTAAAATGAGAAAAAGTTGATATTAGCATGATACCCTGTCTTTAAGGCCCTGTACAATCACTTCACATAAATGATGTGAAGAAAAAAATAATTTCATTGTATGAAAGTAAAACGCATGGAATTTTGCTATTGTTTCTGGCCTTGTGTATATATATTTCTGAGCTTGTATATCTATATATTTTAAACATATAACCAAGCATAAAAATAACCTTCTGATAATGACAAATGAGGGCCAATACTGATGCTTTTCTGTTACTGATACAGTATTGCCGATATGACAAAAAAATGGCCAATCCAATACTTTTTTCCGGTACCGATACGGTGTCGGGACATCCCTATGCATAATTATAACCAATAATCATCCCAATAAAGTGTTTGTTCAGTAACATAACTTTGTGTTGCCAATTTCATCCAATCAGGGACTCAATTAATCAACTTAACTTGTATGTTAGGTTTCAGTTGTGTCTGTTCATTTCATTGTCATCACTTTCTTGTTTATCCTACTTGCATAATCCAAAAGTAGCTGAAGAGACTGCGAGACACTATAGAATATAAAACTATTACTACTTAAAATAATTTGTTTGTTTCATTGCAGTGCTGAACCACCCCATGGAAGACTCCAAGCACTCTCTGTTTGTCCCTCTTTTCCACATGACGTCCAGATGCTGCTCGATGCCAGGGACCCACGTCTCAGAGCCGAGAACACGACACAAAATTACCAGAGTGCTTTATGAAAAACTGATGTCACACAACATGTAAGAATCAACTGTTAACCATTACTATAACTTTAGAACTTATTACATTCATAGATTCTTGGCTGATCTTTTTAGAAACGTTTTAGAAAGAGTTTGGGTTATTTCCTTTTTTACTAGGTATCGCACCAATCAGGAGTACGTTCAGGTCAGTCATCGTCAAATACCCCCACCTTAGTGATGGAGCGTAGAATGGCTATGTTTTTTTCTTTTCAATCTTCAGTGATATATCTTTGCACTGGGTGTTGATGCTTAAGCCTTGTTTCCTGTCCTACGACTATTAATACTAAAATGTGTTTAATGTTATCTAGCAAAACTGGCACGAATCGTTGAAAAGGAAGTTCAAAGCTGAACGTTCCCCACTGCTCAGCGTCAACGAGGTCTAGAAGATGAAAGAGTATGGTCACAAGAATCAGCACCAGCCTCCCTCTACACCTAGTCTGCATAGACGGCCTGCTAATCAAGGATGCGTAAGTCAGTTGCTGTATGTATGTAGGATGGGTATTTAAATTAAAAAATCCTGTTGTATCTTGTATGGTTAAGACGTCAATACAGCATGGAATTGTGAATAAAATGTTATCCAGCGATAACAAAATGAAAATCGATTCACATACACTGTACAACTTATGCACATCTGTCTATGATTTTGCCACAGGAAATGCCAGTTGTAGGAGAGGATGCCACTTCTATGAAGGCCTACATTGCTGTTCTGAAAACTCATCCACATCTCCCAACTGTGAAAGATCTCATGGTGCGATCCTACTCCTGGAGACGGCGTGAAATCATGGATGGGATGCCTGTGGAGGATATACTGCAAAGATATCCCTTTCTAAGAGCACCTAGTGGAGTAAGTATACTGCACAGGTGTATGTTGTTAATGACCTTATAGGAGTTCATTAACCTTATTTGGTTAAAAAAAATCATGTTGTGATGCACGTCACAGTGTATCACAGCAACACAATGTGAGCTTGTAGATCTGCTCTTTTCTGCATTTTTCCCCTCTCCCCATCACAAAACGTTTAGATTAGTGCCTATGTAATATCTCAAACTGATATGATTTAAATTGAGGTCAGTGGTATAGCAACAAAACAATACCTCATGTAACTCATGCATGGGAACCTCCTAGGTGTCCTAGACCCGCTCATAAAATTCAAGATTATTGTGAGATTGACTACAGTATATTATTAGTTGGCAGATTCGGAATGCTAATCACACTTGTGTTTTCTACAGTTTGCTGATGAGGTTGACCAAATCCATCCAGCCACAAGCAGTCGGGCAGATCGCTTCAGAGGGCTTTGCTGACATTTTGGCAGACGTTCTAAAACATGCAGGAAAATCCCATGCTGAAATCTTCAATGCCGCAAGACGGGACACCTTGGCTGATGATCTACCAGGTACTGATAGCATTAACAACATTGTACACTTGAATTTTTTTTCTGAGGGCGTACAAATGGAACCAAATGGACCCCTTAGAGTCCATTTGAAAAATCGTCAGATATCGACCTTAGGGCTGGACTACATTGTGATGGGAGAGGTGAGCATCTGTATTGTCCTACATGGTAGTGCACTTGTTGCTTTTCATGTCTATCACCATGTAAACCGCTTAGAGCACCCGTACTTCTTGACACACACTTTCATAACTGGAAGTTGCCTGGAAGTTACTTTAGCCAAGAAATCCTGGGAGCTGGGAGAGAGATGAAACCCAGACTTCAGCACTGTCAGTATAAATTGATGTTTAAATGATGTGGTTTGTTTACACATTATCTTTTGGTATTAATATATTGGATTCACCACTTGAACCTTACTTAGACCAAATTTGTTTGCAGAAATGGTAGATATACAATATAGCAGCATCCATTCTTTCTACCAGCTGCTTGAAAGGCAAGCTGGGCAGCCAAACGATTGGCTGCCTCGTCTCTAGGCAACCAAACACAATGCCACAAGCCAACCTCTTAGCCATGGAATGTTATGCTGATTGGCTGCATTGTCTTTTATTGACATGGTTCGTTCCTACCCAAACGACTGTGCTGAAACTGAAACAGAGGCAGTTATAGCTTACAGTATGTAGGTAATGGAAGGTTTTACCCCAAAATGTCAAATGCCCTACCTGCCGTTTTGGTAGTAGACTCTATAAGCCAAGGTTGTCTATAACCTTGTGATTGAGAACGTCTTATTGCTCAATGCTACTAGCTCTTGATGATGTGTCTGGAATTACTCTCTCTCTGGTTCTCAATCCTCAGGGTATGCCTTTTATGCTTGGTGACATCACTGTGGCATCACACTGTTATCCGTTGTCGTGGCATGACTGTCACATATTAAACTATGACAATTTCATGTTGCAGGACACTGACAACTTGGAGGAGATACGGGAGTGGCTCACAGTTGCAATCCCTGTGTGTACTTCTATGACCAGTTCCAGCTCAGACATCGCCGTTGTTCTGGAGGGAGTAGAAGTGATCAAAGGCCTTGGGACAATAGCTAGGGCCTGCTGTGTCCTCGTCGGCTTATGCTATACACTCAACCTCAGCTACCTGAAGGAGTTAAGGTACACGTTCAGATTTAACCATAAACTCTTGGAGTTGGATTCTGGCAAGCTAACCCGAAAGGTCCTGAATCTCAAGATGAAGCTATGGATACAGCCTAAGTCCTGGCAATTTTTCCAAGGCAGTCTGTCGTTTTGCTTTCTTTTTTCTTTTCCTGCCTTCATTGATGGGTTGAAAGTAGACTGACAGAGGGGAGACACTGGGTAAGACACGTGGCATCCCCATCTGGATTGGGAGTCAAACCTGCAGCACTGTCAGGCTGTTTGAGCCGGATGATAAAAGACATGCAAAGTGCTGATCCTCCCCCAAAGTTGACAAGTCAGTTGTATCTCCATTTGCACTTCGATACTGCTTGCACTTGGATATAAATGCTGCTTTATATTTCATAGACGTACAGTGTCAACTTAAAATGGTGAATTATGCTTTTACTTGTCAAAATGGTTAAATCATTTAAATATTCATATTTCATATACATAGTGTTGAGGTAAAATGGTGAATTTTGCTTATCCAAATGGATAAAAGTTTACATGTTGCAATGTTTTATTGTTAAATGTATATTTAGGGCTCCATTTTTGTTACCGCTAAACCCCTTATCCCTTAACTTCTTTGCCTTTTTAAACTATTAAAAAAACATTTTTCAATAGTTAATGGCCAGTCTACAAGCTCACAATGTGTCAATAGATTGGCACGTTGAACTGTCCCCAAAAGTTTTTCAAGATAGTAAAAAGAAAAAGAAAAAAAGATTGGTTTAGATGGTAACGAAATTTGAGCCCTTTGTGTCTCAGTTCTTGGCAACTCAGGTTTTTTTTTATATACCATGGTAATCAGACCATGGTCTATGGATTGTCACTTTCTATCTTTTTGTCTGTTAAAGAACCACTTCAAAGTGGTTGCTAATAACAAAATAGTTGTTGGTTTTCCTATAGTTGGTTTTCCAACCGTTTATGGCTGTTGCCTACCTTTGTCATTTGAATCCCCAGAAATTCAGAGGTAATAAACCATGTGAAATTGTGCTGGTGTTTCCTGT
>CM076982.1:22646699-22656699 GCA_039105355.1 Benthosema pterotum
TTTAAACCAAGCATGCAGTTTTGGCTCCATGAAATGTTACTTGACTCAAGGGCAGTGCCCATTCACCTCCCTGGCCCAGATGTTCTGCCCACCAAGTTTTTTTTTTTTTTTTTTAAACCAGCCATCTCCATGTCACAAAACCGGTCTTCAGGCGACTGCCACTCTTCTGCATTGAAGATATGGCTGAGATGGCAACTCCGGGTTCCTCAGTAGTTCGCTAAAATGTCATCCCTAAGGCGGCGGCGGTGGCACACCGGTGGGGCCCAAGACGAGGAAATGGAAATGACAAGCCGCCCTGTCCTCCCTCTCCCTCTTATCAGCCTCTCGGTCCCGTTTCCTAGGTGACGTGTGGAGTATCGGTTCGTATCGTGTGTGGGTGTCGGAAATAAGGGAATCGGGAGAGCGGAAGAGAAATGTTCATTTAGGGCCGGCCTTCGTCCTGTCTTCTTCACACCCTGACTAACCGACCATCTTCCCACACCCCTGGTACAGTACAGTTGTAGGTAGGTACCTGTGGCTCCGCACTTTACATGTTGTTCGTTCGTTCTTCAGCACTCTATAGTCAGGCCTACATAGTATAGCACTTACGTTACCTTTCCACCTATCTTCTGTCTCCGTTGTTCTCGTTCTGGTGTTCTTCACGACTCACCTAGAAAGGCTTATTCCCCCCGTGATACGTGCCCTCTGCCATGGTGAACCGGCCTCCTTGTTATTACTAAAGATGATTTGGTCAAAGTAGACGATTTTTACCTAGTCGTGGCATGGTATATCACAAGGTGCATGACTTTCAAACAGATCCATGATGTAACACTGCAACTTCCAGAATGTGTCTTCTTTTTCCAACTTCCTAGGATTATACTGAACCATTCCCATTTCAACCTTTCCTATAATATCTTTCAAGACCACTGAGGTCGTGTAGATGTAATGTAGTCTAGTTTGGGAGGTACAATCCAATGGCAGGATCCAATGGCAAAAATCATGTAATGAAAGCAGGCAATATATAGCCTAGCCTCAACATATTGGTTGTTCAGTTTGACCCACCAGTTTTGGAGAAAACAGAGTTCAAATTCCCCTGTTCTCCAGGGTCGGACTGGCCATACAAGGAGCTCCTCCGGTGGGTCTCTAACATTACACGTATAGCTACTAAACATTTATGTCATATGGATGTGGACTCTAACACTACAAAAATAGCTGCATGTTTAAGCAATATGTTTCATATTTAGATGTTGATTTCAGCTCTGAACAGTTAGCCATGACCAGCGCCTGTTTCTCCCTTGCCTTGGTTTATGCTGAATTTGAACCTTGTTTATGCTGAATTTGCCAAAACATGGAAAATGGTCAGATCAAACAGGATATGCCGAGTCACCATTCTGCATGTTCAATGTTTTCTTTTTACTGATGAAAAGGTTAAAAATACAGTAGAATGCATATAATATCAAGCAACTGTTTCAAATGTAGTGGACAGAGAGAGAAAGGACTTTTGTCCAAACATTAAATGGCAGACAATGGGAAGAGTGCCACGACCACGGGTGGACTAGACAAAGGGTGAAACACGCCCACTTGCAGTTTTAAAATCTCACAGACTCACTCAGTGAAATAAGGCTCAAACGTGTGCGGTATCAAAAAGTAATTTGAGGGTAGGTACCCTCAAAAATATCCTGGCTTGTTGGAGGGGAACAGGGGCGGATGTAACATTTTCCAATTGGGGCAGCCAGGAGTAAATGACGAAAATGAATGAAGCCGCACCCATACCATTTTTGGTTACAGGACTTTTATTAGGCAATTAAACATCAATAATAATATCAGTTGTTGTTGAAGTGGCAACAGACACGCAGCATGCATAAAGCTAAAGGTCTGACTCGGAGAGTTTTCTGTTTTCAACGATAAAATGCTGTTGGTTTAGTGGTGCCACAGCTGTAGTAGTAGCAGCAGTAGTAGTGTTTCAAATCATTTTAAATATAGGCACTTTAATCTGAAATATCTTGGGTTGTTTTCCATGCCTTCATGTTTGGTGGGGCAGACTGAGCATTTAGGGGGGCATTGCCCCCCCCATGCCCATGCCTAGATCTGCCCCTGGAGAGGACAGGAACTGGTTGGAATAACGTCTTCCTTTCACGCATTACATCCAACAAGAGAAACTCCCCCCTGTTAAGTGAAAAGAAAGCAGCTTGGTGCACTGAAGGAGGCATGAGGTCTGTCCGCTGCCTCCCCACATTGTTGGAGGGAATTAGGAATTGGCACTGGGTGCTAAAAATAGTATTCACAATCATGGGGATAGAAAAATAAATAATTTGAGCTCCCAATCAGTCACAAATAAAAACAAGTTTAATTTGGGTCCTCATCTCATTCTGTTCTGAAATAGACATGGAAAAGAGCTTATGCTGTTAGTATTTATTGATTGATTGAATCATTTATTCATTTAGGCTTTGGCCCAAAAAGTCCATATAAGGCCTAGAATTGTTTCCATTGGTCCTCTGTTTAAAATTGGAATTGGTCAGAACCAGTATTGGCAGATATGACCCTGCAAATAAGAGATTGGATATCGGTCATCCATTTCATAAACCCCTTTGTAGATTGGATCTATGTGGTGTAGCACACACTTAAAAAATGCAAAACACAGAATCTTAACCATCTCACCATGCCTATTTCCTTAATGAAGCCTTACTACTTATAGGGACCAGTTGGCTGTCACGGGTACAGTAATGTACGCACATGCATGCAGGCACGCAAACACACAGACAGGCAGGCACAGTTTTTCCTTTGCGTGTCACAGCACTGAATTAATTTCTCATAATTAATGAAAGCTGTTCGGAGTGCTTTCGGTCGGAAAACACAGAGCGCGCACGTGTGTGTGTGTGTGTGTGTGTGTGTGTGTGTGTGTGTGTGTGTGTGTGTGTGTGTGTGTGTGTGTGTGTGTGTGTGTGTGTGTGTGTGTGTGTGTGTGTGTGTGTGTGTGTGTGTGTTGGAGGCTGTAACTGTGGGCTAGAGACGCAGTACAGTAGTCTCCACGTCTCTTTCCTTATTCCTCCTCCCTCTCTCCTTATTTCCACCCTTCCTTCCTTCTTTCCTTCCCTCATTCCTTCCTCTTGACATGTGTCACATTTTGGGCTCCTGCTCTCCAGGGATAAATGCCAGATTACATGGTGTAGTATTTTTATCCGTGGTACATTAACCGGCAGAGCTTACGGCATCAAAGCCCC
This sequence comes from Benthosema pterotum, assembly GCA_039105355.1. Lineage (NCBI taxonomy): Eukaryota > Metazoa > Chordata > Actinopteri > Myctophiformes > Myctophidae > Benthosema > Benthosema pterotum. The sequence continues at coordinate 22,649,900 of CM076982.1, forward strand.
AGAGGAGATCACACGCCGTGTGCACGTGCATGCAAACACACACACACACACACACACACACACACACACACACACACACACACACACACACACACACACACACACACACACACACACACACTCACACACACTCACACACACACATTCGCGCACGCCATCTTCAGCACCAAGAAGACGAGGAGTGCAGCGTACCCGCTTTGATCTCTCCCTCCCCCTACTCATAATTACCCTCGCGACACGCACAGAGACCCCCCTCGCACGCGTGCTCATATGCACTCACGGCAGAGTGAATTGCAATCCATGAAATTGATGGAAATATTAAAATGTTCTTCTCTGACAAAACTTCAACAAAAGGAGCCTCACGTGCAGGCGGATGAGAATTCAACATTACTGGTTTGTCGACGCCATGACGACAACTTAATAATAATGATGCCGTGGACAATGCAGATAGATGTTGTTCAGATTTTCAATCGATAACGCTCGTGGAGTTTTCTATGCAGGTGTCGATGGGGCTAAAAGATTAGCTAATCATCATCATCATTATCATCCTTCCAATGAAGTTGAGCTCTCCAATGAAGCGTTTTTCCACCAGGCAGCACATTACAACGTATAATAGATTTCTTCTTTTGTTTGATTATTTTTAACCACTGGAACCCTGGCATTTCTATTGTGTGGCAACGTGCTTTGAGTTTGTACAGTAGATCTGGTATGTTTGCTATTTTATTTGATGTCCTGCAACAGTACCATCAGTACCATAATGGGATGCAAACGACACAGGTAGAAAGATGGTGTTTGAAATATCAGGTTGAAATGAGTTTTGTGACCAGCATTCTGTGCCGTTGCCATTCTGGTTAGAAAGTCCTTTTTGCTGTTGATAATATTCATGTATCCATTCATGTATGATGATCTAATGGTTTGTGTTGCACTTGCCCAAGACTGCCGTTTTTCAGAGGAAAGGGACTTGTTTAGCTTGGATTCTTGGAATCTTGGATTCTGATTTGGTGTGTGCATGTTGAGTAATATGAGAGATGTGCAAACAAGAAAAAAAAAAAGATTTGAAATTGAGTCTGGGTCCTTCAACCTGTGAAGGCATTTCATTAGGAGATGACTTGGGGGAGGGTGCCTATAGTGCTTTGAGTGAACATCTCTCAACAAATCACACTGTCTGGTTGTTTTTTTCCTTGAATGACTAATTGCTTCCAAGGAAAACATCTATGAGATACAGTACCTTTCTAAACATGTAGGTACTATTTGGAATATGACTTGTGCATGTAGTACATTACATGCAAATATTCTAACCCTTAAGGGTTATTTCTATAACCCTTGGTTGATTCATGAGCATTCAAACAATACTCAGGTAATAATGAAAAAGATACTTGTCTTTGTATTGGTTTCCAAATGCTATTGCTTTACCAATGAATTCCTACCACATTGTTCTGGATACTTGTTTTAAAGAAGTAAAAGGGGGTCACATTGTAACCACACAGAGTCTTGGGTTGAGAGCGAACGCTTTCACATAAACTCGCAGAAGTTCTAATGTCACGCTCCTACTGTGACATAATTTCAGTCCTCCATCCGTCCATGCATCTTTATTCATTATACATTAAAATAAAGTCATAAACCAGTATTAAAAAATGCCTCTTTGTGCGATGGCTCCGTCTGTGCTGTACCGATGCCCAAACAGGTCATTAATTTTCCTTGAAAATGTTCCAGGACCACCCATGCTCGCACCCCCCGATCCACGGCCTGAGTAACATTACACTATCCCCATAAAAAAAACGAAAAAAGATTTGAAAGTTATTACAGTACGCCAACACGCATGCACGGGCGCGGACATGCATGCATGCTCTCACACGCACGCACACGCACGCACGCACACACACACACACACACATGCACACACACAAAAGAATATATATACACACACAAACGGGGGATGACAACGCTGTGAATATGATTGGTTGGTCTGGGACACCGCTGTGATTTTCAGATTGCTGTTTTCAAGCTGGGCACCTCCATCACAAACAGGCCTTTGATGTGCACCGTCTGCCCATCATGAGGCCTGGCTGCTAACCTGTCATCTGCCTTCTCCCACCACCACCACCCCCACCACCCCCTCCGCCAGTAATGCATATACACACTCCCAACTGGCAAGTTCAACAACCTGACCCTCGTTGTTGCCAGGCTGCCGTTGTTGCTGTATGTACTGGAGAAAGAGGTGTTGTTGTTGATTTTCACTGCAAATCCTGGTCTTTTTGAATACAAATGAATTTAGGTTTAGTCAAATATTATAGTCATCTGAAATGTCACAACGTGCAGTTGCCAAAATCACCCATGCATTTAGTCGTAATGGTTTCTTTTAAACCTGGTTGCAAGCTGAATATTGCTGATCTACAAGCTCACAATGACCAAGCCTAAAATCATCCATGTCATCCAGTTCTACTGGATCTCTTCTCCACCACTAGAACCCCTCCTTAACATTTTAGTCTTAGTTTATAGTTTTTATTTCTTCATGAAATCCAGGAATGGAGTGACAGAATACAACGGATGGGGGAGTAAAGGAGGGAAGAAAGAGAGGCAGTGAGGAGGGTTTATCTTTATGCTATTCTATGTTTTAAACTTACTATTAACCCAAACATTGCCTCCATATGTGGACCAAGGAGCCACCCTCAGGCTGCAGACTGTTGTGGACCACAGGAACCACACTAATGCTAAGATGCTAATGTCAATGCTAGCAAGCTAAAATGCGTCCATCTTTGCTCAGAAAATGCCAATCGCCAGATAATTAACAAAAAACCCTGAACAATGTGCATTTTGTCCAAACCATAAGGAGAGTTCTATAGATCTAGAGTTATTCAACTTTTTAGTCAGCCTTTGTAATGGGAGATGAACGGCAGTGCGTGTTGTCGATCCGGTTTGAACGGCATGCCAAAAGTAGAATGTTATTGGAATATGGTGAAGCCTTTCCGTCACATGAGTGGACTGTGTTAATACTTGTTCTGCTGCTACTGCTACAAGTTGGGAGGACCTTGTTCTACTGTATCGGTACCGTACACAAGATGTAACACTAAAGAAAGCATGAAGAGTATATGCCCAGTGAAGCTGGAGACGCAGAGAGAAAGTTCATTAAAACAGTAAAACTCCATAGGCCATGATTTACCGTGGCATTTAGAGCAGTTAGGTGGCATACTGAGGTCTCCAGCCCGTAGAATAAGAATAAGAATATCTTTTATCTGCTGAACATATCGTAATTAAAAGTATATTAAGTGATTTCATCTAATTCAAATATTGTTATTATTTTTTCTTCTTTTTTGGCTAATCCTCCCTACTATAGAGTGTGACTGGTGACCATATAAAGAGTTTTTCGTTGTTTCCAGTGCACCCCTGTGGTGAATAAAAGAAACCCTTGTAGTTTCAGTTTGGGGTTTTGGAGAAAAGCATTTTGTCCAATCAGGAAGAGACGGGCCTTCTTCCAATCAGGATCGAGTGAGGGTGGTCCTTGGTGTATGTGCTGTTGGCCTGTTGTACTTCTCCCACTGTAGAGGGCCCTGCTATCAAAAAAGGTTGAAAACCGCTGTACTAAACAATCAGTTGTGAATGGCAACCAAGTGCATTACAGCACACTTCTGAACATCTGTATTTGTATTTTTAGATGCATGTACATGCGTGCATGCAGCTAAAAATCCCTCTCCATTGCTTCCAGCTGCTGAACGGCAGTCAGCTGGCCTCATTGGTGGGCTGAGAGTTTCTCACAACGGTTGCAAACGGCCGCCAGAGGCCCAGGCCTGCTGAGCGTTCCTCACTGGCCCCTTGGGCAGGGTGGGGGGCGCCTAGGATCAATGAAAGCATGTTTGTCATGGAGTCCGACCGTCCGGCGTCGACCAGGCTTACCCCGCTACATGAGGTCATTTTTGAGGGGTGGGAAACAAAGTTGCAAATATAGTCAGTACAATCTGTCGGTCTGTCCGTCTCTCTCTCTCTCACGGGTCTCCATGTTGCGTTTGTGGCATCTACCGTCCACCGCCAAACGTGTGTATGTGTATGACACACGTTTCATACACAAACATTTTCAAGGATCTTTAAAAAATGATGAAAATCATGAAAAAAACGACATTGGTCTGTATATAAATAGTTTTTGAAAAGTCTATGAGGTAAATTAATGTGGAATTCACTTCCACGGCCATTCAGTAGCAGGAAGGGCGAACTCTACCAGCAATATAGACCCACGTCGCAACCAGCTTGCATCCACTAGTGACAGGGGCGGCCTTAGGAATCTGGAGGCATGCCCGCTTCAAGACCAAACACGAGGCCCCCCATATACTGTACAGCTATGACATAATGATTGTGATACCGGTACATGCATAGTAACCATATTAACCTCTTCCTGTTGTTGCATCACAATAAAGTGTCTCCCATTTACCTCCCAATGCTGCTCATTTTTACCCATGGGTATTAGACAGAAATAGGCGTAACTTAGCAGAAAGACAGAGGGCCAAGGGTGGTCCCCAAGGTGGGCTCTGGGGGCGCCTGACATAAACTTCTCCGTGCTTATGTTTAGGCTTAGGGTTAGATACAGGGTTAGTAATTCAGCTCTGCTACGTGCTTGCGGTTAGAGATTAGGTCTCCCCTATAAACTAGTCGCGACCATAAGAAATTAGTCACGTCCAGGATGCAAGACCAGTAGATTGGTAACAAACTGGTCGCAACCACATTGTGACCAGGTCTAGTCGCTGGTGGATTTTGCTGTCTCTCTTTAGTAGGGCGCTCAATAGGCAATTTGAATGTAGGAAAGATTAGTATTCTCACATGTATAGCATGTGTACAGCTTGAAGATGTTCCTGGGTTTGGTGGTAGATGGTGGTAAATGGTGGTAAATTGATGATTTTTCAAGCTGGCATGGAATGGAACAAGCCTGGTTTGATCTAGCATTATAATTACTCAGATATTAAGAAATGTGCATATCGAGCGCCTCCATGACCTCAGGACATTGTGATACTTCAGATAAAGCTGATTTCAAAGTCAGAAATAAACAGTTACTGTTCATATGAGAGTGGTGCTCAAACTATTATAACTTGATATGATATTAAATATATATATAATATTTTTTAATGCACATTATTATTGCTTTAAGGTTACATATTGTTATGTACACGTGTATGATTAAAGCAACCAGAGTGAAGTCGGTCAAGAGTGAGTTGTCAAGAGGGTGAATTGTCCCCCTTGCTGTTTAGGTGAAAAAAATCAATAACAGTAGTCCATAGAATGCATCACGCCACACTTGTTCAATAAGAGAGAAACGTGGTTTGTGTGTGTGTGTGTGTGTGTGTGTGTGTGTGTGTGTGTGTGTGTGTGTGTGTGTGTGTGTGTGTGTGTGTGTGTGTGTGTGTGTGCGTGCGTGTGTGCGCGCACGCGTGCGTGTGTGTGTGTGTGCGTGCATGCGTCTGTGTCCGTGTAAAGCCAAACTCGGGTCTATACATGAAAGTCCATACATCATGACAGAGGCTGAAGCCGCTATGCTACATGTGCACATGAACTCACGTTCACATTTTCTCCTCTGAGATTTCACTGACATTCTCTTCAATAACTCACTAAGTCGTAGGGAGAAAGTTTTGGGAGAAAACCCCCAAAAATGGCATTACAAAGCATCTGACATGCATGCTTCTTCTAATGACGATATAAGTCGTCGCTGTAGGATGAAACACGTTCCATTTCAGGAAATGGAATAGTTATGTCAAAAATATATGAAAAAGTTGAAATATGGCGAAGGCAAGGTTTCGATCTGACAGCGATGAAATACTGAATGTTCTCCAAGATGGACGTTATCAACACTGTAACTGGACAGAATCTCCATATTACATTTGGTTATACTATAATGCTGTAGTAACCCCAACTGGTAGGTGACGGTTGTCTGTTGCACAGAAGTCATGAAAATGACTGATCTATAAGCAAATAGTTGGACTGAAGTTTCTGAAGGTGATTAAACAGCAGTGTGTGCTGGTGGCTGTTCTGTCTGTTTTCTTCATTTTCCCCTATGGTAAATTAGAGTGATTGGGGCATTAGTGTCTGTCTCTTTTCCTCTATGAGGGGTATACTCTCTCACAGGGGGGTGTCTTAACAAACAGAGTGCCTCTCTCTCTCTCTCTCTCTCTCTCTCTCTCTCTCTCTCTCTCTCTCTCTCTCTCTCTCTCTCTCTCTCTCTCTCTCTCTCTCTCTCTCTCTCTCTCTCTCTCTCTCTCTCTCTCTCTCATATTAATTTCTGTCAACTCTGGCATTTGAAAGCCTCCTCTACCATCTTAAACACTGAGATAATCCTCCTGACGTGTTTTTTAGATGGGAGGTGGCTTGCTTGCTATGCTTTGAGCCCTCAACTACTGACACGATAATATAGTCTCATTAAGCTGTGCAAACACCTGTCCAATTAGTCTTGATTGTTGATGCACTTCCAGATGGATTCTGACACATCGGCGCACAGATTTAGCAAAGCACTTTGCAAAAAAAAAAAAAACCCTCTCTAATTCCTGGTTTTAGCGAAGTGTGGAGGGACAGGAAGCTGTGCTTGTCAACATATAGGACACTGCTCAATTTTCTGTTCTGAAATGTATTGCGTTTCTATGGTTTCAGCAAATTTATAACTTAGGTTTTGTAGCCAGTACAAATTTTTCATTGAATGATGCTGAATTGCTGCTGGATTAAAAGTTGCTTGCTACATTTTAGGTGATTGGGTGGTGAAGTAAGTATGCTCCCCAATATAGTGAGGCCTCCTCACTGGCAGGTGATTGGTTCACTGATTTCTCGTGAGC
>CM076982.1:22659199-22669199 GCA_039105355.1 Benthosema pterotum
CCCGCAATTGGGTAATCTTAAATCCGCCCCGGGATCAGGGTGCACCTGCCACCGGCTGTGGATCTCGCAGACACGGGACCAACTTGGGTCATGGCGTTTTAAGCTCTGTTTGCCGTGCCAGAGGTGGTGGCGGCTGGTGGCATAACATGCTCCCAGTCCCCAATAATGAACATGTGCGTATTCTTGACAAAATGCCCGGGAATGCCTCTAACACATGATGTAACAAAATGAGAGCACCATGAGATGTTATATAATATCTGCCTCCCATAGCTTAGATTGAACCTATGGGACATACTGCCGTATAAATGTGACCTGGGGGCAATCGGTCAGTCTAAAACAAACAAACAAACAAATAAAATAATTCAAAAATGACTCTCCCAACAAACTAGATCAGCTCTCAGTAGAGAGCCAACTTGGGTATTGCACACAAGTAGGCCATTGCCTACTTTTGCATGAGCAGAGCGAGCGATCCAAAAACAAACAAAAACATTTACTTTTAATATTATAGCTGTTGGAATGTTGCAGAGTATTTCATGTTCTTGTACAAATCCACATGACGGAATTCAGAGCACCATGGAGCAGCAGCAGCAGTATGTGATGCATGATGACTTGTCCTCTCGCATTTGGAGAAGAAGAACAAGGAAGAGAAAAAGAGAATACTTGGTCCATCCTACCCTCACCTTCTACAATACGGAAGGGTCGTTTTAGATCTTTATAATATAAGAAGCAAAGGACCGCTTCACAACTGCTTTTAGAATGACCAGCAACTAGCGTGACCAGATGTCCCGCTTTGTGTTGGATCGTCCCGCAATTCACTGTCTTTTAAGGCGTCCCGCCGATTGAGACTTTGTCCCGCATTTTGATTGACAAGCTGTAGTTTTCATAATGTGCGCAAATTCGCAAAATATTGTGTCACCACTGATTCGCGGCAGCCTGCATGTGAGCAGTGAAGCCTGTCCAAATGGAAAGGGGCGGGCCGTGTGTGTGTGTTTGTGTGAGAGAGACGGATTTATTTGCTGTCCCTGTTCCCATCGAAGTCTATGTAGAAGAGCCGCCATTGGACTGACGCCATGAAGTGAACGGAGTTTGGGTAACTCTGTTTGTATTCTCGGTAAAGCGGTGCGACATTGAGGTGTCCGAGTTTGAATGGCCTGTATAGGGACAAACTGGAGTTTGAATACTCCGTGTTGGGAAATCAATGCGCCTACTAGTAAAGTAAACGTCCACCACAACACAACAGCACTGTCTCACAACGTGTTAGCTGCGTGCGTTGCAATGAATGAATACATGAAAGAAAAGAAACAAGGAGGAGCTGAACGAAACTAAAAAAAGGAAATATAGTAATAAGGACTGGGAGACCATGTATTCCTGGGTGAAACCAGTGAATTGCGATTCTGACAGAGTTTACTGTGACGTCTGCACTGTCCAGTGACTGACACGGGGGGTGAATACAATGTGAGACTCACAAGCAACGTCTTGCTCGACCAAAACAAGATTCGAACACAGATAAGGTAACAGCAGCTAAACTATCTTCTGTTTACCAGTGTTGCCAACTTGACACATTTGTCGCTATATTTAGCTTTTTTCCAGACCCCCCCTAGCGCCAAAATTAGTGAAAGTGGTGAGTTGAGGTGATATTGGTTGACAGGCGCCAGAGATAAAATGTTGATGATGTTTTTCACCATTTTTCCTCCTATGATAGAGTCCTCCTTCCTTCCTAGAAAGGACTATTGGCAACCAAATGGACCCTTGTATATCTGTATCTCCTTGAGAGGGTAAAATGAAACCAGAGTGGACCCATAAGGGTCCTTTTGGTTTGTGATGGACAAAACCTAAAAGTGCATAGCCTGTCCAGTGTCCATGCTGCTATGGCAGACACATTTACAATTTGATGGCTCCAATGCTAACCAAACTTTTATTTATGTTTCTGGTGATTTATTTCATTCATTGTGTGCCTCTACAATTTCAGACTTGCAGTAGTTGTCTTTGTTAGGAGGAAGATACATTGATAACATTTCTTTATTACGGTAGTTTGTTATTGGTTGCTTTGGCCCTGGTTCAGATATTATATTGTCCAGGTGTATAGTTTGTAGGTAAATGTTCACTAAATGGTTAATTTATAAACTTTTCTGTTAAGTACCTCTTATTAGTGGATGAAACAGATGGCAAACTATAGTGATGGTATGTGAAGGGAAGAGTAGAAACACCTAAATTGGGTACTATTTATTCATTTGTGCGACAGTCCAACACGACCCCGCATGTGTCCCACATTGTCCCACACAAACACACTGTTTGTCCCACATCTGGTGAGTTGGGATCTGGTCACCCTACCAGCAACCCAGTACAGTAGGACATACAGTATATAGCCTGTCGGACATTTCTTTTTGTATGTAAGCAATCACTACAAGCCATTTATGAAACATAAATGGCTTTGATGTACCAAACTGATCAGAGACATAACAGGACAGCTGCAATCAATTATAATTTAAACAAGTGGTTCCTAAACATTTTCATGACAAAATAGTCCAGTACAATCCTAGACTATCACTAGCTCCTGCGTCAGCCTGTCACCAACGGCCGCAGACCTAAACATACATAATGCAGGGCTGAGCTCTGTCATGACATTCACAGAATCCGGATCAAATTGAGCCTAGCCCAAAAGCCTTTTACACGTATGCGGAATTCCGTGTGCAAGAGATGATTGACAAACATGAGTGATTTTTTTTCCCCGTGTTTCGCGGTTTCCGTTGTGGAATCCGGTTTGGTGTGCAAAGAGATTAACTCATAGAAAACAATTAATAATTGTTTTTGCAGAATCTCTTTCGGAAGATAATACTCATGATATTAGCTATAAAGGTCTCTTACGTCATGACCTATAAAGGCCAATTGGAATAATTGAGGGGACGGTTGAAAACCATGAACTGATCGCTTTACTTGTGCTAGCTCTGCTCATGCAAGTAATAAATATAGCAAGCCGTAACTATACGTGTTCAGCACAGAGACGGCTAAATAAACATTTGTGTTGCACATTACAAATCCAATCTTATACCCGTCTTCCATTTCTGAATAAATCAAAATAAGACTGTCTCAAGTTTCCCATTTTCCAGTCACTAGAGTTAAAGGAGAATTCCACACCAAAACACATTGGGCATTGGGCTTGATTCCTGTGACATTATACATAATGTCCTTGATTTTTGTCACAGATGTCCCATTTTCTACATTTCACCCTTGAGGTCCCCGTCCCCACGACGACGTTGGGAACAGTTAACATGGCTACAGGTTGTCTTTATTCTACTGCGGGTATTTCCGTAACTCCAAACTCATTTTTTTTCACACATCATATTTTAACAGTATACTGATAAACACGCTTGAATTTTATGCCACTCTGGGGCAGTCTTTACATGTAATGCCAGAGGTATCTATTCCTCCTCCTCTCCTCCCCTCACTTTTGCCACTCTCCTCTCCAATCACTCCGGTAGAAACTTCTGTCCCACGGACATCAATCAAGGTAGATTGATGCCCAAAGTGTTTTGGTAAAGAATTCTCCTTTAAGTGAGCGTATAATTATGCCTAATCCTTATATGTCTCCTTGACCCCCCAAATTATCTTTTATAATTGTAACCTGTAAAAAAAGTCTTTCATGAAAGTGAATGTTTCTGTGAAAGGAACTGTAACAATTGCTTGGTTTTAATGTCTTTGCAGGTACGCACACACACACACACACACACACACACACACACACACACACACACACACACACACACACACACACACACACACACACACACACACACAAACACACACACATGCACGCAGGCACACATGCACGCAAACTGTTGTATTGTAGCCCCCCCGTGTGGAAACCAGAATAGAATAAAAATACATCTTACGTGTGTGTGTGTGTGTGTGTGTGTGTGTGTGTGTGTGTGTGTGTGTGTGTGTGTGTGTGTGTGCGTGCGTGCGTGCGTGCATGCGTGCGTGCGCGCGGAGGGAGGGAGGGGGGGGGGCAGCCCACTGCTCTATTGCCTTTGTCCAATGTCAAATGTAAAAGCAAGACCTACACTTCTCCCCCTACATCATCATTATTCTTGCACCCTTCAATCTGTACATCTGTTAGCCAAACGCAATTACCAGGGGCCCAGGCCCCACACACTCCAAATGGAAGGATAAGTGCTTATTGTACGTACTTACTTTATTTGTTGCCTCTCTCTCTCTCTCTCTCTCTCTCTCTCTCTCTCCTCTCTCTCTCTCTCTCTCTCTCTCTCTCTCTCTCTCTCTCTCTGCTCTCTATCTCTTTCTTGCTCTCTCTCTCTTGCTTTCTCTCCAGGGGCGGATCTAGGCATGGGCATGGGGGGCAATGCCCCTTAAATATCCAGTCTGCCCACCCAAACGCGATGCCATGCAAAACAACCCAAGATATTTCAAATTAAACTGCTTATTTAAAATGATTTGAAACACTACTGCTGCTACTAATTACAGCTGTGTCACCACTAAACCAACAGCATTTTATCATTGAAAACAGAAAACTCTCTGGGTCAGACCTTTAGCTTTTTGCATGCTGCGTGTCTGTTGCAACTTAACAACAACTGATGTTATTATTTACGCTTTACTTGACTAATAAAAGTCCTGTAACCAAAAATGATATGGGTGCGGCTTCATTGGGTGGTGAAGCCACATCCATACCATTTTCTCTTGCCCCTCAAACATGTTCTCTTGCACCCCCAAATGGGACATGTTACATCCGCCCCTGTTTCTCTCTCTCTCTCTTTTGCTCTCTCTCTGTCTCTCTCACATACACACATTTGCGCCCCATATTTACAAAAAAATATATATATTATTGATATGCAAGGTGCAAGTGCAAAGTGCCTCTAATTCGCCACGGCCGCGCTCGATATTACGCGGACACCTTTAGTGCTGTCTGCAAAATGTCAGGAGCTCTGAACCGAGGGGGATACATACGACGGAACTTGTAGCCACTTCACTCCTCCAGCCTTGTGCCTGCGATCGGAATGAATGGGGTTAGCGACGTTCCCTGTAATTTTTGTCATTGGCGCGAGCAAACACTCAATCCTGGCTGAGCACTACTTGAGCAATCGCATCTGATGCGCGCGCATGGCCATCACAAACCGTGCCCGTCCCACCCGCTTGTTCAAAACAGTGGTCCACGGACTGACTTGTGTGGATCGCAAGTAAATCCCCCCCTCCCCTGATGAAATATATTTATTTAAAAACATTTCCCAAAAGAAAGAACCCCTACAAGTGCTCCCGATGTGCATCCTATGGTTTCCAATGCCGTCGTGTGTGAATGCGTGAATGTAATGCACAATCTATGTAAAGCTCTTTGGATATGGTGCTATATAAATGCAATCGTTTTTTGCCCACACCTGTGTTTACCTCTACATACGGTATACAGTACAGAAAAAGCAATAAATTCCAAGACTACAAATATCAAAAAATAAAGAAGGTAAGAAAGTATACGAGAGACAATGAGATCAATTTGCAGCCAGATGGTTGCAAAGTCCTGACCGACAAACCCGGTGACCGCTTTACTATCGCTTGCGCCTCTTCTTCACCGGTCGCTACTAAGCCTAACCCTAACCCTTAGCCATAAACATAACCTATAAGTAAAACCTATGCCTAAACCTAAATTTAACTCCTGACCAATAGGATTCGTGAAGTAGAATACCTGATACCATAGGATACCTACCTGTTTGCATACAGGTTGGCCTATCATCATTAGGCCTATGGCGTGTGTAGTTCTCAAATGCAACTATAACATATATTTTAAATTGTTATTTCAGGGCAACACGCAGTTGAAATCCTTCCCCTGCAGTGTCCTGTGTGACATGAAAACTTCTTCACTATTTGCTGATTAGTCTGCAGGATGGTCTGCTGGCAAAGCATGCACACCCACACCCTGCAGTGCAGACACATGCGCACGCACGCACACACACACACACGCACGCACGCACGCACGCACGCACGCACGCACACACGCACACACGCACACACATGCACGCACGCACGCACACACACACACACACACACACACCAAGTCAAGATTATCTTGTCCCCATCCCACACACACTCAACTATATTTACATCCCCTCCATACCACATCTACCACAGACTTAAAACATATCATGCTCTGATTGCAGATGTCATGTGGCTTGCTGCATGTAATCTATACTTCAGCCTAATTGAGCCAGACTTAACAGGAAAAGGATAACACACATCAGAGTAGAGTAACGAAAATAAATGGTTATATATATATATATATATATATATATATATATATATATATATATATATATATATATATATATATATATATATATATATATATATATATATATATATATATATATATATATATAATATATATAAACTTAAAAATAACGTTACCGGCTAATATTTATGGACATATTTAGGCCACATTAAGTGCATGCACAGCACTCTCATGTAGATGCACATTAGCATATATTATGACTTGTCGGAGCTATGCAAATAAGCTTCCTTAATTAGGGGGGGGAAACGTAATCTTTCGCCTCGCAACGGAAGTTTTTTCTCCGGGCAAGTGGAGCGCACGGCTGTCAACAGGGAATTAGCTAAACAAAAGCTTTGCGGAAAAAAGCAGAACTTTTTTCCCTCTCCTCCTCGGACTAATTCCCAATGTTTTTTCAGTTAATGGCAGCGTGATTAGTGGCTCACTCAGAGGTCTCTAGAGCTCCAGAGCTGTTTGAACAGCTCCGTGTTTAAAAAAAAAAAAAGCCCCAACGGCAACGTTTTAAATGTGATCGGACGTTTCTGGGTTAGCGAGATGGCGCGTTGGATTAGTGGCGGTATTAATTATGTTCATAGGCAATCAACGGCTAAAGACTAAGGCAGCTACTTTGATGGCGAACTTGCCGAATGTGTGTGTACGTGCCCCAATGCTGGGATATGTACTGAAGCAGAAACATATCACCCACAAACCCTTTAAAAACACGTTAAAAATGTTACAATTCCCACAGTTAACAAAATAATATAAACAATATTTTAAAAATGGGGGGCTGTCTCTATGAATACTATCGAAAGCCTTCTCAAAATCCACAAAGTCGATATACAGTTGCCTCTACCATTCTGTACACTGCTCTATGATGTTATGTAGGGTGAATATGTGGTCAATACACCCCCTATCTTTTCAGCAGTAGTGAGAGCCGACTCAAACGTTGCGGGGTTGCAAACATGCCAACTTCTTGCTTTGATGTGTTTGTCTGCTCATAGTATATAAAGTCTCAATACTATATCAGTGTTAAAGCGTGTGTTGTTGCGATCAGCCCATGAGGCGGGCCGTCGCATCCTCCAAGATGACAAGAATAACATGCAACCTTATACTTTTCTGCTTCAACTTTTCTTCTTCCGTTTTTTAGGTTGGTGGGAGTGAATAATTTACTGTTTAATTATCACTCTGAACTATATTTCATATATAGTGTACCTCAGCAGTCAAAAGCCAGAAAAGCCAGAACCAATTCTGATTTCGACTAATTCCCATCCGCGTCGCCATATGGGATCATCCATATTTCCACTGCTTCTGGTCACTCCGCCTATCCATAAACCTCCTCTTTGGCCCTTCCTCTTCTCCTCTTGCTTGGCAGCTCATGCATCTTCTCCAGCATCCCAAACATTCTAACCCTAAAGGGAAATCTTCAATTCTCTTTCTGAAGCCATATACGGCTTGGCTGGTGTCAATATCGTCTTATACAGTACATTATAGGGTCTCTTCCCAGTGAGCATGGTCAGGACCGGGAAGAATTAGTGACATGTGGCAAAATCAAGGCAATCCAAGGCTATCTGGCCCAGAATATCGCCTGATTTCAACCAACACAAATCTTGTCGGAAATCGGATGCCCCTGGATGAATCAGAGGGAGTCAGATTGAGGAGGGAGAATACCATGACATCCTCCAGTGGTGTTCAAGCACGTTATGGGGATGGCCTTTATGTAATTTCCAGGATGTCTTCACCATTTGAAATAATATAGCTAGCAAGATAGAATATCTTTGACCAGACCTTGTATTGTTATCTACATTACATGACTCTTTCTGTTTCCTTTGTTGGACATTGTTGATGCTAATGTTTTTAGTATCAAGTAAAGCATTCACTACATTATTTGTCCTGTTAGCCTGTAACCAGCATCAAGCTAGCAAAATCAGTTTAACCGTGCAATGTGACCTGGTGTCTCTATACATTAACATTTCAAAAGAATGACCAGCTTGTAGATTTGTTGAATGACGATTGACAAAGTATACCATGTATGGAACTTAACCGCTTTGCCGCCCTTTGGCACAGGTATTGCCAAACCACTTGCACTACAACACGCCCAATGGTGTCAGAATTGCGTCAAAGTGGCGACAATACATTTGTTGTATAAATACATTTAATTATATTGATTATAAGGGGGGAAAACACCTGCCATCTTTTGTTTACATCCAACTTCATGGGGGCAGACATAGGCACATGCATAGTGCATGTGCCTGTGTGCTCACATGTATCGGGTCTATATGAACTACAACGTAGAAATGCTTCTACAGGCTGCTTTTATGGGCAATACGGCACTTGTGGAGTAGTTTGGTGCTTTGCATGATCACGGCAATATTATGACGTTATGTATGGACGGACGGACATACAGTCGCAGTGCTTTGGAGATTCAAAATAAGGGTACTCTACATCGGCACAATAGCAAGCAGTAACTCATAAGGGGCGATCACAGCGTGGCAGCGAGTGGGTTAAGTAGTAAACATAATTTCTACAGAGGTCAATGCAGGTTACTTCCAAAAGACTGTTGTTAATGTACGTATAGCATTGTTGTTGCTCAGTCACATTGTTCTGTTATTGGTTTTTATTTTATTGTTGTATTCCATTCATTGGCAGTTATTTATCACTCAGGGGAATGAGGAGGCCGATGTGTGTTTTGATTTCCACGGCGTTATTACAAACACTCAGGGGGCTGGTTTGGGGGGGCTATAGTGTGTGTGAACACACACACACACACACACACACACACACACACACACACACACACACACACACACACACACACACACACACACACACACACACACACACACACACACACACACACACACACTAACAAACACACATAAACGCACCATTCCTCCTAGTAGGGGCCGATTGTTTTCAGATGATGGATGTCACACTCTCACCCGTCAACACAGGGCCCCTGCTGCTTTTAATTGCCCAATCAGAAAGCTCCGACATTTGTTATTGTGGTGCAGTTATGAACATGGCAAAAAAAAGAATGAATGCGTGACGCACACACACACGCACACACACACACACACACACACACACACACACACACACACACACACACACACACACACACACACACACACACACACACACACACACACACACACAATCATCATCCCGTAATCATTTTGACTTTGATTGTGAAGGGGGGAGCGCCAGTGTCTTAAAAACAAAACAAAAAAAAAACACCAGTTATCTTTTTAACTGTGGTGGTTTTCATATTGTTGACGACAGTGCCTTGTTGTTGTCATAACACATTAGAACAGCACGACACCTGTAAGCGCACACACACACACACACACACACACACACACACACACACACACACACACACACACACACACACACACACACACACACACACACACACACACACACACACACACTCTCTCTTCTCTCTCTCTCCTCTCTCTCTCTCTCTCTCTCTCTCTCTCTCTCTCTCTCTCTCTCTCTCTTTAGAACAATTCACTTTAATCTCAGAGAGGAGGAGGAGGAGGAGGAAAAAAGGAAATAAAAAAACTCATGTCTTGCAATGAAACGTAACCAGAAGGCAATTGTGCTGACACGAACGCGTGGCAAAGTGCCATTGCTTTGCAGAGAAAATGAAAAGCAATGAAAGATACAGAGAGAGAGGAAAAAATATATATAATCTGTTTCCTATTGTCCTCATACAAGTTTGTGTGTAAA
>CM076982.1:22674199-22694199 GCA_039105355.1 Benthosema pterotum
AATAGCTCAATTGTGTGTCCATTTCCTACTCCAGAAAATTGGGGTGGCCAATCAGGACACAATATATTTGAATACTGTGTCCTGATTGGCCAACCCCAAATCTCTGGAGATTGAGCTATTCCAGACCATTCTGCTGACAAGCACTTTTTTTGCCAGCAGCTGACTCTGTCTGGCTTTAGCCAGGCTAGTCATCTCGGTGGTGACAATGAAAAAGACCCAAGTTGTTGCACTTAACAGCAGCCTCCCCGGTCGAATAGCATGCAGTGTTGCTTCGGTGTTGTTAAAATAGTGTGTGCACTGTCTGTACAAACGATAGGGCGGGTGGGGAATTTGAGGGTGGGGGGGAGGGCGGGGGGTGTTCATGCGGCATCAAAACGTTAGTCAAAAGGTGTGTTGAGACCCCCTGGTGTTTTCACCCAGCCACCCACCCCCACCACAATGTGAACGCAATTTGCATATTGTAAACAAATGTAAACGGGGGGAGAGAAGGTCATTGGTCAACCCGGGGCAACCTCATCTGCATAATTGGCTCCGGTGGTTCAAATTATAGCCTGCTGTTGCGCCGGGGCTGATGGAGAGCAATCCAGAGAGAGAGAGAGAGAGAGGGAGAGGGAGGGGTATAATTATGGTCATATGCAGCCAATGAAAAAGGCTGCATTTTATTTGTTCCCTTATTCCCCCTCTCTCTTCTCCTCCTCCCCGCCTTGTTCCGTCCAATAGTATCCCACTTTGGCAGCCGACGGCAATAAGAAATGCCTCCCACTATACGCCACGCCTAAGCCCCGCCCCTACGTCTCCTCCCCGCCTCTCAGAGAGAGAGAGAGAGAGAGAGAGAGAGAGAGAGAGAGAGAGAGAGAGAGAGAGAGAGAGAGAGAGACAGAGAGACAGAGAGAGAGGGAGGAGATGAGTTGAGAGATGACCAAAGCCGCCATGCCATCTGATCTGGGCATTGCTTTGAGAGGGCATATACTGTATGTGTTCAGCTGGGCAAGGCAGCCAGACAGACAGTATATACATTATAGTCTATGAGAGAGGAGGAATAAGAAATAGTGGATAGGGAAAAATAAAGATGCCACTGCGACAGTGAGACAGTGTGACAGATCTGTTCGACCTGCATCACCAAACGCCATTTTCTCCTTTCCCCTGCTCCTCCTTCCCAACACCGGAAAGAAAGAAAAGCTCCACATTCGCAGATCTTATACCTTATCATTGGAGCACGAGAAAGCCTGTGTGTGTGTGTGTGTGTGTGTGTGTGTGTGTGTGTGTGTGTGTGTGTGTGTGTGTGTGTGTGTGTGTGTGTGTGTGTGTGTGTGTGTGTGTGTGTGTGTGTGTGTAGAGGTGGGATAAGGGCACAGTAAATAAATCACAGGGGGCTCATTGTGAGAAGGTCACTGGCTGGCCCCTGCCCGCACCACACCACACACACACACACACACACACACACACACACACACACACACACACACACACACACACACGCACACGCACACGCACACGCGCACGCACGCACGCACACACGCGCGCGCGCGCTGACAGGCCCCTGCCCCTCATTTCGGGGTGCTCTGGGTGATTCTCCCAACGTAATGGCTTCTACCCCATTTCCAGTCTCCCCCTGTCTAGAAAGAAATCACACATACACACACACACACACACACACACACACACACACACACACACACACACACACACACACACACACACACACACACACACACACACACACACACACACACACACACACACACACACACACACACACACACACATACCTGGCCATGCAGCCACGAGGGCACTAGGGAAAGGGAACGGACGGAAAGCGGTCGGGTAAATACATGCCTCTCTCCAGATATTTGGTGTTTTGTGCGTCAGCGTTTGCCCGAGGAAATCTAGTTCTTTGGGGCTGTTATTTTTAACTCATTCTTTCTCTAACCGTACGTTATTCAGTTCCATTGTCCACAGAGCACTCGCTGTGTGGTTTTTATTTTATTTTAAGCTGCTCTCGCTCTGTTTGTGTGTGTGTGTGTGGTTTTGGTTGAATTTCTAGATGCTTGCGTGTTGTTCTTTCTCGACTATGTAGGCTGCTTGTCGCTGTGTGTTTGGCCTGTGCCTGAGTCGTAGCTTCATGGTTGGGTGTTGGAGTGTTCGGGGGGCTTTTCCAGGATGGGGGCGGTGTGCATATACGGTAAATGCTAATGCTGGTGATGCATTGCCATCGCTATCACTAGAGAGATCGAGGTAAAGTGCGTAGGATTGTGCGGGTTGTTGTAAAGGTTGTTCGATTTGGATATATTGCAAAAAAAGGTTGATGAAACTCCTCACAACTTGAGAGGTGTGGGGGGAATAAAATGGCCGCCCCCTGCATGTAGTCACTGTGCTGGTGTTAATTGGCTTGATGTGGCTGGGTGGAAGGCATCCCTGAGCTTGTTTAGAGCATGTTTTAGCAGCCTTTCAGTTTGTTATGTGTGTTTATAATGTAGCTTGGGCTAATAGAATATGGGCTACATTTTTTGTCGCTGCTAAAACATCTATCCGAAGCTTCTTTGCCTTAAAATGGCCAGTCTACAAGCACACAATGTGCCAATGTTTATTTGAATTATTCAGAAACATCTTTCAAAATAGTAAAAAAAAAAAAAAAAAGGCAAGGAAGTTTAGCTGATTCATGATGCTATTGATAACATAATCGTATTATGTTATGTTGCATTTTAAGGGATAGTTAGGATTTTTTCGAATCTGAAATACTTGTCTGAAATACTTGCCATTAACATAGTGATTGCAACTTGATTGCCAGAGTCCTGTGGTGGGAGTTCTGCTCTGGTTTTGGTGAATATGAAATAGTTCTGGTCATTTTGTGGGGGTCACTGGGGCCAAAAGTATAATGAATCCAAAAAACATAATTTGTATTGTTGAATAGTTCCATGTGATATGGGGGTCCAAAATGAACGAAGGTGGTGCTTATATTTTAGAAATAATTCAACAAAAATTACAGTGGTTTTGTGTGATTCATTTACTTTTACTGCGTGGGCCCCAGTGACCTCCAAATGACTAGAACTACTTAATATTAATACAAATTCACAGCATAACCACAACACTGTGGCAATCAATTAATATAGTTGACACCACTATATTAATTAATGACAAGTATTTCATACAATTAAAGTTCGAAAAACCCGAACCTATCACTTTAAACGTAAAAGTCAGAGTGCCATGATGTGACTGAGGCCTAGTATGCATGAGGCCTTGGAAGGTTGGGATGGGAGTAATGCATGCATGTGTTTTAATATCATCCACAGGTTACCCTGAGTCATAGTGTGTAGCGTGTGACACTCGTCATACACGTATGCTATTTATGCCTCAGACATTGCAGAAAATTTACGTGCATATGTATGCATGTGCGCTGTGCGTATTAAGAATGAGAGAGGATAAAGAAAAAGAAGGGATATATGTGGTGTATGTAAGTGTGAGCCAGAGAGAGAGAGAGAGAGAGAGAGAGAGAGAGAGAGAGAGAGAGACACCACACACTGTCTGTCTGGATTTCTATCTGTCTGTGGAGGGCGTAGAGTGGGAGGTGCCATCAATCATTCCCAATAATTTATATTCAGCCACTCGTATCGCTTGGACACCACTGGTGGTGTGTGTGTGTGTGTGTGTGTGTGTGGGGGGGGGGGGGGGGGCATTTGCATGTACGGAAGAGTGACTGTTGAGAATCTGTCAGAACAAAGTCAATTTATGGCTGCAAGGATGTGGATATACTATATATATATATATGTGTTTGTGTGTGTGTCTGTTTGGTCAATGTGAGTCACCAAGGATAAACGTGTGTGTGTGTGTGTGTGTGTGTGTGTGTGTGTGTGTGTGTGTGTGTGTGTGTGTGTGTGTGTGTGTGTGTGTGTGTGTGTGTGTGTGTGTGTGCGCGCGTGCGTGCGTGCGTGCATGCGTGCGTGCGTGCGTGTGTGAAGTATAGCCATATGTGTGTGTGATGTGATGCCTTCAACACAGCCTTTTTTTGTATTCCTCGTAGCTTATTTTATTTGTTACTGGTTACTGTTAATTCAAGGTTAATATTTGGGGTAAGAAGTGAAAACTCATAATGATTATAGTGTTAATGTGCATTCCCTTGTCCACAAACAGACAATACATTGTCGGATGTCTCACCCAGTTTGGGGAAAAACAAGAACCCATTTATTAAATGGTATACATTTCCAATTTCCCCTTTTTTGTCTACTCATTACATTGTGTCGTTACATCCAATTTCATGTGTTTTCCTGTAACCTGCATGCATGAAATTGGCATCCCAACCTGAAAATGTATTTCATGTTCGCTAAAGACCGGCAGAGACAGGTAGAGTCCTGTTACTGAACAAATGAAACGGCCTGGAAAGATTCTATTTAACACAGACTTTAACAAATAACAAAATGGATCAACCCAATTCTGTCCCGTTCAATTTATACATGTAACATTTCCAGTACAATAGTGATATTTCAATTCAATGTGGGTTAGAGTAAAAATAATAATAAACATGGAGATTTTTCACTGTACGATAAATGAAACAAAAAAGAAACAGTTTTGCAGAGATTATTGTACATATTCTACCCTGTTGCAAAGGAAGCAACAGCTGTGACTTCCTTCCTATCGCCTGTGTGTTGGGTTTATTTCATTCTTCATTCTACATATATTTTTCCCTTCCTTCGCTCGCCCTGGTGTAATAACTCAGCTGGCGGCTGGACATGAGCGCTCTCACACACCCTGTCACATCACGGAGCCCAAGGACAGGTCTTCCCGTGTTACCGTGGGCTGTCTGGTGACGTTTTCGAAACAGACGATCTGCAAGCCCTTGTAGATCGGTTATTTCCGGTGCCGTGCGGCCCTACAGTGTGAAACAGGCTGAGCTACTGTACAGAGCGTTGCCTTACCTTTGAAAATGTCACCAAGAAAAACCTAGAATTCTCTCTCTCTCCTTGCCAGTCTCAACATCTCTCTCTCTCTGACCTTGTGTTGCTCATGTGTTGGGGAATGTGTGGAAATCGGGAACACCTAACTACGGGGCTTAAGTGTAATCATGCATTTAGCTGCAGAAATGTACTGGCTGCGCTGTTATTACCATCCTCCCCTCGGAAAAAGAGAAATAAGGCTCAAACTAACATGAATTGCGGGGGATATTACCATTGAGATCAATTTCCACGTCTCTGACAGTGATCTTCATTCCCTCAGACGTGAACAAATATTTATGTCTGGGCAAAAGAAGAAATAAAAGCTCTAGATTGAGGAATAAAAAAATGTATGAATTTAAACAGGCATTTTGTGCTTAATAGCCTAATTCACGTTGCTGTACCGTGTCCGTATATGACGTGTATTAGCAATATTTTTAGTCCATACAAGCGTTGGGATATTTTATGTGCCATGATCAAATCTGGACTTAGGAAATGAGACATAAACATCAACATGTGCGGGTGTTGAACGTGGGACGTGGCAATGACATTTAAGTTTGGATCGACACATAATGCATGTGTTGTTAATTCAATCTACACAGTTGAGAGAAACAGTCCCCAAAAAAGGTTGTCTTTTAGTCAGGTGCAATTATATACTGTAAGCTTGCACACTAAGGGTAATCACTAGAGAGCATCACAATCCAAATTTACACAGAACGTGGGAAGTGGGAAGTGAATACAACACTCAATGTACATTCAAACAAAATATACTTCAATGTGAAAATATACCAAAGAAAAAGAGAAAACAGCATCTGCAGAGAGATGCAGACTCTGGCCACTGACTCTGGCCGCCACAGGATTGTACTGATAGTGATCGGGAAATTTGACCCCGGACGTGGCCGAAATGTAACCAAATGGACCGAGAGTGTGCACCACCGTGCTCTGACTCTACAGTAGACTGTTGTGTGTGGGGTTGGTTATATTCCAGAGCATGTGCATGCAGTGTGCACATTGGACCTGCTGTGGACGTTTCCGCCCAATAGGGGGCAGTGTGTAACCAAGTATGAGGGCCGGGGCTGCCGCTGGCTGCTCATTGGTTGGAAGGAGCAGCCGAGGCCTGAGACTAGGAGGAGGGGGAGGAGGGAGGGGGGAGGAGAGGGAGGGGCAGGGAGCGCGTGTGCTATTGTTAGGAGGGCTATTGTGAAATAGGAAGGAAGCGCCAAACAAGGCGGTCTTTAGCTCTGCTTATAGAATATGTTAAAGCGATGTCAGAGATGCACGGCATCGAATTATTTGCTTTATCATAAAGCGCGTTTATGACATGCACGCGCATGTAAATATGCATCCGTAGTACGAGTGTTTTCACAAATTTTGTCCCCTCTCTCTCGCCCTCCCCTCCCCATCTCTCTCTCTCTCTTTCTCGCTCTGTTTTTCCTTATCTTCTTTCCTCCCCACTGTTCTTTCCTTCTTTCCTCTCCCTTTCCTTCTTCCCTTCTTCCTCGTGGCTTTGTATAAAACACAAAACAACATTTATTCATTTTGCATCTTTTTAATGCGACAGACCGACCACTGAGACATTAGTCGGTCCTCTCCTCTCTCTTTCTCTCTTCATCTCTTCATCTTCATTAAATCCTGTTTCTAATTTCTGTTTATTTCCTGACCAGAGTTGCGATGCAGGGTCCATGCTGACCCCTTTAAACTACCAACCTCCCAACATATAATATTCTTAATATCCAGATTACAGTTTGTTTTTGTCCATCCTTTAAGCCCTAGCTAGCTCTTCCACAACATGTGAAATTATTTATACAATCAAGAACCACTGCTATGGTGCACACACACACACACACACACACACACACACACACACACACACACACACACACCACACACACACACACACACACACACACACACACACACACACACACACACAGTGCGGGGGTCCCAAAGCTGACATAAAACTGAACATCTTATGCAGATGTCCTGAGCAACCCAGCACCCCCCCCCCCACACACACCCACACACACACACACACACACACACACACACCCCTATCCTCTTTACAATTAGAAAGTGAGGGGAGCATCATAAAGGTGACGCTATACGGGGGAGGGCAGTTAATGAAAAGAGGGGATTATGGGTAAAGGCGGAATCAAGGGGAGATTATGAAAGGACACGCAAGCTCGCTTTAGACAAAAGATCTCACTGACAAGGCCTGCTTAGTGTACACGCGTGCACGCACGCACACATGCACACGCCACACACACACACACACACACATGCACACAGACGCTGTCCAAAAGAAACAGCACCCATGCACCAACCTAAATATTATGTACAGTAGGGGGTGAAAAAAAAAGTTAATAATTCTGACATCCACAGTGGAGCATTCAGAAGGGATGCCCCCCCGCTGTGTTCAATGGTGACTGCAGTTTCTTCACGGTTCAAGGTTAGGCCTATCATCACTGAAATAGTAGGGCTCATTATTGTATAACTGAGGCTGTATAGCGTACCACACACACGACTATCTGTTCACCTCCAAACTGTCTTAACCGCAATGTTAAACAATGCCATTTAGATGGCGTGTTATTTTAGAAGGCGTGTTATTTTAGACGTCTTTGTCTGTACCTCGGGTCCTATAGGGCTTGAGTTTTGGGTGCATATTACTGGTCTGCAGGTATGCTGTTTGGTCAGATGCTATACCATGACTTTCCTATAGCCCAGTGGTTTTCAACCAGTGGTCCGGGGACCACCAGTGGTCCTTGGGAAAGGTTCCAGATGGTCCCCGGGTAAATGATGGAAATTTGCTTAACCAGATATAACTCTTTGAGAATGTGAAAATGAAACCAAAGGGTCCATTTTGTTTCATTTCTCAAGAGTTAAAATATTCATCATCTGAATTAGACCAAGTCTACACAACTAGAAATCTAGGTTTGCGTATTATGTTTCTGAAATCCAGCCTGGAATTGTACATGAAAACAAAATAAATCTTCAGTTTTAAGGGTCTGTGGGGCTAAAATGTCATGAAATGGTGGTTTGTGGCTCAAATAATGAATAAATAGTGGGCCCTGGGATGAAAAAGGTTGAAAACCACTGCTATAGCCCATAAGTCTTTGCTTTTGTGTGTGTAGAAGTTCTTCTTTCTCTTGCTGAGTTGCCAGTTTTGCAACAAAAACAAGTGATCAGGTCTGTGAAGACCGGTGCAAATGAAAATAGCTGATTTTGAATTGCAGGTTTTAATTGCTGTTCGAGAACCAGCCATTGACATAAGGCCTAGCCAATAAGTATCTCTGGATAAGAGCGTCTGCTAAATGCTTAAAATGTACCAGTGCTTCTCAGCTGTATTCAAGTCAAGGACAATAATTGGGATATGTTAGCAATGTTTATTTCTGTTTATTCCATGTTGAGTGTTTGGAACCCATTTGGAAACAACAAGCTTAGTCTTGTTTTGTGTTTAATTCTGGTGTTTGCATTGTTGTGTTTTAAATGCCAACAGAAGAATTCTATTATCTATTGATATTCTATGAAATCTTTGTATTTGGAACGTTTTGGAATATGGGTTCACAACTGTACTTGAACTCTGTATTGCTAAGCAAGGCTAATGGGCACTGAGCGCTGCATTGAATAGTTGAATATTGGCCAACAGAAACATTTCATTTGTTTATTTTAGCACGAAAGCAAATCGTTGTATCTGTTATGACTTTTCAAGGACAAGTTGAGCGTCGAAAACACAATACGGCATAGTGAAAGCTAAACCAGTCAAAACAACAACAAGAACAAACAAAAGCTATATGGAAAAACACATATCCACACGCACGGTGGCACATACACATGCACGGAGGCATGTACACACGTGTGTGCTATTAAAAAATCTCATTAACTCACTATACTACTTGTGTTAGAATAGGTATGACATTCTACAATTGGTGTTTCATTATCTCATACGGGATAGTGAAGGTGTGTGCGTGTGTGTGTGGGCGCACACACGTGTGTGCGTATATGTGTGTGAGAGAGCGTGTGCATGTGTGTGAATTGCAATCATAACGCAATGCCCCATATGGGCACCATAACCTCCACTTTTTGCTACTGCTCTTACCATATATTTTGTCCCCAACTTGGTCACATGATCTCAGAAGTGATGTGATGAAGTACGTATTATTTAAGATTGACTCATACTCCATTCACTCAATTCATTCAATGGTCGCCCTCCAAAATTTGTGAAGCTACTCTTACAATTAAATCCCCCAAATCATCTATTGCTCACCCATCGATGGGCCTCAACCTAACTTACACCAATGGTAGGGGACATCATAAATGCTACGATTGTTACAGACACATATTGTCTCAAGGAGTCATGTAACGTAACGATTACTCATGTAACGTAACGATGGTTCAGAGAATTGCCATTTCAACTGAGGTTGAGGCTGACTGTCTTATTTTGAAAGCCACTTGGAATGGAAAAACAGGAAATGTAATTTCTCTATGCAACATATGCCACAAATGTTATTTTAATTCACTCAAAACATGCATCATAGCGTTTAGAGTTGTGAGCCGTGAATCAGGCTTGTTTTTTTTTGTTTGTTTGTTTTTTATATCAAAAACGCAGCTGAGTTCACTGGATTCTAAAAAAAAAAAAAAAAATGTTTCCATAGACATTATAAGCCAGTGTACGGTTTCACTTCAGTGTTTTTCCTGTGTACTTCATTGTAACTCCAACCGCAAACATAAATAGCGTCCATCCGGGTCCAAGATTATGCGTGTGTCTGTCTGCCTTTTTGTGTGTGTGTGTGTGTGTGTGTGTGTGTGTGTGTGTGTGTGTGTGTGTGTGTGTGTGTGTGTGTGTGTGTGTGTGTGTGTGTGTGTGTGTGTGTGTGTGTGTGTGTGTGTGTGTGTGTGAAACCAGGGATTCAAACTCGGGTCTCCTGCATGACCGTCCAACAACTCAACCACTAGACCAAAATGATATTACTTTGGTCTGGGGGGTAGATACTAGGCTTTGGAGGCCATCACGACAGAGGCTGCAGCCACTGCCGTCACGACAGAGGCTGCAGCCTCACCTTGTGTGTTTGTTGTGTATGTTTGGACACAGAGTTACAAATCACAGTACCAGGGTTTGGATCCTTAAGGATCCTTAATAATCAACCTCTTTCTTAACAGTGTTTTAGTTGAATTTAATTGCAGACGTGAAGTCCACCTATCGTCTCTGTACTGTAGGTGCGCTGAGCTGAGTCCGAGAAGCGGTCCCAAAATGGGATGTGGAAACCGCTCACGTTTCCTCAATGTTCCATCCTGGTTCTAAACTTCTCAAAGCGGACATGTACAGGATCACACACAGACACACGCCAGAGGACAAGCTGGTCAAGCATTATCCTTCCTATAGCCACGGCTACCTGCTGCTGCAATGAGTGGCCTGTACTGTCAGACAGACAGACAGACGGACAGACGGACAGACAGACAGACAGACGGACGAGACAGACCGACAGGAGACAGGCATAGCGGTCTCTTTAAGTAGAGTGATAAGCACTTGGCCTCCGATGCCGAACAGGGAGCAAATTGAAAGTGAAGATTGCCTTCCCATAGAGTTTATCTTTTCCCACTAAAACAGGGGAGCGGGCGCGGCCACGACTACACCTATTGATTTTGCAATTTCAGCAAATTAAGAAGGAGACAGCCGGACCTATTAGAGGAGCTGTCTGTGGCTAGCACTATAGCAGCACACGGACCTGGCCTGGATGCTGCACTGAGGCTAGGGGGAGGGGGTCATTTACAGCAAGGGTTTTCACCAGTGGTCCCTGAGAGCATTCCAGGTGGTCCCCAGCTAAATGATGGACAGTTGGTAACCAAATGAACCCTTGTAGATGTGCAATTCTTGAAAGCATTTTACTCTCTCTATATATATATAATATTTAAACATCTGAATTTCTTCATTTTCATCAATCTACACAATTAGAAAATGTAGAATAATTGTTATTCTGACCAAAATTGTAGACACAAACTTGAAAATCCTTGCTTTTGTGGTCCGAGAGATTACAGTAAACCCAACTTCAAAGGTGGTCCGTGGCTAAAATGCAGAATAAATAGTGGGCCCTGGTATGAAAATGCTTGAAAACCACTGATTGAGAAAGAGAGAGAGAGCGAGAGAGTGAGAGAGGGGTGTTGAAGGAAATCGTGAAGAGAAGGAAAAAAAGAGAACATATTTTAGAGGGCACTATATACTGTATATATATAATATTAGGTACATAAGCTGCTCATCTCCTGATGTAATGACACATAATACGTTACCTGCAGCAGCTGCGGCAGGCTTACAGGGAGCGCGCGTTCGGAAACTGATGTTTAAATATAACGCCATGCCAGGCAATCAGGCTGGGAGGGAATTGCCTACGCATGTGGCCGCCTGGCCGTCCAGCCTTCATGGATTCCAGTAATAAAGGAAGCTAAAGGCCAATCTGTAGCGCTCTAATATCCACAGTAATATCCAGCGCAATATGAAGAATAATGACAGGAATATATACGCTTTTTTCTGTTGCAGAAGGCAGAGAGAGAGAGAGATTATTCTATACATGTGCTAACGCATGGCTGTATTATTTCCATTACAGTTGGTTCCCATACTGTAAAGAAGAGTCTATGGGTTGATGCGAACATTTCATGTCACAATTACTGTGGCCCAAATTATTGCTGCGATTAAGATATATTATCACCACGAATAAAATATGCCCTTAAAAATGGCACTTTTGTTGACCAGTCACGTCCCAGCATCAATTCTGGGAGGGAACTTTAGCTTTAACTCATGTCAGCATCATAATCCACTACCCTGGTCAGAATCATTGTCAGTAGCATCATTCGTATCATGTCAGTATCATGACAGCATCATGTCAAATAGTTCACTCGGTACCACATGAATCTGCTCATTTCAGTGAAGAGACTGGGGACCATATTTTGATTGTCTTAAATACCAGGTCTTAAGTCAAACCTTGGAGGTGTGGCAAAGCTGTTTGGCTGTTTTGATTGGCCAAAAAGCTTTGCCACACCTCCAAGTTTTGACTAAAGACCTAAGACCTGATATAATACAAAATAGGGCCCTAAGTGTAGATCCGTGGTTTTCAACCACTTTGATACCAGAGCCTGCACTACTGTACTTGTTGTGCATTTGAAACACGATTCACCATTTGATTACCATTTAATTACATTTAGCTTCTTTACAAAATGTAAAAAAGAATTGAGAGAATAAACTAGACATCACAATGGTGGTCCGTGGCTAAAATGCCGAATAAATAGTGGGGCCTGGTTTCAAAAAGGTTGAAAACCATGATCTGAGATGCGTATAGGTTGAGCTCTTGTGGAGGCGATTAGACAAGTACTACTGCAAGTACTGTGGGCTAAGATGAACTTGGGGGAAAGAAAATAAAATAATGAAGAGAAGAAGAAAAAAAAACAAGTGCAGAACCAACTCATGCCCATATGACAGTTTAAGTTTCATTTTTTATTTTAATTTATTTTTTCAGAGATGAACATTTGGTTCACCTTCTCAGGAGGTCAGTATAGATTGTGCTGTTTCAGAGGCAGCAGCCACCAGCCATCCCATCCAAGTGCTCCAGAACCTTATGTACATTAATGGGCAAAGGGGTGAATTTTTCTCAATTCCTTTATCTGATTGGGTTATCAGCCTATATGACTCCCGTATTGGAGTTTTAATATATGAAATTCAATAGGTACAGTGATGGATGGTTTCTCTAGTAATGTCTGCACATTTTTCATACAGATTTTTTTTGGTCCTTTTTTGGTGTGTGTGTGTGTGTGTGTGTGTGTGTGTGTGTGTGTGTGTGTGTGTGTGTGTGTGTGTGTGTGTGTGTGTGTGTGTGTGTGTGTGTGCGTGCGTGTGCGTGTGCGTGGGGTGGTGGGGGGGGCATTAAAAATGATGAAATATGATACTTTTTTATTGATCATTAGTCTGTGGACCGCACCTGCTGCTGCACCAATTTGTTTCCAATGAAAATTGGCATTAAGATTCATATTTGGCATCGCGGCGGGCCCCGACCTCGCTCGTTATTCATCCAATAACGAGTGGAATTAGGAAGACAAAGAGAAATACAAGAAACCCAATTTGTTCAATTTTCTCAGCGCGCTGATTATTTCTTAACATTTTCTCTTTTTTTTTCTCCTGTCCTCAGACCCACTTTGCAATGAATTTTAAACAGGTGCCCAAAGGCATCACAGCTCTATATGCATGTGTGTGTATGCGTGTGTGCGTGCGTGCGTGCATGCGTGTGTGTTTGGAAGAAAGGGGGGAGTGTTTCTCACCCACTTTACTTCACCCAGTAGGTGAGAAATGTTTTTTTTTTACATTATCTCACCCAGGGATATTAAACAAGCTAATTGGCCAACGTGCAAAATGCATTCTAATTCTCTACTGTCATGCACATGTTAATTCTGTGTGTGTGTGTGCGTGCGTGCGTGCGTGCGTGCGTGCACGTGACAGAATGAGTGGGATATGAATGGGTATAGAGGAAGCCTAGTGGGAAGCTCAACAAGCTAATTCATTGATTGCCTCTTGGAAGTGACGGCTTGCTAATTGTTAGGTAATTAACATGGCAAGCTGTAATTATGTTCGCCTAAGGACCCGATTAGTGTTTCTGCATGTCTTATGGGCGCTGAGGGGCTGTATCTCTCTCTGTGTGGGTGCGTGCGTGTGTGTGTGCGCGTGTGTGTGTGTGTGTGTGTGTGTGTGTGTGTGTGTGTGTGTGTGTGTGTGTGTGTGTGTGTGTGTGTGTGTGTGTGTGTGTGTGTGTGTGTGTGTGTGTGTGTGTGTGCGTGTGTGCGTGTGTGCACCGTCAAAGCAGTGTCAAGGCCTATCTGTTGGCTCAGGGACAGATGGCACATTGTCAAAAGCTGACATGTTTTGTTTTCCCTCGTGTGTGTGTGTGTGTGTGTGTGTGTGTGTGTGTGTGTGGTGGGGGGGGGGGGGGGGTGAGTATGAGTGAGAAAACGAGTGGTGCCCACCAGGGACTTGTCCTTTTGTTTCAGCGTCGTTAATTAAGTGCTAATTGAGTGTAATTATTTACATCACGGCACGGTGAATGGAGATGTCAAGTGGCAGAGGCACGGGGGGCGGTTGGCGGGTTGGCGGGTCGGGATGGATACAGGCAGAGAGCCAACAATCTGTTGATGCCACCCACCGGCAGCTGATGACGAGAAACAATTAGCAACAAGCCTTATTCAAATCAGCTCCGTTTTAACACTCACGTTTCAGTTCCGGATGTAACCTTTCCCAATTAGGGGGGGCAGGCGAAAAGGGTATGGGAGGATTCATCAGCCGCGATGAAGCCAGTTTTGAGGGGCCTTTGAGGGGGTCATATAATGTCCCTTGTGCTGAGCAAAAGTAGAGAAAATAGCAGGAAAATAGCATTGTTGTTGTTTTTTTAATGAATTTCGGGTGAAGTTTGGGGGGATTTAACCTCAACCATTTTCTTTTGATGAACCCACCCCCCAATAGCATTTTCTCCTGCCCCCCTAGTGGGAAAGGTTACAATCAGGCCTGTCATATTTTACACAGTTTTGGATTATTGCGACAATTTGACATCATCATACATGGAAAAACAAGATCTCCATATATAGAGCTAAGCTGGTGATAATCCCCCCCATACTGTACCACCCGTCATCCTTCCTGTTCTAACATATTCCATATGTTGATCTGATCTCATCAAAGCCTGTACACTAGAAAACGTGCACCATATATGGCTTGTACAGAATTAATTTATCTGCCGTTACCCAGGCAGATGCATGCACACGCCCTCAGTGCGCCCTCAGTGTGCATATGAAACCAAATGGACCCTTGCGGGCAGGAGCATTTTTGCCATTAGGCAGACTATGCAGTTGCCTAGGGCACCATGAGGGTAGGGGGGCGAGGGGAAGGGGGCGACTGCTTTAAAAGGATCCCAGGCTAATAAGCCTCATATGGATAAATACATTATACTTGTCCTCTATAACTAGAATTGAACATTTAAAACACATATAATGTTATTTAGTTTCAAAATAGTTCATAATTGTATCCCTTGGGCCCCCCCCCCCTTACCAAATGGTCTATTTGATAGGGGGGGGGGGCTCCTGCATGGGCCCTGGTATCAAAACTGCTTTGGTGTATATTAAAATCTGCCTTGTGAAAATCCAACAACAGTGCGATGACGTAGTGCATCATGTATACTGTAAGTGTGAAGGCAGAGACATGGCCTGGGGTCATTGATCAGACAGGGAGAGAATGAGATGAGGCCGTATCTATCTAGTGTGTTAACACCTTCAGATAATCAACATGACACACAATAGACTCGCCTCACCAAAACACACACACACACACACACACACACACACACACACACACACACACACACACACACACACACACACACACACACACACACACACACACACACACAAACCGACACACACACACACACACACACACACACACACACACACACACACACACACACACACACACACACACACACACACACACACACACACACACACACACACACACACACACACCATCCTTCAAGCAGGAGCCTGAGTGACAAATATCACGGTTATTCATTTCTATTACTTGCGTGAGCGGAGCAGGCGCAAGTGAAGTGATCATAGTAAAATAAAAAATTTTAAGTTTTAAAGTTTTAAAGTTTTAAAGTTTTACGATCATACATAGCTTCCTTGTTTATTAGTGGGGTTGCCTGAAGGGCGACCACACCATTGTTATCGTGATGTGTTTTCTCTGTAACCTTTATTCTGTAACCTTCAGAAAAACTTTTTTTTCCTTGTGATGATAATATATAATCATCATTCAATTGGCTAACCATGATGACGTGATGATGTAAAACTTTATTTTACTAGGTCATCACGTCACCAAAATTGCATTCCATTCTAGTTTTCCATTATTTTAATATACACACATCCTCCTCATTATAGCATGTGTATGCAGTCAGTGTATATAATATGTATTAATTGTTGTTTGCACTCAACTGCCACTTTATTTTAAGACAAAACCAAAACCAAGCAACCATATGGAAATAAATGACATGGATTATTTGTTGGAGAAGCATCTCCCAGTCCTCCCAGTCGCTACATCTTCATCAGTAGAGCACTGAACCGGGAAGCAACTTGGGAAGTGGCCACACTCTTTGGCTCCTCGTTCTGCCGAGACAGACCAGGGGCAATGAATCTTGATCACCGGACCCCCCTGTCCCCCCCCTGTCCCCCTACAGAAACCCCCTTAAACGTCCCATCCAGAACCCGCTGTCGTCTCCTAAAATAGACACGCGAATGCACATACCGTATTTGTGGGGTTGCAAGTTTTCGGTGTAACAAAGATTAACTGTGGCCTGAAATGAAATGGCATATAAAATGCTATAGTGGCTGAAATGTCATTTGACAACAAAAACCTAAATAAAACAAAGGTCACATTATATGGGAAACACATATTCATGTTAGGAACTAATGTGCTATATACTACATCATTACAGTAAAAGAGAAACACCAAATATTGATATAGAAAATGACAAAAATGATTTTTAATGTGGGCACCCCCTCCAGTTTGAACTGAAGCTACACCCACAGCTTTAGTTGTATGATAAAATGGTAGGAGTTAGTGGAGCGGTTTAAATGTGATGTCACTATATCACTGTTTTTCTCATTGGCATGTCTGACAGGAAAAAACATACATACAAATGGAATATATCATTGCATATCAACGCACCAAGGGGTTAGGTATAATGTCACCTCTTATTATACATGTACAAAATTAGAAAAAATACAAAATAGAGGGCACCCATCTTTGATTTAGAGTTTTAGACACATTCCAGATTGACTGTTTACCCGGGATCCTTTGGTATCAATGTACAGACTTGCTTCTTTGATAATATGTGTATAGATGTCATGCCGCATCCTTTTACTGAAGCATTACAATTTCTCTCTGCATTATGATGCATGTTTTTACCTTTCTTAAGAGTCACTCTGCATCTAAATCGGTACAATAATTTATAAATCAGTGATTTCACACCATTTTGTGATTTGATAAAGGTCTAATAAATAATACCTGAGCAGTGACAAAAACGCAACAGAACAAAGACGGCTCTGATATACGCATTGTGTGCAGGAAGACTTCAGACTGAATAGCCAATGAATGCTACTTCATATTCGTGTGTGCACGCTTGTGTGTGCGCTCACGTGCGCATACAGTAAGTGTGTCTGTCTGTGCATAATAATAGCCGTGCATGCATGTATCTGTCAGTCTGCATATCTGGGTGCGTGCGTGCGTGCGTGCATGCGTGTATGTGTTCTGGAGCAGGGGCGTATGTAAAATATCCCATTTGGGGGGGCAAGAGAACATGTTGGAGGGGCAAGAGGAAATGGTATGGGGCAGTCAGTTAGCTGTAGTTAGTTAGTAGCAGTAGTAGTGTTTCAAATCATTTTAAATATAAGCACTTTAATTTGAAATATCTTTTGGGGGGGCAAACTGGGTATTTAGTGGGGCATTGCCCCCCCAATACCCATGCCTAGATCCGCCCCTGTTCTGGAGGGGGGTAGCGTTCTCTCCTCATGGTCAGAGGTGGAATTAATTTTGCCTGGCAGTCCCACGCTGCGGTCATTTGGTTTAAAAGGAGGTGTTATTATCTTGATTTGGCCGTAACGGCTGGGGACGGGACACCCTCCGACAGGCAGCCCAGACACCCTCCCTCTTAAAGACAAAGAGACCCAAGACTGCAGGCGTCTTTCATCTCGCTATGCTGATGCATAAAGAAGTGGACAATCCAAGGGATAAAAGCACTCACACAAGCACTCTTGTTGTGACACAGCCGCTGCCATGGCCTATACTAGGAGGATTTACCTATAAGCACTGTAGGGTAGTAACAAATTTGTTGCTGTAATATTATTGCCTTTTCCAGCAAACGTAATGCAGTGATATTACTCTGCCAAAATGGGAAATATGTAATATGTTACACTGCCAAAACACTAATTACTTATTACAATTGAGGACCTTTGGAAAATATAACAGATTTATAAGCTATCAACAGATAACAACAGAGATGCGCAGTAGTTTGTAGATCCTTTTGCGGGTAGGAGGGGGAACATGGGGAAGTAATATGTATAACACTACTCTGATTCTAGTAATAAGTAATATAATCATTAGTTTTTCCAATTGATCACAGCAAGTAAAGTATATGGAGCTATTACTCTCCTAAGTAATATTGCCCAACATGCCTATAAGTCTAAGGAGTAACTATTTTACTAAGTAATACTCTCAAATTGTAAAGTAACTTATGCACTGATCCAAACTGTAACACTGATTGTTAATTGATTGATATGTTCTGAAAATGCACAACGGCGTGTGGTCATGGTGGGTGGGCCGCGTATGCTTAGTAGAATTTCACCATGGGCCTGAGCCTGAAGAAATGTTGAGCACCACTGCTGTAGGCTATACAGTGCACATGCACATGAACACACATGCACACCGCAAGCACACACACACACACACACACACACACACACACACACACACACACACACACACACACACACACACACACACACACACACACAACACACACACACACAACACCACACACACACACACACACACACACCACACACACACACACGAAGTGTGGCAGCAGTCAGGCAGGGTCTGGTTATAAAGCAAATGTATTATATGTTTATTGTCCAGAAAACAGCCTTATAGCCTCGATATATTCCATTAAATCAAAGATCTATCTTGGTTGGGGGGCCTTGACAAAAACACACCAAATGACCACATAGCTCATTTGGAATACCAGCCCATCTGCCAAGGGGGTTCCTTTCAGCATGGCCCAGTCATTTGCATAACCAAAAGATGATTATTTTCCCCCTATGAAAGTTGAAATGACTGAATAATTATAATGTAGTGGATTAGAACGAAGGGGGGAAAAAAAACATGCCTTGATGTCAGACAAGATTGCTGAGTAGTCACTATAATCACCGCTTAGGTTTTTAATCAGAGTGAAATATGGGACATAAATTATTGCCTTTCATGCAAACTTGTGTTTATGCGCCGTTGCATTGCAAATCTAATTTTTCAGCGTTTTTAAGAGGCTTAAAAGATAGTTATTTTTGTTCGGAGGGGCCTCTGAATTAAAAATTTGTCTGGGTATAGTTTAACTCATGGGGATTTGGTTCAATATGAGTAGTGTTTCTCTTTTTCTCAGAATTATATTCTGAACTGGGGATAACCTGCCCTTTGCAACAGGACTACCAATGCACAGCAATGCCAATAGCGCATTAATCACCCGGGAGCCGGGATATAATAATGATAATCCAATCAATCTTTATTTTATAGAGCATGCATTTACAACGATCAAAACTAACCGAAGTGCTGCAGTGTACAGAATGAGACATACAGTATAACATATCAACATCGTCACATGGCATGAATAAAAAAAAGCATATCAAATAGAAAGACATCGACATTCAAAATGTGATTAAAAGTCTAATGGGAAAGAATGTATGACTTGCGTTAGGATTTTATAACCTCGAACACTTCTAATGTGGACATGCCAGCTGTACCAAAGCAACAGTATGAATACATGGGATCCAACTGGCAGATCTCAGTGCCCCCTGGAGTGTGCATAATCATTAATGAAATCAAATTATCATGATGTATTCTACCAACCAAATGAAGGACAGCTATTAGACTTAATGGATGTTTAACTCCCTGCTCACATTGTAACATGCTAACGTGTTTATAAACGTCTTGGTATATTAACTCGTTTTCCAAGGATCAGCTCTTATTTTGAAGAGCCAAACGTCCAGTCAGGAAGTGATCATCTTGTGTTAGGGTGTTGGAAGATGCTTAGCCACTTCCTGTTTAGATAATGACTGCTCTGCGTGAAATATACAATGTTTTGACCAAAAATGCCATCTGGGACAAGGAAGAGGAGATACATGCAATACACCTTGCAGTAAGCCCCTCCCCAAACTGCTATGGTTCAATCACAGCTAAGCATAAGATGTGATTGACAAAGCTCTCCACCTATAGTTTTCCTATATGATAAA
>CM076982.1:22699199-22719936 GCA_039105355.1 Benthosema pterotum
TGTGAGCAGCAGCAAGCTGTGTTCATGTGCATGAGAACATTGATTTTCATGTTTAAAAGGTTGAATTGGAGGGCTATGCTATCTTTCTACACTATATGCAATAATCCCCCTATCTGGTGATCTTTGTATGTACACAAATTACTGGCAACTAAAGGTGTGCACACAAGGACAAAACCAACTTGACAAAATAAATAATAATAATAGATTAAAGTAGCATTCAGTGATTTGGGTGATTTGGGAAACTCTACGGTCCCCCCGGTAACATAATGTGTACATGCACATACTCTACAGTGGGGGAAAGTGCATCAAGCCAACAGCATATACACCAAGGCCCACCCCCACTCCATCCTGATTGGAAGAAGGCCTCCTCTCATCCTGATTGGATGTAAGGCTTTTCTCCCAAAGCCCAAACTGAACCTAGGGTTTTTTTCTTACCCCAGGGGCTCACTGGGGACATGGAGGAACTCCTTATATGGTCACCACACTCTATAGTAGGGAGGATTAGCCAAAAAAGAAGGGGGGAAAAAAAACACAATATTATTTGAATTAAGTGAAATCGCTTGCTATTTAAATATTGCCACAGCAATATTTATACAACAATTCATACAATCTTATTGGTCCAACATCTATCGGAGAGGCCATTTGTGCTGTTTTTAGACAGTAAGAGGGTCCCCATTTGGAGGTAGCCTAACTGTTAATAATTTAGCATGGACCCCCAGTTTGAGAACCGCTGTCTAGTGTGTGCCAATTAACCCTTTGTGTACTGATTACTGAACGCATTTTGGTGCTTTATCTGTTGAAAAATAGCAGATCTACAAGCTCATATCGCGCCACCGAGTGGCGCGATATGAGCTTGTATCTCTGCTATTTTTGAAAAATCATGAAAATGTGGCAGAAATCTTCCAATATATTATTTCAGAATCAAACATTTTAGCTCAAATCTTTGCTTCTGGGGTGATCCCTAGAAGTTTTTTTTTTTTTTTTAAGATGGGGGTCCGCAGCCAAATATAGATAATTCTGGTGGTCCTGTGAAATACGTTGAGCATCACTGACACAGGAGCATGGATTTTTCAGGAAAAAACAAGAATCTAGCGTCAGAAACCAGAATTTAGCATCAGAAACAAGTGGCACAAACTAGAATCTGGCGCAATGGGTCAAGGAGCTTGTGGCCGTACTTGTGCTGTTGAGCAGAAATCCTGTATCTCCATTTCTGAATTATGTATTTGTTTGTTTTGCAGTGGAGGGGGTACTAATTAACACTTTTCCGATCCGCCTATAGTCCAACATGTGGAAGAACAACCATTTAAGGTTAGCGAGCATGCATTAAGGTTTGTGAACCAATGACTTGTTTAATAAATTGGCTAGTAAATCTACGGTGGACCTAATATTGTGTCCAAAAGTTTCAGGATTCAATTAAAAAAGTTGCCGATCAGCATTGTGGATACTGTTGCTATGTTTTGAGTAAGTTTTTATGAGCTGTATTGAGTAGTAAACAAACTGCAACTTTGTTGATTTGAATCCCTGAAACTTTTTTGTACCTATGAGGTTTCTATGTGACAGCAGTAAAGATTTACTGTAGGTGTTTAAATAAGCACCCTGCTTCAGTTTGTTCCTTCCTACACCCTGGCGTTGTATTCATCTGCACTTTGACAAAGACATCATCCTTTATTCACGTGTGTGTACGCACGTGTTTTGCGTGTGTGTGTGTGAGTGTGCATCTGTGTGTGTGTGTGTGCGTGTGTGTGTGTGTGTGTTGTGTGTGTGTGTGTGTGTGTGTGTGTGTGTGTGTGTGTGTGTGTGTGTGTGTGTGTGTGTGTGTGTGTGCGTGCGTGCGTGCGCGTTCCAGCAGCGACTTCATTATAACAGTGCTTTATGCAGAGAGACTCAGTGGGGTCACATTGATTTGACTCCCCGGAGTATTAGCATGGAATTACAGCAGTCAACAGGCCTTCATTGATGTCTGTGTGTGTGTGTGTGTGTGTGTGTGTGTGTGTGTGTGTGTGTGTGTGTGTGTGTGTGTGTGTGTGTGTGTGTGTGTGTGTGTGTGTGTGCCTGCGTGCATGCGTGCATGCACCAACACAACCACCACCACCCTGGTTAAAGTGTCGGAGTCTTTGAGGGCTTCTCATCTTTATGATTTAAGACTTTGATCTAAGAGTTTGATTGTGTGTGTGCGTGTGCGTGTGCGTGTGCGTGTGCGTGTGCGTGTGTGTGTGTGTGTGTACGCGTGCGCATCTGTGTGTGTTTGCACTCGAATGCTTACCCATTGAGTGATAAAATATGTCCTTT
Source organism: Benthosema pterotum (assembly GCA_039105355.1). Taxonomy (NCBI): domain Eukaryota; kingdom Metazoa; phylum Chordata; class Actinopteri; order Myctophiformes; family Myctophidae; genus Benthosema; species Benthosema pterotum. Next base: position 22,701,489 of record CM076982.1, read on the forward strand.
GTATAAACTCTGTGTGTGTGTGTGTGTGTGTGTGTGTGTGTGTGTGTGTGTGTGTGTGTGTGTGTGTGTGTGTGTGTGTGTGTGTGTGTGTGTGTGTGTGTGTGCACTGCAGTGGATCTAGTGTAGTCTCTGCCATCCGGTATACTGGAGCGTGCTCCTGTCCATGTCCTGTGTGCATGTGTGTGCGTGCGTGCGTGCGTGTGCGTGTGTGTGTGTGTGCGTGCATTGACTAATGCCGGCTTGTTTGAACCACCCGGCGAGGCTTCATGCTTTTGTGGATCACTCCTCGGCGTTATTTGCATATACTTTGAAGTATTCGTGGCATTAGAGAGGCAATTACAATAATTAACATGGGAATCCGTGTCAATGGGCCGCAGCCACAAGGCAAGTGCAATTACGGCTATGCTAATTAGGGATTGATTAAGCTTTTAAACGAACAATTGGCTTATTTAACCGAACATGTTATTCAGAGAAAAGGCCGCGGAGATGCCGAACATTATGTGGTCGCCCCAACATCCCCCCATCACCCCCACTACCACCACCACCCCGCCCGCAGCCACCCATGATGCTTATCCCCATCCGCATGGCAGCTCAGACACACACACAGTCACACACACGCACACGCACACACACACACAAGACACACAAGATTATATGCACACTTGCAAAGAAATACATGAACGTGCGTGGCACACAAACATGTACACTAGGATGCACATCCTCTCTCTCTCTCTCTCTCTCTCTCTCTCTCTCTCTCTCTCTCTCCCTCTCTCTCTCTCAGTCTCTTTTGTTTTGTCTGCCAGTCTTTTTTGTGCAGACATAGAAGACAGGATGTTTTTTTCTCTCTCTCTCTCTCTCCCTCTCCGTTTTTCATTGAACAAGAACAATTTGCTGTCTGATGTTGGAAGCCTCATTGTAGTGACGGGGCCTAAATTAAAGTGTGGGGCTTATTAAAGCATGCGTGTGTATATGCACGTGTGTGTGTGTGTGGGTGTGCACATGTGTGTGTGCGAGTATGTGTGCGAGTATGTGTGCGTACATGCGTGCGCGTGTGCTTCTGACACTGATCCGCCCAATAAACTCACTGTCCATGACTAAGAGTGCGCTTGCAGCAAGACAGACACAATTGCCTGTTAAGTCAGTGCAGCCTTTATTGGGCCCCCCTGAACAATGCCTTGGTGTGTGTGTGTGTGTGTGTGTGTGTGTGTGTGTGTGTGTGTGTGTGTGTGTGTGTGTGTGTGTGTGTGTGTGTGTGTGTGTGTGTGTGTGTGTGTGTGTGTGTGTGTGTGTGTGTGTGTCACGGTGGACGCCAGCATCCAGACAGGCTGAGATCATTTGAATGAATTAAGGTGTGTCCTTTGTGACTGCACAGTCGTGTTCATTTTTTTTTTCCTCTTCCCGATGTGCAAAACATGTTTTATTGAATTACATGCACACAGGTCAGATTTGTTTGCTATATAGCGATAATTGTTTAACCGATTTAAAGCTTGCCTTCAGGTGTCATTATATGCAAAACTGTCAAGGCGTTTTGTAAAGTCTGTAAAGCTGCGCTGGTGCCAATTAGGCACCGGCCTGCACCGGGGAACGATGTCGCAAACAATATGCATAAGTCGGAAACGCATGCCACGGAAGAGTTGAAGATCGTCTTGTATTTCACCCAGAGAATACATTTTGTAACCGCATTCAGTTATGGGAGAAATAAAGCTTGTTTTGACCAAATAACACAATCTGGAAAACAAATCAGAAGGTCAACTCTGGAAATCTGTTTCACATTGAGGCGGATGGAGACGCTGAGTTTTTCAACTTCCGGGTTAATTTCCTGTGTTTGTCGCTAAAGCAAAGCCAAGACCCATTCCTAGAGTGGCGGAAGAGCGCCATCTATCATAAGCCACTGTAAATCACAGGAAGCGCTGTGATTTGAACATGCATGAATAAATAGATGTTCATGGTCAATTTGTTATTTCATCAATCTGCCATTTCTTTTTCCTGAGAGTGTACAAATGTGAACCATTTGTTCCATTTGTCCACTCTCCGTAAAAAAGCTCCTAAAAGAAAAATCATTAACATGGTGAAACAAAACTTTATGATGTCATCAAGTTGTGTTTCACCATGTCAATGTTTTGCTTTTGTTTTTTCAGACCTCTACTTTTTGATCCCAGGGCCCATTATTTATTCAGCATTTCAGCCACGGACCACCATTTGGCGACATTTTTAGCCCCCACAGATCCCCGAACTAAAGATTTCTTTTTGCTTCTGTCCACAATACCAGGCTGGATTTCGGAAACAAAACAGTCAAACATACAGATCAAAATGACCATAAATCTTCTACATTCTCTAGTTGTGTAGACTTGGGCTAATTCACATGATGAATATTTTAACTCTTGAGAGAGTTACATCTGGTTATCCAGCTGTCCATCATTTAGCCTGGGGACCACCTGGAACTCTCTCAAGGACCACTGGCGGTCCCAGGACCACTGGTTGAAAACCACTGGTGTAGAGCATCAGCAGCAGCACGTCGTGGTCAGACCGTTACAACTTCCACATTTTGTTTTGCCTTTTCTTTTTCCTTCCTTTCCTCTATTTCCTCTGGGTAGCAGATGAGCAGACTTCGCCACATGAGACTGTATGCTCAATGAGTACCAGAACCTCTAATGCATCTGACAGTCAGTTGAATAAATTGTTCTTTTTTCTTCTCCCTCCCCCCCTTAACTGTCAACTAGGCTTGCACAATCTGAAATTGTGCTGATGTGGTAAACCACATCCTTCAGCTGTTTCAAGTAGGTTAAATAGAAAATAAAAACTTCCCCCGCAAAAAAACTATTTGAACCTCAGGGTCTGCGGCAGAGATTGTTAAACTTTATTTCACCCCATTATCCAAATGAGTAATTTAATATTTTATCCCGGGACCTTAAGCTCATTAAAATATATTGCTTCTCTTGTCCAGCAGAGAGCCATCACAGAAACGGGCCCCGGCCGTGAGTGACCCAATTTTTTTTTCTTTCTTCGTCTTTAACGGAGGCGTATACCGTTTTAAAAGGGCGCGCTAAAGAAGCGGGACGTTATTGATTTTTCCTCATCCGTGCGGCTGCAAAACTGCATTATCTCAATGATCATGCAATTACTCAGAAGTACTAAAGTATATCTGTGTGATTCAGGGACGTGGTGTTGATGTTCTGAAACCTGTCCTGTAAGCATCAACCCACTGGTTCCAAAACATTCTATGTGGACGACATTCATTAATATTTGGCACACGGACCACCATCTGGAAAGATCCTTTTGTTAAAAATAACTGTTGGATATTTGTCAAAATGTTATGAGTCAATGATTCCAATCTACAAGCTCACAACATGCAACTGCTATTGTGTTTTTGTTGTATGACATGATGAAGTGCACACGTAAAAGTAAACTTAAATAGCCAACGTATGAAATAGGGTTAAAGTGGGTAAACTGACATTGCTGACATAGCCTTAGTCTTACTGTGACCTGAGTAATCCATTAAGGCTGTCACTCACTCACTGGGATGTCAGGGTCCCTACAGAAATTGGTTCTCAGGGGGTCCTTGAGGAGTTAAGCAACATCAGTTACCATCAAAATAACTTTAACTAACATGTTAGCCTTATTGGCTATTTACAAAATCAGACCACATATGCGGCTTCCTGTCAAAAAACAAAAACAAAAAAACAATTCCAAAGTCATGAATACGAAAATGATCTTGCAACCAACCTACACTATACAGAACCAATTTATTTCGGCCAAAGGTTAAATGCCTATAGTAACAATTGACAAGTTGGGCTGTTTATTTGTTCTGAACTATAGCCAATAAAGCACACAAAGTAAACTACGTGGGCACCTGCTTAGTGTATGTGTGCATGTGTGTGTGTGTGCGTGCGTGCGTGCATTTGCGCATGCGAGTGCGTGTGAGTGAGTGAGTGAGTGAATGTACAGTGCGTTTGCATGCGTGAGTGACTGTGTGTGTGTGTGTGTGTAACCAAGTGGGATAGTAATGAGTATTTGTCAGTGTATAAAAACCTTTAAAAATGGAGGAACTGGACGGAGGCAGGCTTGCAGGTGAAAATATTTAATAATAATATCCGGATCCAGACAACAAAAATAAACAGGAGTGCAAAACAAACAACTGAAGATGAAAAACAAATCAAACAGAACTTAACATTGGGAACAGAGGGACACAGTCAACCTCCCTGCATGGCTGCCACCTTCAAACTGAGCTGCACAGGCATATATATAGCCCCAGACTCCACCCATGATTACAGGCAACCAATCAACATTTTCTCCAAACGATCTGACATCACGCCCCTTAAAGTAACAGGGTTCCTCTTGTCTTCCTTACTGGATCTGCAGGATTGAAGCATACACTTTAGATTATGTGTCACAACAGAATGTGCACCTTCTGTGGGACAATCTAAACACTGCATGATTACATTTAGTCATTATTAATCAGGAATACAGTTCATGCGTCAAATGATTAATATACATTACAGTGACAGGGGCTGCTCTGTCACATTTCTCACCCCCTCTCCTTCTGGGTTGTGCATACCTGGTACCCTGGACAAATAGTCGGCTATGATGTTTCGGCCCCCTGGACAGTACTCAATAGTAAAGCGGTATGGCTGGAGAGTCAGACACCATCGCAGTATCCTGGAGTTTTGGCTCTGCATGGTGTGCATCCACTTCAGGGCTCGATGGTCGGTCTGGAGAACAAACTCACGTCCGAGCAGGTAGTACCGCAGAGAGTCCACGGCCCACTTTATGGCGAGCCCCTCCTTCTCGATCGTGGAGTACTTTCTCTCTCTGTCAAACAGTTTCCTGCTCAGGAACAGAATGGGCCTCTCCTCTCCAGGCTCTCCTTGGGCCAGAACAGCTCCTAAGCCAACATCAGAGGCATCCACTTGTACCAGAAACGTGTTATTGAAATCAGGGCTCTTCAGAACAGGATCTTGACACAACAGTTCTTTTAGCTTTCTAAAGGCCTCCTCACATTCGTCAGTCCACTGAAGGTGGGACGACGTAGTCTTCTTGGTGAGATTAGTTATTGGCGTAGCGATTGTAGCAAAATGAGGCACAAATCTTCGGTACCAGCCAACTAGACCGAGGAATGACCGTACTTGCCTCTTGGTTTGCGGCCTGGGTATCGCTCGAATGGCCTCCAACTTCTCCACCAGCGGCTTGACCTGGCCATGGCCGATGCGGTACCCCAGGTATTTCACCTCCTAGCCTTTGCCCCACGAGCACTTCTTCAGGTTGATGGTTAACCCGGCCTTCTGGAGTCTCTGGAGAACCTGCTCGAGGTGGTGGAGATGGTCCTGCCACGTCTCACTAAAAAATACAACAATCATCAAGATATGAGGCAGAAAACTGGCTACAATCAGCTAAAACAGTGTCCATAAGTCTCTGAAATGTAGCAGGTGCCCCGTGAAGTCCAAAAGGCATCACGGTGTATTGGTATAAACCGGTGGGTGTTCTAAAGGCAGTATAAGGTCTACAGGCAGGGTTAAGTCGGACCTGCCAATAACCTTTACACAGATCGATTGTGGTCATGTATTTAGCTTTGCCTAGCTTCTCAAGCAAACAATCGATTCGAGGCATAGGGTATGAATCAAAACAGCTGACGCTGTTCAATTTGCGAAAGTCTGTACAAAATCGAACACTTCCATCTTTCTTAGGCACCAAAAGTACCGGACTTGACCACTCGCTTTTTGAAGGTTCAATTATACCCATCTCCAACATGGTCGCTACCTCGTTCCTCAAGGATTCCACCATTCTCTCAGGAACACGGTAGGGTCTCTGCCGGATTGGAGTGGGATTCTTCAGTATGATGTCATGACTGATAACGTCGGTGCGCCCTGGTGTCTCCTGGAAGAGAGGACTGAAGGACCTCTGTACCTGGGCCAGCTGTTGTTTCTGCTCCTCACTCAGGTTTTCAGGAGGCTCGATGGCACCCCCCTGAGGTCGAACTGGCTCCATGTCAGTCTCATCGTCTCCCTCCTCTGCTACCTGCACCATCAGCACTGGTTTGGCTGCTGGGGACACGTCTCTCTCCTTGAATTCTCTCAGCAGGTTGACGTGCAGAATCTGCTTCTGGCGTTTCTTTCGGGACACAGGATCTCATAGGTTACTGGGCCCACTTTCCGAGAGACAACATACGGGCCCTGCCATTTTGCCAGCAACTTAGACGTGCCGGACGGAAGCAGTAGCAACACCTTCTGCCCTGGTTTCAGTTCTCTCTCTCGAGCATGTTTGTCATACCACACCTTTTGCTTGGTTTGGGCCTCTTTCAGGTGCTCCTGGGCCATGTGTCTCATCTTCTCCAGCTTGTCTCGCATCTGGAGGATGTAGGAGGCGACACTGCACTGGGCTGGCTCTCCAGCCACCCAACCCTCCTTGAGTACGTCCAGGGGACCTCTGACCTGCCTGCCATAAACCAACTCAAAAAGGTGAGAACCCAGTTGAGGCCTGCGGGACCTCTCGGTATGCAAAAAGTAGGAATGGAATCCATTTGTCCCAATCCCTCCCCGTATCATCCACAAACTTTCTTAACATGCTTTTTAATGTGGAATTAAAACGTTCTGTCAATCCATCACATTCAGGATGATAAGGTGAGGTTCTAATGCCTTTGATACCCAGCTGCTTGTACAAGGTTTTCATCAGATTTGACATGAAATTACTGCCCTGATCAGTTAAAATCTCAGAAATAACACCAACGCGGGAAATCAGATCAATCAGACATCGGACAACATGTTTGACTTGAATAGAGCGTAGTGGATAAACCTCTGGGTATCTAGTTGCATAATCACAAATTACCAGAGCGAAACGATGCCCAGAACTGCTTTTAACCAATGGACCAATTATGTCCATACCAATACGCTCAAACGGTGTGCCAATTATTGGTAAAGGCTGCAAACATCCTCGATCTGATTTGCGGATTGGAGCTACTTTTTGACACTCAGCACATGTCCTACAGTACTCCTGAACATCCTGATAAAGCCTAGGCCAATAGAACCTGCGACTGATTCTATCATAGCTTTTCTGTTGGCCTAGATGCCCCGCCCATGGAATATGGTGACCCAACTTTAGAATTAGCTGATGGAACAATTTAGGAACGACTAATCTAGGTTCCTCGCTGTCTGCATTGTACAAAAGGTCATTTTTGAGAATGTATTTATCGCCAATTAGCTTAGCTGCTTTAACAGGTTCACCATCAACCTCACATACCTTGGCAAACAGAGGTTGGAGCAAAGGATCTGCTTTCTGTAGCTCTTTAAAGTTGTCAGGGACCTGCCACTGTGGGTCCAGCAGGGTGGAGTCAGGATCAGGCGCAACTGGGACTGGATCCTGCACCCTGGCCTTCCCCATGTGCTTGGCTTGGCGGCGCTGCCTTTTGTTCTTCTTGACCTTTGTACCAACTTCAAAAAGACTTTGATCGATCTCAGGAAGGGATTGCAAACCCTTGGCCTGAGACCTAGTAACCACAGCAGATGACTTTGACACGGTCTGAACAAGGTTAGTTAGAACTGGTAGGTCATCCCCCAGAATGACATCGTAAGCCAATTGATCGACCACCCCCACCGTCATCATGTACTCTTGGCCATCAACCCCAATATTCACCACAGCAGTAGGATACATTTGTTCCTCCCCATGAACACACCCCAACCCACAAGGTTGTCAAAGTTTAAAGCATCTTTATCTACAAACTTTGCCTTCACCAGTGTCTGGGAACTGCCTGTATCCACCAATGCATCAGCCTCCTGCCCATTGACAAGAACGGAGGTTGCATATCGGGATCTGGGCCTAGCAATAGGTACAGCGGGTGGAATTTCGGGTCTAGGGACATAACACAAATTAACCTCTTTAGGTCTCTTGAGTGGGCAAACAGCCGCTTTATGCCCTGGTTGATGACAGTAGAAAACAGATAAGGGCCCCACTTCTAGACTTTGCCCCACCCCCAGTATCATGCTTGGGTAGAGAGTCATCACCTTTAGCCCCCTCTGACTTAACCTGACCCACAGTCACCTTGTACGGCGGGAAGGCCCACGTTGTGGCTCTGGAGGTGGGTCCGGGGTGTGCGCCAGGTACCGCTCGGCGAGTCTTGCCGCCTCCTCCCCCGTCTGTGGTTGATGTTCCTTGACCCAGGTTCTGACGTCCGGGTGGAGGACACGTAGGTACTGTTCTAGGATCAACACCTCGCCCATCTGTCCTTCGTCTTGGTCTCTGGTCGCATCCACCTCTTGTAGAGCCCCTTCAGACGGTTGTAGGTCTCCCTGGTCGACTCTCCTGCTGGTATACTAGTAGCTCGGAAACGCTGACGGTAGGTCTCTTCGGTCACGTTGTACTTGGCAAGGACAGCAGCTTTGATGTCGGGGGGGTGAGGTGAGAGCGCTGCTCGTCCATGCTGGCGTAGGCCTCTAGTGCTTTGCGGTGAGTAGAGTGACGACCCGAGCAGCCCACTCGTCATGGTTCCACCCCCAGGTCCTGGCGATGCGTTCGAAGCGGATGAAGAAGCTCTCCACATCTTCACCTTCAGTGAATTCAGGGATCTTGGCTCCGTCATAACGTCGGATGGGCTGTGGCTCCAGCTGGGCGGGTATCGGCGTCGTCCATCGGCTGGGCTGCTGGCGATGTTGAGCTGGAGTGGGCAAACCATACAGGTTCTGGTGACTAGTTGGCTCTTCAGTCACCAGTTTCCGTTTGGATTTTTGATACACAACATTTTTCAGATCTTCAAGCCCATCAAACAACAGTTTTTCATGTCTTTGTTGCCTATACATGAATTCCCTCATTTCATCCATAAAATGTTGCCCAAACGTAAAGTTCTCTTGTGAAAGAGGAGTACTTAACTTAGTTGGAAGGCTTTTCTCAGGTGGCAGCTTCTCCCTCACTGCAGGATCTGGGTTTCGCACCAGCTGCTCGTCTGTCGCTGATTGCTTTCCATCAGTGCTGTAGCCCCTCCCTTAATTGGCTCAATCACCAGCTCCTCCTCTGGCTCCTCCTCGGCTCATCGACATCTTCAGTCTCCAGCCCTGGGTTTTTTCTGTGCCTTTCTGGTTTGTTTGCAACGCCCTCGTCCAGCCCATTTTAGGTTTTCTACTGACAATTTCTCTTAGGAGGCTTTACAATCCCAGGCACCCACTGCCACCAATTGTAACCAAGTGGGATAGTAATGAGTATTTGTCAGTGTATAAAAACCTTTAAAAATGGAGGAACTGGACGGAGGCAGGCTTGCAGGTGAAAATATTTAATAATAATATCCGGATCCAGACAACAAAAATAAACAGGAGTGCAAAACAAACAACTGAAGATGAAAAACAAAACAAACAGAACTTAACATTGGGAACAGAGGGACACAGTCAACCTCCTGCATGGCTGCCACCTTCAAACTGAGCTGCACAGGCATATATATAGCCCCAGACTCCACCCATGATTACAGGCAACCAATCAACATTTTCTCCAAACGATCTGACATCACGCCCCTTAAAGTAACAGGGTTCCTCTTGTCTTCCTTACTGGATCTGCAGGATTGAAGCATACACTTTAGATTATGTGTCACAACAGAATGTGCACCTTCTGTGGGACAGTCTAAACACTGCATGATACATTTAGTCATTATTAATCAGGAATACAGTTCATGCGTCAAATGATTAATATACATTACAGTGACAGGGGTGCTCTGTCACAGTGTGCATATGAGCTGCATGCCTCTTTTCTATGTGTGACTGCGCATGCAAGTGTGCGTGGCAGCTAGCCGCGTGGTTGTGCAGCTATCATCATTACCCTAGTCAATAGCCACATGTCCTGGTATTGATCACGTTATCGATGAGCGATGAGGGATCTGGTGCTGCAGGCAGGGGGCTCCTTTATGGATCTGTTTAGACTTTTACTAAGACCACACAGACGGATCAGCGTAAGTTCAGCCAATGATCGGCTTCACCGCGGGATTATTGGCGCCTGGGAGGACTTATTCGCACAGGCATGAGTTTAATTCTGTTAAAAATACACGTTATATGTTTTTTTTCTTTTAAAGCAATGGCTGATCCCAAACCATTCTGGACCATTCATGCAGTGCAGCTAGGGGCCTCACTTAAATATCTTGTACTCTTTTTTTGCGGTGTGACCAACTGACCGCGCTCTGAAAATGAGCAAATTCTTCCTAAGTGGTCAGATGGGTGAGGCCGCAAATGCTTATTTTAGAGATTTGACATGGCAAAAATAGCCTTTACAATTTTCCGTGGAGGCATATTCATTTATCCTATGTAGAGTATAGGCTGCATATACACTGCATGTATACACCAGTGTTAAAGTTGTGTTATTGTGATGGTGTTGGACCCATGCATCCAGCCCAAGGGCTAACAGATGACAGCCATGCACATGTGTCCCAGTTCAATGCTATGAAAAAAGGGCAAGAATGCCATGAACCCATGAAGAAATCAATGTGTCAGTGTTCTGGATCTTGTATAATTATAAAAGGAACAGATCCTTTTGTTCAATGCGTTGTGCTGCGACAATGTGAATGCTGTCCTTGCACACTGCACCTGGCTATAACCCATTGTCCAATGATTCTTCATTCTCAGGACTTCCCTGTGTGGCACAGTTTACTGAAATGCAGCGAAATGTCAAGCGGAAAGCATTAGTCGGCGCTGCGAAGAGCCGAAATGAATGCGACTTATGGCCTGTTTTACTCGTTGACTCATTGCTTACAGGTGGTCAGAAGCTGAAGTACTGAGACAGTAAGCTATTGACCGTTTCCCTCTGTTGACTGAATGGCAAGTGCAACACGGAACGGCAAGTGCAATATGGATTTTACATTCGCAGATCAATAGGCGAAGGAACTGCATGGCAGCTTTTGATTATGTCTTTGTTGGCCTCAATGTTAAACCCATGTTACTACAATAACAGCTGTGGGAAGGGGGAAAAAAAGAACAAAAACATGAACCAAGTCTGGCTAAGTGTCCCACTGCTGACATGTTAGGATCAATATACATCACAGTTCAAAGTAAAGGAACCTTTCCACTCACTGTATGGACAACTTTAACTAGAGAAGGCATGCTTTGAAGTTGTTGTTTACAGGGTGTAAAGCATGGGTGCCCACATTTTTTTTTTTTTTTTTTTAACTTCAGAGCTACTTTCAAAATGACCGGCTCAACAAGATCTACACCTCAAAAATGTGATTATCCCATTGCTGAAAATCCATTTCAAGGCCCCTAGAAAGTGGGAGCTGACATAGTGGTGATGGTATTACTTACTGTTATATAAAATACATTGTAGTATTTAAAAAGAACACACTTAAAATGAAAAATAGAGGGGGAGAATTGGAAGGGTTTTCTTGTATATGCTACTGATGTTTAAAAACAAAGTATTTGCTGTTTGAGTGTAGAGTTGCCTGTATATACTGTATTTTAGGGGACTGTCATGTGATCTATACCTCCACAGCCTGTGTAATCTACAGGTAGCTCATGATTTACCTTTTGGACACTCCTGGTGTAAAGTAGCTTTACACTGCAAAGTAACTTTGTACAATTACTGTAGTACTGCACAATTTTGAGGGATCGTTTTACTTAAGTATTAACATTTTCCATTTTTTCTTCCACTCCACAAATACTGTACTTTTTACAGTATTTGTGGAGTGGCGCAAATACTGTAGAGACAAATACTGTACTTTTTACTGCAATAAAATTATTTGAAAACTATTTGATTTCTTTTCACCAGTCTTGTCATTTCTTTTTGGACTTTGAAAGCAGTTTAGCTGCAGTACTGCAACGTCCTGAGATGGTGGGGGCGCTGATATGCACATTGTTTTTACGTTTCAGTCATTATAGTACTGATTCTAGATGAAACCAGGCTTGATTAGGTTGATTTGCCAAATTGGAAAATCAACAGTGGTGGAGGTTGTATACAAAGTCGAAATGCAAATTTGGTAGTGAAGACTGAAAAGGAGTAGTAATTATACAAAGTAGGCTAGAGTGCAAAGATGACATCACAATGAATCAGACAAGCTGTTCCTGAGTTCAATTTCCACACACGTGAGAGCAGCAAAAACACATAGAAATGGAAAAAGGTTGAATTTCATGTCAAAGGTCCTTAACCATAAGCACTTGCACACTGCAGAACTTAATCATAATGGCCACAGTAAACCATAGAGGTACAATATTGACATGGAGGCGTTTGTAATAGTGTCTTTTTGCTGTGCCTGTTTTTTGTGAACAACACACACACACACACACTGTTTTGCGGGATGTTAACACCACACACACACACACACACACACACACACACACACACACACACACACACACACTGTTTTGCGGGATGTTAACAACACATCACAGAGTACATTTCCATAACAACACTAGGGCATAATGTGTGTCAATACTGTCAGTTTGTCTGAGCGAAAAAATAGGAAAAAAGCCTCCAGGCCTCCTATATTTGATCCCTCTCCCTCTTTTCAATTTCTGAACACCCCCTCCCCCGCACCCCCCCTTTGCCCCACCATCACCCATCAACCCCCTCCCTCCCTCCCCATCCCTCCAGGGTGTCCTGAGACCCCTCATTACTGTCGCCATGGTAACACCTCGACCGCTTGACAGCGGTCCCGGACACTCGAGCAAGAACCCCTCCCCACCCTCCCGTCCCTGCTTCCCACCTCTCTTCTCTTCTCTTCTCTTCTCTTCTCTTCTCTTCTCTTCTCTTCTCTTCTTCTTCTCTTCTCTTCTTTCCTTGTCTACTATACCTTATTTTCCTCCTTCCTTCCTTCCTTCCTTCCTTCCTTCCTTCCTTCCTTCCTTCCTTCCTTCCTTCCTACCTCTTCACTCCTCACAAAGCATGGCTTCCGGACAAAATCATCCAAATCACAGTGGCAAGCGGGGCATATGATGATGGGACGACTCCCCCAGGGGCATTTCCCCTCTCCCTCTCTCTCTCTTTCTCCATCTCCCCGACCACTCCTTAAATGTCTGGAGCAATCATGCCGTCCTAACACTTTGAAGTGAAGTCCCCAATTCCACTCCTCCTACTACCTTCTGTCTGTCTGCCTGCTAATCTGTCAGCTCGCGTCCGTCGGGCAGGCGCGTCCGACCGTCCGTGCCTCCTCCACGCTCGCCTAAAATTAGCCGAGACACGACTGGGGGGTGGGTGTGGGGGGCGTTGGGGGGTGGCCTTAACGTTTCCGTGACAGGGGGGTGCACGCCGGCCGCGCCAAACCACAATCTAGAAACCCTGCGAATCAGTCGGTGACCAATTAAACATGGTGGAATATTGATCTCACGCCTCATTTTCTGTAGGATTAGGACATGGTTCCCTTTGAAACGTGTCTCTGTCGCGCGGGGGCGGCGGTGGAGGCGCGGCGGAAACGCGTGCCTGGTGGGGCGCATGCACGGCGCGCATACACACGGGATGAAAACACTGCTGGGAGACACGGCGGGGCTGTTGCTGTCAGCCCCGCAGGTGTGACATGCTGATCGCGTGTCATTACAGCACTGGGCTTTTTCACACCACCGATGATGTCTAGGCTGAGATTTATGGACCTCGCTTTGCCCGTCGATGCTCATGCACGCTGGATAGCTCAGTCCGTAGAGCGCCAGGCATAGCAACCAAAGGTTGTGGGTTCAAGTCCGGCTACTGACAATACAATGTGTGAGTCTTCACTAACCCTGTCCTGCTCCCACAATTACATGATGTATTACACAAGTTCATGATCTCGGGGGCAGTGGTGGCTCAGGGGTAGAGTAAATGGATGGTAACCGCAAGGTTGCCGGTTCGAACCCGGGCTCCCACAGAGTCACTGTTGAAGTGTCCTTGAGCAAGACACTGAACCCCTGATTGCTCCTGATGTGCTGGTTGTGCCTTGCATGGTTTCCTCTGCCATAAGTGTGTGAAAGGGTAAATGTGATCTATGTAAAGCGCCTTGGATAAAGGCGCTATATAATTGCTCCATTTACCATGCACGCCGCATCGTGTCCGTGTATACATGCACGGCATGCGCATACTTTTATGTGTACTGTACAGTATAAATGCAGACAGGCAGGCACACACACACACGTGCACACGCAGGGTCAGATCAGTTCTCCCTGGCCGCCGCCCCTGCTCCGTTGCAATGTTTTAATCATGATCGTGTTTGTTTGTAATTATAAACATGCCGAGACGCCCCATATCAAAGAGTTTGATATAATTCAGGCCTATGGGTATCCTTGCCAGCTTTTTTTGAAAAGAAAAAAATGCACGCACGCACGCACGCACACACGCACTCCTCACTTCAAAAGCGAAGGATTCTTTTTGAGGTGTCCGCAGTGCTGTGTTTTTGCATACACCTTGAAGGCCTTCCCTCCCGCTCCGCCCGCCTGCCTGCCCGGAGCCCCTCAAGGTCAGCTAGCGTAAGTTGTTTGTGCGCGACGCGCTCAGCGGTCCCCTGGGCACAGCTGTTTCACAGAGCCAGGACCCCACTTTCTTTACACCACCACCACAACCCCCCCCCCCCCCCCCCCATACACAACACACACACACACACGCACACCCTTTTAATTCAACCCCTATACCACACGAGAGAAGCGAGAGGCTCTACACTACAAACGGCTATGCTTTTAATTGATCACGTGACATGTTTATATACAGTGTATATATATATATATATATTTATATATATATATATATATATATATATATATATTATATTATATATATATATATATATATATATATATATATAATATGCATACAAGATGCAAACAAGATTCCATTATTTTAATGGAAAGTATAATATAAAATTATACTGTATCTTTGCTTTGCAAAGCAGACCTATTACTGTTGAGCGTAATCTTTAATCCTGTCTTTTTTGCGGTGCGAGAGATGGGCAGACACAGACCGTTCCCTCTAGGACGAGGTTAAATTCCACGTTATTTTGTTTTTTTATCCATCATTATCAAACTCATCAGCTGAAAGCCAAGCCAAATTTAACTTTCCCCCTTATTACGATGCAGACATTTTAAGCTTCGGTCCCAAATTGATATATAAGAATGATCATGCCAGATGACAGTGAACTACTTCCCCTTGGCCTAACAATTATTTGCTCGGCCTTATCTGTACAATGTCCCAGAACAAAATCTTCCCCTCGAATCAAGACGAATAAAACCTAATTCAATCATTCCTTGTTTTTTAAGGATACTTAAAAGCAGAAAAATAAGCTTTTGCTAATTTAATTGGGCTGGCTTTTAATTTATGACCGCCTGCCTCAATACCATCCCTTGTCTCCTTTATCTGTAAAATTTGATTGAGACGTGAATAATATCTCTGAGTGCTTTTTGGAGTCTGTCTGTTCAAAACAGGACTTTCCTTATTTTTAAATAATTTATTTTGTTTTCAAACCGCAGATAATATAGTCTCTGAAACACTATGCTAATTGCTAATTTATAAGGTATACTTAAAATAACTTTTTTTTTTACCTGAAAAGGGTGTTAGTTGAAAAAATATAACACAAATATAACATATAACAAATATAACATGTTAGTCAATCATGTGGAGAGGGACATGTTGATGGTTGATGTTTGTAGCCTTTTTATGGTGTCACTTTCATGTTGTATGGTTTAGTCCAGTGGTTTTCAACCATTTTGATACCAGGGCCCACTATTTATTCAGCCTTTGAGCCACGGACCATTTGAAGACATTTTAGCCCCACAGACCCAAGACTAAAGATTTCTTTTGCTTTTGTCCACAAAACAGTCAAAAATACAGATAAAAATGACCATTAATCTTCTACATTCTGTAGTTGTGTAGACTTGGGCTGATTCACATATAGTTGATATTTTAACTCTTGAGAGTGTAAACATGAAACCAAATGGACCGTCAAGTGTCCATTTGGTTTTATTTTTACACTCTTAAGAGTTACATCTGGTCAATCCACTTTCCATCATATAGCTGGGGACCAACAGTCTCCTGCAAAAGATACTAGAGTTACTACTTCCAAAATTATGTAGCACTCGCTATTTTTTTTTCACTCTGTGTAGCTTGACAAAGGCTATGCTGCTACATTTGGTGCCATGATGTCATTATTCCAACCTCCCATCATTGCGACCTCCCATTTAATTGTCCCAAATTTTCCTAACCCTATTGCTAAATCTCACCCTCAACATAACTACAAGCACGTCGCAGGACTGGACACGGCTTAAGACAAGGCGGCCAACCGACAGCACTGGTAGTGGATTTCCAGCGCATGTTGGGATTAATGGGACTTGTGATGCATGGATCTATGATGTGTCCCCGCTACATTTTGGGGTGGCGCCTGTTCGCAGGGTGTGCTGGATGGGGTATGGCCCTCCCGGTGGGAGCTGCTCACTGGCAGGTGATCTGAATACAACAGCAGAATAAATCTATATGCAATAATGATTGCATACAGATTTATATACATTACAATAGTCACGCTGCTGTAGGTGCAAATGGCGGACACAAACATTGTGGTCATGTTAATGTTAACGTTGATGCCTTTTGGGTAAGCCAATACCACTGACGGCCTTTCTAGAAAAAAAGTTACAGGCGAGATGTTATTGACATCAAACAGATTGTATGTGTGTGGGAGGGAGGGGGGGTGTATACAAGGGTGGTGTATACAAGGAACTAATCAGAGACAGGGCTATGATGACTCCATCACGTAGTGTGTGGGCGATCGAGAATAACAACAAAAGCGTACTCTGTTGCATAACCTTCAATAAAGGACTTACGTGTTCCGTTTGACTGAGGGAGGTGCTTTGCACAAGTGCTTGCTTATAGTTGATGACGGGTATTCCACCCATTTTTTTATATAAGCGCGATGCTTTGAAGACGTCGAAACGTTCGGGCCGAGAAACCCCCCTTTGACTGGCAGTCGATTGAATTCAAATTAAATTATTAGTGAGGTAGGCCCTCCTGGTTCAAGTTTAAGACCGGAGTCTAACTTGCGGCATGAATTATGAAAAGCGATGTCTTTGAGAACGACCTTGTACTTTTCACTTTCCTCTTCCCCCTCGCCGCCATCCCCCCCCCCCTGTAAAGACCATGAAATGAAAGAAATATGTGCTGTTGTAGGGGGGCAATGGAGAGCACGCTGTCTCCAGAGTAATTTTCATTCACAGATAAACACACGGCAGCATCAGTAAACAACATTCACACGGAGGAAAGAGTTAGACATATTTGATAGTCATAAAGGATTTCTCCCCCCCCCACCACCACCCGAACGCACGGAGATCAAAGAAAACGCTGTGTGTCTGAGGTGCCGCGTAGCCTCAAGCAGTGAAGCATAAATTTAGAACAAATCTTGTTTCTCTTACAAGGGTATTACTTTAATTTTTATGCCCAGGTAGAAACGGGGCAGTAGAGCGGGGTGGGGAAGATATAAAATACATAATATAAAAGAAACCAATATGTAACACATCTTCCATCAAACATTCCTCTCGTTCAGAAAACACATACAGTATAGCCTGTCCGAGTTCAAGTTGTCACCTGACCTTGTCACTACCCCCTTCTAAAATCAGTTTTGTTTCGAAATGAAAAAGCAATTTTCCTTGGCGGTTTATAATCCTTAGTAATAGTCAACCATCATTTTTTTTAATCTTTAGATGCATTTTAAATCCAAGCCGTGATGTCTTAACTCTCCGGCAAGGTCAACTATCTTAGCAAATAGGGCTTAAGCTTTGTTTTATAGGAAAGAATTACATGATTAATACCGAAGAATTAATCACGTAGCCTTCAGATTTCCCCCAGATTGGGTTTGTGCTAAAGGATTTAAGCTGTCCTAGCCTACTTTTTTCCCCTACATGCATGGCATAAATAGACATGGCGGTTTGTTTAGCAAAGTACTTGCTAAATAGATTATTTTCAACTCTTTGGTTGTGGAATTCAGCCTTGAATGTATAAGCGGCGTACCGTGTCATTCAGTCGCATTTTTCAGCGGCGTCTTTAGAATAAATGGATCACACTATTCAATCTGCGTAGATGACCCGAAGTTAAAATGCAACAGAATGTACAAGGTTATCGCTACAGGACTCAAGGTGATCTTAATATTGGTGGTCTTGTGTAGGCTACAGATACATACAAGAGTATTATGCGTTTGTGTTTATAGGTTACTACAGGGAAATGAGGAGCGTTCAACCAAGGCTAACCCAAAATATAATTGCAAACATGTATACTCATAACCCACTGAAGGACCCCGTCCCTAACACATGTTATGATGTGTTTTATCTACTAGACCTTGATACACCTACAGGCCTTAATTTACTGTGAGAATGAAGCCATTTGGTATACTAAAAAGTACAAATGAGTTGCAAATGTTGAGCAATATCAGGGCGGCAGCAGTGGGTAGAATGGTCAGGTGGGAATCTCAGGTCAACGGTTTGATCCCCAGATCCCACTGTCTTACTGTCAACTTGTCTAGGAGTTTGTAGATCTGCAATATTTTGGAATAAAATTGTGAAGAATG